>ML660197.1:36402217-36684008 GCA_007570785.1 Antilocapra americana
ACACACACACACACACACACACACACACACACACACACACACACACATCACAGTAAAACGTGAAAAACAAAAGGCATAAAAATTTTAAATAAATCAAAGACAAAAAAAATACATCATTTTCAAAGGAGTAATAATAGTCTGACAACAGACTTCGATGAAAACATTGAAAGCCAGAAATAATGGAATGATATCTTAAAAAAAATAACAGGAAACAAACAAAAAAAAACCTTGATAACTACATACCCAAAGAAAAATCCTTAAAAAATTGTGAAATAAAAGTATTTTTTTAAAACAAAAACTGAAAGGCTTTACCACATTGTACGAAATACTGCAGTAAGTTATAAAGGGAAAAAGGAATAGTATCACAGATAGAAGCAAAGATATTCAAAAAGAAACAAGGACAAAAAGAAATAAAGTAAATGAATAGTTAATATATAAAACATTAGTTACATTGTATTGCAGTGTTCAAAATATGTGCAGATTTAAAATACATGAAAATATAGCCTAAAAAGTAAGTTGTGATAAAAGTGTTCTTAGTTTCATACATTGTTCGATAAATGATAAAAGTACTAATTTATCTTGGACTATAATAAATCAAGAATGTGTGTTATCATTTCTTGAGTACTAAAGGAAGAATAAAAGAAAGTATAAAAATTCAAGGGAAAAAAGCTGAATCACACAAAATGCCTGATTAATAATCTTGAAAAAGTCAAGAAAACAGAGAAGAATAAATACAGAATAGGTGGAACAAATAGAAAATGAAGAATGAAATAGAGATTTAAATTAAATTATGTATGCAAAATCATTAAATATAAACAGCATAAATACTACAATTAAAATACAGATATTATCTGACTGGATAGGAAAACAAAATTACAAAAGATGCAACTTTAAATGTAAAGATCTAGAAATATTGAAAGTAGAAAAGTGCAAAAATATACTAAGCAAAATCTAAGCAAGAGAAAGATAATAGTTATATCAATATTAGACAAAGTGAAAGTGAAGTGAAAATGAAAGTCACTCAGTCGTGCCCTACTCTTTGTGACCCCATGGACTACACAGCCCATGGAATTCTCTAGGCCAGGATACTAGAGTGGATAGCCTTTCCCTTCTCCAGGGGATCTTCCCAACTCAGGGATTGAACCAAGTCTCCCGCATTGCAGGTGAATTCTTTACCAGCTGAGGTACAAGGGAAGCCCAAGAATACTGGAGTTGGTGGCCTATCTCTTCTCCAGGGGATCCTCCCAATCCAGGAATTGAACTGGGGTCTCCTGCATTGCATGTGGATTCTTTACCAACTGAGCTATGAGGGAAGCCCAATATCAGACAAAGTAGACCTTAGAGCAGCAGTAATTACTAGAAATAAAATGAGATGAGTCTTAAATGAGCTAGTCTTCCAGGAATATATGGCAATCCTAAATTTGTATGTACCTAATAACAAGCTTCAAAGTGCATAAAGCAAAAATTGACAAGAAGATAAATCTACAATTAGGAGGCTAATTTTAACTTTAAAACAGAAAGTAAAAACTCTACAGAGCGTGTTCTCTGATCACAAAGCAAAAGTAGAAATTAAGAGCACAAAGACAATAGGAAAATCTCCTAACAGTTGGAAACTCGAAAATATACTTCTAAATAATCGATGGATCAAAGAGAAAGTCTCAAAGGAAATTTTAAAAAGTACAATGAACTGAATGAGAATGAAAACGCAATATATCTAAACTTATAAGATATAGCCAAAGCAATGCTGAGAGGGAATTTCATAGCATTAAATGCATGCACTAGAAAAGAAAAAAAAGTCTCAAATAATCTAAGATCCCACTATTAGGAAAAAGGGAGAGAGAGAGAGAGAGAGAGAAAACAAACAAACAAACAAACAAATTAAGCAGAAGAAAAGATATAATGAAGAACATAAATCAATGAAATTTAAAACAGAAAGAGGAAATAAAATAACTCAGTAAGTCAGTCAGTTCAGTCACTCAGTCATGTCTGACTCTTTGCGACTCCATGAACCACAGTACACCAGGCCTCCTTGTCCATCACCAACTCCCAGAGTCCACCCAAACCCACGTCCATTGAGTCGGTAATGCCATCCAACCATCTCATCCTCTGTCGTCTCTTTCTCCTGCCCTCAATCAACCTTTTGAAAAATCAATAAAATTAACAAACTTCCAATAAGACTGACAAAGAAAAACTAAAAGATACTAAAATAAGGAATGAAACAGAGGATATTACTTCTGACTCTATTGTTCAGTAAGGAAATATGCTATCAATAGAATAAAATAGAATACTACAAACAACTCCATATACATAACTTTGACAATTTAAACAGGCCAACTTCTAGAAAAGTAAGAATTATAACAACTCACATAATACAATTTGAACAGCCTTATAATTATCAAGAGAGTCAATTCATAATTATAAACCTCCCCCAAATTTCTAGGTCCAGCTGGTTTTGCTTGAGAATTCTGAAACCAAATGTTTAAAGAAGAATTAACATCATTTCTATATAATTTCTTCCAGAAAAAGAAGTAACACTTCTCTACCCATTCAATGAAACTGGTATGACCATGATACCAAACCCAAGGAAAGTACCAAAACACTCCAAAACTACAGACCAATATCCTTCACGAATAAGATGCAAAAATTCTTATAGAAATATTATCAAATAAGATTTAGTAATGATGAAAAGAATTATATACCATGACCAAATGGGTTTTACTCCAGGATGCAAAGTAATTCTCTGTTTGAAAAGTAATAACGGCAATCCAATGAATTAACATGATAGAGAAAAAAAGTCACAAGATCATATCAACTGAAACAAGAAAAAATAAAAAACATTACCCAAACCACAATACCCATTTACAAAAAAAAAAAAAAACCCTCAGAAAACTAAGAATTAAGGAGAACTTCCTCAACTTGATAAAGATATCTATTAAAGAAACCAAGCTAAGATGATACTTAATGTTGAAAGGTTGAACGCTTTCCCAAGATGAGGAACAAGTCAAGGAGTTCACTTTTGCCATTGCTGTTCAACACAGAACTGGAAGTTCTAGCCATTGTAATAAGACATAATAAGAAAATAAAGTTAGAAACTTGTAGACTGGAAAGGAAGAACTAAAACCTAATGTTCTCACAAAAATCTATTGGTGAGTTTTCACTGAGGCTCTGTTACCATATTGGAAATAACTAAAATGTCCCTCACTAGGTGACTGATTAGACTAATTGTGGTCCATCCATTCCACAGACTCAGCAATGAAAAGGAATGAACTATTGATACCCACAACAACTTGAATGGATCACAAGGGCATTGTTGTTCAGTTGCCAAGTTATGTCTTACTCTTTGTGACTCCATGGACACAAAGAGCACACCAGGCTCTTCTGTCCTCCACCATCCCCCAGAATTGTGTGAAAAACAGCTAATCTCAAAAAGTCATGAACTTCCCCATTTATGTGATTCCATTTATTCAGTATTCTAGAAATGACAGAATTATAAAGATGCAAAACAGATTAATGACTTCCAGGGGTTGGGGATGGCAGAAGGAAGGGTGTATAACTATTAAGGGGTAGCAAGAAGGACAACTTTGTGTTGATGAATTAGTTGTGCATCTTGATTGCGGAAGTAGTTACATGTGTGGTAAAATGGTATAGACCCAACCATTGTACCAACATCAAACTCTTGATTTTCACATTGTAATATAAGATGAAGCCACTGGAGAAAACTGGGTTAAGGGTACAAGAGATTTCTCTGCACTATATTTTCACTTTCTGTTACTTTAAGAAAAAGTTCAAAATAAAAAGTTAAAAAATAATTTTGCTGCTGCTGCTGCTAAGTCACTTCAGTAGTGGCTGACTCTGTGCAACCCCATAGACGGAAGCCCACCAGGCTCCTCCGTCCCTGGGATTTTCCAGGCTCAATCACTGGAGTGGGTTGACATTTCCTTCTCTAGTGCGTGAAAGTGAAGTTGCTCAGTTGTGTCCAACACTCAGTGACCCCATGGACTTCAGCCTAGCAGGCTCCACTGTCCATGGGATTTTCCAGGCAAGAGTACTGAAGTGGGGTGCCATTGCCTTCTCCAAAAAAGTAATCCTAACTATATGCAAATATGGCTATACATAATAAATATAAGCATATGGTTATGAAAAAAGCAAACAAAATTACATGAGGTCATGCTGGCAAGAACTGTTCACCAGAGCTGAAATGAAATTTACTAAATTCAGAACATTTGGAGCCCTCCACTCAATTTTAATAATTCACTCCCAGGGGATTAAAAGTACTCAAATGAAGAGTGGTATAAATGTCCAGATAATAGTAAATATAATATTACCTTAAACTTTAATGATCCTTATTAACTGACAGATGATGATTTTTGTTTTTTGTGTTCATGTGTAAACTTAGTTCAATTCTTGTAACAACAGCGTTATGTAGGTACTGTAATCATGCTCATCCTATAGATGAGGATACTGTACCAGAAAGAAGATAAAAAGGAGATGTACTGTACTGGTATAAACTGGTATAAAAATATATAAATGAGAAAAAAAGGGAGTGGTATAAGGATATCCAACTAGGCTTTCCTCTAAGGATGGGCATGACTTGGGCCCAGTCCATCTACCTACCTTGACATAGAAAATCCACTCCATCTGCACTGAAGAGAATCTTCCTCATAGGCTTATGCTCAGAGGTCTTGGCAACTGGTAAAACCAGATGTCAAGTAGTGGCCAAGTTTGAGGGAATCCAGAGTGCTGCTCAGGGGTGATCAAAAATCTGTACAAAACAATGGCTCTTGAATTCAATTTCTCTCTGGGTTCATATCAATTCCAAGTCAGCTCTCCAGAGTGGAGACCATTCCACCACGTATAAATATTATAACATCTCTTTAAGATGTTGGACACTTATGAGTACTAACATTAAAACTAGCTTTTACTGCCCCTTCTCATCTCACTGATTATTTATTGTTGGAAAGGATAAATACAGGAAAGCAATTGACCTAACAATGGCCTATTCTTGATTACTCACTGCGTTAAATACAGAAATTATGAAGAAGATACTTTGGAATCTGTCAAAGATTATGTAATGAAAAGGTATGTGGCTTTGCCTAAAAGATTAATGCAAACCACAGGTCACAACAGGCTTGGGCTAAGTGTGATAAATCTAGCACTATTGCAGAGAAGTAGGTCAAAGCCTAAGACTTCTGATATGTCTTTGTTCCTCCATAGCTTTGAGCAGGATGTTTTGCACCTATGGGACATCTAATATCTTTTAACAGAATAAATGAATGACAGAGAGATGGATGGCAGGGTGTCTGGCAGATGAGGAGCAACATGAATGCTCTTTGCATGTTTAGTGAATTCAAACATTTTAAACATCAATCTCCAGTGATAAGTGCATTTTGATCATGTCCCAGTATTCACACACATACATCCCCTGTATACATACGGCTCAGAGTTGAAAGAATCTCCCTGCAATGCAGGAGACCTGGGTTCAATCCCTGGGTTGGGAAGGTCCCTGGAGAAGGGAATGGCAACCCACTCCAGTATTCTTGCCTGGTGAATGCCATGGACAGAGCAGCCTGGTGGGCTACATTCCATGGGGTCGCAAAGAGTTGGACATGACTGAGCGACTAACACTTTCACTTTCATATGCACTTTACATACATATATAACTTAAAGAAATTATGAAATAATTCTTACTACAATCTATATGATGCTCTTTTCTATTCTTGTCAATCCTGTTTTCTTAAAAAAATGTTGCCTGATGCCACTAAATTGATTTCAAGGTGTACAAACAGGTTACAATCTGCAGTTTGAAAATCCCTAGCATAGCTGGAGGCTCATGAATGGATTTTGGCGTCAGACCTGTGCTGGGATCCTGGCTCTGTCAATGTATAACCCATGATACTACAGGTAACTTTCTTAATTTCTCTGAGCTGCTAGTTTCACACTTGAAAGAGATACCTACTCTCCAGAATTCCTGTTATCTTTTCAAAATATAAATATGAACAAGCCATCTCCATTTCAAGGGTTCATTGTAGCTCTTGAGTCTAAATGCTACATCTCAGATTATATGGCCTTTAACAACATGGCCTGAGTTCACTTGCATCTTTTTCCTCTAGCTCACTCTAATGTACATACTACACTCCAGCCAGCTCTTCTGATACACGCGGTTCCCTAAATGTACCATGTCTTCTCACTGGACTTTTCTGTATGCTCTTCTGCTTGCCGGATTAATTTCTACCTGCTCTTTAGGTCACAATATAGATTCCAAGGAGCCTTCTTTGACCACCCAGATCTGCATTCAATGCCCTTCTCTTGGGACTTCTACAGTCCCTTGGGTCTACCTTTCTCATAGCAGATCACTATTACTATTCTAACGTGTCAGCTGCATCCCTTCAGAGGACAGAAGACTCTGAATTCATTCTGTTATTTGTGTTATCTATATGTCTAAAAATTACATATATTCCCTCACATCTCTCTTATAAACAGGATAAATTAGATGAATATATCCTAAGGATCAGGACATTTGTTTGAAAAGCAGTCAAGTCAGTACTTACATGACAGCCTTAAAAAATCAGAGTAGCTCTTTGCCAAGCATTCCTCAAATGTGCTCCCTTACTAGCAGTGACTAAGGATGGCAAGGAGGTGGAGGTCTTGGAAATGGATGGGCATTGAGTACCAAATTTTCTTGCCTAGCTCATGCATAATAAAGGAGAATGTTGTCTACATTTGTCACTCCTGGAAGCTGACAACTTAGGCAGACATAAGTCTAGCAGAGTCCCAAGAGTAGGGCTCTCAGAGATGGGGAAAAAAAAATTAATGAGGACATCAAGTTTGAAAGAGAGGGGATAGAGGAAAGTAGAGTTAATGGTATATCAGTTACTATTAGCACTTATCTGGCCATAGATTCTTTCATTAAGAGATTTCTCATTATTCTTTAAAAGTCACTTAAAAATTGATGGTAATATGTTCTAAGAAAAAAATCTGATTACTTTGCTCAACTGATGAATTTTAACTCTCTATGGATATGGCATTTATCACTGGGATTCCCAAACTGAAACAAGAGCACTTTGGCTCTATTTGCAGAAACTAAACAACACATCTCCAAGTAATCTACTGTGTTCACTGTTCAAATCCCTACACACAGCCTCACAAGCTGTGAACAGAAGCGAGAGGAAAAAAAAAAAAAAGCAGTGAAATGAAAGCAAATTTAACAGGAAAAATCATGAGAGAAAGACTGGGGACAAAAATCAACAGAGGCAAGAACTGTGCATGACACAGCTGTGACTCAGTGAAATATTAATCCTTTGAAATCAAGAAACTGTTTGCGGAAGAGACATCAATGATCCCTCATTGCCCCAGGAGCACAAGAAATGTTCATACCTGGCCAGGAAGCTTTCTGGTTAATACTTTTTCTATATTTCATCATCCTTATCTTAGAATTTCCCCAAATGGACTTTTTCTATATGTTTTAGTTTTCTAGGAAACTAAGAGTGTATATCCCCCCTTGCTTTACTTCAGTGATATTAGAAGTTATTCAGACTGAGATCTGTCTGTCTCAGCTATAAAGGAGGACCTACATAATAAGAATGGCCTCCCAGGAGGAATTAATGAAAATATTTTTGGGGAGGTTTATACAGTGAATAATTTTGCTATATAGCAGAAATTTGCACAACATTGTAACTCAACTATACTTCACTTAAAAAAAGAATATATTTGAACAGAGTGCTACGCAGCATCAATCTATAACTTTTACATTATTAAAGAGAAGTAAAAAACAAAAGAAGAGAAATAATCCTGAAGAAAATTAGAGATGCCAAGGGAACATTTCATGCAAAGACGGGCTCAATAAAGGACAGAAATAGTATGGACCTAACAGAAGCAGAAGATATTAAGAGGCAGCAAGAATACACAGAAGAACTGTACAAAAAATATCTTCACGATCCAGATAATCACAATGGTGTGATCACTCAACTACAGCCAGGCACCCTGGAATGTGAAGTCAAGTGGGTCTTAGGAAGCATCACTATGAAGAAAGCTAGTGGAGGTGATGGAATTCCAGTTGAGCTATTTCAAATACTGAAAGATGACGCTGTGAAAGTGCTTCACTCAATATGCCAGCAAATCTGGAAAACTCAGCAGTGGCCATAGGACTGGAAAAAGTCAGTTTTCATTCCAATCCCAAAGAAAGGCAATGCCAAAGAACGCTTGAACTACCGCTCAATTGCACTCATATCACACGCTAGTAAAGAAATGCTCAAAATTCTCCAAGCCAGGCTTCAGCAATATGTGAACTGTGAACTTCCAGATGTTCAAGCTGGTTTTAGAAAAGGCAGAGGAACCAGAGATCAAATTGCCAACATCTGCTGGATCATCGAAAAAGCAAGAGAGTTTCAGAAAAACATCTATTTCTGCTTTATTGACTATGCTAAAGCCTTTGACTGTGTGGATCACAAGAAACTGTGGAAAATTCTGAAAGAGATGGGAATACCAGACTACCTGACCTGTCTCTTGAGAAACCTGTATGCAGGTCAGGAAGCAATAGTTAGAATTGGACATGGAACAACAGACTGGTTCCAAATAGGAAAAGGAGTACGTCAAGGCTGTATACTGTCACCCTGCTTATTTAATTATATGCAGAGTACATCATGAGAAATGCTAGGCTGGATGAAGCAGAAGCTGGAATCAAGATTGCCGGGAGAACTATGAATAACCTCAGATATGCAGATGACACCACCCTTATGGCAGAAAGTGAAGAGGAACTAAAAAGCTTCTTGATGAAAGTGAAAGAGGAGAGTAAAAAAGTTGGCTTAAAGCTCAACATTCAGAAAACTAAGATCATGGCATTTGGTCCCATCACTTCATAGGAAATAGGGAAATAGTGGAAGAAGTGTTATTTTTCTGGGCTCCAAAATCACTGCAGATGGTGATTTCAGCCATGAAATTAAAAGATGATTACTCCTTGGAAGGAAAGTTATGACCAACCTAGATAGCATATTACAAAGCAGAGACATTACTTTGCCAATATAGGTCTGTCTAGTCAAGGCTATGGTTTTTCCAATAGTCATGTATGGATGTGAGAGGTGGATGGTGAAGAAAGCTGATTGCTGAAGAATTGATGGTTTTGAACTGTGGTGTTGGAGAAGACTATTGAGAGTCCCTTGGACTGCAAGGAGATCCAACCAGTCCATCCTAAAGGAGATCAGTCCTGGGTGTTCGTTGGAAGGACTGATGTTGAAGCTGAAACTCCAATACTTTGGCCACCTGATGTGAAGAGCTGACTCATTGTAAAAGACCCTGATGCTGGTAAGGATTGGGTGCAGGAAGAGAAGGGGATGACAGAGGATGAGATGGCTCGATGGCATCACCAACTCAATGGACATGAGTTTGGGTAAATTCTGGGAGTTGGTGATGGGCAGGGAGGCCTGGCATGCTGCTATTCATGGGGTTGCAAAGAGTCAGACACTACTGAGCACCTGAACTGAAGTGAACTAAATCTAGAGGTAATCTGCAGTAGTTTCCATGGAGTAATTCCCTAAAAGCCACTAGAACTCCTTTCTCCCTTTGCTTACTGGAAATATGAAACAATATTTCTCAGTACCATATTGTAACTTCAAAGATTTATAAATACAAGTTTTTATAATGAGAATTTGTTGGAGTCTTTTTGGAAATATTTTCAAAGGGATGAACTTGACTGGCTTATTTTATTGGCCATTTATACCTGTTCCCTACTTTCTTCTTGGAGAGTGGACTCGAAGTCTGGAACTGCAACAGCCATCTGAGAATCATGAGGCAATAGGAGAAAAAGACCTAACTATTGAAGAAAATAAAAATGAAAACAGGCTATTTTATAAGGGCCAGGACCACCTACATTCCTTAAAAATTGAGACAAATTTATCAGTTGGGTTTTCTCTTGTTTACAGCTGAACAGGATCTGACTGGATCCACCATTGCTATTGACAGCTCTTCTGAGGCTCCTAGAAATTCAGCTACTCCATTCCGTTGACAATGTTGAGCCTAACTTTAAACCAAATGAACATAGGAATAACAGGGTAAGGAAGATAGCATTAGTTCTGGTGAAAAACGTTGGGACATCTAATGTATGTGTTAGTCGCTCAGTTGTGTCTGACTCTTTGCGATCCCATGGACTATAGCCCACCAGGCTGCTCTGTCCATGGAATTCTCCAGGCAAGAATACTGGACTGGGAAGCCATTCCCTTCCCCAGGGGATCTTCCTGACCCAGGGAATGAACCCAAGTCTCTTGCGTTGCAGGCAGTTTTTTTTTTACCATCTGAGCCACCAGGGAAGCCTAGGAACAACTGATCAGTTATGATATTTAATAGCTGACATAGTAGCTAAATGTGTAATAAAAGTAGCTAAGTACACTCTTCACTTATGCTGGTGATAAGACTGAACTAAGAGAATCTTAACTGTTTTCTAGTTTTTTGCCTTTTCTCCTCACACTCTTTATGCTTGCTTCTACTTTTTGTTTTTGATGACTATAATATGCCAGCAGCAGTTTGGACTGAAATTAGGAATTAACCATTGACCATGTAACTATGGAATTTAACAGTTTCCAAATCTATGACTTTGAAGAGTCAATAGCCAGATATAATCAACAACCTTCCTAAATAGTTATAATTCAATAAACTTGTTGAATGTAAATACAGTTTTACAATAATGTAAAATACAGTTCAACAATATATAGTCTAATAACATTCCTAAATATAGTCAACATTTATTGTAACAGGCACTGGGATAATTTCATTTAATTCACAAACAATGAATAGCAAACAGTGTATACCTTTGTTTCCATTTACAGTGAGTAAAATGAGCCTTTGAAAAATTAACACATTTGAAACAAGGTGCTAGAAAGACCAATCCATAGCCTTAGGTCTTTGCAAAACTGAATGCATATGCAATTTCATATGATTTTTTATAATATATCCTATACATGGTACCACTCTAGTGGAATATAAAAGGAGTGTTAGTCACTCAAACATGTCCAACTCTTTTTGACCCCATTAACTGGGGTCACAACTGGAGCCCACCAGGCTCCCCTGTCCACAGAATTTTCCAGGCAAGAATACTGGAGTGAATTGCTATTCCCTTCTCCAAGGGATCTTCCTGATCCAGGGATCAAACCTGAGTCTCCTACATTGCAGGTAGATGCTTAACCATCTGAGCCACCAGGGAAGACCCTAACAGAATATGTACTGTGCTTGTGCTATGTTTAGTTGCTCAGTTGTGTCCGACTCTTTCTTACTCCATGGACCGGAGCCAGGCTCCTCTGTCCATGGTTATTCTCCAGACAAGAATATTGGAGTGAGTTGCCATGCCCTCCTCACAGCTACAACAGCATCCATCAATTAGTAAGTACTTAACAAATAGATATTAAGTACCTGGTATAACACGAACTACAGAAAATTTTATATTGCATAATTAAGTCTAAATGGACACTAACCTGGAAGAGGAAAAAATTTGTCTTTAGGATTTACCAAGAACAATTAATTTCCTTTCTTGTCAGGGCTACTAGATTGGTAAATCAAAGGTTCTTTCAAACACAGTGTACATTAATATCTGTAACCTATTTGACAGTCTTCCATGATGTTCATGGAAGAACCAAGAATGCACACCAGATAAACAGCAGACTGGATTAATAGTTAACTGAACATCTGAAAGAGTGTTGATTAATGGAGGTCTTAGGTGATGAGTTGCAGGGATTATACTTGACATTGATCAATGATCCTATCAATGACATACACAAGTCCACACTGATTAAATATGAGAATGGTATAAACTGAGCAAGGCTAGCTAATAAACTGGAGGACAAAAATCAATACTTTAAAATATCTTTATTGGCTACAAAAATTGGCCAAATCCAACAAGCAGATATTTAACTTGATGCAATATAAGCCAGTAATGACAGCTAATAAAAAAGTTTAGGTTGCATTAACAAGTGTAAAGGACAAAGACCAAAGGATCTACGAGTCCCAAAGATTTCTGTGTTTTCCTGGCCATATCTGGAACATAGCACCCAACTATGCATGGCATCCTCAACAAAAGGCCGTTGGCCATTATAAGTTCAGGAGACTTGAGTGTAGACAGAATACGGCTACTAAGAAGGCTAAAGATGTCCATTATAAACCTAAGATAGCCAGAGGAGTTTATACTGAAGAAATGGTTATACTCCTCAAGGTTATGTGCTTGTTATCTTCATCCTTGTAAAGTCAGCTCTGAGCACAGGGCCTGCCTCATGTTTTGAGTTCAATAAATATTTGTGAATGAAGGTGATAGCAGCCATGTCAAATATCTGAAGGGCTAAAAGTGAGGTTTAGATTCTGTATCTAGGTAGGTTGACCTTACCTCTGTGGTCTCTGCTAAAACAACTGTCTCCTAGTCTTAAGCTAAGGTTTTTGGCTGCTGCTTATTTTCTCCCAACTTCAATGTCATTCTCTTAATCCAGACCCTTGCCACCCCTCACTACTGTAATCGTATCTTAATTTTTCCAAGCATCTAACCATCTTCCTGTTTGTCTGCCACCACACTGGCAGAGCTATTTCTTCCAAATACAGATCTATCAGCTCATTCCCCAGTTATGGCATTTTGATGGCTCCCATTGTACACAGGATTCCCCACTACCCACACACTACTGCTCATTCTTCTGTAGCCCAGGGAAGGCAGCACTATTCAAGCACAACTTCAGAACCCTTCTTACCATAGATCTGTAGACAGCTACTACCAATCATAAGGTGTGAATATAGGATGGAATCTTTTCATGCACAACCTGGCTCCAATCTGCTTTCCAGATTCATCTTCTATCATTTTCCTTCCCATCCACACTCCATGTTCTGAGCTTCCCTAATGTGCCCTGCTCTTTCCAGCCACTTCACCCCTGTGCATGCTAACTTGTCTGTAAGGAAAAAAATTTTTCTTCCGTATCAGATCAATTCATATGAATCCTTCCAGAATCAGTTCAGATATCATTTCCTTTTGGAGACCTTTCATGAGCAGCAGAGTTAGAAAAGCTTCTTTTTCTTCTGTTTACATTAAATTGCAATTATCTATTTCTGTATATGTTGATCTCCTCCTCTCTAGAATATAATTTTCTCTGGAATGGAACCACCTCTTAGTCATCTTTGTAACATTCCTAGAGCTTGAAACAGTAACTAGAACACAAATACTCATTGAGTGACTGAAAGATTGTATAGATGACTAAATGAATGCCAGGCCTCTAACTGTAAATAAGACAGGGTTAGAGCTCAGAGTTTTTGCCTGGGAGTACTATTACCACAGCAACTTTCTTAGACTTACTAGGACCCAGGCATGTTGGAGAGTTCAGAATTTCATTAATAAAAACAAGTAACAATGATGATGATGATAGCTAACATTATTGAATGCTTATTATGCACTGAGACAAAAACTGCTTAAGATTTAAAGAACAAGGAGCAGAACAAATCTTAAGTATGGTTAAAGATAAGAACAGAATAAAGATAATTCTGAGTATAGTTACACTTTGATATGTTACTTTGATATGACAACTGTCTAAAACTCCACCTAAAGAACTTTAGATCATTTATTAATACAGAAAGTTTAGAGCCAAAGGAAAGAATATTCCTTACACATGTTTGGGCTATGCAGTAAAAAATATATATATATATATATTTTTTTTTCTGACATCATTCTAGAGTGGCTACAGTTACAATTATCCTAAGAAATTTCTGTCCAGGTCAAATCTACGTGGGTGAAAATTAGTATCAAGTAGAGTCTTCCAGTGTTCCACAGAATAGCCATATGATCCAGAAAGAAAAATAAGCCTTAGGTGACAAAAATTTGAGGAACAGAAATGCTAACTGTTGTATGTGCCTCTTAGAAACTTACAAGGTATGTTAGTTATTGGGGATAAGAAGACAGAAGTAAGAAAACCTATTCAGTATGGCTTAACCCAGATCTTTTCACATGCATTTGAACAATCAATTTTTTTTTATTAGAATGCTTAGTATTTATTTTCATGGAATTAGAATCAGAAACATTTGCTTTGGAGATTTACAGAAACTGGAAATCTAGCAGAGGGCACTTGCCAATGGGTTTGCAATGAAAACCTATCTGATTCAGAGAAGGTAAGATTGGCTTTTGTTTGGGCCAGAAGAGACTCATGCCTGGTACCATCATTTACGTGATAAAAATTCAACCCTTTATAAAGGCTTGGGAGAAAAAGACCAGCTCTTAATCAGTCTTTTGAATTAACAGTTTTGTTATGGCTGTCTCACACAGTCACAGGAATTTATATTTTCATTTTATCCCAAAGAAAAACTTGACCATCTTTCTTTAATACTATCAACCTGGAAGCTTGACAGTAAGGATTAAAAATTGCTCCTTCCTTCCCACTTGGTTATTGGAAAGGCTCTGAAAGGTAATCAGTCTTGTGAAGCTGCACTTTACAGTCTGCATAAAAACGCCATGATTTTCCTTCCTCTCCCCAACCTAATTGAAAGTGCATAATATCACCCAGCTGGGGAAATGTAAATGGTAAACATATACAATATATCATGCTATCACACAAAAGCTGGTTACTAATAGGGACTGGGTGGTTGTCAGGAACAAAGGGAATCTGGAAAACAAGTCTTTATTATTTTTTTTCATCTAGAGTGAGAGTTCTTTGTGCCTGCCACTCAGGCACTGCCCCCACCCCCCGCCACACCTCCTCCCTCCAGACTTCAAGTTACAGCAGATTAAACCAAAATCAGTCAACTCATTCCTTGTGTGTGTAATTCCAAGGGTCACCTCACAATGTATATTGACTAACACTCTCTTATACCAGCCTTTCAAGAAATAAGGCATTTTGCTTCTGGCAGGAGGTGGGGTTGGAATCATCCTGCTCCCTACCTTCTTTGATTGTACTAACAGATGGTCCTATTATCTCTTTCCTCAGCTGCTAAACCTTAAGATTCTTGGCCTTGTCACCTCTTATCTTCCTCTACTTCATCAAACTCCTTTTGCGAAGATTATCTCCTTTTCTACCTCTGATCACCCAGGAATAGCTATACAGGATCACACATGCCTTCAGTAGAAAATCTCAATCTGTTCAAAGTCTTCTGCAATTCAGAGGTTATCTACAATTATGCCGACTTAGAAATCAACACTTTCTTCTCTGACCCCTCACCTTCAAGAGTCATGCCATCTTCTAGAATCCATCTTCTATAGCAGGACTCTTAGGAGTAAGGATAATATCCCTTCAAAGTTTTCATCACTAGTTCTCTCTTATAGTATTCCTTCAAAAATTGCTCCCTGTTGCCTCATGAACTCAACTACTGCTATTCATTCATGCCACCTTATAACTGGCAATTGTTTTATTTTTGATGGCTGATACCTTACGGGTAGGTCAAAGCATAGCACTTGTCAAGGGTACTATGTCATTTCAGTTTTAATAGGCTGAAGGATATATTTTTATCTGCTTCAGCAGTGATGATTTGAAACTTACTGAATTAAAACCATATTCATCTTTCAATAAGTTACATTACCTGTCAGCTGGCACTGGTGGATGGTATGGCTTGTTGACCTTGGCATAGAGACTCTCTAAGTGGTCTCTCTCTGGAGACAGTGGACGGCCATCTCGAGGGTAGCCCAGTGGTCCAGCCCGAGGTGGAGATGGAGACCTATAAACGTTTGCTGATGTGCACGGTTCCCGGAAGTGGTTAACTCTGGCATAGTTGGGGTCCACATCATCATCGTCCATATCATGCAGTGATCCAATTGCACCAGTAGCATAATCAATAAGACCTCTTGCCTGCTTTTCCCTTAGCTCCTGATGTTTTGCTCCAATCCTGAAAAATGTAGAACAAGATGTATGTGAGTTTAAATGCTGATACAATGATAGACTCTCCTGAATCTATGTTAATTCTTGTCAGTTACTTAGCTGCCACTTTTCTGGATACTGAAGATCACACCATGCAGAAATGCTAATAGCAAACTCCACAGGATTTATTTTATATCTCTGACCTTTATTTGTTACATATGCTTCCCTAGTGGCTCAGACAGTAAAGAATCCGCCTGTAAAGCGGGAGATCTGGGTTCGATTCCTGGGTTGGGAAAGTCCCCTGGAGAAGGGAATGGCAACCCATTTCAGTATTCTTGAGTGGAAAATCTCATGGACAGAGGAGCTTGGCAAGCTACAATCCATGAGTTTGTAAGGAGTCAGACACGACTGATTGACTAACACTTTGTTTGTTACAGGGTTTGGAAGATCCCCTGGAGAAGGAAATGGCAACCCACTCCAGTACTCTTGCCTGGGAAACCCCATGGACAGAGGAGCCTGGTGGATTGCAATCCTTTGGGTTGCAAAAGAGTCAGACACAACTTAGCAACTAAATAACACTAGCTTTACTTTTATAGCAGGGCTGCAGGAGAAAGCAATGGCAACCCACTCCAGCACTCTTGCCTGGGAAACCCCATGGACAGAGGAGCCTGGTAGGCTGCAGTCCATGGGTGGTGAAGTTTCGGACACAGCTGAGCGACTTCACTTTCACTTTCGTGCATTGGAGAAGGAAATGGCAACCCACTCCAGTGTTCTTGCCTGGAGAATCCCAGGGATGGCGGAGCCTGGTGGGCTGCCATCTATGGGGTCGCACAGAGTCGGACACGACTGAAGCGACTTAGCAGCATAGGTATTTTAACATCTTGTCTGCTGATGACTAGGCTGATTGCAGAGTCAGAGGCTGATTTTTATTAACACTTCTTCCCTATAAATGGGCTGTGCTCATGGGAACAGTCCATCTTTGGTGTAATATTCTAGAAGCCTGTCTTGGGAAAGTGATGCATGTCAAAGAGCCCATCAGAATCTTATACTTTTTCTGTGATTTTCTTATTTGGTGCCTTTGATGTTTAGTGTATTCTTATAAAGAAAAGAGCTTGCAAAAATTGATTTAACTATGAAAAAGAAATACAGAGGCTTTCTGGTCACTAAGAGTGGTGGTATCAGAGATAATTTATAAGAGACTCTAAGTTTTTGGTTACACAAATGGGGATCATTGTGTTTCATTATACAGGGACTAGGGACAGAGTAAAATAGTGAAATTAATAGGCTCCTGACAGAGACGAATTGGCACATATAAGTGAATTAAACACCATTACTGGCAGAACTCCACAGCACTCAAGCCTTTAGTGATATTACAAAATGCTACTGCTAATCAGTGCACCATGTAGACTACCGGGAATGGGAATACAATTCACTGTATTCCAAACCCATCTGATTTTTGAGAATTTGACATTTAATCTGGAAAGTGTTAGATTGGATCTCCTAAATTCCCAGTTACATGTTAAAATGGACAAGTCACTGTGGCATCTTAGTGGATGATGGTGATATGATAGTGTCTGGAGGTGTTTTCCACTAAAGAGGAAAGAATGCAACCTCATATCACTGGGCAAATAAGGTGCATTGAGTACAGGAGGAGAAAAGTAAGACAATGCTGGCTCAGGTGGTGAAAGAAAGACTCAAGAAAGGATGGGGATAAATCTGAAGACCTGGGCTCAGAGAATATGAAAGGATTGTGGGCTAAAAGTGAAAGATCTATATCTGCCTGGAAATATATATTGAAGGCCTACATGAGTGAAAAAATAAAAACTGAATTCTCTATCTTTTCCTCTTCAAATAAAAACAGCTGTTTAGCACACAGCAGCTATAGTTTTATTTTACAGAACATCAAACTCTTTATAAAAATCTTTAAAAGCTGTGATTTTTCAAGGTATTTCCCTTTTGGTAGAATGGCTTTTTTTTCTCCTTTGAGTAGAGAGGAGGAAGAAAAGATAAAAATATGAAGAAGAAGGTATAGGACAAAAAAATAGTATCTTCAAGTCACAACAGATGAAAATAAATGCCACGATATATTATTGCATATCTCTTTTGACTAGGTCAAATTAGGTACCCTACACATAAGTAATGAGACGAATTTATATTTTGTGCAAAGGGGAGCTTGAATCTCCAAGGGATCTTGAATGAAGATGAAAGGAAGATTACACAGTAGGGTACCCGTTAAGAGGCCCTGCCCGTCCTCTTTCAATGCATGTTAGTCTCAGATTCACGGATGTTTGTTTTGAATAATTTTTGATGAAGAAGATAACATGCTCTGTTCTGTAACAAAATAATCTTCTAGGGATGGTGCAGACTGGATTATCAGAGGATGCTTGCTGTACTGTGATGGCAAGGATGGCTATCCATTGCAAATAGAGAATAGAACATCAATAAAGTTAGGGGGTGGGGTTTTGTGTGGTTGCTATTCCTTCTAAGTGGCAGACCTTCTAGAGAAATCACTCAGTGGAAAGATGAACATCTCATGGTTGCCACACGGGGCTACACTTATGCATCAACGAAAGAGGAAAACACCAAGCTTGAGTTTTCAAAGAATCACAGAAACAGAACACAAGACTCTGTATTCCTTGTTTCATCATTTCTCTTTCTCAGAGGTTTTCTCATTAATTAAGGTTGCTGAGTATGTAAAGATTCTCGGATGAAAAATACTCCATATACACAAAGCAGTATTTTATCTTGTACTTTTCCTTTCTAAAACAAAACCAAATTTCTCCTTGATCTTCTCTGTGCCACTGAGTGCTTTGGTAACTAATTTCATATTAATCACTCAGTAGGTGAAACAGTAATTTCTCTGAACTGCCATTATTATGCCATATATCAGGATCTCTCAATGTGGGGGGAGGACAAGGCAATCTCTGAGAAGGGGTATATGGAAGCAGAAAAGACTCTCTCAAGAGAAAATGTCAAGGAAATAGATTTTCTTTTTTTGGTTGTTCTGACCTCCTTCTGTCCCAATTCAATGTGAAAATTCTAATTGTTTATAGTCGTTTCCACGTAGATGTCTCTTTACCACTGGGAACTCAATATGTTAAAATATCTATTTTTCAAAATAGTCCTGGATAATATTCCCTTTTTATTGGATGGTACCACCAGTTTCCTCATTCTCCCCAGCACACTGCCTTTGAATTGTTTCAGTCTCTTCCCTCTCTTTTCCTCTACAAAAACATTGTTGTTTCTTTTTTCCATTATAACTCTTGGATAGCCTATTTTATTTCCATTTCTATAGACACAGACTAGTGTCCAGGCTTCATATTACCTGGTCTGCACCTTCTTGCCTCGTGGGCATTAACTGTATGAGGCTACATAAATTTAAACTGGAATTAATTATAATTTTTGAACATTTAAAATTCAGCTTCTCAGTTTCATAAGCCACATTGCAAGTACTCAACAGCTAAATGAGCTTGGACTTCTATATTGGACAGTCCAAATGGAGGCTGATTCTATCACTGCAGCAAGTTCTATTAGGTTGTGCTGGCGGGATTATGCTAAGATTTTTTGTATGTCACCACATCCCACTTTATACCTTAAAAGGTACTAGAATAATCTTCTTCAAAGAGTATTTCTATTGCGTCACTGTCAGATCAAGGCTTTCTAAAAAATATTGTGAAAAATGATAAAGCAAGAGTGTGGTTATTCCACTTTGTCCCTTGAATTCTAAATGAATGAATGATTGAGAAATTGAGAATAAATTCCATCTACCATAGAATTAGTATACAGTCATTGTTTCAAATCATGCAATAAAATTTGAACTTCATCCAAAGCAGGTAGTATGTCAAGAGTCAATATATAGCTTCGTCTCTAGCAGGGTAGACATTTTACTGAAAAGTAAGAGAAAGAGATCAAAGAATTACAGACAAACATTTGATTAGAAAAAGAGAGTTTAAAGACAGGGGTAGGATGCTGTTGTAGGGTAACTGTAGGTAACTGTAAGGTAAATCTTTGTGAGGTTCCAACCTGAGAATGGAGGAGAGATAGAGCTAAAAGAAATTTCCACTGATATAAATTTCCATCTACCTTGAAGAAACTTCATGGAGGTAGATGAAGAGAAGAGAAAAGAACATTAGTCCATTCTGTAGCTGATAAGGCAGGATGACCAGAGCAAGATAAACAAATACAAACTTAGCAAAATAAAACCTTAAATCATCTAAGAGACTTCACTGTTGTTATAAAGTTGTTAAGTCATATCCAACTCTTTGCAACCCCACGGACTGCAACACGCCAGGCTCCTCTGTCCTTCACCATCTTCCAGAGTTTGTTCAAATTCATGTCTGTTGAGTTGGTGATGCTATCTAACCATCTCAGCCTCTGCTACCCCCTTCTCCTTTTGTCTTCAATCCTTCTCAGCATCAGGATCCAGGCTGATCTCTTGTTACAGTGATCTGCTCTCCCAAAATGTCAGGTCATGGAAAAGCTGTCAAGGTAGAGCACTCAGACCAGGCCTGAAGACATTTTGAGAGAATATACGGAACTGAAGTGGCTGGTAACCTTAGCTCATTATGCCTTGTCATATAACACTATATTTTGGTACAGATTGAAAACAAAAATTAAATACCATAGAACATGAAACTAACTTAATGGATCACAACAAGTATTTAAATTATTAAATATAGTAAAAAAGAAAATATTAGAGGTTATTGAATGCAGTAAGCGTTAAGTATGGTGTCAAGAGAAAAACCAAGTCATTTAAAAATCCAGGCAAATTCAAGCTGGCCTAAAACATGAATAAAGACAAAAGAAAAACATTTTCAGACAAGCTTAAGAGAATGCAAAACTTGTTGACCCATCTTGAAAAATTACTTTATAATGAAAAGCATCCAACCAAGAATTGAATTCAAATTAAGAATTCAGCCCAGCAAAGCTGGGGAATGACAGACATGGAGGTGAGAAAAACATTCATTTAAATAGAAAACGAAGGCTAAACATTTAATTGTAGGACAAATCATTATAGAAAAATGTAAATATTATAAACTCTGATAATATAAAAGCAGTATCATTATACTAATAAGGAGGTGATTTAGGGGAAAGTATTAATACTCAACATACTTAATTCCCCATTTTTTTAAAGAAAGCATCAGCAGTTACCACTCAAAGTTAATAAGTATATGAAATACAATAACAAAAAACCAATAAAACAAATTATCAGCAGAAGAAAAATACAAAAAACAAAAGCCCAAAGATAGAGTAGAAATTAAAGGAACCAGTAAAAAAAGACAGTAAGAAAATAGGATAAAATTTATGTATGACAATAAGTGAAAATGGAATAAATTTCTGTATTATAACTAAAGGATTGTTGCTCAGATCATGAACTCCTTATTGCCAAATTCAGACTTAAATTGAAGAAAATAGGGAAAACCACTAGACCATTTAGATCATTCAGGTATGATCTAAATCAAATCCCTTATGATTATACAGTAGAAGTGGGAAATAGATATAAGGGACTAGATCTAATAGACAGAGTGCCTGATGAACTATGGACAGAGGTTTGTGACATTGTACAGGAGACAGGGATCAAGACCATCCCCAAGAAAAAGAAATGCAAATGGGAAAAATGGCTGTCTGAGGAGGACTTACAAATAGCTGTGAAAAGAAGAAAAGTGAAAAACAAAGGACAAAAGGAAAGATATACCCATTTGAATGCAGAGTTTCAAAGAACAGCAAAGACAGATAAGAAAGCCTTTCTCAGTGATCGGTGCAAATAAATAGAGGAAAACAATAGAATGGGAAAGACTAGAGATCTCTTCAAGAAAATTAGAGATACCAAGGGAACATTTCTTGCAAAGATGGGCTCAATAAAGGACTGAAATGGTATGGATCTAACAGAAGCAGAAGATATTAAGAAGAGATGGCAAGAATACACAGAAGAGCTATACAAAAAAGATCATCAGGATGGTGTGATCACTCACCTAGAGCCAGACATCCTGGAATGTGAAGTCAAGTGAGCCTTAGGAAGCATCACTATGAACAAAGCTAGTGGAGGTGATGGAATTCCAGTTGAGCTATTTCAAATCCTGAAAGATGATGCCTTGAGAGTGCTGCACTCAATATGCCAGCAAATTTGGAAAACTCAGCAATGGCCACAGGACTGGAAAAGGTCCGTTTTCATTCTAATCCCAAAGAAAGGCAGTGCCAAAGAATGCTCAAACTACTGCACAATTGTACTCATCTCACACACTAGTCAAGTAATGCCCAAAATTCTTGAATCCAGGCTTCAACAATACGTGAACTGTAAATATCCAGATGTTCAACCTGGTTTTAGAAAAGGAAGAGGAACCAGAGATCAAACTGCCAACATCCACTGGATCACTGGAAAAGCAAAAGAGCTCCAGAAAAACATCGATTTTTGCTTTATTGACTATGCCAAAGCCTTTGATTATGTGAATCACAATAAACTGTGGAAAATTCTGAAAGAGATGGGAATACCAGACCACCTGACCTGCCCCTTGAGAAATCTGTATTTGGGTCAGGAAGCAACAGATAGAACTGGACATGGAACAACAGACTGGTTCCAAATCAGAAAAGAAGTACTTCAAGGCTGTATATTGTCACCCTGCTCATTTAACTTATATGCAGAGTACATCATGAGAAACGCTGGGCTGGATGAAGCACAAGCTAGCATCAAGATTGCCGGGAGAACTATCAATAACCTCAGATATGCAGATGATACCAGCCTTATGGCAGAAAGTGAAGAGGAACTAAAAAGTCTCTTGACGACAGTGAAAGAGGAGAGTGAAAAAGTTGGCTTAAAGCTCAACATTCAGAAAACTAAGATCATGGCATCCGGTCCCATCACTTCATGGCAAATAGATGGGGAAACAGTGGAAACAGTGACAGACTTTATTTTTTTGGGCTCCTAAATCACTTCAGATGGTGATTGCAGCCATGAAATTAAAAGACGCTGGCTCCTTGGGAGAAAGGTTATGACCAACCTAGATAGCATATTAAAAAGCAGAGACATTATTTTGCCAACAAAGGTCCATCTAGTCAAGGCTATGGTTTTTCCAGTAGTCATGTATGGATTGAGAGTTGGACTATAAAAAAAGCTGAGCGCTGAAGAATTGATGCTTTTGAACAGCGTGTTGGAGAAGACTCTTGAGAGTCCCTTGGATTGCAAGGAGATCCAACCAGTCCATCCTAAAGGAGATCAGTCCTGAATATTTATTGGAAGGACTGATGCTGAAGCTGAAACTCCAACACTTTGGCCACTTGATGCAAAGAGCTGACTCATTTGAAAAGACCCTGATGCTGGGAAAGATTGAAGGCAGGAGGAGAAGGGTATGACAAAGGATGAGACGGTTGGATGGCATCACTGATCTAATGGACATGAGTTTGAGTAAATTCTGGGAGTTGGTGATGGAAAGGGAGGCCTGGTGTGCTGCTGTCCTTGGGGTTGCAAAGAGTTGGACATGACTGAGCGACTGAATTGAACTAAAGAATCCCAGAAGATCAAAAGGAAAAACACACTGTGTGCTATCATAATGATGAAAAACAAGATATAGCTTAAATGTGCATTAATAGGGGAAATGAAGTACTCTGCAGTTTAAAAATAGGGTCATGGTATTCCTGTATTATAAAGATATAAAATATAAATATAGGTCTAGATATTCATAAATATTTGTATGACACAGGCATATCTTTATATATTCATAGGAAACATTGGAAAAGATAAACCAAATATTCATAAAAATGATTGCCCTGGAGAGTAGAATTAAAGGTAGAATTATTATATCACATAATTTTAGGATAATTTTTTAAAAAAATTAAAATATAAAAAGTCCCTTACAACTACTTACTGACTGTTGTAGTGAACCAAAATTGAAATAGAACAAAACACTATACTACACTGGGCATTTTTTTGTCTTCTAAACATCACTTGTTATGACTCCTGCCAACTCAGTTATGATAATAATTTTCTTCAAATTATTGAACATTTGTTTGGTCCCTTACAAATCAACTGCTTTGGCCTAAAGTACCCATTTTCCACTAATCAACTATTTGATTTTAGTTCTTTGTAGACTGAAGGCTGAACTCACTCATTTACAGCTCCTCACCGACCTCAATAATTCTCCCCCTTTCCACTTCATGTATCCAGTAAATTCTCTATTTATCTGCAATTGTTATAAATTACTTTGTAAAAAAACAAAACAAAATTAAAAATCTTTCATTAATTCATTTCTGGACATTCTGCTCCATAACTAAACTACAAGCTTCTTGAGTGCCATGTTTTTGTTTCTGCTAATTTTGGCCGACTGATTTATTCACTAATCGTAGTTGATATTGCACTGTATACCAGAAAGAGCAAAGGAACAATATCAAACCCCTGGCTTATTATCAGTGAGATATAAACAAGTAATAACAATTTATTGGTAATACAAAGATGCTGTGTGTGCAAAGGGTGAGAGTCAGTTCACCCTAATGATCTTGAGGAAGGGTCACGAAGGTGGTGTCACGTGAACAGGGCTTTGAAGGAACTTGCTCCAGGAGGAGGGAAGATACATGTAAGTAGTGTGAGGCACTCAGCCAGAGAGAGGACAAACCCAGGGGCACAGAAACGCGTGATCTACTTAACATTGGGGTGTAAGTCTGATGGGGTAGGGCACACTGGTTCAAGGTATCCACCTTCAGCTCCCCAACAAAGTAACACATTTAATAAAAATTATTGGCAAATATATATTAGGTTTGCATAATGTAAGTTTGGCCTAAAATAAAGTTTTTGGTGAGGAAAATCTTATTATAACTTTTTGTTTGTTTAGCCATTTATGATAAAATAAAAGAAAGAGACAGAAATTTATATAAAACAAGTCTATGGATTAAAGGACTGGTATAAAGCAAACATGTTTGTAATGATTACTGAGGTCAAGAACTCAACTTTTGCAGGATACTCCAGAAGGTTTCTATGTGTTCCTTCTTCATCACAAGCATGTCTGTATTATATTTATCTCCTTTCCTCCACATTAAGAATCCTGCTTCTCAAGACACAGAAAACTCTGGAATTACGTATCACATGGTTACAACTTGCTTTACTCTATATTACACATATAATAGTTTTGAGCTAACAATACCATGAGCACCACCAGTATGATTATTGAAAAGAGTTAAACTACTCTTTTTATAAAGCTGTTTTCCTCATCCCTCCATTTGTGTAGTTGTACTGTATCTCCACTTTTAAATACGTAGCTGCTATATGCTATACTTCTACTCAACTCTCATTTAACTTTTAGTTCTTTAATTAACTTATTTGTGGTAAAGAATCTGCCTGCCAATACAAGAGATGCAAGAGATGTGAGTTTGATCCCTGGGTCAGCAAGATCCCCTGGAGTAGGAAATAGCAACGTACTTCAGTATTCTTGCCTGGAAGATTCCCTGGGCAGAGAACTCCAGAGGGCTACAGTCCATGGGGTCACAGAGTAGGACACGACTGAGCACACATACATCAGTGCATAAGTAACTTATTCAGACCGCAATCTTTATGTAACTGCAGATGCAGTCATTTATTACAGGGGTCCCTGACTTCCAGGATCTAATGCCTAAGTGTCTAAGAAGGAACTGATGTATTAATAATTTAAATGAGGTGCACAATAAATGCAATATGCTTGAATCATCCTGAAACCATCCCCATGATCCTAATCTGGGGAAATACTGTTTTTCACAAAACTGGTCCCTGGTGCCACCAAGGTTGTGGACCACTGGTTTCCTAAATTCCTCAGGAAGAACCCATGGGATAATGCTTCTTAAGTTGACAACATACATTTGAAAGTCTTCATATTTGAAAGCCAGTTTTACTGGATATAAAGTTATTGGCTCACCTTTCTTCCTTGAGTATTTAAACTAGGAAGTGTAATGCCATTCTGCACTTTTGTTGTGACAAAGTGTTGATGGTGAAAAGTTGGATGACAATTTAATTTTAGTTGTCATAAATTACTTATAAAACTTGTTCTTTTTGCTTATCTCATCAAATTATTTGCTTTTCTTTAAAATCTAATAATAACATTCAGAAAACTAAGATCATGGCATCCGGTCCCATCACTTCATGGGAAATAGATGGGGAAACAGTGGAAACAGTGACAGACTTTATTTTCTTGGGTTCCAAAATAACTGCAGATGGTGACTCCAGCTATGAAATTAAAAGACGCTTTCTCCTTGGAAGGAAAGTTATGACCAACCTAGACAGCATATTAAAAAGCAGAGACATTACTTTGCCAACAAAGGTCTGTATAGTCAAAGGTATGGTTTTTCCAGTAGTCAGGTATGGATGTAAGAGTTAGACTATAAAGAAAGCTGAGTGTGAAAGAATTGATGCTTTTGAACTGTGGTGTTGGAGAAGATTCTTGAGAGTCCCTTGGACTGCAAGGAGATCCAGCCAGTCCATCCTAAAGGAGATCATTCCTGGGTGTTCATTGGAAGGACTGATGCTGAAGCTGAAGCTCCAATACTTTGGCCAGCTGATGCAAAGAGCTGACTCATTTGAAAAGACTCTGATGCTGGGAAAGATTGAAGGCGGGAGGAGAAGGGGATGACAGAGGATGAGATGGTTGGATGGTATCACTGACTTGATGGAGTTGAGTTTGAGTAAGCTCTGGGAGTTGGTGATGGACAGGGAAGCCTGGCATGCTGCAATCCATGTTGCAAAGAGTTGGACAGGACTAAACGACTGAACTGAACTGAATATTACTAGAAAAATCATTTTGGTTTGATACTTCTTTCAGTATTTTACATATACCCTTAAATTTTATACCAGGTGAGTTTCTTGAATTATAGCTTTTATTGTTAATGTTGTGTGATACAAATTGAACATAACAAATCAATTGTATTTTTATATACTGAGTGAATAATCAGAAAGTAAAAGTAATAAAACAATACCATTTAAAATGGGGTTAAAGACTACTAGGAACTTATGGATAAATTTAAGAGGAGGTGCTGGAAACAATAAAATACTAATGAGAGAAATTAAGGAGGATCTAAATCAATGGAGAGTTTTATCTTGTATGTTGATCAGAAAACTCAATCATTAAGATGATAATTCATTCAAATTGTTCTACAGACTCAATGTCATCTCAACCAATCCCCAGCAGGCTTATTTTTCATACTTGTGTGATTTTAAAATTTATTTGGAATGCTAAAGAGCCAAGAATGACTAAAACAATTTTGCAAAATAAAAATAAAGTTGGACTTACACTACTAAATTTAAGATGTACTATAAGCTTTTGTAATCAAGCCAAAGGTTAGACATATAAATGAATGGAACAGAAAAACAGAGCCCAGTAACAGACTCATACATATTTGGTGAAGTGATTTACAATAAAAGTGCCAAAAAACTCAAGCAGGGACAATTCCTTTGACAATTGGTACTGGAAAAACTAGATATCCATAAGGGAAATAAGAATCTTGTGTCCTACGGTATACCATAACAAAAATCAATTCAAGATGGAAGACAGGTCTGAACATGAAGGCAATCAGAATGAAGCTTTTAGAAAAAAATAAAAAAGAATATCCTCATAGCCTTGAGGTAGGTCAAGAGAGGACACAGAAAGCATAAACCATAAAAGAAATTGGTAAACTGGACTTCATTAAAATTAAAACCTTCTCATTAAAACATATCAAGAAAATAATAGGCAAATGAGAGACATTCCTCATAGCACATGCATCTAACAAAGGATTTGTATCAAATATATTTAAAAATATAATTGCAATTCAATAATTTTAAAAAATGATCCAATTAGAACTTGGCAGAAGGCTTTAACAGATGGATTACAAACCAGGATCTAGAAATGCCCAATAAACAAAAGAAAAGCATTGTAAGTCACTAGAGAAATTTAAATTAAAACCACAGTGAGATACACCTACTAAAATGAAAGAGAATGACAACACGAAATGTTAGCTAGGATGAGGAGCATCTAGAATTTTTATACATGACTGGTGAAAGTATAACATGGCATAATTCCTTTGGATTATTCTTATTATTAGACACTAATAATATTTGTGACTTTCTCCCCATGATTGTATAACTTGATTCTCACAAGCTAAAAAAGTCCCCACTTTATAAATGAGGAAACTGAAGTTCAGAGAGGTTCAGTATTTTGTCTGAGAGGTCATACTTATTAAGTGGCAGGAATTGGATTCCTGAATTCCACCCAGGTGTTTTACTTCAATATTAATTTTTCTTTCATTTACATTAACCACAAATAGTCTAAACATGAGCATGCTTAAAAATTTATAACAAAAACTGTCAGATACTCAAATGTAGAGATAATCTCCCATATGCCTATATCCAGTTCTATATGCAATAATTATTAAGATTTAGGCACATTTCTAATCTATTTTTTCTTTTAAATATTTTTTGCTAAATGTTCTGTAACCAAACCTAGTCATTTATCTCCTATATACTTCAGAAGGTATATCAAATAAATCATGAACATTTTATTATATAACAATAATTCTATTACTTATCCCACTTAAAAATTAATAATAGTCCTCATGTCCTAGTCCATAAACAAATTTCCCCAAGTGTCTTAAAAACATCTGTCTTTTCCATTGAACTTACTTGGATCAGGTTCCAAAATCTATCTACACCTTGAATTTGTTAATGTATCTTAAGTCTCATTTCCTGTACAGACATGTATTCTTTTTCATTTTTGCTTTTTTATTTTTCCATGCCATTGAATTGTTACAGAAACCTGGCAGATTGTCCTATATGTGGTCCCACATGCTGGATTTGGTTGCATCTTCAGAGTATGATTTAACTTATTCCTACATCCCCCATATTTCCTGTTTATGAAAAGTAGCTCAAGAGCAGCACTGCCCAATAGACCTTTCTACGATGATGGAAATGTTCTATATATGGGCTGTTTCATACAGTAGCCCTATGTGGCTACTGAGCACTTAAAATCTGGCTAGTGTGACTAAGGTACACATCTTTTATTTAAACAGTTACACGTGATTGGCTACCACCCTAGACAGTGCTGTTAAGATACTTAGTTTCAACCTTTTTGAAAGGAGTGCTGTCGTGGGTGAATGTTGGTTCTCCAAAAGATTTATCCCCCTGGAGCCTGCTATTATAACCTTATTTGGATACGGGGTCTATGTAGGTGTACTTAAACATCTATGATAAGATCATCCTGGATTCTCCAAATGAACCCTAAGTCCAATGACAAGTGTCCTTTCAAAGAGGAAAAAAAGACAGAAGAATCAGAAGAGAAGGCACCCTGAAGGTGGGGGCAGAGATTACAGTCAAACATTTATAAGCCAAGGAATGCCAAGGATTGCTGGCCGCCACGTGGTGGCTCAGATAGTAAAGAATCTGCCTGCAGTGTGCAGACTCAGGTTCAATTCCTGGGTCAGGAAGTTTCCCTGGAGAAGGGAAAGGCTACCCGCTCCAGTATTCTTGCCTGGAAAATCCAATGGAGAGAGAAGCCTGGTGGGCTATAGTTCATGGAGTCGCAAAGAGTCAGACACAACTGAATGACTAACACTCACTTTCACCAGAAGCCAGGAGAGAGGTATGGAAGGGATTCTCCCTCAGAGCCTCTGGAAGGAAATGGTTCTGCTGACTCCTTCATTTCAGACTTCTGGTTTACAAAAGAACTAACAGAGAATATATTTCTCTTCTAAGTCAAGTTTGCGGTAATTTGTTACAGCAATCCTAGGAAACTAATACAAATACCTTAAAGGAAGCATGTGCTTTGAATTGTGCCATTTCAGGGTGCATACGACCTTATATCTTACTTAATGATGCTTAGGGTGATACTGATGGCTCCACTGCAAAGTTCCCTTATCAATTACTCATTTAATTATTTCTTCCATCAAAGATTTTTGCCTGAACTAATGATTTCTTTAGGGGTTGCAAAATGGTAATTTTAAAAGTTCTGTTCCCTCTTACATTTATTAGCTGGACAGTAGTATACAAAGAAAAACTAAGCCTCAAAATTTGGGGTATTTTTGATTACCCTGAATTATACATAGTATAAAGAAGACAGAATGTATCTTTTTAGGGGAGATAAAGGGTTGTGAATATCATTATGAGCTGATGTATTTTTAAAAAATAGAGACTAAGGGTTTTAAAAAATAGGGATTTAAGGTTTCAACCAATTGTATTCCTTACTCTCTTTGTGGCATTCATTGTCTTGTGTTTGGTCAATGGGGAATGCTTTACATTGGCTCTTTTGTCCTTCTGATTGGACCCAGTTATCATTGAGAGCTTCTTTGCTTTTTGACAAACAAGCTGTCCCAAGTTCATGGTGAGTATGTTGTGTCCCTATCCTGAAGAGACCCATTTCTCCCTGGAACTCGGTTTTAGTGGGAAATGATATCCACAGTGGCTGACTTTATTTTTGGGGGCTCCAAAATCACTGCAGATGGTGATTGCAGCCATGAAATAAAAAACGCTTACTCCTTGAAAGCAAAGTTATGACCAACCTAGACAGCATATTAAAAAGCAGAGACATTACTTTGCCAACAAAGGTCTGTCTAGTCAAGGCTATAGGTTTTCCAGTGGTCATGTATGGATGTGAGAGATGGACTAAAAAGAAAGATGAATGCTGAAGAATTCATGCTTTTGAAGTGCGGTGTTGGGAGAAGACTCTTGAGAGTCTCTTGGACTGCAAGGAGATCCAACCAGTCCATCCTAAAGGAGATTAGTCCTGGGTGCTCACTGGAAGGACTGATGTTGAAGCTGGACTCCAACACTTTGGCCACCTCATGTGAAGAGCTGACTCATTGGAAAAGACCCTGATGCTGGGAAAGATTGGAGGCAGGAGGAGAAGGTGACGACAGAGGATAAGATGGTTGGATGGCATCACTGACTCAATGGACATGGGTTTGGGTGGACTCCGGGAGTTGGTGATGGATAGGGAAGCCTGGCATGCTGCGGTTCACGGGGTCACAAAGAGTCGGACACGACTGAGCGACTGAATTGACTGACTAATATCGAGAGAACACAATCTGGGCTCCACTGGCATTGGGCTATCATCGCTTCTGTGAGTTTTCTATCAGTAGAACTAGGAAGTACATCTTTTTGAAAAACATCACAAGTTCATACTGATATTTCTGATTCAGATTTAATACTTAATATTACAGAATGCTACTTCACTTAAAAAACTATATTTCTATCTTAAAATGAAAAACTCATTCTTAATATTAATGATATAAATATTTATTTGCATTGTCATATTAGTTCAGTTCAGTCACTCAGTTGTGTCCAGCTCTTTGTGACTCCATGGAATGCTTCCAGGCTTACCTGTCCCTCACCAACTCCCAGAGTTTGTCCATCGAGTCAGTGATGCCATCCAACCATCTCATCCTCTGTTGTCCCTTTCTTCTCCTGCCTTCAAACTTTCCCAGCATCAGGGTTTTTTCAAATGAGTCAGTTCTTTGCAAAAAAGTAGCCAAAGTATAGCAGTTTCAGCTTCAACATCAGTCCTTTTCATGAATATTCAGGACTGATTTCCTTTAGGATTGATTGGTTTGATCTCCCTGCTGTCCAAGGGACTCTTGAGAGTCTTCTCCAACACCACAGTCCAAAAGCATCAATTTTTTGGCTGTCAGCTTTCTTTATGGTCCAACTCTCACATCCATACATGACTACTGGAAAAACCATACCTTTGACCAGACAGACCTTTGTCAGTAAGGTAATGTCTCTGCTTTTTAACATGCTGTCTAGGTTGATCATAGGTTTTCTTCCAAGGAGCAAGCGTCTTTTGATTTCATGGCTGCAGTCACCATGTGAAGTGATTTTGGAGCCCAAGAAAATAAAGTCTTTCACTGTTTCCATTATTTCTCCAACTGTTTCCCATGAAGTGAGGGGACTGGATGCCATGATCTTAGAGTTTTAAGACAGCCTTTTCACTCTCCTCTTTCACTTTCATCAAGAGGCTCTTTAATTCTTTTTGGCTTTCTGCCATAAGGGTGGTGTCATCTGTGTATCTGAGGTTATTGATATTTCTCCCAGCAATCTTGATTCTAGTTTGTGCTTCATCCAGCCTAGTCTTTCTCATGATGTACTCTGCATATAAGTTAAATAAGCAGGTGATGATATATAGCCTTGACGTACACCTTTCCCAATTTGAAATAAGTCCGTTGTTCCATATCTGGTTCTCACTGTTGCTTCTTGAACTGCATATATATGATCCTAAGTACACATATAGTTTTGAAACAATAATACTAATATTAAATAACAAACTACTGGCTCTATTTTTTTTGTTGTTATTGTTTCTTGGGTTGCAGTATTTTCCTTCCTTGACCAAGGATTGAACCTGTGCCCCCTGCAATGGAAATCGTAACTACTAGACCACCAAGGAATTCCCAGTTGCTTTATATTTTGTCAGAATATATCCCACAAAATATGTAGAGTCAAAATGCTGTGTTCCATATTCCTTCAAGAATTTCTCTTTTGTGAATCACCATGCAACCAATGTTAGGTTATTAGGTTACTCATTTTGGTTTGCTTTCCATTTTGAAGTATTTCTTTTGGTTCTCTTTGAGTTTAATTTCATTTGATAAGTATGTAAAACATTTCTATTTCCAAATTCAGCTGTATACCACATGTAGGTATAGCGCTTTCAAAAGTCTTCTTTATCATAAGAAATATATGTTTATTTTTTTCAAGTGAAAAAAACCAATATTATATATTTGTACCCATAAAAGGTAGATTATTTAGCATTTTCTCCTATACTTCTGCTTTTTTACTTTACAGTATCTAAAAGAAAATACCGTATTAGTAAACAGAGATCTTTCTCACTTGGAAAAAAAAAAATGTTTCACAGTAGTCTACTGTGTGGACATGCTTTTGTTTCCCTAATGAATCACATATTTTTAAACATTTGGGTATTTCAAATTTTTTGCCATTATAAATAATGTTATAATGATGAATCTTTGCAAAATATTTTTGCCATTGCAGTATGACTGCAAGGTCAAAGAGAAACTCACATATAATATTTCTAGATTATAACAAATTTCCTCCTATGATTGTTCTATTTTGCATTACCACATGTTGTGTAGGAGGAGTCCCATTTCTCTATAGTCCAAGCGACCGAGTACATTGTCAAAGTCTGGGACATGTGAGAAACCTGGGTGAGATGTGATATTTCAGTGAAGTTCTAATTAGCCTGTCTCTTATTATGTGATGCTGAGTATCTTTTCATATGTTTAAGGGCCATTTTCATTTCCTCTTCTGTGAGCTGTCCATATCTTTTGCTGATTTTTCTATCAGATTGCCATTTTCCCCCTCAGGTTTTCAAAGACCTTTGTGTAGTAGTGCTATGAGCTCTTTGTATATAAATTGCATATTTTTTTTCTGAATTGGTCATTTGCCTTCTGTAATTTCACTTAAAAGCTATTCATTAGTATTTTGCACTTTATACTTTACCTTCAAAAGCTTTGTAAACTGTTGTCACTTTTGCAGACTAGTTTTTGATTGATTTGTGTCATGGGGAATGCGTCAACAGTGTAACTCTGACTGACCTGACCAGCGTTAGGAAGATGTAGGTGCTGGAGTTGTCTTTGTTGCTACTGTGTGAGTCTGAACAGCAGAGCCAGAGATGAATAGATAGTAGAAGAGGAGGTTGCTGCCTGTAGTGGCACTAGTATTTGAGGTCAGAAAAGGTTTTTCAGGGGAGAGCTATAGGGTAAAAGAAGTAGCATCATTAAAAGAGATTATAAACTACCTGCTGTTCAGTTTTCTTTTTTGACAGTGGAGATAATTCGTCCTGCTATCATTTCTGCTTTTATAATAGAAGCTGCAATTAGGTCAGTACAATTATCCTTTGTTCCAGCGAACAGGCCCAGTTTCTTCAGCTTCTCCTTATGAATGCCATTTCAAAATTGCATGTGTACCTGACCAAGAACAATTACAGGTTTTCTAAAAATTATTTTTATTATTATCACCATCATTATTATTATTCTAACCAGCCAATACAGTTGCATGCAATCTTTGTGATCAATGTTTTTTCTTTTCGACAAAGCTATTTTAACTGTACTAATATTTTTAATATTTTCTCATTCCTGCCCAGGTACCTAAAACATTTCTAAAATGATCTCCTTTTGTCCTGTCCATTTTTCTTGTCAGCCCAAAGCAGACCTGATATCTAACGGAACTAGATTGATGGGATAATTTATCACTTCTCTCTTAATAAATAAATAGATGTCAATATATTTCTGTGTAGTAAGTTTTGTATTCTGTAATAGTGACATGCAAATTCTTTGATGCTGTTAGTTGACTCTTAAGACTTTTTCTTCATGGTTTTCTCTTTGCACACACATGTAGCCCATGGAGTCCTTCTTGGTTTTCAAAATCAAATAATGCTATGTATCATGGATATTATGTTTGTGTATTGCACATGACTCTGTGCCTGTGGTTTGCCAAATATCATGTGGCGAAAGTCACACTGTTGCCCATTAAAGCAGATCAAACATTGAAGTTTGGAAAGCCTGTGAGTCAGGTGTGGTCTCAGACCATTCTCATTCTGGGTATCCTAGGTGGTTCTTTGCCTAGGTGGAAAGACTCGAGCAAAGATTAACCTACATAACAAAGAACTAATTAGATTTCCCATATCAAATTTTTAAAAATCTATTCAAGAATAAATATAGTTCATATTTTAAAATCATGGCAGTAATTTCCAATTCCTACCTAATAGCTGCATTTTGTAAAATGTTAGGTGGCAAGGTTCTTCTGTCCCTGCTGCCGCTACTAAATACTACCATTTCAAGAGAATTGCCATTCAGTGAAGGTTCTCCTGTTATTGCAATTTACATTTTCCCTAAATTTTTACCTTTCCCAGACCCATTACATTTTCTCCATTGCTAATGTACTGAGTTCCTGTAATTTGTATTCTCATAATGTGGAAAAGTTTCTCAGAAATGCTTAGTAAACATCTGTAGCTTTCATGGGAAACCAGCCCCAAGGAGAGGCTGGGGGAGGAGAGGCTGAGAATGAGCACCAGGAGTGTGCATGCTCACTTTCTGCCCTGATAATGCCTGCTTCTCTTACGGCAATCCTAGACTGGGCCCCTACAAACGATGCCATTAGGCACCGAAGCCATTAGAAGACGTTTCCACGTTGCTGGTAAAACCAATGCTGAAAAATGAGGCATCAGAATCTGCCCTTGAGGGGGTCTGCTGGTGGGACAAAGCTCATGACCTGATGTGCTTCATTCTTATCATTATTAACATTTTACAAAGCAAAAAATACCCTTATATATTTTTAATATTCCCCCAGTTCATATGTGTCCACTATTTGTAAGCACGGTGGGATCAAGAGGAAAGTAAATGTTATGTATTAAAATAATCAGGAATACAGCAGCTTTTAATCCTAGGGACTGCCAGGGGTGATATCTGCAAAAATAAATGGCTGCCCTTTGACATGGTGGTGACTGTCATCATATGGAAAAGAATGAGGCTGAGTCCCTAATGTTGACTGTTTGCGGGTACTTGGAAGTCTCCATAAGTTTCCTGGGGGAGGAAACCGGAAAAATACAGAGAATCAAAGGAAATTAGCTTCATTTCCTTTCCGTTCCCTTCTAACTCTTCTTTTCCTTCTATTTTGTCACCTGGAATTTCACACCTGGACAGTGCCCTCCTGGACATGTCTTTGATCTCTCTCTCTCTAAAAGTTTACTCACACAAAAATGTGCTGAAGTGCTGAGAACGTGGACACCCACACAGCATACGGGTTTTCTCTGTTTTGTTTTCCTAGTCATAGATGCCAGGTTTCTCAAGACTATGAAGCCCACTCCCAGGTCACATAAAATCTTCTTTAAAATAATTCTGAGTTCATAAAGAACTTCAGAAATACTACCAGCCTCCATAGGGCCCAGAGAAGACCATTTTAGTTACGGAACCCTGGACTGCATTTGAGACAAGGATAAACGCATGCTTTATACCCACTATCTCCATGTAGCCAACATGTGTTTCCCCAATGATGGAGAGTTTTAAGAAGCATAAAGTACAGTCTTTTTCCTATCCTTATTATGCAAGATACTTTTGAAAGGTCAGTAAAATATTTTACTTAACCACTCTATTTTTTGCAGTGCTTATTAGGATCGTCACTTTTGGCTTTTAAAGATGTGACTCTTTCCTAGAGAAACCATATAGATTTTATTCTCAGAAGTCCAGATACATGCCTAAAAGGAGGCCCGTCAGTCAATTTGGTTGCATTGGTTCCCAGGTTTACTGAGTGTTGACTACGTACTAAAAGCTATGTTAGACTAGATGAAAAGGACAGAGGACACTTGAGTGCCAGGTGGAAGATCCACAGGCTTGCCCATCAGGTCTGAAAATCAAAGTCTCCTGCTAATCTCCAAAGGAACAGGATCTGCTTATTAGAGAGTCAGGATCTGCTTATTAGAGATGATCCAGCACCAGGAGCATCCTTTGCAACTGGCCTTCCCCCACGTACACATTAAGGATGGAACATGGAAAAAGCCAACAACCATTTTAGATGATCCCCATCATGAAGTCATAAGAGAAGATCCAAAAAACTAATCCACGTGGCGCCCGCTGCCTAGGGTGATTCTGCCAAAGAACAGTTGGGCAATTAGGTAAGAAGACAGCTACTAGAAATGGACCCATGCTTTCTCCAATGGGGACTGAGGAGAAATATTCAACCACAACCACTGGTTCCAATCTGCATGTGTGGAGCTTGGAGGAAGGCTTTTAAAAGGACCATATTCTATATGTACATGATCTTGGGAATTACAGCAAAGATGTTTTATTTGACATGACAGGCAATTAACACTTGACAAGGGAGTCTACTAACCTGTCCTCATTCATTCCTCCAAAAAGACTACTAGCCATATTCTTTGGAGCATTCACTCTCAGTTCCAAGCACAGCACTCATCTCGACCGACTCCCTTTTCCTTGGTCCAACTAGGACCCTTTGCTCCAGGTTTTATCATTAACAGAGGTAACTTCTTAACATTGAAAAGAGAAACATTTTTCAAGGTTTCTCTCTTACTGGAACTGTAAATTGCCAAAGTAAAGTAAAAAGTAAAGCCTGTAAAGTGTTGGGAAGAAGGGAGGGATTGGCATATTTTATTGTCATTAGCAGGGTACTGCGGTGGTCTGAATTTTAAGATGTGAGGAAACATCCTTCAATTCCCTCAATTACATCTTATTCAGGCTCCATCTACTAGCAGTAAAGAAGCATACATTTTAAAAAAGAGGAAGGATATGGCTAGACATATCCTTTTTTAAATACCAGGCTAGCTGATCTCTTGAAGAGATGTTTAACCGCTTCTCTGTATGGAATATCTTTCTTTTACACTTAGACAAAATCCAATCTCCTTACTATGAACAAGGAGGCTATATTATTAGACACCACTCCTTTGTGACTTTGGCTTATGCCACGCTCTCTTCTCCTTACCAAACTCTAATCCTGTGGCATCGTTTGCCTCAGGCTTCTTTAGCACTTGCTGTTTTTTTCTGCCTGAAACCAGATGCCCTCAAGTCTTCCTGCAGCTAGTTCACCACTGTGATTTGAATCTCAGCACCTCAGACACCCGTCCCAGACCTGTCTCCCTATCATATTATGTGATTCTATTTTTTACATAGTTCTACCACTACTTGATTTTACTTTTTCATTTATCTGTTTACAAGAATGTAAGCCTCATAAGAGCTGGGACCTTACTGGTTACTGATATATCTAGAACGGTACTTGGCACATAGTAGGTACTCAATAATGTGATGACAGAGGCAGAGGGTTATATGAATATGTGGCTCAGTCAGTAAAGAATCCACCTGCAATGCAGAAGACCAGAGGTCGATCCCTAGGTCGGGAAGATCCCCTGTAAAAGGAAATTGACACCTACTCCAGTATTCTTGGCCTGGAAAATCCCACGGACAGAAGAACCTGAAGGCTACAGTCCATGGAGTAACAAGAATCAGACACAATTTGGTGACCAAACCACTACCACCAGAGGCAAAGGGAAGCAGGGTCTGAGAAAGAAGCCACATGACAGAGAGGTGCACTTTGAAGATGGAGTAGAAGCCCTCAGCCAGGAATGCAGGCAGCTGAGTAAAAGGCAAGGAAACAGATTCTCCCCTACAGCCTGCAGAAGAAATTAGCTGAACTGTTTTGACTTTATCCCAATGAAACTGATTTCAGAACTGCGGCCTCTAGAACTGTAAGAGAATAAATATGTGCTGTTTTAAGCCACATAGTTTGCAATAATTTGTTATAGCAGCAACAGGAAACGAATACAGATCATGAATAAAGGGAATTGATGGGCCCTAAATAAAAGTATCTAGGCATGACCTATTTCCTTTCAGGTTGGTGTGTCAAGGTTAACCTTTTTTGCAATGTTGGAATATAAGCAATGAAACCAATTCCACAACCTATGGCATATAAAAAGAAGAAATAAGCCAAATTCTGGAAGCTTTCATACTCTGTGCCATAAAGAGATTGAAAATATGTTCACTGTGGAACGTAGGAAAAGGAACCTAAATAAATGTCTCCAAATGTCAAACAACAATTATACTGGAGACATTACTGAGAGAACAGCGCCTACACAAACTGGTCTTGGCAGCTGACATCTGTAACACAAGAAATGACTGCCCAGAAGGAGAACTGTGGATTTAAAACAGATGATGTCAGGCCTTTCCTAAACAAAGATATCTCCTTATCATCTCCCCCAAATACATTATACAGCACACATTTTCTTTTGCATTTTTAATGAAGAAAAACTCAAAAATGAGCAGTGATCTTTTTATTCCTCCTCTTAGAAAATCTACAGTGACCTGCTTGCAAATAATACCGTGGAAATATCCCAGAAGAGGCTCTTGGTTCATTAAAATAATCAGCATATTCCAATATGCATTTGTCCCTGAAATAATAACAATTCACTTCCAATAAATTAATTATGGTTTTAATGAGTGAAATTTACATTTATATTTCTGTCTTAAGATCTTCATGGGAGGCAGTATCCTCCACACAGCTCCACGGAAGCAAGGCCTTTTTCTGAGTAGACCAGCAGTGGCTTATGGACACTATTATCCCTGCTGTTTCTGAAATGGAGAGGCAAGAGGTCTGGAGAAGAAGCCAGAAGGCCTGGGCTTGAAACTAAGCTCTTCCACTTGCAAATTTTGTGACCATGGGCCAAAGGGGGAGAAAAAGGCCTTTTGTCATCCTACTTGGTTTCTCCAGTTTTTTAGAACTGTAACAAAAGTTCAATTTGCTTTCCCTTTTGATGCTGGTGTTATACTATCATATATTCATATGTAGCATATAGACCCATATACAAATAGATAATAGGTAACCCACTTATCAGCAAAAGTATTTTGGCAAATATCTTCCAGACTACTAAAATTATTTTTCATAGTTAAAATATGTAAAGAAATTTTGTATTTTTCTGCACATTGGGTCTTCAGTAATATCAACTTATAATCTGTAGTTATCTGACTGACTCAACTAACTGCTGTTTTCCCAGAAAGTTTTGCCATAGACTTTTCAGCTGCTTTCTTTCTCAGCTTTAAAGGAAGAAACTATAATAGAAGTCCCTAACTACTTGGAAATTCCCTTAGATTTCAAATAAATTTTTTTCCCCCTGAGTTTTAAATTCCTCTCTAGTTAGCAGCAAAAATAGCATGTATTATTGATGGGATTAAGAATTTAAATTTTTAAAAGTCTTTTTCTATTGGCTGCATAGTTAAGTTGTACTTTGTAACTGATTTTAATGATTTCATTGCACGTGTCTAGAAATACTGGATGATAAAGAAGGTCTGGTCTATTGTCCCAGCTATAACACAATTTTTTCATGGCTGCCTTCTCTGTGATCATATAGTATTTTTATATCCCATTACAGTATTTATCACAGTTTAGCTTTACTGTGATTAGCTGTGTATTGGTCTCTCACCTCTCTCTTAATCATGAACTTGTTGAGGGTACTGACCAGTTTGTGGTTTATTCATTTTGTTACTAAGTGCCTTCAGTTCAGTTCAGTCCTCAGTTGTGTCCGACTCTTTGCAACCCCATGGACTACAGCATGCTAGGCTTCCCTGTCCATCACCAACTCCCAGAGCTTGCTCAAACTCATGTCCATCAAGGCAGTGATGTCATCCAACCATCTCATCCTCTGTTGTCCCCATCTCCTCCTGCCCTCAATCTTTCCAAGCATCAGGGTCTTTTTCAATGAGTCAGTTCTATGCATCAGATGGCCAAAATATTGGAGTTTCAGCTTCAGCATCAGTTCCCTAAGTGCCCAGCTGCTCAGTTAATGTTTGCTGAATTATAGAAAAATTCAGTCCATAAATAATTAAAAAGTCAAAAGTGAATCATAGCAGAAAGAATCTACCCAAATTTTCCAAGTGGAAACATTTTCTATGACTTTAGTTAACCTCATATTCAAAGGCCTAAGGTGTATCTTAGATATATCAAAGATATTTCTGAGAAAAAAAATCTAGGGACACAAAAATAGGCAGTGAATTCTAGGAAATGATTGAAAATATTAAAATTTATCAATATACAAATCTCTCTCACATTTAAAATCTCTCTTTTAGAACTCAAACTGGGAACTGTTCAACTGAAATGACCAACTGAAGTTAATCTTTCATATGTGAAATATGAAAAATAAAAAAGGGAAAAGAAAAAAAGTGAATAGAAGATGGTAAGGATTAGCAATGGTTTATTGAAATAAGTACTGCAGTTTAGAAAAAAACATGTTCTTAGATGTTAAAATGTACAGGAAGTAGGTGGGACTCACAAGAACCTCAGTGGAGGGCCCATGGAGAAGGCCAGTCTCTAGCATACAACCTGTCTGAATGGTACCTAGAGACTGTTGAGCAAGAACAGATTCAGAAGTATTTCTGCACTTCAATAAAAGGTAAAGTGGGTTGGCTTGGTCATCTAAGGAAGGTTGGAGCATGTGGAGATCAGGCTGGAAGGCCATGAAGAATTGGTACAGAGATGTGCTCAATAAACTATGTATGAGATGGGACACATCATCTTTCATATATAAAGATGATAGGCTTGATGGTCTTCTAAGGCGGTCCCTTAGCTTGAAGGCCTTTGTCTAAGAGAATACATTTTTAGATGTTCACCTGGTATTGGAGATATAGTTTTGGGATACTTATGAGAACTGCAAGTTGCCTGATGATAAAGGTCACCTCCTGATCCTTTTAAAAAATTAATCTGAGTCATTAGATCCTATTACAGTACTTGGATCACAATGAGTGCTTAACTGAGTATTTAATGCATCAATGGTTCCTAAAGGGGTATGGTTTTTTATAATATTGCCCTTATTAGCACATTGCCTTTACTATTTGAGCCAACCAGCTGTCTGCATTGAACAAAATTAACAAATCTCCCTGCGTGGTGTGCTCACCTTCAGGCCAGGCCTTCAGTAGCATTTCAGGAATAAAGTGTAGGGGTGAGAGTGTTATTTTTCCCACAGAGTGTTCTGTTCCCTCTATGACATTTTTTTCTTGTTTTCTTTCAACACCTCCTCCTCCTTCCAACTAACCAAGTCTCTTCATGGTATCCTTTGATACAGTATGTGAACTGATGGTATGCAACGATTCATTTAATCTGAAAACTGCTACTTTTCCAATCAGTCAAGGAATGATTAGTAAATGCTTGAGATGGGGTTGAGAAGTAAACTACCCTACTGGGCACTATGAAACCTGAATGTGAGTTACTTACCTATGTAACTATCACACACACACACACACACACACACACAATTATAGATGGTCTCACAAACCAGTAAAACCTCCAGCCATCTAAGCTCTCTTAATACCAGAAAGATCCTTTCAGATGCCACAAAGGAATAAAATAAAACATAAGCACTTCTGAGTTAGTCTGTGTCTGATAGTTTCTCATATTCCTTGAGATGAAAAAATCCCTTTCTTACGTTATCTGATTACAAGGCAATGTAAAAATGAATGTGTAAACAGAATCATAAACATGTCTACATAGTTTTGTATGTTTTCAAATGTTCCAGAAAAGTTGAAAAAACATACTACCCATTTTATTTTTAATTTGTGATACTTGGAGATTTTCCTCAATTTCCCCTCTTTAATTGGCATGCTGTTAGTAAAATGTGTTCCTTTTCCCTGCTTCGAAGCAAAACCTCTAAGTATATCTTTGGGAACTTTAATTTCCAACTTGGTTCACACACCATATTGGTTTATTATGTAACTTAAAAAAATTCTTTGAACTTAAGCGGAGCCAAGCTTATGTAAACTACAGTAGTGTGAAGCACAGTAATTGATATCTGCAGGAGGTTATTTCAGACTGATCAATGAAGGCTGCATGACTAGCTCAAGTAGAGTCCATTTATTTCCTCTGAATAGTTTTCATTTGATAATATGAATTGGTCATTGATATTAGGCATCCACTTTTATCTTAAGTCACATACATATTTGAGGCAGGGAATATTTTAGCATAATGTCAGTTTTCTTGGCATTGAATTTTTGTTTGCTGGTAAAAAGAATTAGGCTTCTTCAAGAATTGACAGCCCATTTCTTAACACTTTGCAAAATGTTCTGGTTCAATTTAATGTTTCTTTGTCAGTATTTACTTTTCATCCTTTGAAATTGGTGAGGTAAATACATAATTATTGTGAAAAGAATTGATTGTTAAAAACTCAAAAAATTACTAAAACTAGTTTTTAATCTGCTGTGTAAAATAATATAGGAACATACTCAGTCTGGGTTTAACAATGTCCAAAGAAACCAACTGTAATACTGAACCATTTGTTAAAGCTATGATCTTGTTTTTCCAAAGTAGAATACTTAATGGTCATTGCAGGATTTTTTGTTAATATGCATTTATGTGACCGTTACAAAATGCAGCTCTGAAATTTAAAAGCGCAAACTAGTAAATTATTCTCTTTTGGCTTTCTTATTACATCCACTATAACAAGATTAAAAACATATGAATTATAGTATGCATTTTCTTGACTTGGAGATTTTTTTTTCTTTAAACAAAGTCAACCCACTAAAATATCCTTTGATTCTCATTCAGTTAAAATTGTTATATGTTTTGCAAAGACATATTATTTGATTTGAAAATATGTTTAAGTGCCTAGAATATATATTTTTAGCCCTTGAAACTTTCTCTGGCTGTCACAACTTCTATTAGAGACCATGAAACACTTTAGGATTATTGAACAAATATCAATTATGTCTATGTCCTCAGTGTCAATCTGAACTGGAAATGTGCCATCTTTTACATCTTCACTAATAGAATTTTTAATTAGCTGCTGGTACTGTCAATAATAGAGTTCAATATTATTTTTTTAGATGATGATCTGTCTAAGCAACTCCTTTACCACTTGTTTGTTACTTTTTAAAACTGGTGCTTATTATTACAGTCAGAATAATTTTCAAACAGAGCACTATAGTTTCAAAAATAGGCAGGAATTTTAGGCAATATATTTTAATACATAGTATTTTCCCATGATTACTAGAAGTTTACCCATTTTAAAAAATTACATAAATAACTTATTTTAAACATGATATTATTTTATACTTTAAAGTTAACCAGGACTTTACTGAATACCTTCTTTTTACTGAGATGTAAGGAAAGGAAACAAGCAGAAGTTATAATCTACACCTCAAGAGAACTATGGTCTAGGCAAGAAGGAAAGATATGAAATTGTAAGACAGTATATAAGAAAGAATTATTTTATAAGCCAAACTCTAATTTAATGGTGATATGGACTCCTAATTACAGACTAGGATTTTAGTAATGCTGCCTCCCTGAGAGAATGGCTATCTGGCATCTGGTATATTACAAATGACTGTTGCTATTTTTCATGATCCTCCATTTCCATTATAGTTTTTATGTTTGCCCCTGAAATACAATCTGCACTGAGAATTCTGATTGAATCGGCTCAACATGAAGCACAAGGAAGATCCTCCTGTGATAGAGGATAAGCCAAGGGCAGCCTGTCTCATCTAGACAATCAAATCTCCTTTACCCCATAAAGGCAAATCTTTCCTTTTAAAAGGCTGAAATGAATGGTATTTACAAATAATTTCAACTGGCTAAATTTAAGCCAACTGAAGAGAATGGGGCAAAGCCCATTATAAGGAAAATGATGACAACAAACAAACCAACTCTCTAGACCCATGATATTGCCATTTGTTTGTGAAATGGATGAATTTCATTCACTTTAAGGTCTTGTCTCAGGATCTGGTTCAGTGACAAGGAAACAGGTGTTGATATTCCTGATGGGCTGGTCACTCTGTGTCAACGATCCATCTTCACCATTCTACTACCAGTTACAACTAATCTCATGCTTCTGGATACTGTTTCATAGCCCAGGGGAAAGACTCCTTTTTTTAAAACTATATAGTTTTGTCAACCATTGATTTAGCCCATTCTGCCTCTTGGTTCCATTCTAGCAGTTATTTGCTTGAAAAATAAAATCCGTGCAGCTTTATATTTGTTCCTTCATTCATTCATCCATTATTCAACAACTGTGTACTGAGTACCTACTTGTGAAACATAATGTATTAGATGCTGAGAGAAAAAGAAATATAATTATAATGTGGTTCTCGCTTTAAGGAAATTACACACTAGTAATGGAGAGAAGGCATGTTTGTAATCACTGACATCTACAATTCAATGGAGCAAAATAACAATAACAATAATAATAATAATAATAATAATAATATGTATCTATCCTGTGCCAAGCACTGCTTTGGATGCTTCAAGCATTTGATCTTATGTAAATTACATAGGAACTCTGAAGGCTAGGTATTATTTCTCCTTTAAAAAAGTTTCCAAATGAGTGAGCTAGGCTCAGAAGATTTCAGCAAAACATGCACAGAATAATCGGGCTTCAAATCTAACATTATTTGATATTAATGTTCATTCTCTTTCAAACAAACACAGTCTCTAAGGAAAATGGTAAGTTCGCCATTGACTGAACATCTCTCTACTTGGCCCTAATCTGAACACTTCACATTAGTGTCTCAATTAGTCCTCACAACCATATTATGATATTACAATTGTTATCTACCTGTTTTTTAGTTAAAGAAAATGAAGGTTAGCAAGATTAAGTAACTTGGCCAAGTTATTTAGTGGAAGAATTTTCTTCTATCTTAGGTAGTTTGGGAAGGTATAATGGAAGAAGTGGGATTTCAATGAATTTCCATGATTCGGACCAACTGAGGCAGGATGAAGGCGTTCCGGGCAAATGAAATGGTATTAGGAATGGCACAGAGACTTGGAAAAAAGCGAGGATTCCAGATTGGCTGAGTACATGGGTCACAATAGCCGGAGTGGAGATTCTGACAAGAAAGAGGCTATAGTCAGATACATTAGGTCACATTGTTGGGACTGTGTGCAGTAGGCAAGAGAGCCATTTAAAGTTTGGAGAGAAGAATGACTTTGATCAAAGCTATTATTACTGACACACTCTTCTCTAGCCTGCCATAGTTAACAAGCTCTGTTTGCAGAAATCATGACTTTACAAATTAATATTTGTTAAGTTCCTCTAAGAATATGTTTACAGCTTCCATCTAAACAGCCAAATGTTATTATTGTTGTTTAAAAAAATACAAAGCCCTTTTAAGTGACCTCTACAGGAGCACACTTTCATGCCATAGCTCAAACCATTTCTATCTTCTTAACTTACAATACTAAAATCAAACAAAGGGCACACACAGAGTAGAAGGTGGCTGAAGTTTGGACCTGGGAAAGGGGTCAGGTTTCTTTGGACACCAACCTGAAGTTAATTCAGGTGCACTGCAAAGTCAATAAGTAATTAAACTACAGGGCAAAGACAGATGGGTGGGAGGTGGTGAACAAGGAAGGAAAGGACACTCTCATTCCATTTCTACCAACTGAATTTGAAATATTAGCAGACCAGAATTATTTCTCCTTTAATATAATAAATTTAACAGAAATGCAAATGTTGTGAATTTAATGTTGTGAGGATGTTGTGAATTTAATGAATGTGGCTACAAGTGTTTTCTGCAGTTACATACCCTGTGAACTTGAGAGGCTGGCAGTCACCCATGCCATTTGTACCCCTCCTCCCTGAATTTGTTTCCATGACTGCCAAGCACTGGTTGCAGCCAGCACTCCCTCAACACCCCCACCCCGCTACCATGCTGCCATCTTGTGCCAAGCACACTGTGCTTGAGGAGCAACTTCCAACTGGTGATCAATAAAAAACGAGGAGAAGCTTCTTGAATGGGGGGATCTGGCGTGACTCCCAGCTGGGCAAAATCTGCGTTCAAGTTGGCCTTCTTCATCATGATAGTATCCAACTCAGCAACTTTCACAGATGGTGCATCTCAGAGCATCCTGGGCTCCCAAAGGATACTAAACAGATTACCTGGGGTCTTTAATCCCCAGAGCTGGTCAGAAAATAACACTGAGCACCTAGAGTGAACCAACTGCTTGCTTCATAAATAAAACTTTTCAGAAGAATCTGAAAGCCAGGTTTCTCATTTAACAGCTGAGAACTCAGGGGCCTGAGGCAGTTAAGTAGCTTGACAGTATGCTCATGCAGAGTCAGGTCTTTAACCCAGGTCTGACCCACACCTGGGTCTTCTAATCTTTCTACTTGGCCACATGCCTCCCCTGGGCCACCACCCAGGCCCCTTGGCCCTAAACATAGCTATAAACAACACCTGGGAAACAGTTTTAAAATACATATCCTTGGTCCAACCACAGACGTACTGAATGTCCATAGCACATTTCTATCTATATCTATACCTATATCTACTCAACCTAATTATCAATTCGTCCAAAACAGGGTTTTTCAACCTTGGCACAATTGACATCTTGGGCTGGGTAAGTTTTTATTGTAAGGGAGTTGTCCTTTGCATTGTAGGATGGTGAGGAACATCCTTGTTCTCTGGTGGCTCAGCTGGTAAAGAATCTGCCTGCAATGCGGGAGACCTGGGTTCGATCCCTAGTTTGGAAAGATCCTCTGGAGAAGGGAAAGGCTATCCACTCCAGTATTCTGGCCTGGAGAATTCCATGGACTGTATAGTCCATGGGGTCACAAAGAGTGGGACGTGACTGAGCGACTTGTACTTTCACTTTCAGGCACCAGCCGCACTCCCCCTAGTGTGACAACTAAAATGTCTTCCGACATTGTCACATGACCTCTGGGGGAAACTGCTCCTGGCTGAAAACCACTAATGCAAAACAACTGCCAAGGAAATTTGGAAAAAGCATACTCAAAGTTCGTTGTTTATGAATCACATGCCTAGGATATGTGTATGTGCTCAGTCTCTCAGTTGTGTCTGACTGTGCCTACCCAGCTCCTCTAACTGTGGAATTTTCCAGGCAAGAATCCTAAAGTGGGTTGCCATTTCCTTCTCCAGGGGATCTTCCCAACCCCGGGATCAAACCTGTGTCTCTTGCATTTCCTGCATTGGCAGATGGATTCTTTACCACTAGTGCCACCTGGGAAGCCCCTACACCTAGGTTTGGTCTTCTATATAATGAGTATGAGATGGGAAGAAAGCAGATCTGGAAGACAACAGGTTGAGTATCCTTTCAACTCACAGTATTACCAGCCTATTGGAACAATAACTAATCTTGGCTTCTTGAGTGTATGTGTTGTCATGGAAGTTTTCCAAAGCAGGATACAACACAGTGTACGTCCAAAGAAGATGAGATACTTTAGAAATTCAGAAAGTACGATTGGATTTACAACAGCTTGATTTGTACACATTTTTAAGAGCATTTTTAGCTAATTAAGTTTACACTGGCCAGCTCCAGAGCAGTCCACAGTAAATATTCTGGATTCTCTTAACTTTTATTTACTGAAATTTTCTTCTTTGAAGGGACTTAGCAGTTAAAAAGCATTTTATCCATGCTTTTTACAGGCTTTAAAGAATTATTATTGCCATTTCATCATGGTAATAAAAAGAGGGACTTTAAAGATACACGCTCAAAAGTTGTTTATCTAAAGTTATGAAAACAATTGAAAAAATGGGTATTGGACTCTCATTTCTAAGTTCTTATGACCAAAGGCCTTCTACAGCTGCTCAAAGCTTTCACAGAAAATTCTCAGATTTTGCCTCTGCTGTCCATAATCTCCATTAAACAAAATATATCTGTATCTGGCATAAGATCCAGGGAATTACCAAGGTTTGGTGATTATATGGCATATATTTTTGTGTGTATATTAAAACCAAATATCCGGGTCAACAGAATTTAGAACTTCTTTCCAAGATCTATCAGATCATGTATTCTGAACATTTCTGTGGGATCACTCTAGGCAGTTTAATAAATTCCTTTTCAGAATGTATTTCAATATCACTATAACCAAATATAATAATATAATATGTCACTCCAGGATATTTGAATATAAGAGTATCTTTTAAAAACACTTTTTGAAAGAGCTGGTGTACTTTAATCTTAGAAGTTTGTCTAAATGACTATTGGAAACCATGCCAGTCAAGTGATTCATTTTATGTATTAATCCAGCTCAGCTGACAAATAGTTGCTAATACAGCACTTCTAACATTGATTCAAGTTGCATAAAAGGATTTTGGCTCATAAAAAATGCTGGCATGGCATAAGGATGTAGGTGTTTCCATCTCTTGTCTCTAGGAATATAGTCATGGGCCAAATTTTGCTGGGAAGATAGGTGTTATGAAGATCAAATAAACATACAACTGCTAAAACTACCTACATCCCCCTGTACCTCATACCCTCATTTCTCTAAATAAGAGACATATCTTGAAAGAAGGGTGGTGAAGAGGTAGCCACTCTACCCAGTATTTGGGCTAGTGCTGGCTCTTGCTCTCTCTCATGTAGGCACACTCTGATTTTACTTATCATTCTAGGAAAAAAGGCCACCTTCACCCTAATACAAGCATCAATAGTAATTACTGGGATACAGTAAATCTCTTTTCATTTATTGAGATGGTTAGTACTATGAAAAACAGAAATCTGATAGCTTCTTTCTGTCAGCATAAAATGAGAACGTGACCTTGTCCTGAGAAACACCATCTAGTAATATTTTTCATAACTTCCATGCAGTGATGATCTAATAAGAATCTAAAAGTAATTAACTGGATGGATCTCTTTTAGCCAACCAAAACCTTATTCAAAGACACATTTGAATCAGGATTCTAAGGGAACCATAAATTGGGGTGTTCTGAAAAACTGGGATCTAATCCAGTCCATGATATGATCAGGGTTCAGTGGTAATAATAAATTGGGACTATTAAAACTGGGAATCATTCCAACACTTTATTTTGCCCACACCACAGGACCTAGCAAATTCTATGGGAAAAGACAGGGATATTCAGAGAGGAGTAAAACCAGGCTGAATTAATCATTTGTATGTAATCATGCCAAAACATGGGTGTTTTCAACAGTTTAAGTAGTGCCAAAGTTTAAGTTCAGTAAATAATTAATTATAGAGAGTCTCTTGGCAGATTAAAGAAATCAACCTTCTGGTTCCTTGATTAAAATATGCACTCTTTTTAGGAAACAATAATGACAAAATCCTATCAATTCAATTGCTACTCCATGTATTTAGAAGTGTAATGCTTACGTAGGTTACAACATATAATATTAACTCAAAATATACTTTTCCTTTCTTTCTTATAGTACAATAAGCATCTTTATTTTTCAGTATGCACAAATATTGGATAAACCCTGGCCTTATTCTGGTTCTCATTTCAATTTCCAGTAACATAAAAATCTCCCATAATTAAATAAAATGCTGAGAGGTTGGGAGTAGATTTTCACCCACTTGTATTCTCAAACTCTAAATGGTTTCTGAATGTTTTTATTTCTCTAAGATGCATTTCGTTTATGTAGGGAACTTGCAGCTGCATAATTAAATCTTGGCTTGCCAAATATCAAAAACACATGTATTGATTTAAACGAAGGGAACAGGCCACAAGCAGCTCAGCTGATAAGGCAAGGGAGAAGTCTCAGCTCTTGGAAGGCTTCCTAAAGGAAAGAAAACTAAGAGCCTTGAATTCAGACACTGAAACAGATTAACTTTCCTAAATCTTAGCTTCACTCTCACTTAGACATTCCATTCAGGCCAGTTGTTGAAAACAAGAGCCATATGTTTCCATACTTCTCTATGCTGAAGCTAAAGAGGTTGCCACTTTCCCCCTCATCACCTCGTTTATCCTAAGATTCTAATAAGAGCTACAAAAATAATGTCTCACTAACGCAGTAAATAAGCTCCCTTGCAAAATAAACTCGGACATGGTATAACAGTAATAGAGGATCTTAGAATGCAACTTCATTCCTTGCCGCCTCCTCCCCAATTGTAGTAAGAAGCTTCATTTTGGAAAATTTTATTCAGGATTAGTAATATGGAATTTTTTGTTTTTAATTAACTTATTAATTTATTTTAAATTTTATTTATTTTTAAATGAAGGATAATTACTATATTGTAATGGTTTCTGTCATACATCAACATGGATCAACCATAGGAATATATATGTCCCCTCCCTTGTGAGCCTCCCTCCCACCTCCCACCCCATCCGACCCATTTAGGTTGTCACAGAGCCCCAGTGTGAGTTCCCTGAGTCACACAGTAAATTCCCAAGGGTCAGTAATATGGGATTTTAAAGGAAGATAGCCTTTAGTCAATGGAGATTTCTTCTCCCAGTACAACAGTCTTAAATAAATGAGGGGAACATATTTTTCTTTAACTTAAATCTCCACCTGATTTTTGAGAAGGTATTAACAATACAAGTACAGCATGCATGTTAGGTACTTTTTAGGTCAGAGAATCTGGTTAATTTCAAACTCTGAAGAAGGTTACAAATTCAAAGTCTTAAGTAACAAACAGCAGCATCAAAAGCACATAGTTTACTGACTTGCTAAAATCATCTCTTGCTTGTAGCTCACCATACTAATTTACATAATCTGAACGTTTGGAAAATGCTAATTTAATTTAGCTTGATAAAGAATTCTAGGAGAAAGAATCTTTGAATATAATGTTAGATTCATCCTTCTAACAATGGATATAAGCATTTGGAACTAATGTCTTATTATGGCCAGTCGCACTGGAGCATGAACAAAATGATGAGTTTATTTAAAACAGGGCTTCACTGCCATGGATTGTTTGACTTGTGTCAAGAGGGGACACATGATCAGCTCAGGAAATCGAATAGGAGACTAAGAAAATCCTAACATGCAATTAGGAGTAAGAAACGGGCTTATACATTCACATAAAGATAGTGCACATGTTACCATGTGCACAAAGTCAATTCACAAAAGGCCACTCTAGGGAGTTTAAAGTAAATGCTTCTGTACTCATATGTTTATATATTTCTCAGACCCTGGAATTTGGGAGAGACCATAGAGATCATCTAAGGACATGAGCAGCATTAGTGACACACAAGAGTTTTGATGGTATGTGGCTTGATGTATTTAACTATATTAATTTACATGGTTTCGCATTTATGTAACTTTTTATTTAATTGAATGTATACAGATATAAATAAGACAATGAAGATAATATATCATTGACTGAAGTTTATGAAAGTGATTCCAGTCCAGTCCTTTCCTGATGCACTCATCCTTTCTCAGTGTAATCATCAGCTTATTAGACATTTCCAGTGTCAATACATTTGCTGCTGCATGAGACGCTCTAATTTGTCAGGATGTTTTCCCCTCTATTAAGCTGATGGCTACCTCTCTAAAAATAATTCCTCATTTGAATCTTCAAGAAAATAAATGAATAAATGAATAAGGAGAGAGAGAGAATGGAAAGAGAATGGAGGCTATAAAATATATCTAATTCCTCTTTTATGTTAATGTTCTTTAATCATGTGACATCAACTAAATCTGAACCTGCAGGCTGTGTGTTCCCACATCCTTCCATATTTTTCAAAAGACATGGATTTAATACTGCCATTTTCTGTGTATGAGAGAGGCTTAGGGTATTCCAGGTGTGATCTGAGCAGTGTAGAATAGAAATTATTGTTTCTTCCTTCACTTTAGTGCATGAATTTCTGTAGCCTAGCCTGGATTAAGTTTCTGGCAGGCATATCCCCATATTGACTCTTGCAAAGCTTACCCTCAACTAAAACCATCAGGCAAATTTTTCATATATTCGGTATTAAGTCAAACCTTCTACATCCTGTGTTTGTACAGCTCATTTTTGGACCTAAACACAAGACTTTACATTTATTCCTATTAAGTTCCTTTATATTTGATTCAGTCCATTGTTCCAGAGGATTCTGTCATCAGACACATTGTCAACCCCTGCAGCTTTTTGGAATTTGAAATCTGATCCATAGGCACCATCACTGATGCCAATGCTCAGCAAACCAGAGTTAAAAATAAATTTTTAGGAAAACTTTTTTCTTGCGAGCTTATATTATTGGAATATTCATTAGCAATTTTTGGGTGTAGTTTCTCAAATAGCTAATAATCCTCTAGGCTTACATGATCTAGTGTATAGCTCTCTGTAATAGCCACAGATTGTGAGACAATGCAATACTAATGTCCAGGAAGAGTATCGTTCCTCTTTCTGGAGTACAAACAGGGGTTTTCAGCTTCCACACCATTGACAGTTTGAGTTAGGTAACTAATCATTTGAGGATGGGAACTATCTTACTGGTTGTAGGATATGTAGCCATATCACTCCCCACACCCTCCTCCAAAGCTTTGGCAATCAACAATGTCTCAAGATACAGCCAGATGTTCCTTGGGAAGCAAATTTCCATCCTTCATACCCCTCCTTCAAAGAACTGAGAATCACTGTTCTAGACTCTTTAATCTAATAACTCAATCCACCAGTTGTAGGTTTTTGACCTTTTGATAGCTACAACTGAGTTTCCCTTGTGGCTCTGATGGTAAAGAGTCTGCCTGCAATGCAGGAGACCCAGGTTCGATCCCTGGGTTGGGAAGATCCCCTGCAGAAGGAAATGGCACCACTCCAGTATTCTTGCCTGGAAAATCCCATGGATTGAGGAGCCTGGCAGGTTATAGTCCATGGGGTCACAAAGAGTCAGACACTACTGAGTGACTTCACTTTCACTTATAGTTCTAACTGTGAATAAGATATTCATATATATCACCAACACAGTTCTGTATTAGGAGCTAGATACACAGGCAAATTAAAACAGGATATGGAAATCATAAGAAAAATAGTGAGAGGAACGGAGAAGGATAATATAACCCTAAAGTTTAGAGTTGAGGTTAGATTAAGCCTTGGGTCAAACAGTTACAAGGAAATTGAACCTTCAAATTATATGATTTAAGAGGTAATCTATGAGGACTTTTGTACCTGGATGCTCACCAAGGTATGAACACTGAAAAAATAGAAACAGTCTGTACATTTGAAGATAAAAGAGGATAAATATATTTTGATATACTGATCTCACAGGATATTAGGCAGTCATCAAAATGACATAATTTCAAAACATTAATGACACTGGGAAATGCTCAGCATAATAGGAACTCTGAGAAAAAAGTAAAATATATATGGTATGAATACCAAGTTTTCAAATTAAAAAATACATAGTAAAAATATCATAAAAATATTAACAGTGGTTATGGAATTATGGTAGAATTTTGCCTGGTTTATACTTTTTATGTTTCCAAAAATGTCTTAATAAACTTATTGTCTTTGTAAGTTTTGTGTGCATGGGGGTATGGGTAGGGATAGTGATTCATATTCCCTTAGGTGAATGAGCACTGGAAAGTGTTCCTCTTTTGTTTGCAAAAAGCATGCAAGTTAGATAGGATGCGTCAAAGAGGGCGTGTAAGAAAGATGGCAACACTTTTAGACAGAGTTATTCAATCCACTTGAGAAAAGAAAAATCTGTATATAATTTTTTATAGAATGAGAAGAGCTTAATCTAATGTTCCAGCTAAATCCTGTCTCCCAAACTCAGTGTTTCTCAGACTGCTAAAGAATCGCATTGAGCATAAGTATTAAACCTAGATTCCTGACCTCTAACTCCCAAGATTCTGATTCTGTAAATCTAATGTGTCAGGAATTCTCATTTTTTCCACAAGCTCCCCAAGTGATTCATTTTGATTCAGGTGTCCCATGGGCCAATCTGAGAAATATAGCTATCTGTAAGAAGTCATGTGTTTTGATTTGGATGAGTGGTTTTTTTTTTCCCTGAATTTTTGATAATTTCTTCCTTCTATACACTAAATAGAATTGGTATAGACTCTCAGTGGTGTTAGCAAATTGGCTCTTTGAGAAAACAAACCCAATTTACCATCATTTGGCAATTTCTGTGGTGTAAATATTTCCACCAAGAACAATTTCAAGCTACCAATGGTTTAACAAGAAGCTCACATAATTTATTGAAAGCTTAGAAATTGTCTTTCACAAATTGGTGCAGGCTGGTTTCAGCAATGTACAGTAAATATTTTACTTAAGTGCTTTAAATTCTTTGATAATGAAAAACTATTATATCTATGACAGCTAGGATGAAGCAAGTAACCATTTGGATGGCTTAAATCCTCTTTATATAATAAATTTCAAATGTATTAGGAAAAACTGAACTTTGTGAACCTGTATACAGTATTTCCTATTTTTTTTTTCCTGTGGCCAGGCCATGATGAGTGATACATTTGTTGAGTTCTTTAAGAGTTGTGAATTGGTTTCCTATGGATGATAGAGAGCCAAGAAATGGGACTCCAGGGTTGAGAGTGATGCCAAATGTTCAGCCTTCACCTCTGCCCTCTATGGTCTTCAGCCCCTGAACTGTTGAAATGTCCTTGGTCATCAATTCTATAGCACCCAACCATAAAATCAACTTCTCCTACTTCTTCCCCTCATAAATGATTGAGACAATGTTGTCTATAGGAAACCCATATCAGGTGTGTTTTATGTGTTCATGTGTGGGAAGTGGACTAAGCAAGGGCTAATAGTATAGCTCTTAAAATATTTTGACCAGACATATTTTAAGAAAATTGGACCTGAAACCTATATAACCAGCTGAGGTGAATTTACGGTCCTGCTTTTAAGAACAAAACTCCCTCAGGCACCTGTTTCCTAAAGGCAAAACCAGAAAGGAAATGAACTTCTGCTTAAAGACAACTTACCTTATTTTATGAGTTATCAATTTTCTATCTGACACAGGATTCCCTAGCTACTAAGAGGAACACCCCTCTTCAACCACAAACCAGCACTGAGCTGCAAAAAATGTAAAGTCTGCATTCTAGAAAATAGCTTAGTTTCCTGAAGATGAGGTAAGAATGTGGTGCTTCAGCAAGAGAAATCAGGGGAGCAACAAAGATCTACGATGGGGGCTAACCACACAGATGTCTTTGCCAATAGATGCATTAAAATCTTAGCCTGAATTACATTTTACATTACAGGATTACTGAATCTTGGATTATGATAGAGAATTCATTTTTCTTTTCTTTGGGGCAACTCTGACATGTGAATAGTCAACAACAATGGAAAGCACTTGATTTCCTTTTATCTGCTCCACTGACCCTGAAACTGAGCTTATCAACCTCTCAAAAATGAGAAAGGACTAAATAGCACTTTTTTCTTGCTATTGATAAAGTGAGCCTTCTCAATGGGAATAGACCACAAGATAGGGGTCAAAGGTTAACAGTTGGTACTTTTAGTGTGCTCTGCACTAGAAAACACAATAAATAAGAAGTATGATTTTCTTAGTACACATGCTAGAAAATTAAAATAAGTACAAGTCCCGACTTTCTAAAAACTGAAACAACTATTATTACTAATAGGCAAGGAAAAAGTTGCACAAATCTGACGTCATGCATGATCAAGTCAGTATCAAATACTTAGTTATAGAATAATCTCAGTCTTTCTCCAAGCTTCATCTAGTTGTGAAGGCAAAGAATTTTCAGGAGAAATATGAATATTCAATTACATGTTTCAAAGCCAGACATTTATACATCTACTTGGGGTAAGTGCCAGAGTTAACATCAAAGATATGTGAAGGACTTCTTGTCTAAATGGAACATTAAGCTCCCTAAAAAGGAGAATTCAGCCCTTGCAAACTGTCATTTTTTCAGTAAATGAAACCGACCCTTTCACAGATGGGCAACATACTTTGTAACTTGCTGATGGCATAATAAAAGACACTGGCTTTTTAAAAATGAAGGGCATGTACTTTTCAAACTGTAGTACCCAAATGGGTTTAACAGAATAAAATTAAGAAGGCATACAACAGCTTGACAAAAATTAGGAACAGACTATGGAAATTTGATAGCTCTAAACATCAATATTCAAATGACCTTTTTTTTTTTTTAAAAAAAAACAACAAAACAAAAACCTCCTTGTTTAAACTATAGGGAACATATGCATTTATAGAGTCAAAACTAGGGGTAGCACATTTTGGAATTATAAGTACCAATAAAATAAAAACATGAAGTCAATTTCTTCTCAAAATATAATAAAAATTCCCAGAAAGGCAGATTCCATTTATATCAGGTATCTCTCCTTTTGCATCAGTCAACCTTTACGCATTTTAAAATAAGATTTCTCCAGTTGACTGATACAATAACCAAATTAAACATAGACCATGCACAAAAATAAAATAAGAGGCTTAGTATTTCTACTCACCTCTCACGTTCTTCTTTCATTTTTTCCAGTTCCTCTTCTCTCAGGCCACCCTGCTTCAGAGGACCTTTCTGCTCTGCCTTTCCACCCTTATCATCTTTCTTCTTTCCAAATCTAATGAAACATGGAGAAGGTGATTTTTAATGATAAGCATATTCTTTTTGTGGTAAGTTGTAGATATTTATGAGATGAACTCATTAAAGTACAATTCTTTAAGCAATAAAAAATCATTTCACATACAATGGAAGTAAAAATAAGAAACTTAGAGCAGAAAAATAATACAGTAATAATAAGACACTTAGAGCAGAAAAATAATACTGAAATCCCCTCCCACTTCTTTCTTCCTTCTTTTTTTCTAATTGGCTATTGGTTGTACAGTCTGTACAAAGTCATGTGATTAAACACTAAGAATTTCAAGCCATTAATTCAGTGGTGATTAAAGAATTGAAAAGTTGTCATTAATATATAGCTAAAACCTAACCAACCTCTTCAAGAGGCCTCCAGACTTGTAGGCGGCATTGGAATTGAAGATTAAACTCATGAGGTTATATAGTGATGGTGCTGGCCAAGGACTTCACCAAACACATAGCTCAATGTTCTAACCTTACAAATGAAGAAGCAAAACCTCAGAGAGGCCTTGTTCCTTAAACAAACCCGAGTTCAAGGCAGGGCTGGGATTAGCACGTGGGTCACCTCCCACACTGCACATATACCTTTGGGCCACACTCACTCTCTCTGTAGCCACACGATTCCCAATTCAGCCCCGAGTCAGTGTGCTCCGAATACTCCTTGGTGCTGGACATATGTGTAGTTAACTGGCCACAGTGGTAATTTTACTTTCTCCCCCAGCTTTAGTGAGATAATTGACGCATAACATTGTGTAAGTTTAAGGTGTACAATGTATTGATTTGATATATATTAATTAAAAAAGAATTACAGCCAAAATATTAGCTATACCCTATATCCTGTCACATAGTTAGCATTTCTTTTTTGTTGTGAGAATATTTACGATCTACTCTCAGCAACTTTTAACTACCTGATACACTGCTATCAGCTATAATCACCATGCTGTATGTTAGATCCCCAAACTTGCTAATCTTACACCTGGAAGTCTGTACTGTTTGACCAACATTTCTTCATGTCGCAACCCCTGATAACCACTATTTTACTTATTTCTCTGAGTTTGTTTATTTTAGATTCCACATATAAGTGACATCATATATAGCTTATGTGTCTTTCTTTCTCTGACTTATTTCATTTCGTATAATGCCCTCAAGATTCATCCAAGTTGTCACAAATGATAGGATTTCGTCCTTTCTCATGACTAAGTAATATTCCATTGTGTGTGTGTATAAATACATACAACCATATATACGTGTATGTGTGTGTATCAAGCATATCTTCTTTATCCATTCATCTGTTGATGAACACTTCAGTTGTTTCCGTATCTTGCCTATCATGAATAATGCTGCAGCAAATTTAGGATATCTCTGAGAGATCCTAATTTCAACTCTTTTGGATATATATCTAAAAGTGAGATTGCTGAATTATGATAGTTCTAGTTTTAATTTCTTGAGGAACCATTCATTGTTTTCAATAGTGGCTATACTAATTTGCACTCCAAACAAGAATACACTAGAGTTCCCTGCAATTATGATAAAAGAACTTGGTGTTTCCTTAGCATTTTTTTGAAAATGAAACTGCAAATTTTAAATTTTAAAAAAGCTACAATTAATTATTGGTCTTTTATATTCTTAAAAGATAAGCATTTTTCCTGATAGATATTTTCTTTGGAAGCAGTCTCCCACAGCCTTGGTATTAACACACATGAAAAATGAAAATGACCTGATGCTCTGCTGAGAACCAGGATAAAGATCATTCTATTATGCACAGACTTCAGTTAATGTAAGGACTCATTAAATCTAAGGGAATCCCAGTTGTGCCTTGTTTCTTACTAGATAGCTACAAATTTTGACTCTGTGAGTATGCATCTATATCTTTAGCTTACTCATCCTATCTATGTATCTATGTATCCATCCATCCTTCCAGCTATATAACCTGAGGACACTTTGCAAATTACACATGCTCTGTTGACTGCCCCTCCCCCACTCCCATCCCTGTGCTCCAGCCTTTCAACACATTCATAGAGAGTCAGAATCTCCTCACAGGAGGACCTAAATCATAAACTTGTAAGAAACTAATTTCCTTCAGAATTTCATAGAAGTGGCCTAATATTTGCCTCTTTCTGGATTGTGTTTCAAACCAAAGCGTGGATTGTTGGGCAAGTGGCAGCTCTGAGTATAACATGTGGAAGATAGCACTGCTAACATTCACAGTCAGGGTGTTATTCAAGAACGGACTGCATCCTGCATTCCGCAGAAGCCTCTCTTAGCCTTGACTCCTCTGTATATTTTTTCATTATAATTTCAATTAGCAAATTCTCTTTCATGAGTTTCCTATCTCCCCACTGCCATCTCTCTGTCTCTGCTCCGACTCCAGTGCTTTTGTGATATCCAGTTTAGTCTGAGCATTTGGGTTGGTTGACCATCGGCTTTAATTGCATCATTTCTGGCCTTCTATTTTTTGCTTCTTCCTCTTTCTTGCATCCTTTTCTGAATCTATTCCTCTTTCTCACTGAAGAAAAGGACCTGATCCCATTCATAGGAGTAAACAGAGAAGAGAGAAAAAATAGACAAAATATAAGAACATTAATTTTCAGATCATTCAGATTTGTTAACATATTCAAGATCTCTCTTTAACCTACAAAGCAGGAGATATCTAAATAATGTGTTTCCATGAAAACATTCTTTCACTTTTTGGATCCATAAAGAAGAGTCTTAGGGAATCAACATTATTACTATAAATTCTTTTATGTGAGAAGTTAATACTTTAGTACATCATTTAGAAAAATAGTTTTTCCTCAAAATGTCATAAAATAAAGTAATATTGAAACAAAAAAAAATCAAAATTGTGGGGAGGGTAAAATAATGCCTCAGGAAGTTGATGAAGGCAAAAATATTGCCAAGATCTCTATAGATTTTAGGCTTGCTTTTCTGCTATATCTCAAATATTTTCTTCTAAATTTGGAGATTTTAGATTTTCTGAGATGAAAGTAGTGTCATTTTTGAAGGGTAAAATGAACTTATAACCTAGTTGACTTTAATCTTCAGTATCACAACCAATATATTGTTTTTTCCTTCCTGGGCTGAAGTATTTCACTTGTACTGCAGTTTGAGAACAGCTTATTATGATTCCATTAGAGTGGGATATGTTTGATCAAGAAAAGGTTGAAAAAGTGAAAGTGTTAGTTACTCAGTTGTGTCCAACTCTGTGACCCCACAGACTGCATGTAGCCACTCAGCTTCTGTGTCCATGTAATTTTCCAAGCAAGAATACTGGAGTGGGTAGCCATTCCCTTCTCCAGCGGATCTTCCCAACCCATGGATGAAACTTGGGTCTCCTGCATTACAGGCAGATTCTTTACTATTGGAGCCACCAAGTTAGTTGTAAGTAAATTCTGCCAAGCATTTTCTTCCAAGCAAGAACCATCAATAATAGTCAACTCAACCAATTCTACCAATATTATGAATGTTTTGATTTAAAGTTCATGATCAATTATTAGAGTTTCTAGTAAAAAGAGCAGAAAGAGCTGTGAAACTTATTTCATTAGACAGAATAGTTACCAATTATCTTATTTTGTAAAGTTTGGGTAGGTTCAAGAATAGAATTATAAGCCAATAATCTTCCAAAGGGCTCCCACATTGTTAAGGTGAGGAAATTGAGACTCAGGGAAATTAATTGCCTTTTATTTACTAACACACAGAATTCTTCTTTCCAGTATAGCAGTCAGACAACTTAATTATCAGTGGTGGCAGAGGTGGTGGGAGTTGGGAGAAAAGCATCAATTTAGTGCATTTTACAGGCCCTTGTTCTCCTTTCATGCAGCCTCTTTTGGGGGTCATTTCATATCCATTCTTACTTTGACTGACATAAAGAGAGAGGAGTTGGGGAGATTCAAATACACTGATTCATTTCTCCATTAGCTATTTTTGTGAGAAAAGTCATGCAGACCTTAAATGGTTGAAATTACTGCTTTGCATTCTAAGGTTTCAAATATCCACTGCATTCCAGGCCTCCTTTATCTATTACCTAGGAAATTTGAGAGTTGGCCATTCTGGGCTAGGTGCCTTAAGGAAATTGCTTATAGGTCAACCTTGTTGTATATAAAAGATATTCTCCTGAAGAATTCTGTGCAAACATATGGTTTTAATCAATGAAATTGTACTTTCCATGTACCTGGGAAGCCTGTTTAAAGAATCTTATGATGGATCTTTTCGTAAAGTGGAAAAATCACCTTTCAACATACTCTTTATGTAAATTTAGATTTTCATGAATTATAAGTTTGCTTCAAACACCTGTTCCTGTTTATTTTTACAGAGAAGTTATATGAATCAGCTTCATGGAAGACTAGCTTGCTTGCTCTCTTCTTTCATTCATGCGTTTGTTTTAAAAAATATTTCTTAGGCATCTCTTCTGTGTCAGACATTGCCATAAGCACTGGATGTAGGTTGATATTGTATTCGGATACAAAACCAGACACTGCTCTCCTAAAATTTACATTCTGATAGAGGAGACAGTCACCAAACAAGTATAAATATATAAGCTGTGAAAAATGCTATGCAGGGAGTTAGTAAAGAGAGTAACAGGAAAGTGACTGGTTGGGGAGGTCTTTAATGGAGAAATGACATTAAAACCACAACAATAAGGGGGAGAGACTTCAGACAAGCAGAGATAGGAGATAAGCCTGTGGATGAAGGAAGAAGACATGCAGAGGACATGAGGAGCATGATGCCCGGTGCATTCCAAGCAGTGAAAGAAGGCCAGTCTCCAAAGGAAGGAGAACAGAGAGGATCTTTGTATAAGATTCGGATGGAAAGAAGGGCAAGGTCCTTGGAGTGCAGGTCTGAGAGATGCTTAGAGTTTATTATAAGAATGACAGTAGGTCAATTTTTAGTGATTCAAAGAACAGAGAAGCTAGTAAGGAAATTGGTTGATTTAAAGAATTAGCAGAGGAGCAACAAAGAAGCAACCAAATTATTTTAAGGAGAAGTGCTACAAAGTTATGCACATTTTAAAAAATTATCCCAGTTGCTGAAGTAACAATGTACCACATAAAAGCAGGAAAGCTGCCTGGGGATGGCTATAGGAGTGTGGGTAAAAGATGATGGTGGCTTGGATGACTGGAGGCTGCTGAGAAGAGAAGACAGTGATTTGGAAATGTTGGGCCAATGGAGACACAGTCAGAAGTTCACTTCTAAGCACAATTATTTTAGTGCCTTTGGGAAATCCAGATGGAAAAACTGAGGACAAGGACAGAGCCATGGGCACTTTAACATTTAAACATTGGATGGTATACAAAGCAGACAGAACAAGCACACTGAGAGAGACTGGAAGAAAGTTATGTCTCAGTGTAAGACATCTGAGAGAAGAGGCCTGGGAGGAGGAGGACATGGTCAACAGATGGGAATACTGTTGAGAAGTCCAGTGAGCTGACGACTTGAAAAGGTTCATTAGATTTGGCAATCTGAAGCCAGTCATCACCCTGGCAAGGTTCAAGGGTGTGATGTAAGCAGAAACCAGGTGGGAGTGATCTCAAGAGTGAATGGCAGGTAAGTACAAAAGTGTGTGCCTCTCTGTGTACAACCATTTCAAGAGGTTTGGCTGGTAGGGTGGTTTCTGGAAGTGGGGTGAAATGTTGAAGATGGAGGTTTTCAATTTGGCTTATCTCTGAAGAATTTTGTTGGCTGATAAGAAGAAACGCCAGAGAGTATTTATAGATGAAAGAGAGAAGAGAATACTGCCATTTTTTTTAGCATGACAAAATATACTTAACATAAAATCTAGTTGAATCATTTTTTAAGTAACCAATCAGTACCATTAAGTACATCTACATTGTTGTGTAACCATAAACCACCATCTATCTCCAGAACATTTTCATCATCCCAAACTGAAATTCTGTACCTCTCAACAGTAACTCTGCATTTCTCCCTCTCCAGGCAATTAGTAACCACTAGTCTACTTTCTGCCTCTATGAATTTGTTCTTGGTACTTTATATAAATGTAATCAAAATGTTTGTCCCTTGGTTTCTGGCTTATTTCACTTAACAGTATGTCTTCAAGGTTCATCAATTTTGTAACATGTATCAGAATTTCCTTCTTTTCTAAAAGGCTGAAAAATATTCCACTGTATGTAGGTACTGTATTTGTTTATCCATCATCTGTCAACGGACATTGGAGTTGTCTCCACCATTTTCCTCTCCTGATTAATGTTGCTATGGATCTTGGTATAGGAGAACAAAGTTCTTGATAAGGGATGAGGACAGAGATATACAGAATCTCTGGAGACACTGGTCTTAGATAGATGGCAAGAAACTCAGAAAAAGTAGCAGCTAGGAGATAAAACCAGAGAAGGCAACGGCACCCCACTCCAGTACTCTTGCCTGGAAAATCCCATGGATGGAGGAGCCTGGCAGGCTGCAGTCCATGGGGTCAGAAAGAATGACTTCACTTTCATTTTTCACTTTCATGCATTGGAGAAGGAAATGGCAACCCACTCCAGTGTTTTTGCCTAGAGAATCCCAGGGACGGGGGAGCCTGGTGGGCTGCCATCTATGGGGTCGCACAGAGTCAGACATGACTGAAGTGACTTAGCAACAGCAGAAGATAAAACTTCATAGAACTGCTAAAAGGGGAGTGGAGGTGTTCCTGGGTAATTTATCAGTTAATGTGATGCAACACATATAAGAAAAATGACTCCTATCCACAAAATGAGATTTCTTGGTATAAATTAATAAATCAAAGGAAATAGAATATCCATTGTGGAAAAGAACCGCAGGGAGGGTTGTAGAAAAATACTGAAACAGACCTCACCTGTATTCTTATTTTGCTTATGTAGGAAAGGGGTTTCCTTGGTGGCTCAGTGGTAAAGAACCAGCCTGCAATGCAGGAGACCTGGGTTCGATCCCTGGGATGGGAAGATCCCCTGGAGGAGGGCATGGCAACACATTCCAGTATTCTTGCCTGGAGAATCCCATGGACAGAGGAACCTGGTGGGCTACAGTCCATAGGGTCACAAAGATCGAACATGACTCAAGAAACTGAGTATGCAAGCATGTGCTATGTAGGGAAGTCCTAAATAACTATCCAGGGAAGTGAAATTTAATAATGGTTCATTCAGTCATTCAGTCAGACATTTACTGAGCAGCCATTACATATCATATGGGTTAGGCACATGGAATTCAACGATTAATAATGTGAGTTGTTAGGTAGATCTCTAACTCCTCCATCCAACTAATTTAATAAGGTTCCAGCATCCTATTGGTTTCCATACCAGAAAGATTTTTAATATAATTCTTAGTATTGGTTCCATAATTTCTCAGCAAACATTTTCTTGTTTCTATTTCTTTGCTTGAGCTTTCTAGATAAAGATGACTTTCAAATCCTTCCTAGATTCCCATGCACCCTAATAATCCAAATTCACAAATGTATAGCTCTATCTCTGACTTTTTCTACCTTTAGTCTCATATTTCATTCACTTTTTCATTCTGCTAAGTAGTATGGGTCTACAGTTTTCTTCCTTGATCCCACTGTGCAGTTTATGTAGGTATTAGCAACCACTCTTCTTTCTCTTGGCACAGACTGTATGAAAACAATCCTGAGCAATGGCTCAGGAGAACTAAAAAGTCAGGCAAGGGAAAAGTTCCGACACTCTTATTCCAAATTAGTGGTGCATTATGAATCCAAGGAGAGGTGAAAGTTTTAAAAGTAATGTATTTCTCCTTCTACAATTAAGAAATACCTTTGGATATCATTGATGCACTTGGAAAAGGCTATAAGACCCAGTCATCAATAATATTAAAAATCTGTGAATGGAGTCAGATATGAAAATGCACAAACCTCACAGTCACAGTATTTTCTGGGCCCAGATAATGGTTCATTCTCCCTGTAACTAGTTTACTTTTAAATTACATATGCTATGGCCTTATCATGGTGTAAATTATATAGCTTGAAAGAGCTCAAGCAAAATATAGGGGCAGAGAAGTTCATAGACCTTTGACTATGTCTCCATAGCTTATTCTGAAATTCACCGATAAAAGGTTTCTGTTGCCTGATATATTGCAAACTGGGTTCCAAATTAGCATATGCATATGCCTAAATGAAATTAACCTCCATGGATTGCAATCTCATATGATTTTTGTGCACTTCAACTATTGCTTCTAAAATGTATGTCTTTACTTGTTTACCTTAGATGGTTCCCATCGTACCTAAGAATTAGTGAATTTGATAAAAATACAATGAAAACTGACCAAATGGAGAGCTTTCTCCCGCTTTTGGGGGGTACCTAAGGGGCATTGCCTACTTTCATGTTAATGTTGATAGAAGAAAGTACAGACATGTGTTTACTGTAAACCAGTCTTAGTGAAGAAAGAAAAAAATGTTCTCATTTTTATTTTTAGCATTCCACAGTATGTATTATTCCCATGGTTAATGCCTGTGATTTTTCAGGAGGGAGGTGGAATGCTCTAAAACTCCCTGTGCTTTCCCCAGCAGAAGGCTATACTTTAAACTCTGTAGGTCCACCCCATACTTTACAAAAGGAGTTAGGGACTTGCTTTATAGGAGGTGTTCACAAGCAGAAACTGAGTGGTTTGATGCTTCAGTAACTGAAGGAAAACTCAGGCTAAAAAATTCTTCTTGTTAACACTAACCGGATCAAGGAGTCAACACTCTAAAAAAAAAAAATAAGAAAGATTAAAAGTAAAGATTAAAGTAAAGTAAAATTAAAAGATTAAAGATTAAAAAGTAAAATTTTAATTTTGTTTAGACATTTATTTTGGGTACATTTACATATTTTCCAGATGAAGACAAGCTATATAAAAACAACAAACAGGTGTAACTCCATTGATATCTTTATCTACTACTTTTCCATCCCTCATCCCCCTTAAACAGCTACTTTCCTCATTTCCAGGATGTGATTCCTAAATTGGTGGTCATGATGACCCTTCATTCCAAAGTGAGGAATCTTGAGACCTCAGATGTGTTGATGTTTGTCTTTAGGATTGAAAAGCAGGGAGGTCCTGGAATATTCTAGGATTTCTGCCTAAGTGGATGAAACATCTGGTAGAGTCTTCAGCAGTTCTCTGGCTCAATTCAGCAGCTGGGAATCTTTGAACTATTGATAATTTGCTTTCCCAGACTGAGGAGCTAAGGAAACACAATGGGTTGGGAAACACTACCTACATTCAGAATAATTCTAGAGGGTCCTGAAAGCAAAGCAAAATGCATGTCACCAAGAATCTGTCTTCCTAGAAATAAACACACAAACCAGGAACATAGGCCCCTGGAAGTCAAGACTTGTGAGAACCAGTGAAGGAGTTGGTGAGCCACGGGACTGCTAACTTTTGTAGCAACTGAAAACTTAGCTCTGAGATTATTAAAGCAGTGCTTGGTTAGCGAAAAAGGAAAAAAAAATATGAGAAAGACACCAGAAATTAAAATTAAATGAAAATAAGCGTGAATGAGTAAGGAGGAAAGATAAAGATACTAATAAGGTATGATTTTCAGATCCACACGGGGACTATAAAAAGCTTATTAACTGTCATGACCACACTGGGTTTTAAGTTATTCCATTCCTCTGCTTTCGAGAAGACGAAACTCTCTTCAGGAGCACACTGAACTTTGATTAATTGCTTTCATACGCGCTCATGGGCTTTAAGACATGGCAGGCAAGAGCCTTAGTGATTCAGACTTAAATGCTTCTGATTTCTGGGAACTATATTTAACAGGAGCATTAAAGAAATAGATCTTTTTGCATTTTTATGTTTTCTTAATAGTTAGAAAGGCTTTTCTTTTATTAAATGTTTACTTATTTCAAAGCAGCAGAATATGTGGCTTCTTCCTTTTTATTTTTATTACTTTTAAGTGGATCTTTAAGTGTCTCTGAAGGCTGCTTGAGTGCAACTGATAGTCTGCATAAAACCCTAATACGAATCCAAAGAGACCACATGGCTGGAATTCAGACTCCGGCCAACAGCCAGATAATGCTTTCTCATCTGGGTGCCCATGGTATCCCCTTTCTCCTCTTTCCTTCCTTTTCTCTTTCTCCTTTGTCCCAGAAACCCAAAATCTAGGGAAAGAAAGTGTTCTGAGATCAGATCATATCTCATGTCCTAATTTCTACTGACTACGGGTGGTTCCCCAGCTCCCGTGGTCTTCCCGAGGTCAACCTGTCGGGGCTCACTCCAGACTGACCACAGACTCATCTTGCAGAAGGAAATCTCCCTCCACAGGAAATATCTCTGAGGTCCATTCACTGGCAGGTGTGGGTCATTTCAGCAAACTGCTGGGGAAGGGAAACACTGACTCATGTCCATGAAAAGAAATGTAGGGAGGGCTAACTAAAAGCTCTGTGGAAATGGGAGGTCTCATTTAGAGTCACTAATAAAATGTCAAATACAACTTATTCAATGGCACAAATTAACATCCATGTACTCTGTATAAAGTCCATTATCAGAAAGAACTGATGACGGTGCCTAACTCATTACATGGAAAGGACAAGAGTATTAAGAAACTGTGGGAGTTTTTGTTTGTTTGGTTTGATTCGGGTGTGTTTTTTTTTCTCCTGGCACAGTGACGTGCAAAGGACCATTTTAAAGGAAATCCAGGATGTTACTGCTCCATCTTCAGAAGTTAAGAGAAACAAGTAGAATTTCTCTGGAATTCATCTGCACTAAACAAGAATAAAATAAATAAAATAAAACTGGGCTCCACACCCAGTCTAATGGGAGTGAAACTTATCTTTATAAATCTGATTAAACAAAAAAATTATCACTTCTTTCTTTGATGCTCAAATTAGCATCTTTTCTCTAGCATACTGAATTAATTAGTGGAGTGACAAAAGACTTAGTCCATGTAGGATCAAAGCTGAAATCATATTTATCTGAAATTTAAAGTTAAGAACATACAGCTTTATTCCTCTATAGCTTGCGTACTGTTTTTTCATGTTCTCTATCTATATTCTAAACCTTCTGTGTGTGACATGAAGTATAACTAGGACTTTTTTTTTTCACAGTCTTCTTTTTAATATATAAAATTTTTACTGAAAAGACAATGAGAACATCACAGAATATTTTTTTTTCCCGGGGGTGGAAAAATTTTTCATTGTGCCATAAAAATCTTAAATTATGTCACTTTTTGTCAAGCATTTATTGTACAAATACAAAAGAAGCAAAATAATTAATGCACGATGGAGCTGGTAAGAGAGCCTTAAATAATAGAAAGGAGTTATTATATCGATTCTTAATAAGTGATACTAAGTTTGAAACTGTTCTTAAAAGGTAGAAGCTCTCTTAACTTTGGGCTTTTTTTCTTCCCTTTTTCTGCAGAAGAGAAAGCAATTTTGAAAAAGGGAGAATGGTTGAGGGTTAATTTCTAGGCTGTCTCAATTCACTAGAATGAATATTTCATGTGCTTTTTTTTTTTAAATATGCATAACATTTTCACTAAACAAAACTAACCTGGATGGGCATGTTTATCTTTAGCCAAGATAGGGTACAGAGTGGATTCAGGGAGGGGATCCCTAGGCGTGGAGGGCTTGTGCTGAAGTGAGCAGTGGTACTGGGGGTAGGGCACGACTTGACTACTGCTTAAAATGGTTTCTCAAGGGCTCCTCAAGGGCTAGGGCTAAGGCTAGGCCCTTCTATGTTTCTCTTATCTATGTATACATGCCATCAAGCAGCCACTCAGCAAATGCTTGTTCAGCACCAACTTTGAGCCAGATCCTCTAGCGGATGTTAAGGATACAAGTCGATTCATCAAATATGGTCTCATTCTTCATGCCTGATGCATTGCAAAAATTCAACAACTGCTGTTGGGCTGAATTAAAGGTCAGGATTTCAGGAATTATGTCAATTGTACCCATTTTTCATAGCCTCTATTCTAGAAGAAGGGCCCCATGGTTCCTCATAACTCAGCATGTTAATCCCCACAGAAAGCTCCAACATGGAAGATGCTCTCCCGATGAATGCACAAATCACCCAAATAGACTAATTTAGGTGTGATGGCTACAAGCCAGTCACAGCCCTGGATGTCTGCAGGCACAGTGAGACCAAAGAGGTACCAGTTACTCACCTGGTCAAGGTAATGAATACCTGGCTATCAGGGCCACAGGGGCCCTGAGTTGCCTTGGGTTTCTGTTTCACAATGTCTAGTTCTTTCATGTTATTCAAACACTCTATTTTCAAATACCAGGCTAAATCCTAAAATAAAATTTAAACCCAAAGGTGTCATTCAAGGTGGTTAATCTCCAAGATGTCATCAGAAAAAACATGATGTCTATCTTGAACTTAGGCTTTTAATTTCAGAGTTTCAGAAGTGTTGACCTCTTTAATCTTAGGTTTCAAATAAAGATATATGTTAGGGAGTTGCTGGGTTCTCTTGACACAACCCATCTTTGTCATTAGTTCACTCTGTCCTTAACAGAATTTCAAATAACAATACTTCTGTCTGTAACTTTCTCTCATAGAAGAGTTCTTCTGGGGGGAAAAAAATAATTAAAAAAATCTGAGCCCTAACTTTGTAAGGCAAGGGATCAGATTTCAACACTTTTATGTTAGATTTAAAGTTAGCATCCTTCTTTGCTCTCTAAGTCCCTTAACAATAGACCATAAAACTGAGCTGATTCTCAACTATGAATAGGCTAGGAGGAAAAAGATATATCAATCCTAAATATCTCAAGTGAAATTCTACATCACACTCTGACTCTCACACTAAAGTCACAAGTCTCTGAAATGTCTCAAACCTGTGTCACCTGCAAGTGTCTGCACTTATTCTTAAAATGTCTAAAAACTCCCCTTCCTTAGCTTTTCTCAATTTTTAAAACTTGGAACCCAGAAATAATATGGGCTGACAAAAATAAAATGGAGAGTAATAATTTATTATTTTAAATAGAGTTGCTGTTTATTCACTGAAGTGCACAGGGGATATCATAGGCATCTTCCAGGTCGAGCACACCTCATACCCAAAGAAACTGGGCAAAGTGACAGTCACTACAGAGCCATCAACCAATAATGTTTCCCTTTGTTCAGAGGTGCCTGGACAAAAAACCATAGGAATAGGTTTCCCATGGGATTTTAATACAGTTTTATATGAATGACTATAATCTCATTCTCCAGCAAGGTAACATCACTAAAGAAAATACATCCATGCTTACACAACAAGAACAGTGTGATTTCAGACAAGGTTTTCTAATCACTTGTAATTCAGAAAGAGCTATTATTAGTAACACACAGTCACAAAGCAAGCTTTCACCTGGAAATTCATAGTAGCTTAGCCCAGGGATTTACAGTTTGACCAAAGAGATCAGAAATTGATTTATAGTCTGTCCAAAGCATCAGGCCCTTATTTGCTTGTCCACTAGACTGTGAAACTACTATTCTGCAATGTAAGTATATTTTCTTGTTCCTCTCTTTGCTGTACCAATGGCTAATTTTTCCTTTCTTCAATGCCACAGATGAATAATTCCCATAAATTCCTAATACAGCTCAAAATGGCTGCCAGTATTCTCACAGAATAATACATCAATGCTAAAAATGTTGTGTACATGTAATTAAAGACATCAACCTATAAAGTACACAATGAGATAAATCAAAGGTTTGATCCTATAAGCAGAACATACAAGGTGGGATTTTCGATGAACATTTCTTTAAAAAGACGTAGGCTATTCAATTAAGTGAATTGACCTGAGGTGTTTCCTTATCTTTGGGGGCTATTTTAAAATAGATCAATTTTGGATCATATGACATAGAAGGAGTGATACTGGAATCCTCACTTTGGCCCAGCTCTGCATGTACTCAGCTGGCAGGTATATAATCTGCGCAGTGTACTGGCAGCCTGTGCTACTGTGGCTCTGGATGGTGGTACCGGGTGCACTGCTAGCATCACCCAAAAGATGGCTGAACTGGCTCAGTGGCATCACTCACTGAGCTGGCATCACTCAGTGTATCTGCAACCTGTATTTGATTTTGGGTTTAATGCCTCTGGTCTCCCCAGGTGTGGTATTTCTAAACTTCACCACCTAATATTAAAGTGACTTCTGATAACTAATCTTTTTTACAAACATTACAGTTATATTTGATTCTGCAGAAACCCATAGTATTTGTGTTTTTCATTTTGGAAGGTTATTTGGAAACCCAAGCCAATATATTATTATTTCAAGTGTGACTAAGCTGTTGTCATTCATTTTATACCAACCCTAACATTCTTTAGGACCCATCCTACTGAGAGCTGTAGAGTCTCTGATCTAGCCCATCCGGTCGTGGAAGAATCAGTTTGGATAAAAGAACAATAAATTTTACCATTATTTCAGTTCTATAAATGTAGTATTTGAGTGTTAGTAAGAAAGAAAAGAAAGAAGAACTAGAAAAATTTATAGTTTGGTTAGGAAAGCTTGAGCTTAACATGTTTAATCTAAATTTGGCAAGTTAGGGGGAAGAAAGATAGTTTTAAATGGGCCACATTAATGTACCCCCAAGTCAGAAGATAACAAATAATAATCCCAAAGAAATTCATTAACAACTTGCATCTAAAATAATAATTATTTGACAAGAGGGCAGATTTTTCAAGGGGATTCATAGGTGCTTTAAAATGTAAAACGCCATTAAAATGCTATCGTGTAACATATAAAACCATGGCTTATGCATTTATTTGTTTACTGAATTTACAGTGGATTTCCTTGTGAAAGGTGTATATTACATATTGGTTTTATGCAAATACTAATAGATTTTAAAAATAAGTTTGTTCAGTAAGTGCTTTTGAAATATTTATCTATTTATGGAAAAATATTCCAGGTGCATTTTTAAAGAGTTTTGTATGCAAAGTGTTCTTGCTGGTTTAAAAATTGTAGTTATAGAAACTCTCTTGGGGTGGAAGGCTCTTTGATATCGTATTTATCTAATCCTGCTTAGAGCTCAGAAAGTCAAGTGACATGCCTAAGGCCATATTTGCAGTTAGAACCAGAGACTTGACCCCCTCAATTCAGTACAAAGTTCTTTCTATCTTGTTATGATCCCCAATTGTTTGTACAGATGTTATGAATTATTCACCCAAAATTCTGAATTCTAAAAAGAAACCCAACTCAATAAAAACTTAGTTATTTTTTTGTGTGTGTGAGTTCCAACTGCCCAGAAATGCAATTAACTCTAATGACAAAGTCCAATTTAGTGACTACTTGGCCAAATATAACATGCCAACCAATATGAGGACTTGATAACTTTCTCATTATCTTAAGCTACTTTGTTCACTGACATCCTCACCCTTGTCTACAGACAGACTTTTAATATATGCCAGCTGATTTGATCAAGTTGCTAAGAAACAATTACTCAATTATTTAGCTCAACTGGTTAGAACATTGTGGTAATGGGGTCAAGGGCATGGGTTGGCTCCTCTGTGTGGGCCAGTTAACTTGGACCTAGTCCATAACCACAGACTCTACTCCTAACTCAGATGGTCTTACAAATACATGCCAGTGGTCAAAAGGGCACTTGCCAAGAATGTGTGGACAGAGCAGCATAAATCCATCACTTCTCTCAGAAAAACAGCTCAATGCCAGTTTTGTTGAACATATGTGGGTTAATAGAAACATTTTCACAGGTGAAAGACAGAACATGGTTCCAGATTTTATACTACAACTGAACCGCAAACCTAGCATATTAAAAGAAAGTTTTAGAAAACAGGAAAGTCTATGGTAAAACTTAAGTTTAAGGAAGCATTTGAGATTTGCAGGGAGTGTTTTAAATATGAGCCAATGATTTCTACCAGCTTAAAAAAAGTTAGCAAATTTGGTCTATGTTTGTAAAATATCTTGATTTTTAAATACTGACTCTTAAAAAAATTAGCCTGAGGCTCAAACATAAGGTATCTTTGAGCCAAATTTAGACAGTAGGATCCCAGTTTGAAAACACTGGTATTTCTAAGTACCTACATATTTATATTTATCTATGTATGTATTTTAATGGTTGTGGCAACCTTCAGTTCCATTCAGTCACGTCTGACTCTGCGACCCCATGGACTGCAGCATGCCAGGCCTCCCTGTCCATCACCAACTCCTAGAGTTTACCCAAACTCATGTCCATTGAGTCGGTGATGCTATCCAACCAGCTCATCCTCTATCGTCCCCTTCTCCTCCTGCCCTCAGTCTTTCTCAGCATCAGGGCATTTCCAATGAGTCAGCTCTTTACATTAGGTGGTCAAAGTACTGGAGTTTCAGCTTCAACATCAGTCCTTCGAATGAACACCCAGGACTGATTTCCTTTAGGATGGACTGACTGCATCTCCTTGCAGTCCAAGGGACTCTCAAGAGTCTTCTTCAACACCACAGTTCAAAAGCATCAATTTTTCTGCACTCAGCTTTCTTTATAGTCCACCTCTCACATCCATACATGACTACTAGAAAAACCATAGCCTTGACTAGATGGACCTTAACTTAAATAAATATAATTTATTGAGATTTTCATTGATCAAGACCTATTGCTCAGCTTTCAACTAATATTGAACCAAGGTAGTCAGAACTGACTTACACAAAACAAAGATATGATACTTTTCAACAGTGGACACCATTATTTGATTAAGAGAAAATACCATGGACCTGAATTTTTGGCAATCACTTTGTAGATGAGGTAGGATCACCCAGGCTCCCAAAACTCAGCCAAGTATTTTGTTTTTTTTTTTGAATAGTAAACATACAAATTAACAATACTTCTTCAGAAAGCCCTCTACAGGAAGTTACAAATCAACAGAACTAGAATAGTAAATTCTGTATAATAACACAGTTTTTCAGTTTAAACCTTGTACTCAAAGTTTAAAAAAAAGCTAAAATAAAAAAAATTTTTTTCAAGATTTCACACTATGGAATGATCTTTTCAAAATCAGTTAAACCCTTTGCTCCCTAAAGCAGCCAACAGAAAGGGGAAAATATATTCTCATTTGTCACCAATGAAGGCCACAGGGCTTTAGGAAAGGAAGGCACATGCTATAAATACAGATAGTATTAGGAAAACATACTGCATATATTTATTAGCAGTAGTGATTTTCTAGCTGATTAATTGATATATGAAAACTTTATGAATTCCTGCAAACTAATTAAATTATGTCTCACAGATATCATGGGCTAGTCAGATTTCTTACATCATCAATAGACTAAAAACTCTTATGAGTAGCCTAAAAATACTGAATTAATTCAAGAAGTATTTATCAAACACCTATTATATATCAGACTCTGTCCTAGGTGTTGGGAGTACCAATTAAAAAAATAATTCAGTATTTTCTCTCAAGGAATTTGTAGTCTAGAGAACACTTCTTGAGAAAGAATGAAGATCTCTCAGACTAATAGAGACAGGATGGAGGGCTTCCAGGGTTTCCATATCAATATTAGAGGAATTATGGAGATGATCTTTCTAGTTAATATTAATTTTGTTTGTTTTGCAGTTTTGAAAATCTGACTCAAACCAGGGGCCTCTCTCCTAGAAAATATGCATATACTAGAATAGTTTCTAGAAGTTCACAGATTCCTAAGAGATGATCCTTGTGTGTCTATCCCTGGATAGACAGTTATAAATATCTGTTTTATTGCAATAAGATTTTCTTCTTGTCACAAAGGGATGCTATGCTTTGTATTAATAGTGAAGAACACTTAGGTAGCTTCAAGAGACAACAGAGTTGGGAGGCTGATATTTTCTGAGTAGAAATACATTCTTTTAGGTAGACTTTAAAGACTGACCATAAGTCTATCGTAAGTCTAGTCATAACTATGGTTTTCCATATGTATGGATGTGACAGTTGGACTATAAAGAAAGCTGAGTGCCAAAGAATTGATGCTTTCAAACTGTGGTGTTGAAGAAGACTCTTAAGAGTCTCTTGGACTGAAAGGAGATCAAACCAGTTATTCCTAAAGGAAATTAGTCCTGAATATTCATTGGAAGGGCTGATGCTGAAGCTGAAGCTTCAATACTTTGGCCACCTGATACAAAGAAGTGACTCATTGGAAAAGACCCTGATGCTGGGAAAGGTTGAAGGCAGGAGAAGGGGATGACAGAGGATGAAGTGATTGGAATGGCATCACTGACTTGATGGACATGAGTTTGAGTAAGCTCTGGGAATTGGTCATGGATAGGGAAGCCTGGCATACTATAGTCCATGGGGTCACAAAGAGTTGGACACTACTGAGTGACTGAACTGTACTGGTGAGTCTATCATTAAATCAACAAGTACCAAGCATTAAAAGGAAATCTAAGATATGTCAAAGATGTTGATACATAAGCCCTACTCTCATCTATTTTACTAGAGTGCAATCAATTCTCAATGACACAGAGGCTTTTTATCTACTATGTAGATTACCCATAACATGTGCTTCCCCTTTTTCTCTGCCTTTCCATTTTTATAGTCACCTGAGGGACTCATTAGTGCTTCTACCAGAGGATGAGTAAAGGAAGGGAAAGGATATAAAACTTAAAATGAGTCAATTTTCCTGTCTTTAAGTAGTTGGGGGAAGAAGATGTAGCTATTACAAGGCTTGTACATTATGTATTTCTATTATACATATCCTCCTTGTTAATCTTACCAAAAATAATTAAGGACTGGTTCTAACACTCCTTGGAATGTTAAAATGACTGATGATTGTAGGAAATAATCATAGTAAACAAAATGAAGTGATGTAAATTCAGTACTAAGGAAAGATGAAAAACGTACTTTCAGTTTCAGAGTCCCAAGAAGCATCAACCCAGTGGGTAAATTTATGAATGTAAACATTAGCTGCATGGACAAGGATCACAAATTATATCATGAGAAAGAGGTACAATATCCACATGATTGAAAACTACCCACACAATGATACAGATGAATTTGAAATGCATTTTGCTAAATGAAAGACACCAGATCCAAAAGTATTGTCTGATTTTATTTATGACATGCTGGAAAAGGTGAAACTATAGAGACAGAAAACAGATCAGTGATTGTCAGGAGTAGAGGGCTGAAGTTATGGATCTGTTGTATATCATGACCATGGATATGTGATTCTTTGCACTTACCAAAACTCCTAGAACTGCATATAATGAAGAGTGAATTTTAATGTATGTATTTTAAAAACAACCAACCAAGATGTGGGGGGAACTCCAAAAAGAATACAACTATAACGTGTGAACCTAGTTATATTATAAAACATTAACATAACCACATTGAAGGACTTGGGAGCTAAAGGAACTAACCCAAGTAACACTGGAAAAAAATATTTTGACAGGATACTATAGGGATAAAGACAAAAAGAATTGTACACACTAAAAAGGACCTATTGTATAACATAGGGAACTCTGCTCAACATTCTGTAATAACCTAAATGGGAAAAGAATTTGAAAAAAAGCGTACATGTATATGTTAAAAAATTGTATATAAACACTATACTTTGGTTAGTATAGAGACTGCTGTTCAGTCGCTCAGTCACATCTGACTCTTTACTATCTCATGGACTACCGCATACCTCATGGCTTCACTGTCCTTCACTGTCCCTTGGAGTATTCTCAAGCTCATGTCCACTGAGTCAATGATGCCATCCAACCATCTCATCCTCTGTTGAACCCTTCTCTTTTTGCCTTCCATCTTCCCCAGCATCAGAGTCTTTTCCAATAAACTGGTTCTTGGCATCCGGTGGCCAAAGTATTGGAGCTTCAGTTTCAGTCCTTCTTTATGGTCCACCTCTCACATCCATACACGACTACTGGAAAAACCATAGCTTTGGCTAGACAGACTTTTGTCAGCAAAGTGATGTCTCTGCTTTTTAATACACTGTCCAGGTCTGTCACAGCTTTTCTTTCAAACAGAAAGCATCTTTTAATTTCATGGCTACAGTCACTGTCCACAGTAATTTTGGAGCTCAAAAAATAAAAGTTTGTTACTGTTTCCATTTTTTAACCATCTATTTGCCGTGAAGTGATGGGACCAGATGCCATGATCTTAGTTTTCTGAATGTTGAGCTTTAAGCCAACTTTTTCACTCTGTCTTTCACTTTCATCAAGAGGCTCTTTAGTTCTTCTTCACTTTCTTTCATAAGGGTGGTGTCATCTGCATATCTGAGGTTATTGATATTTCTCCCGGCAATCTTGATTCCAGCTTGTGCTTCATCCAGACCAGCATTTCTCATGATGTACTCTGCGTATAAGTTAAATAAGTAGGGTGACAATATATAGCCTTGACGTACTCCTTTTCCTATTTGGAACCAGTCTGTTGTTCCACTTCCAGTTCTAACTGTTGCTTCCTGACCTGCATACAGGTTTCTGAAGAGGCAGGTCAGGTGGTCTGGTATTCCCATTTCTTTCAGAATTTTCCACAGTTTTTTGTGATCCACACAGTCAAAGGCTTTGGCATAGTCAATAAAGCAGAAATAGATGTTTTTCTGGAACTCTCTTGCTTTTTCGATGATTCAGTGGATGTTGGCAATTTGATCTCTGGTTTTACAAGGGTAGGGGTTAGCAATTCTGAAACAACTTTATATGTGTATTAGAGTTGAGCAAAGAATTAAATACGTTATAGATAATGAAAGCCAGCCTTTTTACAGCATGAAAATGTAATTACAAATAAGGATGGGGGAAGGTGACAGTGAACACTATAGTGTTGGATTAGGACTGGAGGTATCAGGATAAACACATATTTTAAATGTATACAGAGACCTGGAATTAAATATTGAGGTATTTGTAGTCTAATATGTATATAGACTTACTTATTTATTCATTCATTATCTATGTATCTATTTATTTCCACGTTCTATCTGCTGAAACTATAGCAATGAACATTCCTAGAGCCCAGATCTTGGTTTTTGAGTAAGACTCCATAATAAAAGGAATCAAGCCTCCAAGGGAAAGTGGTTGATTCTTGGAGTATGGCAAGAAAAATATGAAATAATTCTAGAGTTTCTTATAGAACCAAACAGAAAGAAAGTTCTCAGAAAAGCTTGGACAAATAAAAAGGGAACAGAAGCTACCCAAAATAGTTCGCAATAGTCAAAGGTGGAAGAATTTGAACAACAAAATAATAACAGGACTGGGTAAAATAAATCTTCATGAATCTATAATGATATAAATAATTAAATGAATTAATTAATGGTGGAAGGAGAGAGGATAGCTCTTCATTAGAAAGGAATTCTAACTAGTGAATGTAGAAGAAAAGAATGAAGTAAAAACAATATTGGAATACCAAGTAACAGTTGTTACTGATGGGGATCATGGATGGATGCTAAAATTAGTGAGTCAAAGTATGAGGAGAAATAGAATATTTGCATAGTCTCATAATATATCCCTGAGGGATGTGTTAATTACAAAGGGAAAAAATAGTAACTTTGCAGTTAGAAACCCAGCAGATACCACCTTAATGATACGATTAAGATGAACATCATTAACTGTAAGACATTTTGACATCATGGACCCCCTGCAAAGGGCACGTCACTGTAGTATTCTGGCCAAAAATACATAACTTGAGTTTAATCATGATAATCATCAGATAAACCCAAACTGAGAGATGTTCTACAGAATAATGGATGAATACTTTTCAAGGCATCTAAGTCATGAAAGACAATGAAAGACTAAGGAACTATGCAGAACATAGGAAACCAAGGAGACATAAAAACTAATGCAATGTGGAAGCCTGGACTGGACCTTGAAACAGAAAAAGAACATGGAAAAACTTTTAAAGTTCAACTAAGGTTTACTTTCCTATAAGTCTAAAATTATTTCAAAATAAACAGATTTTTATTTGATGGGGAGAGAGGGGTAGTTTGTTTGCTTTTTGCCCAAGCTGAGAGGTATATGGGGACCTGTGCCCCCTGCAGTAGAAGCAGAGACTTAACCACTGGATGGCCAGGGAAGTCTCGTAAGTTTTCATTTCTCTGCAATAAACATCCAAGAATGCAACTGCTGGGTCTTATGGTAATTGCATGTTTCTTTCTTTCTTTTCTTTTCTTTTTTTTTTTTTTTGATCTCACATCTTGGGAAATTTTGCTTTCTCTTTTTTAAAATATATTTATTTATTTATTTTCTTTACATTATCATGTTGGTTTTGCCATACATTGACATGAATCCATCATGGGTATACATTTGTTTCCCTTCCAGAACCCCCCTCCCACCTCCCTCCTGATTCTATCCCTCTGGGTCATATGAGTGTACCAGCCCTGAGCACCCTGTATCATGTATCCATCCTGGGCTGGCGATTCATTTCACATATGATAATTTACATGTTTCAATGCTGTTCTCCCATATCATCCCACCCTTGCCCTCTCCCATAGAGTCCAAAAGACTGTTCTATACATCTGCGTCTCTTCTGCTGTCTCGCATACAGGGTTATTGTTACTATCTTTCTAAATTCCATATATATGCATTAGTATACTGTATTGTTGTTTTTCCTTCTGGCTTACTTCACTCTGGATAATAGGCTCCAGTTTTGTCCACCTGAGTAGAACTGATTCAAATGTATTCTTTTTAATGGATGAGTAATATTTCATTGTGTATATGTACCACAGCTTTCTTATCCATTCATCTGCTGATGGATATTTAGGTTGCTTCCATGTCCTGGCTATTGTAAACAGTGCTGCAATGAACATTGGGGTACACGTCTCTTTCCATCTGTTTTCCTCGGTGTATATGCCCAGCAGTGGGATTGCTGGATCATATGGCAGGTCTATTTGCAGTTTTTTAAGGAACCTCCACACTGTTTTCCATAGTGGCTCTACTAGTTTGCATTCCCACCAACAGGGTAAGAGGGTTCCCTTTTCTCCACATCCTCTCCAGCGTTTATTGCTTGTAGACTTTTGGATGGCAGCCATTCTGACTGGTTTAAAGTGGTACCTCATTGTGGTTTTGATTTGCATTCCTCTGATAATGAGTGATGTTGAGCATCTTTTCATGTGTTAGTTAGCCATTTGTATGTCTTCTTTGGAGAAATGTGAGATCTTACTTTCTCAACCAGGGATGGAACCTGTGCACTCTGCAGTGGAAGCACAGATTCTTAACCACTAACTCCCAGGGAAATCCCCCAAAGCAAACAATTTTAAAATAAAAAGAAAGACAAGCAGAAAGTAAAGGATGATTAACAAAGGGGGGTAGAAGGAAATGTAGCTGATTTTATCCTCTTTTGTTCCGATTATTTCTTGAGGGACCTCTTATTCATCCCTTTCCTATAATCAAAGGCAGGCGCCCCCTAAATAGGAATTGGTAGATAGTCTATCTGTTTCTGAAACTTCCAGAAACAGGTTCACTTATTTCCCTCTCTTCCTAAAATATGCTGATCCATCTTGGACTTCTTTGCTGGGAATTTACTAGAGTCAAAATGAAAAGGAAGTGAAGCTAAAGCTTAAGCAACAAAGGTGGGAATATTGGCATTAATGCCAGATGACAGTATTAACCTAAAACAGTACAAAGATATGGTGAAGATAAGGAGCAGAAAAGGCTAAAATGGAAGGATATGTATGATTAAATATACACAAGCCATAAATATACTATATCTTCTAACTTCCCAAAGCTTTGGCATTGTCTACTTTGAACATTGCCCTTTTAGGAAGTTACTATTTAGGCCATCTTTAACTAGTAGATTTATAATGAATAACTTGATTTTGACTGCTGAGTATTGAAGAAAGGCAATTTTTAACAGTTGTCATTTTGAAAAAAATTGATTTTGAATTTTTTGTGTACACTATGCCACAAGTATACCATAATCATTCACATATATTTTTTAAAAAAGCAAATGGATTCAAATATGAGACCTCACTTTTAATACTTCTCAGTTAAAACATATAGTGTGTGCTAAACTGCTTCAGTCATATTCGACTCTTTGTGACCCTGTGGACTGTTCCCCGTCAGGCTCCTCTGTCCACAGAGATTTTCCAGGCAAGAATACTGGAGTGGGTTGTCATGTCTTCTTCCAAGTGATCTTCCCCACCCAGAGATGGAATCCATGTTTCCTATGTCTCCTGCATTGGCAGGCAAGTTCTTTACCACTAGCACCACTTAGGAAGCCCAAATCATTGAAGAGGCTGCCATTTTTTTTCTTTGCCAGTTACTAAAATTTGACACAGGAACTGACAAGGTATAGCATAATGCAGTAGTCATTTGTGAAATTATACTTTAAAATAGTAATATAATAGCAGGTATCTTTTTGCCATTATACTGGTTAAAATCAGATTCTATGATTGCTTGAAAAAATTCAAAAAATCATTTCAGACATTGTTATATTCCTAGAGCTTGGGTACACCTAAAATCATCCCTATAGATCTGCGTGCACACATAGATTTCACTCAATAGCATTTTTCAAAAGCTCAGGCCCACTGGAGACCAATAGCATGATGCTCTGGGAGGAGAGATCTGCCTGCCTGTCAATACGGCTGCTGTAAGTTATAACCGTGTATTTGATTGCCTCTAACAGTTTTGGTGGTAGCAGGGATTTGAAGCAAAACCAGAGGTGGTTCAATGAATTTGTAGTGAACTAGCTGAATTATGGAGCCTTTGAGGACAACCATTGCTCATATGCTTCAAATTCACTACAATTTTTCAATCAAAGTCGACGAGAATCAGTACTTGGCCTCTCAAAGTCTCCTCTGTATTTTCCCTGGGATGTTTTTTTCATGGCCTCCTGCTTCAAGACTTTGAAGGGATCCGCTGATAACTCCTAACTACAGCCTATCAGCAGCTGCTTTAGAAGTACCCTGAGATCATTCTCTTATCCTCTTATCATTTAAAAAAAAAAATCTTGTCTCTTTTCTGCTATCTCCCAGCTCTCTGAGCATTCGCAAGCTGTTCCCCAGAAGCCACATCTGGATGATCTCTGAAAACATAGAAACACCCCAGCATGGAACTCCCATTTAGCTTTCCTATTCTGAATACAAACAGGTCAGCCTTGGGCCTTCTTGGTAAAACAAAGAAAAATGAAACTTAGGTTCAAAACCTCCATAAGGGAGGTGGCTCTGATAGGTTCCAATCTTTTTGTTCATAGGGTCTGCTTGGGTCACTAAGATCTTTACATTGGTTGATTGATGGGTTACGCTGTACTGTTAAGGAATTTCAATGCATCCTCTCTTCCTGGCTTTTACATTTTAAATATGGTAAAACTGTAAACAAATGCTATACCCTTGATCCTTCAGCAAGAGATTTTAGAGGTTTGCAAGTGGTATAAGTTGTTTGGGAGTGGGGAGAGTGGGAATGGTGAGACAGTGATCCAGAAGAAGACATATTTTATTTCTAAAATTGAATTACACTAATGTGACCCTGGCCTTGAGGTCAAAGGGATTAAAGGGTCCCAGAGTTTTGTAGATTCTCAGGTTATCTGTGAAAGACATGAGTCAGGGGTCCCCATTTGGCTACTGGAGTTGGTTGGAGGTAGGGACCCATTCTTTGTACTCTGCAGACTTCTGCCAAATTGGAGACTTGGAATCCCTTTCCTCTGAACAGAGGGTGTAAACTGAGGACCCCCTACCTGTAGGATCCCCTACATGTTCACTCAGGTACTGGTTCTTTCTCTTCTCTCTCTCCTGTCCTATCCTTACTTGGGACATCCTCTTCTGCCTATCTCACCTTATCCCTGGCAATCATGGCCCTTGGTAGTGTTCCAAACTTCTACAACCATGAAGAGCTTATTAAAAGTGGACTCCAGGACCCACACAAACTTTGAATCAGAATTTCCAGAATGAGAATCTATATTCTAGGACTGCCCTGGCAGTCCAGTGGTTAAGACTCTGTGCAGTTACTGCAGGGGGCACGGGTTCAACCTTTGGTGGCAGAGCTAAGATCCTGCATGCCAAGTGATGGGGCAAAAAACCAAAAAGCAAGTATGGGAAGTATTGACCTCTGGATTATCCATTAAACTTTTTCTTCTTACTGTAATATAGCAGTGTCTTAATTCTTCACTGAAACTTTCCCCAAAACATTTTTTTCTCTTAACTGAACCTTTGCTTCACTTGTGGGCCTCACAAATGGAAGCTGCAGATTCTCCCAGTTAACCTTCTAGTGTTCTGATTTCATAGGCTTGTTGTAAAGCGTGGAGAAAAGGTCCAAAACGTCCTAAATGCTTGATTAATATTAGTTATTATTTTCATCTCTGGGCCTGGCGGATGTTCCAGCTTTTTCCTGCTTCTACTACTTAGATAGCTACTTCCAGACTTTAAAGAACAAAACCAAAGAGAGAACAGACCTCCTCTCCATCCTCACTGCACACCTCTCCTGCCTCCAGGACTCCCAGTAACTCACACCTGTTTCCCTAGGCTCTCCAGGGCATCTATAAAGCTACAGGCCATGCCCACAAAGTTACAGACCATACCCACCTCCAATTCACTTCCCTGTCTCAGAACTGCTCAGTACTGATTGTACCTCTCCTTCCTCAGCTCTCATTTACATTCTCTATGGCAGTGAATCCAGATTTCATGCTGCCATCAAATGGCATGGATACCACTTCCTTCTCAATGGCCTGTAGTACTTGAATGCATCAGCCATGATTTCCCTTAAAGCCCCTTTATCACCCTCAGGTTTCTCTACAGCAATGAGCAGATCCCTCAAGCTGATGTTCCATCCTCTGCCCCTCCCAGTCCCTCTTGTTTATCAGTTCTCTCTCCTCTTGCTTTGCTTGGTTGTCCCCAGGTCTTGGACATCACTGCCACTCAAGTGTCTCCCACATTGCCTGGGGTGGTAACAGCTCCCCCAGCCTCTGTGGCCCAACCCCGTCAAATCCTGCTTTCATTGCTTCATCACTTCCTAGTGTTCTCCGACTCACTCCTCAGTGTGGTGAGGGCTTGCAAGGGCTATGGACTCCATCTGCTTGGATCTCCAGCAGTCTCTGGTTATCTGGGGGCCTTCCATGTTCCTCAGCCCTCCAACCTGCTTTCTCCTTTGTCAAATGGAGATAACTATTAAGCCAGTGCTCTGTAACAACCTAGAGGTGTGGGATGGGGTGGGAGATGGGAGAGAGGTTCCCGAGGGAGGGGACATATGCATACCTATAGCTGATTCATACTGATGTATGGCAGAAACCACCACTATATTGTAAAGCAATTATCTCCCAATTAAAAATAAATTAAAAAAAGGAAAAGACATCACAGGATTAGACAAAGTTAAATGAGATAATATATGCTTAAGTGCTTGCCATAGCCTCCAGTACATAGAAAACACTCAATAAGCATCTGCTTTAACCTCTGGGTTTTACTTCAGGGAATTTTTTTTTTCAATTTTAATTTTTAAAATTAATTTATTTTAATTATAGGATGGTTTCTGCCGTACATCAACATGAATCAGCCATAGGAATACATGCGTTTTCCCCATCCTGAAATCCCCTCACACCTCCCTCCCCACCCTATTCCTCTATGTTGTCCCAGAGCACTGGCTTCGGGTGCCCTGCCTCACGCATCAAACTCACACTGGTCATCTGATTTACATATTTATATGTTTCAATGCTATTCTCTCACGTCATCCCAGGCTCTCCTTCTCACACTGAATCCAAAAGTCTGTTCTTTATGTCTGTGTCTCGTTTGTTGCCCTGCATGTAGGATTGGCAGAATCATCCTTCTAAACATATATATGTATTTGTATACAGTATTTGTCTTTCTCTTTCTGACTTACTTCACTCTGTATCACTATAAAGGCTCTAGGTTCATCCACCTCATTAGAACTGACTCAAATCATTCCTTTTTTATAGCTGAGTAATATTCCATTGTGTATATGTACAACTTCCTTATATAGAGCCCCTTAGCAAAGGTCACAGGTTTCCCTGATGGCTCAGTCAGTAAAGAATCCACCTGAAATGTGGGAGACCTGGGTTTGATCCCTGGGTTGGGAAGATCCCCTGAATGAAGGCATGGCAACCCACTCTAATATTCTTGCCTAGAGAATCCCCATGGATTCTCTAGACAGAGGAGCCTGGTGGGCTACAGTCCATGGGGTTGCAAAGAGTCAGACACGACTGAGTGACTAAGCACACATCACAGCAAAGATCACAGAGGACTCCTGTGGTATATTTTCAGACCTTACCCTGTAAATTGGCTGCAGTTCAGCACTCTAAGCTTTGTCAAAGTCCCTCATTGCTCACAGAGAAAGTTCTCTTGTCATGCCTATGTTTCTGTCTTTTCCTCCTCACTGTTCATAAGGTCTTTCTCCCCAGCTCCCTTTCAAACTAGTACCCAAAACAAGACATCGCCACCAGTGTGTCCAGATGCTTCACAAGCTCTAGTAAAATAATTTATTATCTTTCTCTCTGAGCCCTTTCCTTCCTCCTTTGTAGTCTACCACAGCACATTTGGGCTTCCCTTGTGGCTCAGCTGGTAAAGAATCTGCCTGCAATGAGGGAGACCAGGGTTTGATCCCTGTGTTAGGAAGATCCCCTGGAGAAGGGAAAGGCTACCCACTCCAGTATTCTGGCCTGGAGAATTCCATGGGCTGTATAGTCCATGGGGTCGCAAAGAGTTGGACACAACTGAGTGTCTTTCATTTTCACAACACATCCCCAATTTCCCATATTACAAACATAGGAATTTCTTCTCGGTTCCCTCTCTCTGTCAGTGCCTTTCAGGTTTTCCATCAGTCTCCTGCTAACTAGATGTCTTGCCACAACTCTCTTCTGTTCCAGTCCATTTGCCACACAGCCCTCAGGGAATTCATGCTAAGAATATTTGTAAAGGTGTATGAGTATTGAAGTCTTGATCAATGTTCTCCGTTTGCTCCATACTGTCTCTGAAATCAAGTTCAAACCCTTGACCTTGACACAGAAGACCCTTCTCAGCCTTTCCTAAACTCACTTCTTTAGCCTTATTTTGCATTACTCTCTCAAGAAATAAGTGAATGAATGAGTAAATGAATAAATGAGGTTTTCATCTCTAAGGTCACTTGAAATCAGGAATATACCTCAATTATTTGTGTCTCTTACATTATACTGGGTTGGCCAAAAAGTTCATTTGGGGTTTGCATAGCATCCTATGGAAAAATCCAAATGAAATTTTTGACCAACCCAATTACTGTGAGTGTTAAATAATAATTTCTAATAAATACATATAAGAAGTTTCACTTTGAGGAAAATACGATTCAGCAGAGTTGGATAAGACAAATACTAGAGTGAAACTTAATACCGAAACTGATTATAAGTACAAGAAAACTAAGAGAGGAGGAAAATTGAAAATTCTGTTTGGCCATGTAAAGGTATTTCTAATTATATTATGGGATTGCCTATGTCAACATTTATTATTCATGTGTAATTACCATAAAGAGCCATTACATTTTTGCATATAATTAAATGTATTACATTAATTTAATTTTTTACTCCCTTATAAAATAATCTATTTATCATTTATGCTCAGTCTTCTTTGTGTTTTGTGCTCATGTCTGGTGATCTACCCAACCTTTGAAGAATTAGAAGAAATTCTTCCCTAAAATTTTCATGGTCTGATTCTTTTTACTTTTATACTTTTAATCTACTTTCTTTGCACAAACTAAACACTGTCATAGTAAAGGACACTAGTTAAATTCTGTTGCCACCACTTGATGGAGGATTACAAAGCCATTTAAAAATGATGGATATGAGAACTATAGCAATGTGTAAACTTTGCTATGATATCATATGAAATAAACACAGAAAACAAATTTACATGCAAAATAAGGCACTATATAGGAAAAAGCTAAAAAAATAATTAAAGTAGTTTTGTTATAGGAATGGATTATGGGGAAGAGGGTATCTTCTAAACCTCTCTTTAGCTTCCTGGTCTTCTCATTTCACTTTTTCCCCAACATTAAGACTCTCACAGGACACATTTTCTGACTGCTGAAGTAGCCACTAGTCACATATAGTTGCTTAGCACTGGAAATATGCCCAGTCCAAATTGAGATCTGCTATAAGCAAAAAATAAACAATACGGTTCAAGAATGTGGTTTTTAAAAAAAATACCTAATTGATAATTTTTCTATTAATTATACATTATATTCATTTGCTAGGGCTGTCATAACAAAGTACCATAGACCAGGAGGCTTAAACAACAGAAACTAATTTTCTCACAGTTCCGGAAGATAAAAGTCTGAGATGAAGGCGTCAGCAAGGTTGGGTTCTTCTGGGCCTCTCTTATTGGCTTGTAGATGTCTATCGTCTTCCTGTCATCATGTGATACACCTGCTGTGTGTAGCTGTTCCAGGTTCCTCTCCGTGTGAACACACCAGTCATACAGGATAAAGCTCCCTCAAATGGCCTCATTTTTAACCTAATGACCTCTTTCAAGAGCCTGTATGCAAATATGGTCACAATCTGAGGTTCTAGGAGTTTGGGCTTCAACAAACATATTTTGTGGCTACAACTGAATCGTAACACATATCAAAATGATAATATTTTGGATATATTTGGCTAAGCATATTTTATTATTAAAATAATAAAAGACTCTTATAAAGATCACTATTAGTGGTTATTCTGCCTCTTACCGGGACATGCTGAGTAAATATTAATCATGGTCAAAGTTTATAGAAGACAGAAGAAGAAAATAGAGCCTTGAAAACAGGTCCCAAAATAGACTTGAAAATAAAATTCAATACTATAAAAAATTTAAATGACTGAACATTACATCTTTTGAGCATGCAGAAATAATAATCTCATCCCATGATTCTACAAGAACTAAGGGATGGAACTAAGGGGAAGGCATTTAGGTGACACACCAATAGAAGGCAACCTCGGTGGATAACCATTGGGTTTAAACAGGATCACAATTATCAATCAGAATAATCATCACTGCTCTCAAGACCTGGATATTAATTCTTCTTATAGCATAAAAGTATCCAGTGTAACTGAGAGTCAGAAATATTGCCAAGGAGTTAAGACCTCTGCTTTATTCCTTTCTGATGTTCCTTTACTTTTTTTGTAATAAAACTTTAACATTTTTGATTATTTAATTCATATTTAATTTTCCTTTCATTTGAAATGGCTTGGAAGATTGTACTGAATCTGTTTGAATTCTAATGGTTTCTCTCTTGCTTCTGGAAGAGACATGGGAAAGGCAATAGCAGAAACACAGCAAATAAGCACCTCATAGTCTGCAGCTGCTGCTGCTAAGTCGCTTCAGTCGTGCCCGACTCTGTGCGACCCCATAGATGGCAGCCCACCAGGCTCCCCCGGCCCTGGGATTCTCCAGGCAAGAACACTGGAGTGGGCTGCCATTTCCTTCTCCAATGCATGAAAGGAAAAGTGAAAGTGAAGTCGCTTCATTATGTCCGACTTTTAGCTATCCCATGGACTGCAGCCTACCAGGCTCCTCTGTCCATGGGATTTTCCAGGGGGGAGTACAGGAGTGGGCATCATAGTCTACTGCTGTGAAAAAAATGTTCCAAGAGATATTTCTTCTCCATAAAATATTTCACAACCTAAGGAATCATCTTTCTGTTCCACAATGAACAGGTGTCAGCTGAATACCTGTTTAGAGTGATAAAGAGAGCTGGTTTTCTGATCAGATCTTTTCTTGCTTCTGAAATGGTGTGAGACAAAGATTTTGTTTTCATCTTCTGATTTCCGCCTGGAGAATCAGATAAACATCTAGCATCTTGAATTCTATCCTAGTATCTAGAACTGACCACCTATGCCTGTTTATCACATAGGAACTTGGTCCTTCTAACAAAGGATCTCACTCAGAAAGAAAAACAAAATTTATTAAAGTGAAGAAAATGTTATTTAAAAGACTATTAACTTTGTATCCAGTATGGCTAAGAAATAAATTCTAAGAGTCATTTAATAGATCAGATTATACAAAAAGGGAGGAAACTTTATAGGAACTTAAGTCTTTCCTCTTTTATTCTCACAGTCCTCATTTTCCAATTCCTCACCCTTTAGATTAAATCATATTTGAAAATAGGTCTTACAATTAAATGACTGGGATGTGAATAGACGTTCCTTTCAAAAACATATACAACTTTCCAGTAAATCTAAGGAAAAAATTGTTCAGGAATATTAAGTCATTAAGTTCAGTTCAGTCGCTTAGTCGTGTCTGACTCCTTGTAACCCCATGAATCACAGCACGTCAGGCCTCCCTGTTCATCACCAACTCCCAGAGTCTACCCAAACCCATGTCCACTGAGTCAGTGATGCCATCCAACCATCTCATCCTCTGTCATCCCCTTCTCCTCCTGCCCCCAATCCTTCTCAGCATCAGGGTCTTTTCCAATGAGTCAACTCTTCACATGAGGTGGCCAAAGTACTGGAGTTTCAGTTTCAACATCAGTCCTTCCAATGAACACCCAGGACTGATCTCCTTTAGGACGGACTGATTGGATCTCCTTGCAGTCCAAGGGACTCTCAAGAGTCTTCTCCAACACCACAGTTCAAAAGCATCAATTCTTCGGCGCTCAGCTTTCTTCACCATCCAACTCTCACATCCATACATGACTACTGGAAAAACCATAGCTTTGACTAGACAGACCTATATTGGCAAAGTAATGTCTCTGCTTTTCAATATGTTGTCTAGGTTGGTCATAACTTTCCTTCCAAGGAGTAAGCATCTTTTAATTTCATGGCTGCAATCACCATCTACAGTGATTTTGGAGCCCCCCCAAAATAAAGTTTGACACTGTTTCCCCATCTATTTGCCATGAAGTGATGGGACCAGATGCCATGATCTTAGTTTTCTGAATGTTGAGCTTTAAGCCAACTTTTTCACTCTGTCTTTCACTTTCATCAAGAGGCTTTTTAGTTCCTCTTCACTTTCTGCCAAAAGGGTCATTAAATCATTAGGAAAATGCAAATCAAACCATCAGAAGATACCACTTCAAACCTACTAAAATGACTATGGCAAAAAGACAGAAAACAACAAATGGTGAGGATGGGAAGAAATTAGAACTTTAATGGACTCTTAGTACAAATGTAAATAGGTGCAGTTATTTTGAAAAAAAGTTTTGTAGTTCTTCAAAACATTAAACATAGAGTTACCACATGACCTAGTGATTCCACTCCTCAGTATATATCCAGAAAAAGAAAAATATATTCATACAAAAATTTGTACATGAATATCCATAGCAGCATTATTTGTAATAGCCCAAAATGGAAAGAACCCAAGTGCCAATCAACTGAGGAATGGGTAAATAAAATGTATTTATCCATACAATGAAATATTATTCAGCAATAAAAAAGGAATGACGTACTGATACATGTTACAACTGTGATGAACCTTGAAAATGGTGTGTTAGGTGAAAGAAGCCAGTCAAAAAACACCATGCAGTGGATGATTCCTTTTACATGAAACATCCAGAACAGGTAGATTGACAAAGACAGGAAATAGGTTAGTGGTTGCCCAATGCTGGGGAGAGGGCTGGGGGATAGGAGGATGGGGAGTGATTGCCAGCAGGTACAGGGTTTCTTTTGAGGGTGATATAATATTCTAAAATTGATTATGGTGATGATTGCACAATTCTGTGAATATATTAAAAACTACTGAGCTGTACACTTTACATGGGTGAATTGAATGGCCTGTGACTCATATCTTAATAGAATTGTTCTTTCCAAAATTAAATGACTGGATTACTGTGAAGTTTGAGATTTTAGAAGCTAAGATCTAAAATGAAAAAACTGCAAAAAAAATTTCCAATATGGTTACTTCCTCCAGAGGCTAATCCTAAAGTATGTGAATATATACATAAATCAAGCCCTGACTCTGATTTTCAAATTTCACGTTAAAACAGTAGCCAGTCAATAAACAACAAGGACTGTATCGCAACCACAAGCTGCTTTTGAGTTCTCCAGACCATAGCTCAAAACTCACAAGAATCTGTCCATCTACCATATTTAGTAAATTCAACCACCAGAAAGAGTTGGCCCTATACATAGCAAGTTTCATTGTGTGTGATTATTTATACTTTATTATGTTAACATGTTAAATTTAAAATGCCAAGGTGAAGGCTGAATTATTTATGGCTTTGCTCTATGTTAGATATTAAACCTGAATATTCATTTCTCTCTGGACACATTGATGTTTGCTAATAGAGTCTTGCTAATAGAGTGATGGAAGAGAGTCGTTTTTCTGGGATGATTTTCAATTATAAGAATAAAAATCACTAGAACACAGACCTATGATTAAGGATGTCAAGCACTTGATCTTGGTAGGATAAGGTACCAACAGAAAAGCTAGGCAGTGCGATAAAAGTTAGGTGGGGGGACTTTAGCAATACCAAGATGCTCACAGCTGTTCATCTAGGGGTACCTGTGGTTGAAATGATATAATAAGGATCACAGACCACCCATAAGCTTGAAGCAACACACGACAACTCATACATGGATATAACTATTTTTAAGTAGATGGTTGCCATGCCAATGCAAACAATACCTTATCACCCACTTCACCATTGATAGATTTCAGTAAGTAACCAAGATGACAGAATGCACTTTAAAGTGCTCTTTTCCTTAAAGTTAAAAGTACTGCTGTTGTCTGTCAATATTTTCAGAAATTCTTAAGTAGCAGCGGAAGCATCAAGAGAAGGACAGGATGAACTGAGTCTCCCTCCGGGCAGCTGGTGATTCCACAAGGTCAGTTATGAGCAGCAGGGAGTAACTCCTTGCTCCACCTTCTCCTCTTTGTCCTCCTGTTTGCAGTCATCCCTCCCTTCCTCAAAAATAGTGCTTATTGCTTATTATTCCATGCTGGTCCAGGATATGTTTTTACCAAGTAGCAACACAATGAGAAAAATCAGTACAACTCCACTTCAGGAAAGTCTAACTCCATTTGTTTAATTTGAAGAATTCTCCCACATTCTATGATTATATCTTTCCTATTTTGTTAATACTTGAATGTGCTTTTCTTTATGAAACACTGATTATAGCAAATGGGGAGGTTTGTTTATGCTTTTACTTGACAAAATAAAAACTTGGTTGCCTTATGGTGACCTCTATTTTTATAACATTGATTAGCCCGTGGAAAGTCTGGGAGCTACTCTTCTAGAAAACAACGTATAATTTTAATTTAACCACATCATTAAGACAACTAGAGAGCAAGATGAAAAATGACTAAGTGTCTTCCACATTTTTCTCCCTACAGACCTCTTCCTTGTTTGCAAGGTTCTCCATGCCACTCTGAAGGCACATCCTCAGGGTACTGAAGAAAAGATGTTCTTGGGAGCAGTCCAGCAGGAAGGACTCAAGGGACAAAGTCTCTAGGAGTTCCCATAAGCCGAGAGAAGTTAAGTCTATGGTATAACTTGCTGCTAATGACTAGAGCTCATTTATTGCCTGTTTATTTTAAAAGCATCTAATGTCTATAGGCATATCTCAGAGATATTGTAGATTTGTTCTAGACCACCATGATAATATAAATCTCACAATAAAGTCATATCAATTTTTTTGTTTTCCCAATATATATAAAAGTTGTTTGTACTGTACTCCAGTTTTTAAAGTATGCAATAGCATTATGTCTAAGAAATAATGTACATACCTTAATTTAAAAAATATTTTATTGCTAAAAAATGCTGACGATTATGAGGCAACTCAGGGTTGCCATAAACCTTCAATTTGTAAAAGACAAAACAAAACAAAAAAACACAGCATCTTGAATTGCAATAAAGGAAAGCACAATAAAACATGGTATGCCTATATTTTATTCTATGCATTTCATTAGGTAAGGAATTAGTGCCACAAAAAATTTTGCTTCTCAGCTAATATATTCCAGCCTCTGTCCAAGGTGCTAAGGATATAAAAGTTAAGCCCTTAGATAGCACAGTGCCCCACAAGGAGAAAGTTATACAAAAAAATTACCAAAACACTGTGATCTGGAATAGGAGCACTTAGGTGTCACTGAGTGTCACTAAGTAAGCTGGAGAAGTCTTTATAGGGTGGAATGGAGGGCTTGACAGGGGTCTTAAAAAAGGAGAATGATGTTTATTTCAACTCTGTTTTCAAGAGACAGTTTCAGACTGAAGAAACAGAATTTGCACCTGGAGAATAAATTAAAGATGTGATAAGATAAGAAGACAGGGATCAGATAATGAAGAAGGTCACAGTCTATCTAAAGAATTTATATTTCATCCTGTATGTGAAGGTGAACTACAGTAGATGGTGACATGACCACTGGAATTGAGAAAGATCGTTACTACTGTCAGCTGGAAGATGGAATAGAGAGGAAAGATGTTGGGTGTTGGCAGACCAGTTGGGCCCCCAGATGTGGGCAGGCCTAGCCCAGGTGAGATAAGTATATTGAGTTAGGAGAATAATGGTGGTTGGTAGCAGTGGATGGATACCCAGCCTATGTAATATAGTAAGAACTGGATATTGAATAAAATCCAAAGCCACAATTTGTCCATGCTAAATTTCTTCACAGGCAGTGCATGTTAATACTAACATATTTCACATTGTCAGTTGATAGCTGCACACTTTCTAACCCATCTAATTTCTCTTGCAGCCACAGAAGAGAGGGCAAGCGCTTGAGTAGGTAAAACTGTAACTACACTTGAAATATGCAACAGAGTCCCATCAAACTTAACAACACAAGAACTTATGTTTTAGAGTGTTTTGCCAGGAGAAAGAATTGAAGTATGGGCTATGGAGCATACTAACTTCTGATTCATTCCCTGAGTCCAGAGGCAGACAAGTGATAAAGGAGAGTTACGAGAGCTCTTCGACATTATGGGGTGTTTTGTTGTGGTTGTTTTTTTTTCACCCAAGTTTCCTGCACTGAGAACGACACACAATTTGCATTACAAGTAGACAGAGTGCCTCTCCAAAGGTGATGATAAGCCTAAGAGTCAAATGTTCCATAAGTAGAAATATGAGAGGTAATTAAAGGTAAGACCATAGTGATTATGTTAGCTTTGTAACTGAAGTGTGTGATTGTCTATTTTTTAGATTTGAATTTATTTTATTTTCTAAATTTTTAACCTGATAATAAGAGATATCCATATATGCTACAGAAACTTCAAAAGACTTAAAAATAAAGTTTCAAGAGAAAGCATAAAAGCCCTTATTATTTTATAACTAATATCCTACCAATACTAGTGTATTTCATTTCCAGAATTCTATTTTCTTGTGTAAAGACATTTGAAATCATGCTACGGATACAGTTTTTTTTTAACACTTATTTTTCCATATAAAGCACTTCTCAGGTAAGCAAATATTCCTGAAATTAAAAAAATTTACCAGCTCCACAATATTCCACCATTTGGACATACCAAATTATTGTAAGGAATCCCCTCATGTGGGATAATTACGTTGTTTCCAGTATTTTACTAATATAAATAAATACCTCAGTGACAGACCTTATTTATAAATCACTTTCCCAAACTATAATAATTCAATTGTGAAAGTTTTATCATTACAGTAACAAAAGGAATAAAAATGTAAAGGATGAACCGACAACTATGTAAACTCAAACACTCTGTATGTAAAGAAAATACCCCAGAAAAACAGCAATGAACTAGGAGAAATGCTGAACTTCTTATGAAACTTTTAGGCAGGTCTCAGGACAAACCCACTTAAATGGTAATTGTAAAGTTGGTCATTTGGAGGGTCAAGATGGTTTTTGCCACTGCAATGTTTACTGATTGGCCAATTACTAATATTCCAAGTCCCCTTGTTTATCATAGGGCTAGAAAGAACCTTAAAAGCTAATCTAATCCTTTGAGAGGCTTTTAGGGCTGCCTGCTCTAAACCATCTCACACAGATGGAATCTACATTGTTTTTAAAGGTCTCTAGATAAGAAGATTCCATAACCTCTCTTGATAACCATTCTAGGCTTTAAGAGTCTTATTGTCAGGAAATTCTCTCTTTTATCTAGCTTAAATCCCCTATGCTTTAGTTTAAATCTGTTTCCTTCCACTCTTCTCTTCTCATTTAGAGGGGAATGGAAATCATCTGATTATCACTGTTTACAGAGAGACTCATCACATAAACACCACTAGCAGAGGATTATTATATTTTTTCTTAGCTTTCTCTTCTCTCCTATATGTAACCCTCATGTCTTCATCTCTGAAGACTGTAGGTCCTAACTGATTTACAAATCACTGAATCATCCTCACAGCAGTCTTTTCAAATGTCTCCAAATTTTATGAGTTTTACACAGCTCAAATCATTCATGAAGATATAAGGCACTAAAAGTAGATATTAGTGAAGGTTTTAGGGGCAGAGGGATCATTTTTCTAAAAGCCACTGCTTTCACTTAGGGGTTTTAGGAGAGCTCAGACTTTCTGGGAGACAAAGATATTGGGGGATGCTCCCAATAAAGAAGAGGATGGCTTTGTGGAACCACAGGTTCTGTTTTTACAGCTTCTCAAACTGAATGTGGTGGTTCAACTTACAGACCTTTAGGGATCATGACAGCAACTAAAAGCTAGACCCAGTTATTGCTGGTTGATTACAGTACACCAGCAACAAGTCATTAGCAAGGAAACCACAGGGCTCCAGGGCCACCTCAAATGCCCTGAGGTGTACAGACAAAATTTCAAAAAGATGTGGAATCCATATGGTTAGTGACTCAGTGTTAGATCTCCAGGTTGTCTCTGTCCACTCAGGATCACAGTTTATAAGAGAAAAACTGTGAATTTAGCATTGAAAGAAAACAGATTTGAGTGTCATCTGTATGCTGACAGGCAGCATGATAACAGAAAGAAATAACCTGGAAGCTAAGAGAGCTGTGTTCTGGCATTAACTCCGCCTCTCAGTCATGCTATGACATTTCTATTCCTCTGGGTCCCCACGTGTAAAAGGCAGGGGATCACAGGATCTTTTAAACTCTTCAGAAAAAGACACTTCATAAATATAAACTGCGGTAATAACCACTGATAGAACAAAACATTAGGTTGTCATCATATATAAGTAGGGAATTCTTCACTGCTGCTTATTTAAGCACTGCACAGCAAATTCAAGAGTTGAGTCAACACTTGATTATTAGCCTATGGGGATTATTCAGGAAAAATTTAAAATTCTAATTCCTCCGACCCCAAAATATGAGTTCTTTCTCCTTTCCATCACTATATGGGTGCTTGTGGGATTTAAAACTAATTTTAATGCTTCCAGAGTTGAATATCATTAGGAAACAAAAACAGGAATTTAAATGAATTCTGCAGAGTTCCAGGTGAATAAAGGCAGAGAGACAGACAGACAGACAGACAGGGACAGATGCATAGATGATCTCTTGCTTTACTTGGTGGACTGATTGTGTCACTGACTACCTCCAAGCCCACAGGACCTGGCCACTCTGTGCGCTCACTTTCCCTCTGTGCTGTGCTGTGCTTAGTTGCTCAGTTGTGTCCACTTTTCTCTACCTCTTTCCAAATCCTATTTTCAAATACTACTGAATTAGCACCCTGTGATTACTATGTGTGGTAATAGAGCAAAATGTCACTTTTCTTCAACAGAGTTTATAAATTTATTCACCCAAAGACTATCTTAAATACATCAGTGTGAATAATAAGAGGAAAATAACAAATGACATGGGTAACAACACACTACGCTTGGAATACCTTTCCTTCTGGAAAGATAAATGTTCCTGGTTGTCTCTAAGATGTCTGGGCACAAAGATTAAGTCCCCAAAGAAGATTCATTTAATGAAAGCAAACTATCATTAAGTTTTCCTTTTCTTTTTTTTTTTCAAATGATATTAGTTTTGGTTTTTCCTTTTTTCTAGAATAAAAAGAAAAAGTTTTTGAGCAGACACAGCCCTGATGTGATACCTGGAGGGCAGCAATAAGGGAAAGTGAGCATGTTATCTACAAAATAGTTTGAGGCTATGCGGTGAAGAAGAACGTTTTGACCTGCCAGGCTATAGCAGACTCTCTCTGAGCAGTCTTGGAGTGAAACAGACGTAGAAACTACCGACAGAGTGAACAGCATGACACGCTTCTTGGGAGATGAGAACGTGTGAGTAGGCATTGTAATTAAACTAACTGTAGACCCCCACCAGTGGAGCCACGGCCACTTGACATTCTTACCTAGCTGGTAAGTGTCTCCATTCCCAGAGCCCATGCTAAGTGTTGAGGGAATTCGTGGCCCCTCTTGAGGCATCCATATACTTCATTTAAGCAGTACTCCAGTTGACAATAAAAATCACACTCTGCCTTGTAATACGATATTCAAGAGTTGCAAACAAAATGAGGCTTTGCTTTGGAGAGGGCGAATGCCTTGAGCTGCCTCACACAAGTAAAAGATGGAGAGGATTACAGTCTGAGAGATTACCAGCCGGGTTCAAGCCTGTCTGACAGGTTGGAACCTGAGAATTTGACTGCATCAAAATGCAAAGCAACTGCTGTTTGTCACCTGTAACAAGGAGGACTCAGATGTAATAATTTCGAGGCTTGAACAATAGGGGACAAAGAAAACAGTACTCTGGGGAATGCCAGGTCTCTTATTTACGTCACAGCTAACAAAAAAGAGAAGTGATATGGGGAGATCCTGAAAATGAATGATTCCTGAGGAAGTTCATGCAGGAAATCGCTAACCTGTGGGGCTTTGCAATCATGAAACTTGGTCTGAAGTTCAGTTTATTTATGAATAACCTGAATGCCTACCAGTGCCTTAATTCCTGAAAGTCAATGAACAAATGCAAAATACTCTTCCTTGTTCTGTTTTTTTTTTTGGCAGTGGTTGATGTACTTGAAGATTTTTAAGAATTCCATATTTCTACTCCATTTTAGAACTGACAGATGCATTTGACTCCCAGGAAGGGTGTCTATGCTGTGTGCACAAGATGGGCTAGGAGACAGGAGGGAGAGAGGCTCCAGAAAAGAGGCAGATTTTGCTTCTCTGTCTTTGCTTGTTTTCCTAAAGCTGAAATCTAATTTCTATGTACTTATACCCTATGCTTTGCTTTCTTTTGCCAAGAGATACTGAGAATTCACTGTGTATACGGCATCGCACTAAATGCTTTCTATGTCTTACTTCCTTTAATTGACCCATTTGACCCTTTCCTACCAGTTTCACATTGGTAGATCCTGGTAGCTAACAACGCCAGTCTTGGAAAAAACCATGAAATTTGCTGGTGAGGCCCCTTCCTCACCAGTGCTCACCATCCTACTGCCTGGGCCATTAAGGCATCCCCACGTGGTGGCCCTTCTGCGGCAGGTCTGTGTTCCTGAAGCTCCAAGATGGCCCTGACTTAAGTCTTCCCTGATTCCTGGTCCCTGAGTTCTTAGCTGAGATTGAGGTGGTCTCAAAGCCGAAAGGAGAGTTCCTCGTCAGCTGCTGCTGACAGCTCACTGTATTCAACTGGCAGCGAACACAGCACCGAAACAGCAGTTTTCGGGGCCCAGCGCAGGGGAGGTGGCCCTTGGGGAATCCGAAGTACCACAGCATGGGCAAGGATTAGAGACTCTCCCAGTGTCAGCAGTTGGTGGAAGTCGACCTGCTTCCCCAACATGTGTCGACAAGGAAGGCTGTGTTAGACCTTTCTAGTGCTGTCATGTATGTGGTCCTGCAGTGCTCGGCGATCCTAGCATTTCCTGAGAGAAGAGCTCCATCACCAGGAATCTAGTGTAGAGGCACAGTGGAGGGGCAGGAGGCGGAAGGACTGGCTTCTCATTTTTCTGCTCCGCTACCTTAGGCAGGCCATTTATTCCCCTCTCTCCTCCATCCACCCAATGTCAAATATAATAATAATGATTCATTTTTGAATTTATGTTGCATAAGCTAGCTAGTGTGAGCTAATTAAGGTGACCACTTTGACAAGTTAAAAGTATGTAAGTGTAAGGTACTGATATGATTAAACTTGCAGACCCTGGATGTGTCTAAACAGACTACCTAAGAGACTATTAATCTCCAAATTCAGATGGTATGGAAAATTCACAAAAAGGGGGCTAGGGTTTTTTCATTTATGACTCGGTTTGTCAAGATGCCCTCTGAGCACACATTCTGTGCTCTGCCTACTTCATTACTGTTTTCTTACCTGAGTTACAGCATGACTTATTACAGTTACAGTTATGACTGATTGAGATGAGGCATATAATGTTATTTAACCATAAATTTGTTACAGAACCTATTGAACATGAAGTCAAAGTAAGTTATGATTGAACAACAGAAATAAATAGCTATAAGTACAATGGCAATGTGAAAATCAAAATAAAGCAGGCTATTATTTTGTTCTGACATTAATTGTATAATAATACCTATATTTAATGCTGTGACTCAATTTTGTGTGTCAAGTCAGAAAAACAATTGATATAAAATATCTGAATCAGCAGGGACTGCTTCTTATTGTCACTAGCTTCCTCTGAGAAGAATCTTTGGAAATAAATTTTGATGCTGTACAAATGCCCAGGGTCATAGGTTAGCCAATGGCTGCCAGTAACAAATGGGTTTAAATGGATTCAAAGAAAGGTTTAGCTGTTTGAACCTAAAAAAGAAATATATTACTCTAAAGATCACAACTCTTCGTCCCTCCGAGATACTAAAGTGCCAGCAAATGGGTACTAATTAAAAATAGAGGAAGACTGCCTCAAGGCCTGGGGAGGGAGCAGAGGTAAGATAGGGGTATGGAAGATGAATTAGGGCAGAAGCAACTAAAAGGCGTGAGAAAGAATGTGTTTGGGAAGTTTGTTGGCCAGAGCAGACCTTAAAAAAGAATGAAAAGTAACCAGATAAAACACCCTGTGGCTACAATGTATGACACGGAAAGATGCGCAATAGGTTATCTCCTGAATTTGAAAAAAGCCTTGTCTTCTTGGTACAATCCACCCACATGGATGAGATTAGCTATTTGAAGATACTACCTTCTGATGAGACATGGGCTAAATCTAACTAAGGTGTATGTGTAGCTGGAATGTAGGAGGTTGGCTGAGGCTTAATCAATGGTGTTGATAAACCTGAGGTTGTATGTGTCAGAAATAATGTGACTGGTGAACTGTATGTAACAGTAGGGGCAGAGAGGAGTGGAAAAGGAAGAATCTGTCAGCATGTCCTCATCACTGCCCAGAGGAAGGGGTAGTCTGGGTGACTCTACAGTTTTATGCCCTGCTTGGCAGGTAAATATATCTTCACCATGGAATATTATATTTTATAGTATGTGTATGTCTCTGACTATATTAGATCTTCCATCTACCACCTACTCAACATTCAGAAAACTAAGGTCATGGCATCTGGTCCCATCCCTTCATGGGAAATAGATGGGGAAATAATGGAAACAGTGACAGACTTTATTTTCTTGGGCTCCAAAATCACTGCAGATGGTGATTGCCCCCATGAAATTAAAAGACGCTTACTCCTTGGAAGGAAAGTTATGACCAACATAGACAGCATATTTAAAAGCAGAGACATTACTTTGCCAACAAAGGTCTGTCTAGTCAAAGCTATGGTTTTTACAGTAGTCATGTATGGATGTGAGAGGTGGACTATAAAGAAAGCTGAGCACTGAAGAATTAATGCTTTTGAACTATGGCGTTGGAGAAGACTCTTGAGAGTCCCTTGGACTGCAAGGAGATCCAACCAGTCCATCCTAAAGGAGATCAGTCCTGGGTGTTCATTGGAAGGACTGATGTTGAAGCTGAAACTCCAATACCTTGCAGCTGATGTGAAGAACTGACTCATTTGAAAAGACCCTGATGCTGGGAAAGACTGAAGGCAGGAGGAGAAGGGGATGACAGAGGATGAGATGATTGGATGGCATCACCGACATGATGGACATGAGTTTGAGTAAGCTCCAGGAGTTGGTGATGGACAGGGAAGCCTGGCGTGCTGCAGTCCATGGGATCACAAAGAGTTGGACACAACTGAACGACTGAACTGAACCACTATAAAATTCAGGATTTCTGTTTTAAGAGGTATGCCACTGATCAGTTCAATAAAAAATTATGAATTAATAAAAATGAAGACCCAAAAGAATAAATGAGACATCCAACAAAAAAATTGGACAAAGGATATTAACAAATAAATTACTAAATGAGAAGCCCTATGAGTTAAGAAGAATATAAAACAATGACCATATTCACAAGCAATGAAAGCCATGAACACAATGAAATATAACTTAATATGCATTAGAATGACAAAAACTAAAAAGGTATATAATATCAAATATAGGTGAAGACCTTGGGAGATAAGAACATAATATGTATCAATATTGTGATTTGGGAATGCAACCAGGCAACATTTAGTAAAGAAAGGGTGCATTTATTCTGTGACCCTCATGCTTCTGAGCTGAAGAAATTTCCTCAGATCCAAACTGTGGAAAATTCTTAAAGAGACAGGAATACCAGACCATCTGACCTATCTCTTGAGAAACCTGTATGCAGGTCAGGAAGCATCAGTTAGAACTGGACATGGAACGACAGACTGGTTCCAAATAGGAAAAGGAGTACGTCAAGGCTGTATATTGTCACCCTGCTTATTTAACTTATATGCAGAGTACATCATGAGAAACGTTAGGCTGGAAGAAGCACAAGCTGGAATCAAGATTGCCAGGAGAAATATCAATAACCTCAGATATGCAGATGACACCACCCTTATGGCAGAAAGTGAAGAAGAACTAAAGAGCCTCTTAATGAAAGTGAAAGAGGAGAGTAAAAAAGTTAAGCCAACATTCAGAAAAATAAGATCAATGGCATCTGGTCTCATCACTTCATGGGAAATAGATGGGAAACAGTGGAAACAGTGTCAGACTTCATTTTTCTGGGCTCCAAAATCACTGCAAATGGTGATTGCCCCCATGAAATTAAAAGACGCTTACTCCTTGGAAGGAAAGTTATGACCAACATAGATAGCATATTTAAAAGCAGAGACATTACTTTGCCAACAACGGTCCATCTAGTCAAGGCTATGGTTTTTCCAGTAGTCATGTAAGGATGTGAGAGTTGGACAGTGAAGAAAGCTGAGTGCTGAAGAACTGATGCTTTTAAACTGTGATGTTGGAGAAGACTCTTTTGAGAGGCCCTTGGACTGCAAGGAGATCCAACCAGTCCATCCTAAGGGAGATCAGTCCTGGGTGTTCATTGGAAGGACTGATGTTGAAGCTGAAACTCCAGTACTTTGGCCACCTCATGCGAAGAGTTGACTCATTGGAAAAGACCCTAATGCTGGGAAGGATTGGGGGCAAGAGAAGGGGACAACAGAGGATGAGATGGCTGGATGGCATCACTGACTCGATGGACAAGGGTTTGGGTAGACTCTGAGAGCTGGTGATGGACAGGGAGGCCTGGCGTGCTGTGATTCATGAGGTCTCAAAGAGTCGGACACCACTGAGTGACTGAACTGAAATGAACTGATTAGGGGATATGTATAAGGATGTTTCTTAACATTTTTGTGTGGCAAAGGGGGTTGGAAGCACCAGGGAATATAGAAGTAAAATATAGTATGTACATACTCTAAAATAAAAGGAAAAGATTAATATAGAATTATGTGGAATAGACATTAAAAACAATGTTGAGTGGGGAAAAAAAGCATGATATTTAGAACAAAATATCATTTATATGAATTTAAAATAGCTACACAAAAACTTTTAATTATTTATGAATACATACCATACACTTTACAGTGAGCATATGTGGTGGAAAAAGAAAAATAGGCACGGATTACGGGTAAAAGAAGGCTAGAGAAACTCAAAAAGTAATGTGTTGTCTGTAGACAAATGATGATACAGCTATAAACAAGGACTATTGTTTACTCAACTCTTTGCACTCAGTCCAAAAAGAAACCAAAACCAAACTCATATGTTATGATTCTAATGGAAATACATTACAGACAACCTAGCCGCCAGAGGACAAGCATAATATTTCACTTCTATATGTTTTATCTTATCATGGAGGGAAGATATAGTGGTGTTTTGAGAAACACAAGTTATCTTCAAAAGTTGTACTCTCCTAAAAGCAGAGCAACAGATGAATTATTAATTTGTTGACAATTTAATTTTGCAGATATGGGAGGGGTTAATGACAGAAGATATTACTCTGGACCAATAAAGCAAAGTTATAGTGATGGAAAACTTGAAAGAAAGTGCTACTTGATTGTCATTAAGAGTCTGGGAAAGAAATGTGAGGAAGAATCATCCCCAAACATTTAAACATTCCAATCACCATATTCCCAGGAGCCACCCCCAGAATTTCTGATTCCACAGGCCTAGGGAGGACCCAGAAAATTTTGCAGTTTTAAAACAAACTATGTCACAGACCACAGTTCTCAAGACTTTGGGGACACACATTTCTGAAAGATCAGAAGAAAGAATGATACAATCCCATGACCAGAGTCTAAGGAAAAAAGATGACTTAATGGAGAAGAGAGGTATTCAACAATAAAATGTTGACAATAGAACTGAAAATTACACAGATGGATAAAGATGCAGCAGAAGAACTGGACATGTAAAGAATAGCATGTGGCTGATGGAACAGGAATGCAACAAAAAAGAAGGGGAAAAAAAGCACAATCAAAAACCAAAGAGGATCAGGTAAGAATCATGTCAGGAGGGGTTAAATCTGAGAATGAGCTCAAGCCTGAGAAAAATGCAGAGGATAATAAAAGGAATTGTTAACGTATGTTTAGAGTGAATGCAAGGAATGATTCACGTCCCCCTTGGGGCTGATATTATAGTATTAGCAGATGATAGGAAGAGGGAACAAGAAACTGTTAGCATTCTCTTTGCTCCTACCTTCCCTATCAGTGAGAAGGATCTTCCAACTAAGCCACAAAACAACAGATCAGAAGGAACTGAAGCCTGAGAGAGGTGTTAAAACCAAAAAAGAGGATCACGTTGTTTTTTGTGTTCATATTTATAGGACTAAATGAATCTCCTCCAAGTTCATGGAAGGAACTCACAGATGTGACTGGAGAACGTCTGTGGTGTTCTTTCAGCAAACCTGGAAAATGCAGGGGTTCAGGAGAGCAGGTCCAGCCAAACAACCTGGCTTTAAAAGGGGGGTAGGGGGAGATACACATCTTGAAGACAGCAGAATATTGACTTTCAAGTTGTTGGATAAATAACCAAAGAGATATTTTGTAGAAACTCAAGAGAAAAATAATGAGAACGGCATAATTGCTAGGGACTAACAAGGGCTTGCTAACAATACCCTGTTCCCGTCTCTGAAAGATTCACCATATGAGGTGAGGTTGGAATCTCTCACTCTTAAAAGTTCATCAGATGATTCTGTGGTTCATCCAGGTGTAGGAGAGTTGTTAAACTGCATTAGGATCCTGCCAAAGCCAAAGATCCAATTACAGTGGGATTTTTTTCCACTGACATTGCTGCATTATGGGTTCTTGTTTTATCTCTATTTCTCTTTTTTTAATATTACTTCAGGCTTTCTAATGTTTTGACAAAAGAGGACCGTTAAACCCTGTAGTCTTTTCCTTTATCTTTACTCTCACAGTTACTGGAAACATAATAGTTTACCTTCTCTGTCTGACTTTAGAGCAGTCTGTATAATTATAACCTATGATTTATTCTTTCAAAGAATTCTGAAATGTTCTTTCATTTCCCTGGCTAAAACATTCCTTTAAAGTTTCAGGATCTCTCATTTCACATAATGGTTTCTTCCCTCTACAGGTATATTTCTTACTTGTTCTCTGGCATTATGGGCCATGCTAAAACCATCCGTTGATTTCAATCAAACTTGCAAGTTCCTCCACCTTTTAGTAAACACACATTGGTACCTGTGCCAGCACTTTTTCTTCCCTAAAGTACGTCCTTTGAGTTCTTAATGTCTATAAGCCAGAAAATAATTCAGCTTCTCTTCCAAATTGGATTCAACCCAGGAAATTTTCATGGAGTGTATTCTGTTCCTAATATTCAATCCAAAGTGTGTAAGATACATTTTGTTTTCAAATGCTTCAACATCATCAAAGAAACTCAAACACACACACCTGAAACTACTATAGAGCTATCAAGACTAATCATGATTAAGTAGTATAATGTGTCCTTCCTTCCTCTGCCACAACATTCCTACTATTTAGCATACTTTTCTTTGTTTTACTAATAAGTGAACAGATAAACACACATTGGTTCAAATTGAGTATTACAGGATATGGCAGAGAAAAGCTCACAGTGGAAAAGAGGTGGGAAGCAGGCATATAATTATTATTCAACTAAGAAATGTTGCAAAGAGTCGGACATGACTGAGCGACTGAACTGAACTGAAGAAATGTAGTATTGGGACTTCCCTGGGGGTCCAATGACTAACACATCACACTCCCAGTGTAAGAGGTCTGGGTTTAACCCCTGGTTTGCGAACTAGATCCCACACACTGCAATGAAGAGTTCCCATGCTGCAATGAAGATGAAACTAAGACCTGGCATGACCAAGTAAATCAATAAATAAGAAGTGCAGGATTTACCATTTGAGTCTAGAGAAACCTCTTCCCCAGAAATTTTTTGTGTTTATTGTAAATGAAGTGATATTCTTTTATGTGTACATTCAACAGAGCTTCCCAATGAAGGATAATATCTAAGTCAATATTAGATCTAATCCCACCAAGCACTCTCCCTATTATCATCCTAATAGACACCGTTGGACAGATAAAACACAAAGATGGACAAAGCAGCTTTTCAATTTTCTTAAGTTTTTTCCTTTTTTGGTCAAATCATCCCAAGAGAGACCTGAGAAGTAATATGAAGTTTGAAAAAAAAAAATCCATCATCCAGGGACAGTAGGAAGAAAGGGAGGAGGCAGAGCTTTGAGGCAGCTGGCAAGAAGGGGCAGTTGTGCTAAATTTAGGGTTCTTACAGGTTTTATACTGGCTCTTCTAAATCTCTGGGTAAGGATTCAAGTTATTTAGAAGAAAAATGATGTTTTCCCCCACATCAAGCTCTCAGGATTGTTTACTTACAGTCAATTTCTCAGTTTGAAAGAGTGATCACTTCCCTACAAAACTGAAGAAGTGAAGTCGCTCAGTCGTGTCTGACTCTTTGCGACCCCATGGACTGGGTAGCCTACCAGGCTCAGTCCATGGAATTTTTCAGGCAAGAGTACTGGAGTGGGTTGCTATTTCCTTCTCCAAGGGATTTTCCTGACCTAGGGATCGAACCCAGGTCTCCCGCACTGCAGGAAGACACTTTACCATCTGAGCCACCAGGGAAGCCCCACATAACTGAAACAACATACAATAACTCAAGATATGGGATTTAACTGATCCTTTCAAAAATCTTAATTCTCGACCCTTGATAATTTGTTGATCATTAAGAAACAGATCATATAGGAAAGATTTAACAGAATGTCTTTAGGCTTATCATTTTTTGCTTACTTTTCATTTCTGCTACTACCTTTGCAATCTTCTCTATTTTTTTAATGGAAAGTATGCGTCATGGTTCAAAGATTTCTCTATGCTGAAGAATTAATCACTTGCAGAGGAGGAAAAGAAGTCCACATAATTGTTAAAAAAAATGGCAAAGCCACCAGTCTCCTAACCAGAACCAGCTATATCATTCGTGGGGTTCCATTTACAGTGAAAATGTGGAACCTATTGTTCAAAAGTTATAAAGACCTTCTGGAGAAGAACATTAATCCAACTGCAGTCTTTTTATTTGTGGGACCCTATGCTGCTGCTCCTAGGTGTAAAAGATGTGAAGGTCTCAGTCAATGGAAAGAATAAGACACACCAAGCCAAAAAGTATATTCCTGAGAAAAACTAAGACTATTTTATATCAGAGATGTCTTCTCGCTTTTGAACCCCAATCACACAAACCTATCACTTCTTATCCATGTGCTTATTCTCCATATTACAGCCAATCCAATCCTACACAAGTTTCATTTCTAGAGTGTTCTGGAAAGGTCCTTGCCCAGTTCTAATTTTTTTTTGGATGGCAAAGTCATTTTGGGACAAAAATCTCCTTGAAAATTTCCATTCATCCTCAGAGCACCAGAAGACAGCCATGTGAGAGAAAGAACCACCATCAGAAAGTAAGGATTTGAGTCCTAAACTCTGGACAAGTCACAAGCTTCTCTGAATCTAAGCTTCCTTATTTATTAAACATAAATACAACTTTCCTTATTGACCTAATTGAGCTAACACAAGAAGCAAGTGAGGAAGTATTTATTGAAATGCTTTGTAACCTCTGAAGTGTTTTGTACACATAGGACATTATTTTGATGATTTTCATTATGTGTTTGTTTATGCAATGCCAGTAAACACCAGGAAGCCACCAATTTGCAGTGAAAAGAACGCTGAACTATAAATCACTGCACTTGGCTGTAATTCCAGCTGCTAGTAATGTGTTGCGGGAGGATGGACAGACTCCACTTTTCTCGGCCCCAGTCTTCTTATCCATGAAACAAAAGGCCTCAATCAGATCACCAAGACTGTTCATGATTCTAAAGTAATTTTATATTATTCAACTGACTCTTTTGACAAAACATTCATTGTGTTCCTCCCATGTATCAAGTAATAACCTAAAGTCCTTGGGAAACAGAAAGGCCATTTCTTCAAGGGGTTCACTAGATGTCATGTTCACTTGATGCTATGTTTCAAAAATTGGGCTTCCTGTTGGTGAAAAAAGAGACGAGGAAGATCTGCTGTATACACTAAATTGTGTCTGTCTCTTTGTCACCCCATGGACTGTGGCACACCAGGCTTCCCTGTCCTTCACTATCTCCCAGAGCTTGCTCAAATTCATGTCCATTGAGTTGGTGATACCACCCAACCATCTCATTTTCTGTTGTCCTCTTCTCCTCCTACCCTAAATTTCTGCCAGCATCAGGGTTTTTTCTAATGAGTTGGCTGCTTGCATCCGGAGGACAAAGTGTTGGAGCTTCAGCATCAATTCTTCCAATGAATATTCAAGGTTGATTTACTTTAGGATTGACTTGTTTGATCTCCTTGTTGTCCAAGGGATGCTCAAGAGTCTTCTTCAGACCCACAGTTTGAAAGCATCAGTTCTTTCGCACTTAACCTTCTTTATGGTCCAATTCTCACATCCGTACCTGACTACTGGAAAAATCACAGCTTTGACTATATGGACCTCTGTCAGCAAAGTGATGTCTCTCCCTTGTAATATGCTGTCTAGGTTTGTCATAGCTTTTCTTCCAAGGAAAAAGCATCTTTTAATTTCATGGCTGCAGTCACTGTTCACAGTGATTTTGGAGCCCAAGAAAATAAAGTCTGTCACTGTTTCCATTTTCCCCTCATCTATTTGTCATGAATTGATGGGACCAGATGCCATGATCTTAGTTTTTGAATGCTGATTTTTAAGTCAGCTTCTTCACTCTACTCTCTTACCCTTATCAAGAGGCTCTTTAGTTCCTTTTTGCTTTCTACTGTTAGGATGGTATCAGCTGCCTATCTGAGGTTGTTGATATTTCTCCTGGAAATCTTGATTCCAGCTTGTAATTCATTCAGCCTGGCATTTAGCATGATGTACTCTGCATAGAAGTTAAATAAGCAGGGTGACAATATACAGCCTTGATGTACTCCTTTCCGAATTTTGAACACAGTCTGTTGTTCCTTGCCCGTTTCTGTTTCTTCTTGACCTGCACACAGTCTTCTCAGAAGGCAGGTAAGGTGGTCTGGTATTCCCATCTCTTTAAGGATTTTCCTCAGTTTGTTATGATCCACACAGTCAAAGGCCTTAACATAGTCAATTAAACAGAAGTGGATGTTTTTCTGGAATTCTCTTGCTTTTTCTATGATCCAACAGGTGTTAGCAATTTGCTTTCTAGTTCCTTTGCCTTTTCTAAATTCAGCTTGTACATCTGGAATTTCTCAGTTCACATACCGTTGAAGATTAGCTTGAAGAATTTTGAGCATTACCTTACTAGCAGGTGAAATGAGCACAATTATATGGTAGTTTGAATATTTTTTGGCATTATCTTCTTCGGGATGGAATGAAAATTCACCTTTTCCAGTCCTGTGGCCGCTGCTGACTTTTCCAAATATCCTGGCATATTGAATGCAGCACTTTCATAACATCATCTTTTAGGATTTGAAATAGCTCAGCTGGAATTCCATAACTTTTACTAGGTTTGTCTGTAGTAATGCTTCTTAAGGCCCACTTGACTTCACACTCCAAGATGTTTGGTTCTAGATGGATGACCACACCATCATGGTTATCTGGGTCATTAAGACCTTTTTGGTACAGATCTTCTGTGTGTTCTTGCCACCCTTCTTAGTTAGCCACATACATAGAAAATTACCATATTCTGTGATAATTTGTTCTTTAGAGGCTTACTTATTAAGTCATAAGAGCAGAAAAGAAAGGCACCTTGACCAGGGCAGGGCTGGAGCTAGGGAAGGATGTGTCTGAGGAAAGATTTCTGGATAAATTGCCGCAAATGTTGCTCTTGTCAAGAACACGTCTTGTACTTCTTCTTATGTTCTCTCTGGTCCTGATAATTTCTTTCACTTACAGTTGACTGTGGAGCATATCACTCCCAAAAGAGTGGGACAGGGTGGACATAGCCATGGTTTTAGGGAATCTGAAGGAATCTGTAAGACTGTAATCTGTAAATCTGTAAGATGTACCTCTAGACAAAGCCTTATTATACTGTAAGTGGAAAACTTAATTGCTTTGGTGGTAAGTAGATTGTTTCCTGATTCCTACCTCAATACTCTCTGGGGAGATGTTCAAAGACTAGAAAGGGAAAAAAAACGATTTTTTTTCCCTCTGTATAATGTCACCACTGCTTGGGGTATGTGATTTACTCTTTTCTATCAAAATAGGGCACTTCTGAATGATATGATAAAATGTAGACTGGTTTTCATGAGAGCAATGAAACTAGATGAATCAGCAGTCACAGGCAACAAGTCAGGAGCATGACAAAGGATGCTCATGGCTGCAAAATTATGAACACATTTAGGTGATAAAGAATGAGGGAGTAAGGGAAACCCAAGGCTATGGAAGTGTGGTGCTGCTTGTATATCTCTGATGTTTCATATCACAGACCTTAACATGTCACTGGGTGCCACACCAGACACCAAACGCTGCCTGTGCAAATAAAGGGTTACTCTTATGTCCTTGTTTTTCTTATGCAATATTTAAGTGAAGGTAAATCAAAGCAAATATTTAGTGCTCCCATGGGTAAAATTAATAAAATCATACCTAATTTAATAAAAGTGACTTCATTCAGGGAGCAGCACAGATCTAACTTAAAACTGTGAAGTTAATTATCTTAAAATAGAGTCCTTCAGAGTCACCAGCTACCATATGAAACCCATTTACAAGACTCCCTATAATCCAGGACATGAGAGACCACAAAAATCTGAAATGAATAGCCAGCCAGCAAAGATAATCCATAACTATACAGCACAAAGAAAAGCTCCACTATGTTTTTTTTTTCCCTCCCTCACACATGGTTTAAATATTCACTCCTACATGTTCACTAGATGTAAGATTCTGTTATCATTATGAGGGGAACCTATCACAGGCCAACCCCACAAACAGTACAAAGCTCAATTACAAACACTATCCTTATAGACACACAAAATCCAAGGCTCTTCTGGATATCTGCATAATGAGAGAAAACTAGGTAGAATTTAGCAGCTGTAAGACTATTTATCTAAAAATTCCCCACGTCTGATTTAGTCTTATAAAAGAGCTTAGTACTCCATAAAGAATGGAGTTTAAACAGTTGACTTTAGTTGTATTTCCTGTGTACCACACATGTATTCTGGGAAGCAGGTAGTTTGACAGACAGACACTGGGATGCTATATGTACAAACAGATTCAGCAGAAGCCATCATACACTTCTTTAAGGGAATTCTCTCGTCTCTGGAAATCAGTGTTTTCTCTTATTTCTGCCTCTCATTTCACCTGTTTTATTAACCTTGAGATAGACTAGTAAACTCAACTTACTCCTAGAGCTACATTTAGGAATTCTAGAATTAAAGACATGTCAAGAATGAGAAAATAAAAAAAAAAAAAGAATGAGAAAATATCACTGGAAATGAAATGATTGCCTTCAGTTTCCAAGGTGGTCACTTCTACCTTGAAGCTCCTGATAGGCAACAGAACTTCAAAGACATCTGTCTATAGAAGCTTCTTTTTTGGTCAGCTGAATTCTCATTTCTTAAAACCTGCTAAGCTTCTGCTGTAGCTTCTGCTCTTATTTCTCACTCCAGTCCAAACTTCAGAGCATCAGAGTCTAACACTAACTCAGCACCTGGCACAGTTGTCAAAGTTGTCCCCCTCCAGGGCACCCAGCCTAAGGTCGCCTTTTCACAGTTACAAATCCACCACTCCTTGCCCAAAGGAGATGGTTCGGGCTACATCTATCAAGATTAGTAGATGAGGGTAAAAAAAGACTGTGACCAACTAGGATTAAGAAATTAATCACAGATACAATTCCTCAAAGGAACTATCTCATAAAAAAACACTAGTTTCAAAGATATATTTAATTTTACAACAGGAATGGGGAGCCAAGGGTACAAAGTGAGGAAAGAGTTAATAATAGTTTAATAATGTCCAGGCACTGATTGCCTCTGTTTCTAATTCAACTTTCTATTTTACTCCACAAAATAACATTCACCTTTTGAAAAATGACAATAGACCAATTTCACTTAAAGAGAAAACCAGGAAGATGAATGAAGACTATAGATTTAAAAAAAAACTGCTCTTCTTATTGATTCAGTGTGTAATTAGTAAAGGCTTCCCTGGTGGCTCAGATGGTAAAGATTCTGCTTTCAATGAAGGAGACCTGGGTTTGATTCCTAGGTTGGGAAGATCTCCTGGAGAAGAGAATGACTATCCAGTCTACTGAGAATTCCATGGAATTCCCAGAGAACCATGCTGGGCTATACAGTCCATGTGGTCACCAAGAGTTGGACACGACTGAGCAACTAATGCTTTCACTTTCAATAGGAGTATTAATTATGAATAATATGTAAGTAGTTTTTTAATAAGTAGTTTAACAACTAATTTTTTAATAAAACAGGAATGTCATTAACTGTATAAATAATTAAAAAAACAGAAAGGCCAAGATTTTACTTTTATAATTGCTAGAAACAAATCATTACAGAGTTTGAGCAAGAATGAATAGTACAGATGCTCTAAGAGATGTTGATGCTTAGAAACATAAAGTATATTGTGGAAAATTATAAATAAGTATTGTGGTCACAATCCAGAGACCCCTTTTCTTTCAATGCCATTAGGGTCATATAAAAGTGAAAAATGATTTAGGGAAGAGAAAATGCCACTTGTAACTTTGCCTTAGGCTATTAAGATATCATAAAAACATGATTAAAAGTTATAAAAATACAATAAAGGAAAAGAAACAAAAAGAAAATAGTATTTTGGGAAGTGCTCATAAAAGTGGTGATGGAGGAGAACCTGACACCAAAATAGCAGCACTCTGGGGGAGGGAGGAAGTTTTGAACAAGATTGCAGTCTCTCATAAAGTCAATATTATTTCAGTGCAATCAGCTGCATCACTAATGTGCAAAATCTAACTTTATAAGATGTGGCAAAGCGGAGGAGAAAGTTGTGTTTGAATGATTACCCTGAAAGTCTAATCAAAGACATTCTCCTATGTTATCAAACACAGATGTGCAAAGTAAGGAGGCTAGAGATGGTTTCTTATTGAAAAAGATTGGCAATAAGATTGAGTACCTTGAAGTGAATTCATCTCCTCATCATATGAAATTCTACATATACCTGGGAGGCTCTTCAAAGTCGACACACACTGAATAATGCTCAACATATGTTTGCCTATGATGTGCTTTTAACCCAAACCCAAATCTTCATAAGCCAATCCAGAAACCCAGGGCTTTCTGATAAACAGCAGTGTACAAAGACTACTGATCTAACTTAGGAAACATCCAGGGGTCAGGATAGAGTTGAAAGGGAGCCAGATGAACCACCACAAAACATCGCTGCTAGGTGCTGGCTTGGGCGCGTCTTGGTGCGTGGTAAAAAGAACTCTGGGTAAAATAAACTCTCACAGGTCTGCATTCCATCAAATGACATAATTAAAAAAAATAGCACAGAACACAATATCACACTTCCCTTTCTAATAAAAAGAAAAAGAAAGATACAATTCTCTCCTTTTGGCTAAAATATTTCTTTCATAACATTTTATTATATGATTGGGAAGATGTCAGGTATCTGAGTGCTACCTACTCACTAATTAAACCTCGGTTTTCATTTCAAAGTTTAATTATATCTTCAATTCTTATCTCTGTAAAATGCTAATGGAAGAAATTCTTAAATACAAATGAATAATTAATACCTGCATATTTCTTTTGTGGAATTGTTTCATTTAAGAAATCCTGTGTTACAGTGATGGCTGAGTGAGGCAGGGAAGTAGATTTCTCTTCACTATTTATCTGCTTTAGGGAAAACATGGTTGCAAGAAGAAACAACAAATTGGTTGATATTTACTATCTGACCTTGGCAAACCTCTTACAGGCCAGCGGAACTTGAAGAGACAGACCAAATAAGGATAAAGGGAGATTATATACGAAATGACTGTGTTTAGGGTTTGCTTCTTCCTTTCCCGGATTCTGCCTTGAAGATTTAGTCATAGTCCCCATGACACTTTTCAGATTTCCCCAAAAGCCAATGCAATAGTGTTAAAAAAAAAAAAGCAAAGCTGAGGAGATTACCAATTCCTCTCTTATTTCTTGCAGAGTCTTTCCAGATAACTTTTTCAATTTTTCTGCTCTAAAGTGCAGGCATCATTATTAACAAAGGACAGGAGAGGCCAGTTGTTCAGGAAATAGCTATCATTTGGTAAATGGCATAATAAACACATTATGATCTTTGATGCAGTGGGTAATGAGCCAGTATATATACAATATCAATACTAAGATTATTCTCTATCTTTGTATGTATTTTTTCTTATTTTACCTGAATTTCCCACTTCATTTTGTTTGTATTTCCCAGAATTCAAAAAGTCATTTTGTAACGCCACCTAATAATTTTTATTATTAGTATCCTTTGCTTGTACTATTCTCTATCTTTTCTACTATAAAATGAAAATTTCCCTATCTAACTGCTTTTGTCTCTCAGTTAAAGGACAATATTCAAAGGCAAGAGTCATTGTTAAAAGAGCAGAGGAACATATGTGTCTTTCAAAATGAGGGTTGATTCTGGGTGATTAAAATTCCCAATCAACTTTCTTGCCATCATTTCAGTTGGGAGCTAATCATTTTCAAAGAGGCAAATGCAATCATTTTGTGAAATGAATGGAAAAAGTATTTTAGGTAACCCCGACCCAAGTCTGATTTCTTGGTCATCTGCCTATCATGGTTTTTTCATTTTTCAGGTAGGGTCAATGCTTCATGTCTTTCCTATCCAAATCTGTACTATTTTTTGACTATCCCAATCTTACTCCTTTACTTAATGCTTGGGATCTTCCTTAGGTATTGGGAACTTGGGTCTCCTGTGACAGTATTACTTTGGTATAGAAGAGTGGAATTTTCATGTGCCGTTGAAACACTAACAATAACAGGAGAAGAATGGCAAAACCATCTCTAGCAGCTGTTCAGCAATAAGGGGAATGTCCTACATACAGTGATAAAGATGCACTGTGCACATCTTCCTTCCAGAAAGAACCTGTCATTCAGCAGCACAGAGTGCAGCCACAGTGGACAGCCTCTAGCTATTCCTGTTGTAAGGATCCTCTTCAACTCTGGACTCAAGGCCACATCCTTCCATGGCAGCCACCAGTGAAGGTAGGGTTCAGTTCAGGTCAGTCGCTCAGTCGTGTCTGACTCTTTGCAACCCCATGAGCTGCAGCATGCCAGGCCTCTCTGTCCATCACCAACTCCTGGAGTCCACCCAAACCCATGGCCATTGAGTTGGTGATGCCATCCAGCCATCTCATCCTCTGTCGTCCCCCTCTCCTCCTGCCCTCAATCTTTCCCAGCATCAGGGTCTTTCCCAGTTAGTCAGCTCTTCTCCTGAGGTGGCCAAAGTACTGGAGTTTCAGCTTCAACATCAGTCCTTCCAATGAAGACCCAGGACTGATCTCCTTTAGGATGGACTGGTTGGATTTCCTTGCAGTCCAAGGGACTCTCAAGACTCTTCTTCAACACCACAGTTCAAAAGCATCAATTCTTCTGTGCTCAGCTTTCTTTATAGTCCAACTATCACATCCATACATGAAGGCAGGTTTCAAGGGCCTGGCTACTTTTGCCTAGCAAGGAACTCTGCTAATGGGCCATCTTTGCTCTGGAGCTCATGTTGGGCTGGCCAAAGCTCTGTCAGATTTGTGCGGTGGTCAAGGCTCTCCCTGCCCAGTCCTGCTCCCATCCTTTAAAAAATTTTTCTCTCAATTTCCTCTGACTTTGTCTTAGCTACTGCTTCTACGAGGGCCTAATTGACAAACTCTAATGACCATTAGCAGCTCTGGAAAGCCTCCTTTGCTTAGACACAAATCCCAATTATTCTTAAATCACCAGGCAAAGGGCTTGAAAACAAACATTATTTTATATAAGACAGAAACAACTCAAATATTGGCATGTTTGACAGGACATCAAATGAAATGCAAAACTTGCAGCTTCTCAGACTGTCCTAAGTTTGACAAGAGTAACTATCATTAATTTTACTACTTTAATGCTGTCTGTACAAATGGCTCTAAATAAAACACCTTTAAGATTTTTCCCTGATCCACTGTCCCTCTTCTATTATGACTTGTTATTTCAGATTATTTGGAACTTGTGTATCTGACAGTAACAGTGTGAAATTTTACATCCTGGGTGTTCCTACACAAGTTGGCTTTAACCATGTTTACTTAACAATAAATTACAGATTAGGCTTAATTCAGGCTACTTAACTACTTTATGTAACCGGTTAAATTGCTGAAAGTTTAAAAAAAAGCACAACATTTTTCAGTGAGTCAAGGGTAATCTTGAGTTGTCATTTCCTAATGTTCTGTAGAGACTGGCCATAGAGTCTATGTAATTTCATGTTTAAACCAATGATCTGAATAAAAAATGGCATCATTATAAAGTATGATAATTACAACAATTCAAAGAGAGGTAACCAGCACCTTTGACAGCAACAGAAAAATTAAAATATGCTTTGACCAATTTGAAAAGTGTGTTTGAATAAGGAATACAAAACTGAAAGGAAATAAATGGAGGGCAATGCACTTAAGGAGGAAAACACCAATGCATAAATACAAGATGGAAATGTATTCACTGTGTTCGACCATGGGAGAAACATACCGGGGAGTCACAGGAGGCCACCCACTGGGCAGGAGCCATCAGGATAATGGTGCTATTTAAAAAGGAAGCAGGACAGCAGGATGCGTGAACTGCAATAAAGTGGGTGAAAGCTGTGAAGTAATCAACAGATAGTCATTCCTCATTGATCAGGCCCTCACTGTGTGCAGAAGAAAATGTGAAGAGGATTGAGAGCATGTGGATGTCATCTGAGAAATAAAAAAAACAAAAACAGGTCTTTGAAAACAGTAATATGGAGGAGAAATAGCTGCAAGGTGATGAAGTTTATAAAACTTCTTATAAACAGGTGACAATATGGTAGGTGGTCTATGTTCAGACCTAACACAAGCTTATAATATATTATTATGGATTTTTAACAGAAAATGTGAATGGCTGGGAAGCCAGGCAGATAACCTAGTACAGTAAGCCAGGAAACTCAAAGCCCTCTCAGAATCTCTTTCATTGTCACACTTTTGATGGCGGCATGAGATGGAAATGAGGTCCCTTGATTTTCTTCATTCTGAAGCATGTAAAATGACCGGATAATCACAGTGCAAAGCAACACCTGACACTTAGCCTCTGATTCAGGCAGAGAATGGGACAGAGTAGAGACTGGCAAATTGGAGAGTATGTGATTCAGCTAAATGTGGCATACCTTCCTGTCAGGTCAACAATGGCTCCAAGGGGGCCAAGTGATTTAAATTTCTAGGGGAAGCCAAGTATCTATATTTATGTTATTAATTCAAGAAAGATTTTTATTTTATAAAAGAGTTATTTCTTTTTTAAAAGGAAAAGGGGATGACAGAGAATGAGATGGTTGGATGGCATAACCAACTCAATGGACATGAGTTTATACAAACTCTAGGAGATAGTGAAGGACAGGGAAGCCTGGTATGCTGCAGTTCATGGGGTCTCAAAGACTCCGACATGGCTTAGCAACTGAACAGCAACAATCTGGGGAAGCACATCCTCCTTCTGAGAGTGAACGCACAAGAGAAAAATGGCTTGATTCCTCATTTGATAATGCTTTTACCCTTATATTTGACTGATATTTGGCCAAATAAGCATTCTACACAGAAAATAAATTTTTCACAGAATTTTGAAGGCATTTCACTGTTGCCCTCTTATTTCCAATACTGTTGTTGTGAAACCCAACACTGTTTCAATTCCTGATCTTTCTTAGGATATCTGTTTCTTTTTTCTTCCTTCTCTAGAAATGTTAGGAATCTTTTCTCTATTCTTCATGTTCTGAAATTATATGAGGATATGGCCTTACTGTGCTACGCATTCTCTTTTACTCTCTTTTTCTCTCTTTTTTTAAAATCCTAATTTATCACAGGTTGAGCATCTTGGTATGATCTTCTAATAACCTTCACCCTACTACTGTCTATGTTCTGACCTTCTGTTCTACTTTCTAACAGAATTCCTCAGCTTTATTTTCCAATCCTACTAAATTTTCTTAACAATTTATCACTATTCTTCTATTGGTACATCTGGTTTTGCCTCAAAGACAAAACTTCTTTTATTTCTGATAACATTATAACTATTTGATGATGTCTTTGATCTTACACTTCTCTTTTTCCTTTTAATTCACGCATCTATTTTTCATTTTGGCTTCCCAGGTGGCACGGTGATAAAGAATCTGCCATGCCAGTGCCAGAGGTACAAGAGACACGGGTTCGATGTTTGGGTCAGGAAGATCCTCTGGAGTGGAAAACGGTAACCCACTCCAGTATTTTTACCTGGAAAATCCCATGGACAGAGGAGCCTGGTGGGCTGCACTCCATGGGACCACAAAGAGTCGGACACTACTGAGCGACTGAACATGTTTTTCATTTTAGCGTCTTTCCTGTGACAGCCTTCCTCAAATATCTGGTGATCTGTGGTTGTTCTTTAATATGTTAATGTATCACTAAAGGCCAAGTAGACTTCCTATGATGCACATGGATCTTGGTGATCTATTAGCCTAACTCTGGTTGTCAAGTTTGGTCTGTTGTTAGATTAACTTCCACTAATAGAATCTGTAGCTCTTTTCTCTATGACTCTTTTGATTTCTCCAGAAGAATGCTCTAGAATAAACACACTGGAGCTACAGATTTTTCAGTTCAGTTGCTCAGTTGTGTCTGACCCTTTGTGACCCCATGGACTGCAACACGCCAGGCTTCCCTATCCATCACTAACTCCTGGAGCTTACTGTCCTAACTCATGTCCATTGAGTCGGTGATGCCATCCAACCACCTCATCCTCTGTCATCCCCTTCTCCTCCTACCTTCAATCTTTCCCAATATCAGGGGCTTTTCCAATGAGTCAGCTCTTTCCATCAGGTGGTCAACGTATTGGAGCTTCTGCTTCAGCATCAGTCCTTCCAATGAATATTCAGGAATGATTTCCTTTGGGATAGACTGGTTTGATCTCCTTACTGTCCAAGGGACTCTCAAAAGTCTTCTCCAATACTACAGTTCAAAAGCATCAGTTCTTAAGCACTCAAATTTCTTTATGGTCCAAGTTTTGACTAGACGGACCTTTGTTGGCCAAGTAATGTCTCTGCTTTTTAACATGCTGTCTAGGTTGGTCATAGCTTTTCCTCCAAGGAGCAAGCTTCTTTTAATTTCATGGCTGCAGTCACCATCTGCAGTGATTTTGGAGCCCAAGAAAATAAAATCTGTCACTGTTTCCATTTTTTTCCCATATATTTGCCATGAAGTGATGGGATTGGATGCCATTATGTTAGTTTTTTGAATGTTAGATCTTAGACTGTATGATTTCTTTGCTTCAGTCCCACTCCATATTTTTTTTTCTCATTGTCTTTGAACCCCAATACTTTCTAGTTCAAATCCTCCAGGCTCCTGAGAATGTGGAGACACTTTCTCAGGCAGTTGGGTGTATGTCTTACTTCATATGGAAACATTCAATGAAACCATTTGTTTCAACTCTAACCTGATGCTGGACCTCATTGGTAGTACACCTTTAAGAGCTAAGCTTTTGACAAATATATTTAAAACATTTTCTTTTTTAATATGACAGTCAAACAATTGTTATGTATTATAAAATGGGAGAAAGAATTAGCTGACAAAATTCCCAATCACCCAACTTTTGCATGACAAACTTTGCAGTATATTTCCAGAGTTTAGAATATTTTATTTTTGCTCTTTGGCATTCTCCTCCCCCACCCCACCCAGAGAATTTTACATATAGTCCAAGTAGCTTAAATGAGTGCAAAATATCCTAAAAATTTCAAATAAATACCCAAACACAACTGAAAAATACAATGACAACACTGCAGAAGGGGAACTGGTGGCTCCCAGGACGTGTCCCTGAGTGAGAACAGAAATGCTCATTTGTCAGTTGAGGTACTGAAGTCTATATTCAGCATTTCTCAGAAATACCCATGGAGAAAGTCTGAAGTCAGACATACAAAATCAAGGACCACCTGCAACAGGTGAGTTCTCTGTTGACAGTCACGCCGAGGAGGAGACATCTTCAGTTGACAGCCTGTGTGTTGTTCACAGCCTGTGCAGGTCTAGAAGGCTGCCTAGAAGTCATTTCACTGATCCACTGTCATTCTCACTCTAGCATCATGCCTGTTGGCCCCTCTTCTCTTTTCAGGGTGTCACTAGGAGGTCCTCACTGAATATGTCTCTGTGTGTCTCATTTACTCTGTATCGACACACTCCTATTTCTATTTCTTCTGACAGTTCCACAGCTTTAGGTCTCTGTGGGCTCCTCTGTGTTACAACAGAAAACAAAAACCAATGAACACATTCCATACTTCCAAAGCTCGGATTTCTCACCATCTCCCATGTTAAAAAGTCTATCAGGCCCAGAGGCAATACCATTAGAAATCAAACGTTGTGTATCGGCTGGAAGCTCTAATTCTTTAAGTGTTTCCCTAACCCCTTCCACATCTCTGCTGCCACAAAGAAAAGAGCCTCCTTCTCTTGGTGCTATTCTTCCCTGTTTAAAAGAGCAGAGAAGGAAGCTCACGGCTGGCACCTTCAATTTCCTTTCTCTTCCATGGATATAGCATATTAAATATCCTGTGTTAGATGGGGCCCAAGCAGGTGTGAGGAGTGGGATTAGGTCTGGGGTTGAGGGTGGAGAGGGGCTGCTTAGGGAGAGAGCAAGGAGATACGGGGGCCATCAGGAGAGCAGGGGCAGACAGACAGAAAAGAAAACAGACATCAGGAGGCTGAGAGGCAAAAGTGCTGTTTGCCACAGCTGTGAGCCAGGCCAGGGTGGCCGGACTGTGCTTTCATAAGGAATGTGTCAGAGGCTTTGTAGTTACTTCTTAATTTTACAGACGGTCAGAGAAAGTGCTTATGTTACTTGCCTACAGTTACCACCGAAGGCTGATTAATACAAGATGTCCCGACAAAGGACTGACATGTAAGGGAGAAGAAATGATGGGAGGAGTCCAAGCATCCCCGTAGGATCCAAAGTTAAAGTGTCTGAAGCAATGATAGCCAACCATGTCTGGAGGCAAATTGGTTAAAATAAATCATGTCAGAGCCATGAAAGGGAAGAATCTAAACAGCTCTCTAACTCCACTCGAAGTCTGGCTTTCTGGGAGTCACACCATCGTTATCCCCTTCATGCTCTGAGTGTATGTTATTGGGTATCAGCAGAGAGTGGGGAAGGAGCCAGAGATAAGGCTATGCCTGAAACTGATTCATGGAGGGCAATTAGGAGATATTTGATGGGAACGCTTTCTTGGGGTGGCGGGAGTAGACAGAAGGGGAGCTTTATCCATTTGGTCATTTGGCACCACTTTCATTAGAAGTACTATGGAGAACTGAAATGACCTCAGTCATAATGAGGATATTTATTATAAATAGACTAGAGACACTCAAGATTTAGCACTGAGGCAAAGGCAGACAGAAATGAATTGGGGGAGTTTCTCTCCTAATGAAAAGCTAGATTTAAAAAAAAAGAGAGAGAGATTTAGTCATTCTGTGTTGCCAAATTGGTAAAAGCTTTTGAGGACAAAGTAATAATTCAGATATTGCCTGGGTAACAGACAAAAGAGATTCCAGAAAAGATTGTGAAAAGCAATTTTCTGTTAAATGAATCCTGTTTTCCTACTGACTTATAAAATCAAAGATGCATGGTGATAAGGAAAAAATGTTGGAACCTGGATGGAATAAGTTCAAAGAATTTAGAGTAATTCATGTAAAAGAATGTGTTTCAGGTAAAATATTTAGGTCAAAAATAGTTCTAATAGCAAATATTAATGTATTAGTTATAGTGCCATTCTATAATCAAGACAAATCACAAAATAAGACACTGCTCATGAAACAGAGCATGTTTTCTGAAGTACTCTGGTAATACAGAGATACTTTTCCCATTTGGAGTCTTCTGATCGCCAAAGTTCTACTAATTTGTCTAAGCTTTACACCAGTCTCATAGCACCTGAGGAGTTTTAACTTCATATCCCAAGGTAATTTCAAAATTACCAAGCGAGATCTCTATTTTATTTCAGCGCTGAAACACTTCACAGCGGTCTGGTTTGTCTTTGAGATATTCTGAAGGTGTTAACTTCTTCCAATATGTGCTACTCTGGCAAAGACACCTGATTTGTGTTCTTCCTTCTTTCTGTATGAACTGCCTATAAATTCTTGGGATGACAATCTCATGGGGAAATGAATTAATTAACTTGTTTATGTATGACCTTGCTGTGTGGTATGTGGGATCCTAGTTCCCTGACCAGGAATTGAACCCATGACCCTGCCTTGAGGGTGCAGAGTCTTAACCACTGGACTGCCAGGGAAGTCCTCAGATATGAAGTTTCAGAGCCAGAATATTCATCTGTTTTGTTCACTTAAGTCTTCCGAATGCTGATCTATCAAAGGCAATCAGTAAATATTAATTGATTATACTAATGAATACATTTGTCAATCCCTGCCATGTATTCCTTCCTCCCTTCATCACAGAAGAACACTTTCTGTTGGACACTGGACACTGTGCTCGAGGCTAGGGACAGGAGAGTCTGTGACTAAGACACACTGTCCCTTTCCCGGGTGGAACAAACAGAGAATACTTCTGAAGATTATTTTAAAATTGCAGAAGTAATGTGACAAGTGTCACAAGGGTGAAGTAGAAGATGCTTGGAGAGCATTCAGCAGGGGGACTTATTACAGTCAGCGGTTTTCTAGTCTCTGATTGAAAACCTCCAATAACGTATCTCTCTCCTTATAGAAAAAAGAAGACCCATTTCAGGACACAGGTGGTTGTTTCAAAGCTCAATTTTGTATTTAGCAAAGATATATTGCCCCATTCACTCTATTATCTGCGTTATTCCTGTCACCTTCCAACACCTCTTCCAAGGGACTGCCCTTTGAACACTTAAACATGGCTGTTCTATCTCCCCTGATGTCTCTTCTCCAGTTCAGTTTTTCCAGTTTCTTCCTTTATTCCTTATATATTCTTAAAATTGGTTTCAGCTGCTTCACCATCCAGGTGAGGGTCCTGGACATACATTCTTCAGTATAAAGGATAGTGCCCAAAACTGAACAAAGTGATCAAGACAAGAAGTCTGATCATTTACACTCTCTGGATATCATCTGGTTATTAATGTGGTCTATGCTCACTTTATTTTTCTTGGAAGACATACCACCCCATTGGCAAGAAGTAACCTTACATTTTACCAAACCAACACCTCTCCAACTTTAAATTGCAGATGGATCACTTGGAGAACTGATTACAACTCCAATTCTAATTCAATAAGCCTGAGATGGGTTCTGAGATCATTTCTAACAACTCTGATGATGCTTTTAGCTGCTGGTCCACAGAACACACTTTCAGTAGCAGAAAACTAAATGATTTAAGGCCAAATCACCGAAGCCTATAAAAGAGTTGCAATTTTGTGAAATTATTTGATCCTACTAAAATGCTGCTTTTTAGAATTTATTCATGATTTTGTACTTTTGAACCTTGAAAATTCTGCATATAATATATCCCTCCTAGTTCTATGATTGGTGACTTTATCTTTCTCTAATGGCAAAATGGATTAATACTCGCCTTAAGATACCTCTTAGGTGATGAACTGACATGCTAAGTGAAGAATGTCCTCAGTTCATTTCAGTTTTGTCGCTCAGTTGTGTCCAACTCTTTGTGACCCCATGGACTGCAGCATGCCAGGCCTCTTTCCATCACCAACTCCTGGAGTTTACTCAAACTCATGTCCGTTGAGTTGGTGATGTCATCCCCCTCTCCTCTACCTTCAGTCCTTCCCAGCATCAGGATCTTTTAAAATGAGTCAGAGCTTCATATCAGGTGGCCAAAGTATTGGAGTTTCAGCTTCAGCATCAGTCCTTCCCATGAATATTCAGGACTGATTTCCTTTAGGATGGACTGGCTAGATCTCCTTGCAGTCCAAGGGACTATCAAGAGTCTTCTCCAACGCTACAGTTCAAAAGCATCAATTCTTTGGCACTCAGCTTTCTTTATAGTCCAACTCTCACATCCATACATGACTACAGGAAAAACCATAACTTTGACTAGATGGAACTTTGTTGGTAAAGTAATGTCTCTGTTGTTTAATATGCTTGTCTAGGTTGGTCATAACTTTTCTTCCAAGGAGCAGGAATCTTTTAATTTCATGGCCGCAAGTCACCATCTGCAGTGATTTTGGAGCCCAAAAAAATAAAGTCTGTCACTGTTTCCACTGTTTTCCCATCTATTTGTCATGAAGTGATAGACCAGATATCATGATCTTAGTTTTCTGAATGTTGAGTTTTAAGCCAACTTTTTCACTCTCCTCTTTCACTTTCATCAAGAGGCTCTTTAGTTCTTCTTCACTTTCTGCCATAAGGGTGGTGTCATCTGCATATCTGAGGTTATTGATGTTTCTCCCAGCAATTGTGATTCCAGCTTGTGCTTCATCCAGCCCAGTGTTTTGCATAATGTACTATGCATATAATTTAAATAGGCAGGGTGACAATATACAGCCTTGACGTACTCCTTTTCCTATTTGGAACCAGACTGTTGTTTCATGTCCGATTCTGTTGCTTCCTGATCTGTATACAGATTTCTCAAGAGGCAGGTCAGGTGGTCTGGTATTCCCATCTCTTTCAGATTTTTCCAGAGTTTTTTGTGATCTACACAGTCAATGGCTTTGGCATAGCCAATATAGCAGAAATAGATTTTTTTTCTGGAATGCTCTCGCTTTTTCAATAATCCAACAGATGTTTGCAATTTGGTCTCTGGTTCCTCTGCCTTTTCTAACTCCAGCTTGAACATCTGGAAGTTCATGGTTCATGTATTATTGAAGCCTAGCTTTGCGAATTTTGAGCATTATTTTGCTAGCGTGTGAGATGAGTGCAATTGTGTAGTAGTTTGAGCATTCTTTGACATTTCCTTTCTTTGGGATTGGAATGAAAACTGACCTTTTCCAGTCCTGTGGCCATTGCTGAATTTTCCAAACTTGCTGGCATACTGAGTGCAGCACTTTCACAGCATCATCTTTTAGGATTTGAAATAGCTTACCTGGAATTCTATCACCTCAACTAGCTTTGTTCGTAGTGATGCTTCCCAAGGCCCACTTGACTTCACATTCCAGGATGTCTGGCTCTAGGTGAGTGATCACACCATCATGATTATCTGGTTTGTGAAGATCTTGTTTGTACAGTTCTTCTGCGTATTCTTGCCACTTCTTCTTAATATCTTCTGCTTCTGTTAGGCCCATACCATTTCTGTCCTTTATTGTGCCCATCTTTGCATGAAATGTTCCCTTGCTATCTCTAATTTTCTTGAAGAGATTTCTAGTCTTTCCCATTCTATTGTTTTCCTCTATTTCTTTGCATTGATCAATGAGGAAGGCTTTCTTATCTCTCCTTGCTATTATTTGGAATTCTGCATTCAAATGGGTATATCTTTCCTTTTCTCGTTTCTTTGCCTTTTACTTCTTGTCCTATATAAGCATAAATTATTGAACTAATAAATACTTCAATTTTGGTTATTTCAGCACATCAGCCTGAAATAACATGGTGTTCAATCAACTTCAAATTAATTTGATAAAGTTTATAATTTGTTAGAAGCTATTAGAGTTACATAACTGTTTAGGGTAGTATATACATTTTGCCAGAACATTTGTTAAATTTTATCCTTCCCATCCTCAAATCTCTGGATTCCTTCCAGACTTATTTTCCCAGGAACACCTGTTCAATTTGTTCTAGTCTTCTTCTTTGTGTAATACATAAAATAAAGAAGTGAGATCTTTAACACTGGCTTAGCTGTAAAGCTTCACTCCACATACTCTGGGAATTAAAGTTATCTGGAAACTCACTACAATTCAATGAAGATCAATTACTTAAAAGTAGGCCTGTAGAATTCTATTCCCACTTGGAAATGCTTGCTTGTGGCTACTTCCTTGTTAGAGATGTATTTCATGGGCCGAACATTAGATTATTATACACTTTCAGAATTGTTGTGAATTGAGCAGGAATAACTACCATGAACTGATTTGCTACATGATAATAGTGATACACAAAATAGTGAAATGACTTATCTAGAGTACATTGTTTAATAAGTAAAAATAAAATCTAGTTCAATTACAAGACTAAAAGTACTGAGAAAGCACTGTTATATATCACTGCTATTGCTAGAACTAGATGTGATATAAATCAAACTTATGCTTTTCCATAATATTCTCCATGTTATTGGAGTTTAACAATTTAACTGAAAATGAAATAAAAGAAGGAAATAAATGAGAATGTGGAGACAAGAAAAAATAAATGAGTCAAAACATCTACAACTACACCTTGGGAGGAAAGTTTTGATCTATGACCATGATATCTCTATGATAGAGTCTGAGTACATGCATTAATGTGTAAAAGGGAAATAGACAATCTTTCTCCACCATATATAATATGCCAAAGCTCCTTCACAGAGGCTTTTATTATTTGAAAAAAAATGTAGAACACTAATTTGACAATTATATAAAAAATACATGAGCTAGAAGTCATGAGCTATTTACCTCATTTACAAAAAGAAACTTATTCATATAGATCACGAACAGCAACACAGAAGATCATTACCTTTAATTTGAAAGAGTAGGGCATTTTCAAGTGTTCACACTACAAAATTGAGAGAGAATGAATAAAATAGTTATCATATAAATTAAAAAAATCTTTAAGTAGTATTAGTACTCCCATCTAGCAAACCTCTCTTTTCTACAACTGAAAGTCAAGAGGGATATAGTAGCTCAACCTTGGCATTTCAACTTGAACAAAACTTCACCTAATAAATGTTTTATAGTCAACAAAAATATTAACTGAGGACAAAACATTTTCCCCAATGAAGGTGCTTTCTAACAGATGGAAAGATCATATGGGAATTGAGATAATACCTAGAAAATATGTTTCAATTCATCTAAGAGCACTCACTTTAAAGCATACAAAGCATGCAAAATTGGGAATCATATTCCGAGTTCCGAGTCAGCAAATGATTATTGGTTATTAGCTTAAATGAGCCTCATGTCACGTCGAAAGTGTCATACAGAGATGTTTTCACCAAGCTCTGCTGTTGAAAGGTGTCACTAGTGTTTGCACTGTGAATCATACATCTGGTTGGATTTCTTTTAAACTTGGAAATCCAAGTTATCTAATTAGGACGCCACTGCCTGAGCACAGACTGAAAGTCACATAGAAGCTAATAATGACATTTTTCGTTTAATGACAAGGGTTAGGTTAAATTTTAAAAGGTTAGGTTACATTAACATTTTTTCTATAGCAGATCATTTAACAAAAATGTTCCACTAAAGAAAGAGCCAACCCTAAAATCATTTCTTAAGATGCTGACAAAATGGAGAATGGGAAAGCTGAACTGGGACTTAATTCTGCATCTAGGACTAAATGTGCATCTTGGGTCTGGTGAGTGGCCATTCTTCCTTCAACTATGGATTTGAGGCTTTCAGACACTTGTTCTTCTCTTCTCAATGGTTACTGTGCACTGTTGCATAATTACTTATTATTCACCTTTTCTAACAGAAAATAAGTTCCTCAACAGCAAAGACTGGATTATTAACTAACATTTCCCAGGAAACAATATTCCTAGGAAATAATAGACACTAGGCAAATGTTTAGTGAACGAGGGAATGAATGAATGAATGCTTCCCAAATTCATCAGGGTGCGGAAGTCAGCAACTAGATAGCTCAAGAGAGCCGAAGAAGCAATACTACGACAAGGTATTAGTTTAAGTGAAAGTTTACAGTGGGCATAGAGAAGAAATATAGAGAGGGAGAGAGGAAGGAATTCCAGCCACATAGTATACATGTTGCCTTTCTGGGAAATAAGAGGAGACAGTGTAGGTCCAGGGTAAGATTCGGAAATGGAACTGCTCATTTTGAGCACAGGCTTTCTACAGTTAAGTAAAAAAAAAAAAAAAAAAAACAAGAAATAACTGTACATTGGCTTGCAGATGGTGGTGAATAATTTTAAATATCATCTTAGGCTATGGGATGCCCAGATGGTTGGTAAAACATTCCTGGGTCTGTCTCTGAGGGTGCTCCTTAGTTGGGAGCCCCAGTAGAGATTGCACTCACCAATGTGGTAGGCATCATCTAATCTACTGCGGGTATGTATAGAAGAAAAAGAGAAAGGGCGAGTTTCATTTTTCACTTGAGCTAGGATGTCCATTTTCTCCTGGCTTGCAGGTCTTTGGTCCAGAACTGCGACTTACGCCATCTGCTTCCTTGATTCTCAGGCCATTAAACTCATAACGAATTATATCAGGCTTTCCTGACTCTCCAGCTTGCAGACAGCAGACTGTGGGACTTCTTAGCCTCCATAACTGTGTGAGCCAATTCCTATAATAGTCTCCTCACATATACATGTGTGCGTGTGTGTATGTGTGTGTGTCCTACTGGCTGTTTCTTTGGAGAACTCTGATGATACTAACTTGAAAGTGAACACATGGCCATATGATAAGATGGTCATGTTTCAGACTTCACATATATTCTCACTCATGTGAAACTGTCTACTAATTACTTATGTTGGTTCTTAAAGAAATATTCTTAACCAAAGAGTAGGGCTCTGAGCTCAGTCTTAAAGGCAGAGTCAGATCCAGAGGTCACCATCATACTATATATTCTGATAGTGAAACCTCTGTTCACCATCTTTCATAGAACCCTAGATATTTAGAGTTTGGAAAAAGCACAGTGATAATCCATTCTAAACTACTTACAAATTTGATACCTCTGAGTCTTTTTATCTGACAAGACGACCCCATTTGTTGGTAGGATAGACAGATTTAGAACCCATATCTTCTGCTTCTTGGGGCCAAGATTCTTCCCCTGACATCTCACTACTTCAAAGAGGAATGCATGGTTCACATGGCATGATACTGAGAGTCATGTTATGTGCTAAACACATACCCACAGTAAAGGCACTATTCACATGTGTGACAATTCTACAGCTAGCATAATTGGTGTCTGAGACTAGAGGCCTTTGAGAGCATGATGGTAATCTCTGAAGATAAACAGGAGCCAGTGGACATGGGAGGCGTCTGTTGTCTGTTTCTGCAGCTTTCTACCATGTCCCGATGGTGGGGCACGCGTGACTATCTGGCACTGACTTATTCTGTGGCATGGCTAGTGATGTGTACATTCAGGTTAATACACGGAAGGTAAGTTTCATGAGAGGGTCTCATTTATATCTATAGTTCCCATGACACCTGGCACAATTGGCACTTGGGAAAGGAAGGAAGGAAGGCAGGCAAGCAGGCAGTGCATAAAGTTTGGGTTTGTTTTTGACAATCTTGCTTTGAAAGGATGGAAAATAAATGGTTCATCTGTAATTTCAAGATAGAATTCTTTCCTTTTTGATCATGGGTAAATGTATAAAACCCACATTTGTGGAAGGAACGTGTCAATCAGGCTATACCACCAAGTATGCATATCTGCCTGAGGCAAAAAAGATACATGAGGAAAACATTACTTGATTTACAGTTCTCACTTATGCTCCGTCCTTCCCTCTGGTGTGATCTATGGATTGACATTTTGCACGAATATGAATTCAGCTAATGATAAGCAAACTTTCTCATATCAGAATGCCTCCTTTCCCTAAAATGTGTAAAACTCATTAAAGCAAAATCAGTGGGCTTTCTTGAGGACCAACTGGAAAGGTCACACACAGAGGAAGAAAATCCATAAACTTCCAAAAGCAGGGACTGTATATTCTAACCAGGATATTGTCTGTTCTTTATCTTGGGTTCCTGTATCAATTCTCTGACCACAAACACATAGAAATACCCCTTGAGGTTCCATGGATATTTTTGGTTATAAAGAGTGTCAAAGTGAAAACGAAAGTCGCTCAGTCGTGTCCGACTCTTTGCAACCCCATGGACTATACAGTCCATGGAATTCTCTAGGCCAGAGTACTGACGTGGGTAGCCTTTCCCTTCTCCAGGGGATCTTCCCAATCCAGGGATCAAACCCAGGTCTCCCGCATTGCAGGCATATTCTTTACCAGCTGAGCCACAAGGGAAGCCTGATGAGTGTCAGGGAAACCAATATTTGTGTGTGTGCGTGTGTGTTTGTTTTTAAATAATATTGCTACTTATTCTTTTCTTTCCTCTATTTGTTTCTACCAGTCTCAGCTTTAATTCATAGTGTACAACCAGGTATGTGACCATGTGTTAACTTTATTTGCAAAAGGGGGTAATTAAAATTGTCAGGATTATTACTTATCCTTAAGAAAATGAAATTTACAGAGTTTCTTATAAAGCTCTTCACTGCATTAACAACTGTATTCATAGTTTAAAAAATACATGTGTACACACACACACACACGGTTATGAGCTGAAGAGATGTCAACACCCCTTAGAGGTTACAGGTTAGTTCACTGGTTACAGAAGAATGTGCTGAGTTGAAACTGATCTTTACATAGGTAAATACATATTTCCACAAGAGACCACTCAATCATCCTCTGATCACTTTTGCTAAGGGGGTAGGGGGAAGGAGTCTATATTTTCCAGAAGAAAAAGAATTCCTAATAAAGACCATCTGTAACTTGGCCTTCCATGCTATCAATTAGGAATACTTAAAAGACATTCCATTGCAAATAAATTTCTGTAACTTACAGAAAGAGGGTAAAATTTCACTAACAAATAAACCTTTGAGGGGCTCCCCAAATAACAAAGAATCATAGAAAGATCTAGTAGCCCCCTCATGTTAATGCATGGGGTGCAGTGATAGGAGATGGAGAAAGGTATTTGAATTTGTCTTTCTCATTCTGCATCTGTAGGGTGGATGGGAAATATTCCAAGACTAGAGCTGGCAAACATTTTGATTGCAGATTCTTTCAAAGATGTTCATAGTCAGAAACCTGTTGATAAACAACTAAGGAGTTTCTATAATGGAAATGATTATGAAACTTCTCCTTGGTCTCTGGCTGTCACACTAGGAAGAAGGCCAGGGTCACCCAGAACCCAGTGTGAAAACTTGTGATTTAGAACACTGCTGTCCAACAGAACTATAATGGGAGTTACAAATGCAATTTAAAATTTTCTATGAGCCACATTTTAAAAAGTAAAAGAAATGGCTGAGATTACTTTACTAATATATTTTAGCTAACCCAACATGTATAAAATATTATAATTTCAACATATAATCAATATAAAATTTTTAAGATGGTTTACTCATTCTTTTAATACTAAGTTTTTGAAATTAGGTGTCTATTTTACACTTTTACCACACCTCAATTCAGACCTGTCACATTTTAAGCTCAAAAGCCATATGTGGTTAGTGATTACCATATTGGATAGTTTATGTTTCCACTTTGTTCTCACCTACCCAGTGGATTTAGTCTTTCTTACTTTTTTTTTTTCTTCACTAGGGCAGTGTGTGCTTTCATAAAAATTCTTTACTAAAGGAAATCTTTTTGTTTTGTTTTGAAAATTTAAACCATATTCATGAGTTAATTATTAATCATTTCTAATCCAAGGACAGACTGCATGTTCATCCCTTCTCACCTTTTTCTCCCCTATTTCTTCTCAGTAGGGGAGGACAGAGGGAGAAATAATCAAACATCATTTGAGAGAAGTCATTTGCTTTCGTCTAGGTTTGTCTGTCAGTACCCCAGGATCAAACATCTATTTCAGGGAAAAAACTATAAGTGTAGTTTAGAAATTAACCCTTAACTCTTCCTGATGTGTGATGTAATAACTTACTTCAAAGTCATCCACTGTCTGAGCTAAGCAACTAGCCCAGTGGGATAGGATAATAGTTGTAGATATACCCTATCTGTGAATTCTGGCTTATGAGTGGGATAAAGCCCAGATATTGTTCTTCTCCCATGGATGGAGAGTAACTTCACTCATTTAACTCAGTATGCCTTGAGCACTCGCTAGGTGAAAAGTACACAGAAAGCAAAAACAACTGTATAGTCTTTTCCCTATAAGACAGATGAATAGTAGCAAATATAAGGTAATTAGTGACAAGCTACTATATTGTAAGTTCTCTGAGGGTAGGACTGAATTTCATTTATCACTGAACACAGTGCCTGAACAGACCTGTTGCTCAACAAATATTTATCAAGTGAATGAATGGTATGCCAGAGAAGGGGCAGGGGAATGAGAAGTACAGGAGCTGTGCCATTAGGATTATTTAGGGAAGATGGAATATCCTAGAGGAGGTGAAACTGTAGGATTGTGATTGGTAGTGGAAATGCATAGAGGGAAAGGTTTGAGAAAAGATAGATGTACCATTTCATGGTCTGCTGTGCTACTTTATATTCCTAGTAGTTGATGAATCTCCAGGGCCCATTTAGCCAAAACAAACAAATGAAAATATAAATATACTGACCTTTCAGAAGACAGTCGATGGGTTCCCTTCAAGAACCTGATTTTATATAACTTCCAATTACAGGGAAAGAGATGGTTTGTGTGAAATGTAGAAAAGCATTCTGAAAAACCGGCTCTACAGTGATCCCAGATGTGTTATTTTTAATTTAAAAAAGAGGAGGGAAGGCTATAATTTTTTAAAGGATAGTGAAATTTAAAAAGTATAGTGAACTGGCAGGTTTTAAACTATAAATATTCTAACACTAACTTCAAAATAATGAATTCATTTGATTTTGGGATATTTACAATTCCTTTAATACTACTCTATTTTTGTTGTTGTTCATACAGGAAATTTTCTAATATTGATTTTCCTGCTCTGATAATTTCACACCAGTATTCATTTATAAAAACCATTAAGTTGCTTATTATCTGCAAGAAAAATCAGTGATGGTTATACAAGGTAGTTAAAAAAAAACTGAATCGAGGTCTAATACAACTGAAAATTGCAAATTGTCACAGTTATTACCATAACATTAGCAGCAACTAAAGCTCACAAGGCTAAGGTGACAATGAGAGATAATGATGCAATGTCAATCTCATAATGCAATAAAGAGAAAAGCAGAGCATGAGCACTGAAATATGATAAAATAGGTTTCTCCTCCAATCTTCTTATAGTACATACTTTGGAAATACTGGGGGTTTTGACAACTTAAAACATCCCATGGATTATCCTATATATTAAAAAAAATTTAATTTAGTGGTATAATTTCTATAGTAAAATTAATCTTTTCTTATTATAATAGCTCTTTCTTTAACTGGAAGAAGAAGGCATGAGTGTACTTGATTCCTACATATAATACTTTCAGGAAAGAGCCCAAGCTGTATCTCTCTAGACAACTGAATCTATTCATTTTAAATGAGTTTCTCAACAGAAATCATGGAACTTGGAATAATCACCTTAGTGATTCTGAGTTATGCCTCTATGTTAATTAACTCCTTCATCTGACACTTATTGATATATGATAACTAAGGGTAGGTAACATGAATATGTATTACTCATGTATCAGTCACTGAGTTAAGCTATTCAGATATGCTGTATCATTTAATTCTAACAACAATCCTATGAGATAATGCTTAGTTTTGTCATTTTTATAAACGTCAGAAAAGAAAATTGAATTATCAAATACCTTTAAGGTGCCCAAAGTTGCCCAGGTAGCAAGGAGTCAAACAGTATAAAGAGGAAGGACTATGAACCCAGATTGCTTGGGTCAAATCCTAGCAGTTTTGCCCATTTAGAATTGATGTATCAATGGGCAAGTCATACTATCTATGTCTTGGCTTCTAAATCTGTAAAATGGGTATAAAGCAAAGCCTGCTTCATAGGGTCATTGTGAAGATTAAGTAAATCAATGCATGTAAAGAACTAAGAATAGCATCAATATTTATACAGCAACAAGTACTACAGTACATATTGTTTAGTCGCTAAGTCGTGTCTGACTCATTGTGACCCCAAGGACTGTGTAACCTGCCAGGCTCCTCTGTCGATGGGATTTTCCAGTCAAGAATACTGGAGTGGGTTGCCATTTCCTCATCCAATAATAACATATGATGGTTAGTTTATTACTGCCTCTATACCACACCAGAGATGGTACAACCTTAGCATTAAGAGTGGGGATATCTCTACTTGTTATAAAAATTGAAGATGCTCATATCCTCATAAAAGTGGAGAAATGAAGTAAATAGGTACAAATTATGGGCTGAATATTCAAGGTTTCGGAAAGATGAATGAGATCAAAGCATTACCAATCCCCTCCTGCAGCTTAATCTTGGGATACCCAGGTAAGAAATAGCAGCTATGTATATTTTGGACATCCTTGAAGAGACATTTCATACTCTCTCTGTGAAGACACAGAGACAGAGCTGGATGTTCGGATAGTCAGATTAAGATATCAAAAGTTAAAGATCTTAAATTAGGAAACATTTGGTGTCAGAGCAGAGAATGTATCAAGAAGAAAAAAGGCACTGAAAAGAACATGTAGGGCTTGTGGGTTTTCAGCTAATAACAGCAGCATTTTTCTGGTCTGATTAATATTGATTTTTATTCTGTTTTGCTACATGATAGTTATCTTACTAAGTATTTACTACTGTATGAGAATGAAGAGCCCATTTCCACAAGCCAGGTAGAAAATATTCTCAGCACTGGGGTATTCAATGTTTTTCTGTACAGATTTGGCCTGAGACCTTAGAGAATTATTAAAATACAAAGGTAAAAGCTTATATTATTTAATTATACCAAGCCTCAGCCTACTGGAATTATATGTATTTTTTTTTTCAATTTTCCTCAGTAAAATAATATCCTTTCTGTTTTCTTATGACTGAATAAAATGTGGTTACAGAATAGTAACTATTGAATAGTTCCCTATTCTAGCTCTCAGAGATAATGCTTTTACTCTTATTCCCTGACTTGGTCATCTCCTTCTTCCACTTTCCAGGCAATGATGCCCTAAAGAGATTAACCCCCTCTCTGGGGTTGGAGCCAATTCTTTCAATGGATGCCAAAAGTTCACCCCCAAAATTCAATTGTTGAGCTGTGTCTCTAATGGAATATGATTTTTGTTTACTTTAGATTATGCAATTGAGGAAGTCGTGCTAAATACACTGGCAGAATATAAAATGCCATTAAGACATGGTGTCACTGTTTCCTGCTTTGCTACATAAAATGCATCCATCTTTTGCAAAGCACTCTCCTATCTCTAGCAGACAGTTTTTAATAGCAATTTTCAAATAGGAGCTGTAATAAAGGCCAAATCTATTTTGTTACAGCAGCGGGAACTAACACCAGTTATCTGCTCTGGGCTAGTAAGCTACATGACAAATCAGTTTCCACCACCCACTGGGAACAACACACTTCACATGCAAATCAACAAATTAGGCAGTTTTCACAGATCCTATTTCCTCAGATTTAAAGTTTCATAAAATACCACATGATTTTTGCATTTAGATACATGAGCAATGAAGTCTAAAATAGTATATTTTTGTGTTTATTTGTTTTTATAATTACAGGTAAATTATAATAAAGGACTATGAAATTCAACAACCTTCTCTGTATTTATTATAGGCAATTAAATATAAACCTATATTTATTATAGGCATTTTTTATTTTAACCACATTCATGTAGCCTTCTCGGTAGCCAGATACCTCCAAAGTCGGAACAGAAAAAATTTCTTATTTCAATACAGGATGTCAAACTATTCAAAATAGTGGGATGATACAAAAACTATCTTGCCAGCCTTGAGTGAAGGGAGGCTGGTTGCTAGCAAGAATTCCCAAGGTGGTGATCCTTAAACTTAACACTCAAGTAAGACTAAGAATTGGCCACAGATATAGAGTGGCCATTGGTATAGAGTGGGTTCAAGGCTGGGTAATGGCATTTTACTCCCAAAATACTGATGGCTGAATGCTTTAACGGTACAGTCCAACACTTGCATGTACTTATCTATGGCTGCAGGACAGAATAAAGGTGAGGCACTGCATGACATCTTGGAAATTTCAGCATTTCAAGGCACTGTATACAGCCACTCTGAACATTTTGGCAAGGGATCAGATTTATCTTTGGAGAGGTCATATGGGTAGCACTGAAGAGGGTGGTTCAAAGAGAAACTTAAGACTGCTCAGACAGCCACTGTTTTAATCTGGGGAGAAGCTGAACTAAGGGAGTACAACGAAGGGTAAAATAAAGAATTTAGAAGCTTAGGGACTTGGTAATAGATTGAATTTGAGGGGTGAGAGGAAAGAATGCATCACTCTCTTGACCTCTTGGATAGCCTCAGTAAGGGCGGACAAGCAAAGCTAAGTTCACAATGTACAGGCTGAGTTTGGGGTACCTACAGATGCCTATGAGAAAATTGTTTAATAAGTTTTGTGTCTATGAATCTAGAGCTTGGGTAAAAGTCTGGTTTATAGCTGAAATTGCTAGGAGAGGTAGGGAGGGGTGAGTAGAAGGGGAAAGAGGAAGGAGAGAAAGAGAAAAAAACAGAAGGGTAAGAAGAAAGGGCTGAGCATAGAGAACTAGGGAATGCTAACTGTCCATAAGAGGCTAGGATAAGGAGCTAGAAGCAGCAGCTAGAAAGCTAAAAGGAGTACCTTGAGAGCAATATCCCAGAATATGGAAATAGGTATACAGTTAAAGATAAAATGATCCATGCAGAGCCAAGACAATTCATTTTTAAACATTACTAATTTTAAAAGGAAGGCTTATACATTACACTAAAACTTGACTTATATTGCTCATTGCCTGCCATTTCAAGAAAAAAAACTAGCTATTTTCTTGAACAGTAATTGGTGGCTGTTTTTTGAGGAAGTATCAATTTTTTAAAATTTTAATAAAAATGAGTATTGCTCTATAAATTATTTGACTATAACATTAAAGGTATGTGCCAGCAAATGTGGAAAACTCAGCAGTGGCCACAGGAATGAAAAAGGTCACTTTCCTTTCCAATCACAAAGAAACGCAATGCCAAAGAAAACTCAAACTACCGTACAACTGTGCTCATTTCACATGCTAGCCAGGTAATGCTCAAAATCCTTCAATCTAGGCTTCAACAGTATGTGAACTGAGAACTTCCAGATGCACAAGCTGGATTTAGAAAAGGCAGAGGAACCAAAGATCAAACTGCCAACATCCGCTGGATCACAGAAAAAGCAAGGGCATTCCAAAAAAATCATCTACTTGTGCTTCATTGACTACAGAAAAGCCTTTGACTGTGTGGATCACAACAAACTGTTGTAAATTCTTCAAGAGATGGGCCTGCCAGACCACCTTATCTATATCCTGAGAAACCTGTATGCAGGCCAAGAAGCAACAGTTAAAACTGGATGTGGAAAAATGCACTGGTTCAAAACTAGTAAAGGAGTACATCAAGGCTGTATATTGTCACCTACTTGTTTAAACTCTATGCAGTGTGTGTGTGTTAGTCCCTCAGCTGTGTCCAGTTCTTTGCGACCCCATGAACTGTAGCCTGCCAAGCTAGAGTACATCATACAAAATGCTAAGCTGGATGAAGTACAAGCTGGAATCAAGAAATATCAACAACTTCAGATATGCAGATGATACCTCTCTAATGGCAGAAAGCAAAGAGGAACTAAAGAGCCTCTTGAGGAAGGTGAAAGAGGAGAGTGAAAAAGTTGGCTTGAAATTGAACATTCAAAAAACAAAGATCATGACATCTAGTCCCATAACTTCAGGGTAAATAGATGGGGGGAAAGTGGGCACAGTGACAAATGTTATTTTCCTGGGCTCCAAAATCACCGTGGACAGTGACTGCAGCCAAAAAATTAAGAGGCTTGCTCCTTCGAAGAAAAGCTATGATAAACCTAGACAGTATATTAATAAGCAGAGATATCACTTTGTTGCCAAAGGTCCATCTAGTCAAAGCCATGTGGCTCAGTGGTAAAGAATCCGTCAGCAATGCAGGAGACGTTGTTTAATCCTTGGGTCAGGGAGATCCCCTGGGGGAGGACATGGCAAACCACTCCAGTATTTCTGCCTGAAAAATTTCATGGACTGAGGAGCCTGATGAGCTACAGTCCATGGGGTCCCAAAGAGTTGGACAGATCGAGCGATTGAACACATACATGGTCAACGCTATGGTTTTTTCAGTAGCCATGTACGGATGTGGGAATCAGGCCATAAGGAAACATGAGCGCCAAAGAACTGATGCTTTTGAACTGTGGTGTTGGAGAAGACTCTGGAGAGTCCCTTGGACAGCAAGGAGATCAAACCAGTCAATCCTAAAGGAAATCAACCTTGAATATTCATTGGAATGACTGCTGCTGACGCTGAAGCTCCAATACTTTGGCCACCTGATGCAAAGGGCCAACTCACTGGAAAAGACCCTAATAATGGGAAAGATTGAAGGCAAGAGGAGAAGAGAGAGGCAGAGGATAGATGGTTAGATAGCATCATTGACTCAATGGACATGAGTTTGCGCAAACTCCAGGAGATACTGAAAGGCAGGGAAGCCATGTATGCTGGAGTTCATGGGGTCGCAAACAGTGGGACACAACTTAGTGACTGAACAATAAAAACATTTAAGCTATCTTGGTAAACTTTATCTACACATTCTATTTATCACAAGCACTTCCTATTTTAAGAATAAGAATTCTTATTCATTTTAAAGAATTCTACATCATGTTAAAGATTTTAAATGTACAGAACTAATACAATAATATAAAAATTTATTTTGTAGTTTTGCAGGCTCCAGATAGTCACTTTTCAGTTTGGAGTGTATTGTGTGATATAGCAACATCTAATCGCCTAGGCTTAAACTTAGAATTTAAGCCTAGCTAAATTTAAACTAGAATTTAAGCCTAGTTCTAATAGACATTGTAAAGACCCTCAGAAAAGGAGGACTACAGTCCCAGTAATAGGACACACAATGGGCTACCTAAACATAACTGAAATTTTCTTGGCCTGAGTTGTGACAGCAGAGAGGAGACCTCAGCTAAAAAGCACAGGGAAATACAAACATAGAGCATCCTAACTAAAAAGAGTAATTTCTTGGTTAGATTGAGCAGAGCTATATTTGGTTTGTACTTAATGCAACATAGCTAGAGAGTACCCTCTGCATCAATGGGTTCCATATTTGCAGATCCAACCATATGGATGGAAAATATTTGGAAAAAAGTTCTAGAAAGTATCAAAAAACAAAAGTTGAATTTGCTAAGCCGGTAACTATTTGCATAGTGTTTATATTTCATTTACAACTATTTATAAAGCATTTTCATTGTTTTTTGGTATTTTAAGTAATCTTGTTATTGCTGCTTAATCACTAGGTTGTGTCCAACTCTTTTGAGACCCTTTGGACTGTAGACCAGCGAGCTCCTCTGTCCGTGGAATTTCCCAGGCAAGAATACTGGAGTGGGTTGCCATTTCCATCTCCAGGGGGTTTTCCTGACCCAGGTATCAAACCCATGTCTCCTGCGTTGGCAGGCAGATTCTTTAACACTGAGCCACCAAGGAACCCCTTCAAATAATCTAAAGATGATTTAAAGTATAAAGGAGACTGCACATAGGTTATGTACAAACACTGCATCATTTTTTATTAGGGATTTGATCATCTGCAGATTTTGGTATTTGGCATGGGGACTGGTGAGTCTGTGCTAAGTCGCTTCAGTCATGTCCGACTCTTTGCCACCCTATGGACTGTAGCCCATTAGGCTCCTCTGTCCATGGGATTCTCCAGGCAAGAATACTGGAGTGGGCTGCCATGCCTCCTCCAGGAAATCTTCCTGACCCAGGGATTGGCCTATGTCTCTTGCGTTGGCAGGCAGATTCTTTACCACTAGTGCTAACGGCAAGCCCCATGGGGCCTGGAATCAATCCCTAATAGATACTGAGGAACTACTATAGTACTAGAAAGGAGAAATTCATTAAGAAACTCCCCTCCATAGTGAAGTATTTCTTCCTATGACGTTGCACTTAGGTGATTATCGCCAACCTAGATCCATCTCGAGGAGGTCTCTGGGATGGAAAAAGTGCTGAGAGGAACACGCTGTATCTAATAATTCTTTACAGAGGGTTACATTCCTGTTGCAATGATAGTTGTATCCAACTAGGTGTTGAATATATTAGTAAAAGGAGCCAGCAAGTAGAAGACTATCAGCCACTTGTCAGGCAGAGACATAGATGGCTCTGCAGAGGTTGGATTCCATTATAAAGTGGATTTTAGTTTTTGTTTGTTTGTTTGTTTGTGTAACAGAACTGTCTGAGAATCAGAGGGAAAATATAGATCCTTCCTCCACAAGACTATACTCACTCATTTATGTAAAAATTTTGCACAGTACTCCAAGGACTGTGCCTTAGAAGTTTCACTCAATATGTGCTTCATAAACACTGTGTCATGGCATGAGGGTTCTCCACGTTAATTAACATTCTGGAAATTCTTTAAACTTGATATAGTTAACCTATAGAGTAAAACAAGACATACGAATTTTTACAAATTACTTATAATGCTACCTACCAACTTTTTTTATAAAGTTTAGAAAAAAGATACTAATGATAACAAAAAGCAGTGATATTACTTTTTGGCTAAAAGTTTAAAAGGGCTTCATAAAGTTGCAGTATCTTTCACCTGGAAGATATTTTGGGCACAGACATTCAAAGACATCAGAGATTACATCCTGACATACAGAAAGAAAGAGGATTCTGTAGAGTGTTTACACTGTTTGCTCCTTTATGATCTTGTCAGGGGAAGCACACTGATCGAAACCGCCCACCCTGGCCAGGCACCATAGTAACCATTTGCATGATTTGATTTATGACAGGAGGTCCTGGTAAGGAACGTGGAACCAATAAGTCGCCACCAACCAGAGGAGTTCAGGAAAGGTCAAAAGGAGACACCACATGTCCGACCACCTCCCAGAATCCTCTCTGGCATTCATGTTGGCTGAACAAGGCGTGCACCACCAGGAAGGACTCTTGAGTCAGAATGACTGGTTAAAGACAACCTAGAAACTAATCCCATGACCATAAAACCTGAGACTGCAAGCCATGTGGCAGAGCTGTTCTCCTGGGCTCCCTTACCCTGCTGCTCTCTGCCCGGGTGCCCTTTCCCAATAAAATCTCTTGCTTTGTCAGCACATGTGTCTCCTCGGACAATTCATTTCTGAGTGTAGACAAGAGCCCAGTTTCAGGCCCTAGAAGGGGTCCCCCTTCCTGCAACAGTTTTACCCAGAATCAAGCTATCCTCATTTAGCAATATGGACAAACTCAGTCATACGTGGCCATGTGCAGGGGAGGGCTGTTATCATGACATTCCTGTAATTTAGGGACAGACCTGTGGTAAGGAACACACTCAGGTATCACTGCTTTTATTCTCTGTAAAAGCTGGACTGAATGCTCAGGAAATAGTAGTTTTCTTAAGTACTGATTCTCAACACATGTATATCCCCATATCCTGTACCAGTTACACCTATGTTATATACTATATTCTCTACAATATTATGCATTATATGTATTTTGTACCACAATGATATTACTATACCTCCCTTTCTGTTTTAAGACACAAGAGCTTCACTAAAGTGAGATACCCCTGGAGTGGCCTCTCCCATTTAAAGATCCCCAGTACCTAACAAATGTAATTAAAGGGCTGGAAGAATACCTGTATTTCTCCAATTGCCAATTCCTGATGAGGCAAATTGTAAACTTTATGGATGCATTTAACTTCATTATTACTATCATATGACATTTATCTTTGGATATTTTTGTTTTCAAAATCAAATACCCAGATATGTGTAAGAAAAGCCCTAGGTGATCAGACTGGTACCGTATTGCTTCCCTAGGATCCCCTCCAGTCTTATCAATAAGTCATTGGCAGCAAAATGGAAAGGATAAAAAGTCTGAGAAAAAGATGGTATCAGATTTCTAAGAATCCTTTTGCAGCATGGTTTTAACAATAATCAGCAGGACATTTTCCTATTTACCATCTCATTCATGCACATTGTGCTAAATTCAATAGTTAATGAAGCCTCATCATAAGGATCAGATATTTGTACCTTTTTGCAGATGTCTTACTTTTGAAGTTTCCTTAATTGCAAAAGACATTTCACTCTTGGAAATGTGTACGCATTTACCAGAAGTGGACACTCACTTAATTTAAGTTTTTAGATTAGATGGTGTCCACAAAAATTAAAAAAAAACACACACAATGAAGGTTTTTTTTTAAAACTTATAATCCTATTTGCAATCAGCACTTTACTTATTTTATAACTTCTAATTTCACTGATTTGAGGCTGAAGCAAGGCCAGCTCATTACTGTCCTCAAATACAGCATAAAAATGGTAGAATGATGCAGTATTAGCTTCCAAGTCTTCTAGGGGAAAAAGGGTATCAGGTTCGCATATACTTACAGATTATTCAGAAAAAAAAGGAGTGCATGCTTGTCTCTGTACACATATCCATACAGAGAGAAAAAAAAAAGTGAGAGAGAAAAATAACACTTGAGCTAATGTAGAGATATGTTAACATCCGAGGAAAAGAATCTAGATTAAAAGTACATAAGGACCCTTTATATTGTGTGTCATTTCTCTAAGTCTAAAATTATTTTATAATAAGTTTAAAAATCTAAGTAATTTCTGAATTTAAAAAGATGAGAAAGTGATCAAAGAATTTATAGACTTAGTATATAAGGATGCTCTAAGACACATGTACTATTGGCTTGATCTTGTAAATCAACAATCAATACTCAAACACTTATGTTGTTTAAAGTTGCTGGTCTACTGGCAACATCCAGCAATATACATTACAAACAGCATCATCCTTAAACGATATTAATGTTTCAGCTCAGCTGTCATCAATTATTTAAGACTCACTTCCCAAGCAGGTTGGTAAGGCTAGAAGGCAAGAGTTTTCAGAGAGGGAAGGGAGAATTATGGAAAGAAAATCCCAAATTACTTTATCCTAGTAAGAGAAATCTTTTCAAGCAACCTAGAACCCATGTGTATATGTATATATATATATAAGGGACTATTTTCATCTGGTGACCTATCCATCAGATAAAGCAAAATAATATCATTGCCCAAAGGAGACAAATCTCCCCCAGGCCATGTATGTCAGTAAAATAAGGGATCAACTTATTGAAATATTGGCCCAGCTAGACTTTCTTCCATTAACAATCAGTTGAGACACATTTTTAAAGCAACAGCTTAAATGAATGGCTATGTGTCTGTAATAATTCTGACTTAAAATGTCAACTGTATTTGAGATGCTATGTGCATTTAATCAATGTCTCTATATTATAAAATAAATATACTTCAGTGTGACTGCTGTGCCAGCCATAAATCATAATTCACAAAGAACATCTTATCCTCACTATTGATAGTCATTAATGACAATACTGATTAAAATGGTATCTGCCTGCCATATTATTGTTAAACAGTCTATTAGAATTTCTATTACATCCTATAACCTACCACTATTTCTCTTTATGCTGATACATCTCTTTTGGAATAAAACATGATACATTTAAAGTTTAACACTGAAAATGCAAAACTTAAGAGCAGAGTTTATCAGTAAGTTTAACCTGTATCTCCAAAATGAAGAGTTACTTCTGTTAGAGATTCCAGTATTCAAAGGATTTGTTTCTCTCTTTCAGCATTACTATCTGAAGTTTTCAAAATGAAAACTTTGGATTTAAAAAAAAAAAAAAAAACAAGAGAAAAAAAAATCAATTGTCATTTCAAAATTAAATCAGCCTATGAAAGCCTCTGTAAGTAGAAACAGTTAGTTACTATTTTTAAAATGGATTTCTTAGAGTCAAGAATTAACTCAGGAAACCATTGTTGAATGTGTATAATGAGTTAGGCAGTAAGCAATAGCAAAACTGATGTCAGATATGCCTAACATCCTACAGTCATTGTTTTAACTGGGGATTAGATAGTCCCATTAACCAGGATGAATAAAGGCTGGATGAATGACACAAAGGCACAGAGGCTGCCTTAGGCAGGTCAGCCAACTAGTCTAGAAGTGGTCTATCAAGGCATAGTCCATCAGCAGCACGGGTCTTGGTGTTGCAGGGAGGCAGCCAATTCTGATTCCATGCTGGAAACTGTTTCTTTGACTTGCTTTTCGCTGCTTTTACTATTATAATCATACTCAGCGGCCTGCCTGGAAGACCCTGCCCCTCTACTTGACTGTAAACTAAAGTGTCTTTGTTCAGCTCCCGGAGAGATTGTTTGTCTCAGCCCACCTGTGAATAGAAGAGATTAACACCCCTTCCAAAGGCTAGCCATTCCCTTGGAGATGTTTTGCAAGACTGAAGACCCTTTCACTTTACTTCCCCACTGCCTCTCCCTCTCTATTCTGCCTTTTGACTTTAGTTCCTCATCGCTTTTTTTTCTCTCTGGTCTATAAAAGAACCTGGCGTCCAGACCCCAATAAGATGGTTATTTTGAGGCACTAGCCTGCCATCTTCTTGGTCTGCTGGATCCCTGATTAGTCCCTTCCTTGCCTCAACACCTCATCTCTCGGATTCATTGGCCTGTCATGCAGTGAGCAGAGTGAGTCTGGCATAACAATGGCAGTGAGGAAAGCAAATGACAGATGAATTCGCAAAAGTCAGATAAGATGCCAAAGATTCAAAGGAAAAGTATTGTGTAAGTAGACATATGAGGCTGAAGATGGAGCCAGGAGCTAGTATTGTGGGTGTGACCTGTCAGAGAAACTAAGTTTCATTATACCAGAGATGTCTAAAATGATGGGGTTGGAATCCCATCAGGCCATGGGATCTACATAGCACCAAAGGTGTGAGGCGGTGCTACCAGGCAGACTCCAGAGTAAAAGTTATCTTGATAGGGAGGTAGCCCTTCCTTTAAGAGTCATAGCTACTCAGAGCTCCAGTTTACGAAGTTCTGTGGTGAGACCACTGGAAACCCAAAGTGAAGACCAATTACACAGAGCTGACCAGGGTTGGGGGAGAGATTGCTGATAATCAATCTATTTCTGGGTTTTATTCAGGAGACAAGGACCAGGAGGAACCTGAGAACTGGGTGACCTTTATGAGAAGACACGAAGGAAAGACAAAGAGAAGGAGAATGAAGAAAGGGCTGAGGTAGAGGGAAAAGAACAATTTTTAAGAGGTGGCTTTCATGCCCAAGATGCTACAAGACCGGTGGAAACTATCAAGATGTTCCAGACCAGTTCAAAGGCAAGTCCAGAATAATCAGACTTTACTACAAAGTGTGGCCTGAGCATGTTGAGACTGAAAAGGAGCTCAGGGAGCTGGCTTCAGAAGGCTGACCAGAGGAGTCAAACTGCCAGGGGAAAGAGCTGAATCTGCCTGAGGAAGTGAGGACAACCTACTGGGTCCCCACATCTGTATTGGCTACCAAGGTTCCTCGGCAATCTTGCTAATTTTTAACAACGCAAAAACAATCATCTGTATACACTGAATGCTTAGGTTTATGGATTATGCTTGTGTTGTTGAGAGTTTCTTCTTTACTTCTCTTTACTCAAGTCATCACATGGGGAAAGAAGCTGCAACTGAAAGTAGTAAAACAAAAGTAAATGGAGAAGGAAGAATAAATAGGAGGATATTTGGAGAGCAAATTCCAATTAATTTGCTGGAAAGTCTTTACAAAAATGCATCAGTAATCATATCACAGTGGACATTAAAAGCCCTGGTAGAGTGGGGATGAAGCAGGAATGGCAGAAGCATGGAGGTGATGGGTAGTCTAGAGTAGTGTGTCTTGGTCAAAAGCCTAGGATATTGGTCAAAGTTACCGCTTTCATTTTACAGTCCATCTTTTTCATAAAACCTCTTCCTTCACATATTCTGAAAATTCCAGGAGGCAAAAAGGAAGGCAGAACAAATCTATGCTATTGATTTTCTACTATACATTGACTAGAGTTCAAATTTAAAGTGGAAAATTACAGTCCCTGGGGGAGAAGAAACCTATCAATGGGAGGAACTAATACCAAAAGCACCAGAATTAGAGTTTTTACTGTTCACTGGTGATTTTGTCAGCAATCACAGTTGCAAACCGTTATTTCTGGTCGATGTACCCTCCAGCTTTCTCTTGAGTCTTGAATTACATAATAGTTTAAAGAATTCTTTTGTGGGCACTTGGGGTGCTGCTTTGAGTCATTCTCTGCTGAAACATTTCTACTTTGATTTCAGGAGCTACGTGGCTGTTTTTCAGATACTAAGAAAGCCTTAGGAGACTAGAGAGAGGCTCAGATATAGACAAGTACAAAAAACTAAGACAATGGAAGAGTACACTCAAGCTTTCTTTTATAGCTTTTGCTCATTTATATACATATTCTATTTGTAGCATAAATATTTTAAAGTTGTAGTATTAAAATTATTTTTAATTTTTGTTTTGTTTTTCAAAGAACTTTTATGACTACATCAGTTCAGTTCAGCCACTCAGTTGTGTCTGACTTTGTAACCCCATGGACTGCAGGATGCCAGGCCTCCCTAGGGACTCTTGAGAGTCTTCTCCAACACTACTGTTCAAAAGCATCAGTTCTTCAGTGTTCAGCTTTCTTTATAGTCCAATTCTCACTATGTTATGTAGTTATGACTACCCAGTGGCATATAATCAAAGAGTGGGGAGGGAACGTGAGGATCACAAGATCTAATAGGAATGCAAACTAGGGTGATCCACTCACCCAATTTGCTTAAAATGAGGAGATTCCCTGGGATGGGTTTCTCAGTGCTCAAACTATAATGACCTGGACACCCCAACACAGACCAAATAACACACTGAGCATGAAAACGTTTAAAGGCCAGATTTTTCTGTTTGCCTCTAATTAGATTTCCTACTTTGGCAAGATAAAGGTTAACAGTCTTGGGCTATTTCCTCCAATTCACCTGTGAAACTGACTTTTCAGATTTCAATCTTTATCTGTTTAAGTGTACAGACATATGTATACTTTAATCATTTTCAGCCAACAGTCAAGTAGTTGATGATCACAATGATAATTTATACATATATTGCAAATATATATGACAAATAGACCCTGATGCTTGGAAAGATTGAAGGTAGGAGGAGAAGGAGACCAGAGGATGAGATGATTGGATGGCATCACTGACTTGCTGGGCATGAGTTTGAGCAAACTCCAGGAGACAGTGAAGGATAAGGAAGCCTGGTATGCTTCAGTCAATGGGGTCACAAAGAGTTGGACATGACTTAGCGACTGAACAACAACAAAAAGTACATATCTCCCAGGCAGAGAAAAACTTCCATTCAAGAAGGCAGTTACACAGCTAAGTTTAGATATTGAGACATCTCATTTTCAATATTTTTACTAAGTATACTGCAAATGTTTTAACCATAATTTTATGGGATTCAGGGATGCTCTGGTTATTTAAAAGGAGTTTCGTGAAGTTTATGTCACTTTAATAAAACCCTTCCACACTTTAAGGAAAGTGTAGCAAGGGACTTGTTTACTGTCATTATCTTCAAACTGAAAACAATACTCATTAGACAATCAATATTCGTTGTATGAATGAAAGAAATCTCAGGAAAGAAAAGAAATAACAGATTGGTTGCTTACTTTCAACATGTTTGTTGTGTTCCTTGTTGCTGCTTGGTCAACAGCACTAAATAAATTATTTCAAAAAATATTGGGGATTGCTCCACTCAACCTAAAAAATCAGTTTGGAAAGATATGTTCAAAACTTGTTTATTAAGAAAAGGCTTGGGTTTGGTTTTTTACAAATGGAGAGGTAGACACGGGTTTGACGGTATGCATCTGAATTCGAACTACAATTATGATCCTATCTTCACAATTTGGCTTTTAATTTTAAATCCTAGTTTCCTTGCTAGTAATTTCATATTTATGGGTTATCTTAATTAGATAGTAAGTTTAAGTAAAGGGTTCATGTTGTATATCTTTTTCTGAATTTCCCCAGAGTAACATTTACTAGATACTAAAGTAATGAACTGATTGGCTAATTTTTTCATACCATTTTAGATGGATATTCATCTTTCCTACTGTTAGGGAGGTCAATTCCATAACCTATTCAGAAACCTCATTCCAGTGCTTAACGACCATCTTCTTTTTTATATCTAACCTCATCTTTTTTTTCTGGTAAGTGATTTTGGCTCAATATCTCTAGCCCTGTCCTCAGTGGTGATGGTGAACAGCTGGTTATTATTACCAGTTAACTCATCCTTCAACCTTTACTTCAAGGAGAAATTAAAAACAAAGCAAAACAAAACTTCTAATACAGTTTGCCCTCTTTCTTATTTTTGGACCGCTTCCACTATTTTCATTATTTTCAATACTATTATCTAGAATGACTAAAGGGCACTACACATTAATATTCAAATAAGTCTACTCCAATTAGCACATCATATAAGCCAGCCAATCAGCACAAGCTTATTAAAGGCCAACACTGTGAAAAGTATGATGAGGAAGTCCGTTTGTTTAAAGGAATTTACAGTCCCACTGAGGACGTGAGACAAACATGTAAAACCCAAACTAAAAGCCGAGTCAGCCTATGAGAAGTACTAAATGAGGAGACATGAACTATAAAAGTATTGATGAGAAAGAGAGACACGCAGATCAAAGAAGGACTGTGGAAATGGGGCTGAAGCTGTGTTCAGAGGCCTGGGAGGACTCAGAGAGAAGGAAGAGGGATCAGCTCAAGAGAGGGGGACAGCTTAGGGCTCCATAAAGCTTGTTTGAGAGTAATAGTGAGTAATCTGGCTGGAGTAGTGAGTTTGCAGAAAGGAATAGGAAAAATCAACGATAGAGAAATAAACTGGAGGGACACACTTGGCAGTCCAGTGGTTAAGACTGTGCCCTTCCACTGCAGGGGGGTGCAGGTTCAAACTCTGGTTGGGAAACTAAGAAACTGTAGGCCATGCAGTGTGGCAAAAAAAAAAAAAATTAATAGAAAAAAAAGAAAAGAAACTGGAATAAGAATATAGAGGCTACTGAATGCCAAACTAATTTTATTTTAATGAGTCAGTAGTTACCAAATGGGAGGTTCCTGGCGTTGGATGCAAAAGAAACATCAGGGAATCCCAGGTCCTAGTGTAGACCTAGTGAATCAGAATCTCTGATGATGAAGTCCAGTGATTCATAACTTTAACAAGCTTTGTTGATGACTCTAGAGTATATTTGGATTTTTGAGAACTACTAGATAATTGGGAATCATCACACAAAGGAGAAAGTTGAAGCACAGAGTGGTTACGAAGTTGTTGAAAGAAATGGAGCTGGGATTTGAACCTAAACAGAACAATTCTGAAGGCTCTGCTCTTGCCACTGTTCTATGTCACATTTGAGGGCACAAGGTGTTCATTGAATATCTGATAACTGAATGAATGAATGATTGGTGGTCATGCCTGGGATGAACTGGAATGAAGAAAGAAAGAAAGCATGCTAATTGGTTAGGCATCTATGGAAGCAGTCTAGTCATAGAAAACAAACATGGTAATTAGAGTATGGCAATAGAAATGGAAGAAGAATAACAAAGACCCAAATGGAAGAGACAGCATTTTGTAAGTATCAACAGGATTGCTGGATGATGGAAAATGGGAATAGGAAGAGGGAGGCATCCCGGATGTCATGGGTTCCTGGCAGGATTAGACAGAATCAAGGGAGTCAGGATGAACTTGTGACTCAGATGCATGAATGATGAATTAGATTTCAGACATGCTGAAGCTAAGGTGAGGCCGGGCCACCACACAGAAATGACCAGCAGCTAGCTGGAGAAACAAAACTGGACTGTCTCCAAAATTCTAGTGGATGCTATTTAGCATGGTTAAGATGATAGTTCTAGATGTGGAACCTAATAAATACTTGTATATCTCTTGTGTATGAAAGTATACACAGAATTATGGCTGGTGTCAATGAATGTTTAAATGCTAATACAATAGAAGCAGTGATCAAGAGGGGTCTTGGTATTGTTATCAGTTCAAAGTCTCTTCAGGTAGGCTGTCTCACTTCTCCAGTCTCATTCTTTACTGCTTGCCATGTTCATCTCCCATGCATCAGGAAGATGGATGTTAGTAAATCACACTGAGGTTCTCAGATAAAAGGTGCTAAGTAAAGAACTAATTCCATTTTTCCTCCATGCAAATGATTAAATCTATACATGTCATTATCTAATAGTATTAAGTAAACATCCTACAAGGACATGACATTGTGCTGGACATGGTACAAAGCAAATTAACAAATACAGTCTCAACAAGGAACTTACCAGTGTTTATATACATGAATAAAACTGTTGTTACTATGTTTTATTAGTTATTTAATATGAGTATGCAAATGACTCCATTAGGAAATCCTTTGCATTTTATTAATCCAGCATTTTAAATGATTATATTTCACCTTAGATGCTAATGAAGTTTATTTATTAATGTGTAGCTTCCACTTTAGTGCTTGTCAAAGTTCTTTTTAGCATATCAATTTCTTTAAAAGTTAAGCCAATTTTTTTCCACTGGACTTCTGTTCTGATCTGTTTACAACTTTAAACCTCATTATCCAAGAGAAGGACCAAGGTAAAGGGCCTATTCTTCTTCAGTACTCTTTTGTAATTCACATTAACGTTAATGGGAGCTATGCATGCACACTAAAAGAAGGAAACCCTAATTAAACAAGTAGCCTTTTGGTTGACATACTACATGATCATTTTTTATTGTTATATGTATGAGAAAATCATCTTGCCTTGGACACCCATAAACAGAACTACTAAGTAATCAAACTTACATAGGGTAGGAGGGGAAGGTGATGAACAGCCATCAGCTTTTCAAATGAGTTTGAAAACAAGCTACCGGTGCACTTTTATACTAATGAACTCCATCAGTGCCCCTCACTCCTCCACTGAACACACACTCACCCCCTCCCCCAGAAAAAAAGAATGACAAACATTTGCAGACATACTTGACAGTTGAAAAAAAATGATTAAAGTCAAGACACCGAACAAACTCTGCATGCTGGGTACCATAGTAGTTCATCTGTCTGCACTCAGTCTATCAGGGGAGTAGCCCATCTGTCTCTGGGTCATCCTTTAGTTAAGAAATAAACGCTGACCAAGCAGTCCTAAATGTGTTTGATCCAAATTTCACCTATACTTTTTAGGTACCATGCTTGCATCTCTTTTCATCATCTTATATAATTTGCCCTATTCATAAAGACTCCCTCTCCAATTCTTTGTATTCTCCTGTTCACAATCTACTCATATTATGATGCTAATTTCCCCCTCTGGTGCTTAGTTGCAAACGAACAAAAGCTAGGATGTATGATACATAAATATATAAATATTATCAGCTATCACACCACTGGGTTTAATGGAAGTCAATATCAGTATATTATATTCTCTACTTTGCAATTCCATTATGGGCTCAACACTGCTGGCCGTAAAAAAGAGCATTCTGAGTCTACGCTTGTGATAGTAATAATGAAAAAAAAAAAGGGGTCATTGCTCTTCCCAACTTGAATGAAAAATTAAAATTACTAGGGCACTTAGCTCAAAGGAAAATTGGCAAATTAACAAACCAAGAAACGAAATATTCATGGCTCATACTGTGGAAGAGAAACTTAAATAATTTAAGATGGACGGTGAGGTGAGAAAATTCAGAGTTACCAAAGAGGCAAAAAGTGAGCCGAACCACATTGCGATGTGCTTTCAGCTCCTATTTCTTTCCCTCAGCAATCAGAAATCAGAGACAGACATGGAGGAAAATGGATGGCTGCACCAGGAGTAGCCTTTGACATGCAATTTTATTCATTTATTTTTGTCACAGTCCTATATTTCTGTCAGATTTAATATATGCAGCCATTTTACCCTGATCTACAAATCTCTGTGTTTTCAATGTATTTCTATATCCAGCTGGAAGCTGAATTATGAACTTTGACCTAATCTGGCTTTCATTTTTCATCTGAAATTTCATGTTTCCAACTGGCCTCTACTTCACGAAACCAAGCACCTTAACTAGTCTGTGGTGGGCCTTTCGCCTTTGGGGAAATGACTGTTACAATTTCCCTGGCCTGGCTGCATAAGCTAGGTTATCCTTCACACCCATAAAGTTGCAGGGATAACCAGATACTTCACAACCACTATCTGGGAAGAGGTAATGACAGCCACAAGTGTATTACAGTCATTGTACACGAGACCTATAACAGCCGTTATGGGATCAAGGTAAGGAGAAGAAAGTATGACAGGTATGTCATGCTCCCTGGAGACTTAAGTATTCAGTCTATCTAACCTAATTTAAAAATCAAGTCAAAATGTATCTTTATGGGTCATGTATTATAAGACAACTTCCAAGGCAGTCCAATGAAATAACTCTGAGCCATGCATTAAGAATATCAAGTCTGAAACCAATCCATTCTAGTCTGAAATATTGGACAAAGGAAAAAAAAAAAAGAAAGCAAAACCAAACAAAAAAATTATTCTCCATCTGAGTTTATTTTCTATTTGTATTTAGCAATAGAAAGTTTTGCTGACTTAATTTGATATGAAGTTATTCATCATTAAGAGAGGAAATAACCTTTGAAAACAATTAATGGTTACATTTAGAAGGGGGTGACCCAAAGTTTATAAAATATCAATGAAAGAATGATTTCAGTTTTCATGACTTCTTAGAGTTTCCTGCACAAAACTGTCCAGGCTTAAGACAGCATGTCTGCCTGAAATAATAGCAATTAGAGGGAAAGAGAAAAATCAAAGCAAAATTTAGTGGGTTACAAGTGAAAGGCAATATCTGAGGGTTGGCTGTCTGAGGTTTTGTCCCTTGATGGAAGACATGAAAGGAAATCTACTAGGCCAGGAACCATACTGAGTGTTTTACTCACAGAAACTGCTGAACTTAAACTTCACAACAATTCAGAGAGTATACATTATTATCCTCAGTTTATTTATGAGTAGACTGAGATGCCAAGGGATTAATGAAGGCCACAGAGCTTGTAACTGGCAGATTTTCAACTCAGTTAAGAATTAACTTGATGGCAGTAATGTCTGGGTTGTTCGTGGTGGTAGTGAGGGTGTCTGTGTGTTTGTGTGTGTGTGTGTATGTGTGTAGGAGTATTCTTTTTTAAGTAATTCACAGCAAATGTCATAATATAGAGCTTCCCTAGTTTCAATAAGATATTTACAGGCAGATATTGTGGGTTTGGTTCCAGATTACGGCAATGATATCACAAAACAAGTCACACAACTTTTTTGGCTTCCCAGTGCATATAAAAGTTATGTTTATAGTATGAAAGTGAAAGGAAAATGAAAGTCACTTAGTCGTGTTTGACTCTTTGCAACCCCATGGACTATACAGTCCATGGAATTCTCCAGGCCAGAGTATCAGAATGGGTAGTCTCTCCCTTCTCCAGGGGATCTTCCCCACCCAGGGATTGAACCCAGGTCTCTTGCATCATTGGTGGATTCTTTACCAGCTGAGCCACAAGGGAAGCCCAGAAATACTGGGGTGCGTAACCTATCCCTTATCCAATGGATCTTCCAGACCCAGGAACTGAACCAGGGTCTCCTGCACTGCAGGCAGATTCTTTACCAATTAAGCTATCAGGGAAGCCCTGTTTATAGTATATTGTGGTCTATTAAATGTGCAATAGCATTATGTTTAAGAAACAATGCACATCTTAATTAAAATATACTTTATTGCTAAAATAGGCTAACCATCATCAGAGATCACTGATCATAGATCACCATAACATAAATAATAATGAAAAAGCCTGAACCATTGCATGAATGATGAAAATGTGACAAAAAGACATGAACTGAGCAAATGCTATTTAAAAAATGGCACCAATAGACTTGCTCAATGCAGGGTTATCACAAACCTTCAATTTGTAAAAATTACAATATCTCCAAAGCAAAATAAGTGAAGTACAATAAAACAAGGCATGCTTGTAGTATATTTTGGTATAAAATGGATGAAACAGATGCTTTCCCATTTGCAAAGCTTAGAAATAAAAGTTTTTCCTCTGTGTTCTAAAAAGTACCTTTGTCATTAGGGTTCATGATTTAGGTTTTTTGTTGTAGAAACTAAACCAGTGTATACCTACATTAACTGGGTTAAGATGAAATAATGAAAAAAATATTCAACTGGTAGGCTGGCAGAAACAGAGCTAATATAAACAGCTACGAATCAAGTTCACGATTCAGATCACAGACCATGTGTCTTCAAAATGTTTGTATCAGGTATGAAGTATCATCACCTTCAAAATGATGCTTCAGGTATCATATGTACTAAAACAGACACAATTTGGGCTGGCACTCTGTTACAGCTTTATGTGAAATTGGTTTAAAAATAATCTCATACTCATATGCGACAAAAGAAAGAAAAGAAAGCAGGCATAAAGTGATCTGGTATGAGTACTCTGGGGTGCTAAGTTCTGATAGTGTAGCTGCTGGGAATTCAATGTGGCCTGGGCAGGTGCACACTCCATCAGGTAGGTAAACAGTGGCTGAGGGTGCAATGATGCCATCTTTTCTGATTTTACCTTTTCTTCTGATTTTACCTTTTTACCTTTCTTAGCACCTACTACAGCCTGAAATAATCTCAGTGACTTTGAGTGAGTTGTTCATTCTTCTCTCCCTTACTGGGATAGAAATTCCACAAGAGCCATGGCCTGGAGATCTTGTTCAGCACCATATAAATTGACTGATTCCTTCAAGTTCTATGCATCCTAGGCAAACATCCCATCACTCCCTGGGAAATTCATTGTTACAGGCAGTTCACATGTTGTACGATGTTTTGTTTGTTTTGATTTAAATTCACCACAAGAAATTAAAAAGTCTCTGATTCTTCCCTCCCTTGTGAAGATAAATAAAAGTACCATTAAAGAAGCGATTTATCACTGTATGCCCAGTGCCTAGAAGAGTGCCCGATGCAAGTAAAAGTATTAGTTGCTCAGTTGTGTCCCATGTACTGTATCCTGCCAGATTCCTCTGTCCATGGAATTCTCAAGGCAAGAATACTAGAGTGGGTTGCCATTCCCTTTTCCAAGGGATCTTCCTGACCCAGGGATTGAACCCAGGTCTCTCGCATTACAGGTCTCTGTTTGCATCAAGGAAGTCTGATGCAAAGAAGGCCCTTATTAAATGGTGGTTATGTAATTTGAAGAATAATTACGAATGCTTTTGACAAAGAGGAGGCATTCAACAATGTTACTGATCAAATGAATATGGGCAAAATATTAAAAAACAGAAATGAAATTCTTAGCGACAGATTTTACTCTTTGTTCTTTGTTAATCCATCAAAAAAGAAGTTTCCTGGGCACACTCATGGTATAGAAGAAGGTACTTGATGGACATTAAACCTTTCCATTTCGGTCCAGAACAAGCTGACCATCTGAATGCTTTTAAACTGAGTGGTCTATAATACCAAGAGGAGATGATAGTGGTATGATGTAAAGGAATGGATTTCAAACACAATTAAACTGACAGTATTCAGTTTAAAGAATATAAGGATTGACAAGCTTATTAAATAATTAAGAAATCAAGGACTGACTTTGGTTTTCCACTATAAACAGGGCAAGGTTTTCTTAGCCAAAGGATATATATGTCAATATATATATATATATATATATATATATATTTTTTTTTTTTTTTAAGTGCTTAGAAAACATCTGTTAGACCCCAGGAAGGTGGAGTAGGGCTGATAGCTACGAGGTTGTTTACTGAGGGGTTTTGAACTTCACCCTTTGGTTGCAAGGAGCCACTGGTGGTCTTTTCTGCAGGGTAGTGCCATGAAGAATATAAGAAACACAAAATGAAAAAAATGTAAGCACCTTGATCCTCTAAAATTCTCTTTCTACAGCAGGTAAAACAGAATATAGAAGGAAACTACCAAAATTGTTAGGTTCTTAAGCTGTATATTTCCCCACAATAAGTCATAGCCTATGTAAGGGCCATAGGTGAATCTGCAAGGGAGTAATTCTGAAATCAACAAAGCATACTGGAGCTGGGCAATACATATAAAGGTATGAATTAATGAGATCTCCCATAATTTTTTAAAAATGATAGGAAATAGGTTAAATTAACTGAGCTAAACTGTGCTATTTCATGGCATCAACACGAAGTGACCAGAGAAGAGCAGAAAAGCACATGGCACTTAACTTTCCAAAAGCAAGAGCAAAGCTACTGCCACCACAATTACACGTCCATGATGTGGGGTGAGGGAAGGGGAGGGGGGCAGAAATCTGGTCTCTGCTCACGCCCTTGGCCAAGTGTCACTGTACACAGCATAGCTACACAACCTATACTAAAGCCTGAACATAGGTTCAGGGGGGTATGTGAAGTGCAGATACTGGAAAAAATAATACATATTTAAACCACATATCTAACTCCTTGAGATCCTTAGAGCAATCGATTTTTTTTTTAAATAAGTAACTAAGTCAATAGCATCTGAGCAACAGATGAGAGTTAAAGCAAAGTCTGTTGGCTAATGGTAACAGCTTTGGTGTTCTTTGTTGTTGAAAATGTGCATGTACCAGCATCTCCAATATGCTCACAAACTCGGATGCAAAAGGCTACGGAAAACAGTTGCTATTTTTACACCAGAGGTAAAATCAACAACACCTTTCAGATCTTAATTTTTCTAAAAGAGGGCAAGGAAATAAAATCTGAATTGCTAGATGTCTCGAGAATCTAGGACCTGTGATTTCTATCAGAGGAAAACACAGCAAACACTGGACAACGACAGGAAGAGCCTGCTCTGTATTCTGGGCAATGGAGTATGAACCTGCCAAATCACATCATCTGAAATAAAATGGAGAGTTAAACTTTAATTTAGTAATATTCTAGAAAATGGATATGTAAAGTTATAATAGTTTTTCTATTTACAGACTACTGTAGTTAAATCTTTATAGTATTTTTCTTTAGCACTTTAAAGAGGAATTTTTAACCTTATAAATTAATACTGTAGAAGTATTCATAATTATGATAATAGCAACATGCTTTTCTACTGATGCTGCAAAACCTGCCACACATTGAGTGGCTTAAACAACAAAAATGGGCCGAAATTAATGGGTTGGCAGGCTGTGTTCCCTTCTGGAAGTTCTCCAGAGAGAATCCATTGCTCTGCCCTTCCCACCTTCTAGAGGCTGCCCACAGTCCTTGGCTCACGGTCCCTCCAGCTACATATTGCATTTCTCTGTATCTTTCTTCCACAGTCAGTCACATCTTCTTTTTAAAAATTTTTATCTGTTTAATTTTGGCTGTGCTGACACTTTGTTGCTGCTTGGGCTTTGTCTCTAGCTGCGGTATGCAGACTTCTTGCAGTGGCTTCTCGTGGCTGAGAATGGGCCCTAGGCGCTGACCTTCAGTAGCCGTGGCTCCTGGGCTCTGGAGCTCATGTTCAGTGTGTGGGCTTAGATGCTCTGCAGCACGTGGGATCTTCCCAGACCACGGATCGAAGCCATGTCTCCTGAACTGGCAGGTGGATTCCCATCCACTGTACCACCGGGGAAGCCCTTCCTCTTCCACGTTTAAGACACCTTGTACTTGCTGAGAGCCCACGGGGAAATTCAGGATAATTTCCTTATCCTAAGGTCAGCTGAACAGCAAACTTAATTCTACCTGCAACCTCAATTCTCCTTTGCCAGGCAATATAATATGCTTACAGGTACTAGAAACTGGGACATGAACATCCTTAGGGAAGCCATTATTCTACTTACTATGATAATTAACAGTTATTCAATGTTTGTTACTTGCCAGGCACTGTTCTAAGCAAGTTACATATAATTAAGCAGTTATAATTCTCATAATAAGAGTAGATTTTATTGTTATTCCCATTTTTTAGATGACACAGAAAGAGATTAAGTAACTTCCCCAATGTTACCTAGAGAGAAAGCACAGAAGCCAGGATTGGCATCAGAGTGACAAATAACAGTCTGCATTTTTAATCTCTGAACTCTACAACTGCAAAGGTGATTCTCAGCTAAATATACAACAGTTCTGTGTTATCATTATTGTCAAGGATGATTATCTAATAGCAGTCATGATAGTTACCCAGAATAAGGGAAAGTTTAACATTTTAATTGGTAAATGGATATATAAAACCATAGAAACCATCAGGGAAAACAAAGGTGTTTTAGAGATTTGTCCACTGGTGTCTAGATTATTCGTGTCCCTAAATGTCACTTTGCAGTTTCAAGGTCACATGTACATATACACATACACACACATACAAACAGGGAGAGTAAAAGGGAGAGAGAATATATATATATATATGAATAACAGATCTTTGCTACCCCATGGACTGTAGCCCATCAGGCTCCTCCATCCATGGAATTTTCTAGGCAAGAGTACTGGAGTGGGTTGCCATTTCCTTCTTCAGGGGATCTTCCTGATCCGGGGATTGAACCCAGGTCTCCTGCACTGCGGGCAGATGCTTTATCATCTGAGCCACCAGGGAATCCCCCAACAGGTATGGAATGGAACTTTCTGTTTCACTAAAATTTCAGTGGAAGACCCTTAACTGAGAACATCTGATGACAAATACCAGTCAGCATTCTTAAGAGAGACTTCTCTTAAGGGTTTAGTAAGAGATACCAAACTGGCCCATCAACCATCACCTCCCATTACTCATCTTCAGCCCATAGAACAGAAGGATAGAGATTGAGAGATTTTCTTTGTTGGGAAATTATAGAAGTAAAGGCAGTAATGGAAGGAGGTGCTTCTTCATCAAACTGTGGACATCCTGACAGCATAAACAGGGCAAGTGTGAAGGTAGCTGTTGGAGAAGAAATAAAGTTGTTTTCTGATTGCACCCTGCTGAGCCATGCCTAGTCAATGGACTGGCTGCCTACGATATCTCGTCTTACAGTCTCACTGAGTTAGACAACAGTGGATCAGTCTTATTCTGAAAATGAGGAAAGCAACGCCCAAGGAGCCTTAATCTGTGAGATGGTACTTAATGTGTGTGATGCCCAGCAGTTTGTGTAGGAAGGTGATGGGTTCAGACGAAAGCCCTCTAACTCCAGATGCAATGACCTCTCCACTACACCACAGTGCCTCTGTAGGTGATGGCTGATGTGCCCACAGACCTGGCCATGGACACACCTGGAATCACTGGGGATGGAGTGGGAGTGGGGCATGGTACATCTACCCTGTCGTCTTGAATTCAAAGGTTGTATTCTAGAGGTCACAGTTGAAGACTCCCTTACCTCTTGCTTTCCCTATGTTGACGAAGAAGCATTTTCTTTACTTACATAATGCACTGGTACCAAAGGCTTTGGGCACTACCCATGCCCCCAGCACATCTTGACTTGTATTTGACATTTTTATGGCAGCTTCCTGCCAGCACCAGTGTCAGAAGCCAACCAAGTAGTCTCCTTCTGCCTTTGCAGAAAAGGAACATGCACAATCACCAGTAAACATTTTTAAGTATCTGCATATGATCCAGTAATCTGATTCCTGGGCATATATCTATTCAAAACTATAATTGAAAAAGATATATGCACCTCTATGTTCATAGCAGCATTATTCACAATAGCCAAGAATGAAAACAATGTAATGTCCATTGACAGATACATGGATAAAGAAGATGTGCTATGTATACACAATGGAATATTTCTCAGCCATAAAAAGAGAATGAAATAATGCCATTTGTAGCAACATGGCTAGAACTAGAGATTATCATATGAAGCGGGGTATGTCAGAAAGAGAGAGACAGATATATGATATCATGCATATGTGCAATCTAAAATATGACACAAATGAATTCATCTATGGGATAGAAACAGACTCCTATACATAGAGTCTGCTACTCATATACATCCTTGTCATTGCCAAGGATGAGGATGAGTGGGAAAGAGATGGACTGGGAGTTTGGGGTTAGTGAATACAAACTATTATACAGAGAATGGATAAACAACAATGTCCTACTATACAGCAGAGGGAATAATAGTCAACATCCTGTGATAAACCACAGTGGAAAAGAATGTGTGTGTGTATCTGTGTGTATATATATACATATATATTTATATATATTCTTCTTTTATAACTGAATCACTTTGTCATACAGCAGAAATTAACACAACAATGTAAATCAAGTATACTTCAATTAAAAAAGATTTTTAGGCATCTAGCTGAAGAGAAAGGAAAGCTTGCTTTTTTTTTTTTTATTGGACTGAACACAAATGAGTAGTTTCAACAGAAGAGAAGAAAGCCAAAGCAAAGCAAAGCAACTCAACTTTGCCTTCAAAAGCAGGTCCCTACCTTAGCATGGCACCAAATCCCTTCTTCTTTATTTTCCTTTCGGGATCTTCATTTCCCTCTTTCTGCTTTTTCTCCTTGACTTTTAATTTGCCCTTTTCCTTCTTCTTCTCCTTTTCTTTCGTTTTTTTGACTTTCCTGGCTTTATTTTCTGCATTTTCTAGCTCAGAGTTCCCCTGAGGGGCAGATTCACAATTCAGAGCTCCTTGGCCGGAGTGAGAGCTCCTATCAGACAGACCATCTGCACAAGAGGAAAAAAAATCAATGCACAGAGTCAGGGGCTCCTCTGTCAGTATTTCAAGAAAAGTTAAAATATAGAAGAACAAATCAAAGCACTCAGGAGTTCTACCCTGCCATGTGGCTACATGTGCCCTTTGAAGAGACAACTGCCTAAATCTGGTTACGCAAGGCTTCTGCTGTTGGGAGTGGGGGACACTGGTTGCTTAACCAGGAGTATAAAAGGTCTGATATGGGCTGAAACGCTGATCTCTCCGAAAGCAGCTTGTTAACCTTGATCAGCTCAGAATGCAGACATGCTGGGAAACAAACAGGGTGAGTTTATTTCCAGAAGTTTCTGAGTGCTGCTATAATCTGGCTGTTTCAACGCAATTAATGCAGTCAGTCCTTGGGTCGAGGCTGCATCTAATGACTTGAATAAGAATGTCAAGAAATGCATACTTTGTGCTGCTACCCTAAGGGTAAATGACAGTTGGTCCTTGTAGGAAATTGAAGGAGAACAATTCTTCAGTGGTTGCCCTGTAAAATAAATTGCATATCGCGTTATCCAATTCCATGTTCATTAAGCCAAAGGGCAAAACATATCAGGAAAATGAATTACTTTTAATATCAAAAATATAATTGTGATCTTTAAATCATTTTTCTCTGTAGTTAAGCACCCATTTGTGCCTATGATTCGCTGATAATAACGAGAGGAAGAAATCACTTCAGCAAGCGTGTTGCCCTACCAGCTTCTAACTCTTCAGGTCCGTCGTAAGATTTGTCAATGGCTGCTCGGAAGCTCTCGTTGCAGCCCCGGCCGCGGACCATGTGTGGCCGAGGCCGGTGGAAGGGAAGTTCATTCTTCCGGACCTCGGCAACTGCGGTCTGTAGGCTCTCCAAGGAGCTGGACTTTTTCAAACCCAGAGTTGGACCAAAATCTTTGCTTGGAGAATCTGGAAAAAAAGAAAAAAGGGCAAAAGGTCACCCTTCCCCTAAGGCAGCCTGATGGAGTAGGAAGGCTTGTTGTTCTGTCTCAAAAGGCAGGGGTGGGACTTGGTGTTAAACCTCAGCTTTGCCACTTTTTGTGACTTTGAGCAAGTATTTGACTTCTTGGTGCCTTAGTTCCTTTTCTATAAAGTTGTGGGAAGATTTAAAATTATAATACAAGTTATATACAGAATATGTGTGTGTGTGTGTATATATATATATGTATATGCACATACACATATACATGAATTTGAAAGGCTGTAGCAGTCTCTAGAGATTATATGTATGAGAGTGTGTATATGCACACTCACATAGCCACACACACACCAAGCACCTAAGTGTTTCACAGTTCTCATTCTAAGCACTCCCATACACTGCAGCTTCTATTATTTCCAACATTGTTCTTACAATTATTAAGGGCTGTAATATGCACAAAAATCAAACAGCACTGAAGTGATTTTAATTTCTGTACTTAAACACTTTATCATACTCTAGCACTGTTCCTGTATGGTAAATGCAATTTATTTAGTCAACAGACAAAGCAAAGCAAGGAAAGAAAACAACTTTTCTGTGTCAGTGCTTATTGTTCCATACGTATTTCTATTTGATTATCTAGGAAATGGGGTAATTTTCTTTGCATGATATAATATTCCAAAAAAGCCTAGGTGAAGTTTAATAATTTGTGTTTTGATATGTAATATTTTTCATTTGCACTGTTTGTCTTGCCCTGTTACCTGCCAGTTTTCACTCATGCCTTGATCTCCATTCCCACCCACAGTCAGGCTCTCGGTTGTCTGTAACAGGATTAGGCTATATAAATACCAGCAGCACAAGGATTATTTTAAAGATGGAAAGAATTCTAGCAGGGCTCTTTTCCACCAGGGCCAAAGCTCATGATCCTCTCCAGTTACAAAGATTACTGTCATGAAGGGACCACACTTGCATTTCTGGAAATAGACTACCTTACGGTTTTTAGTAGATACAGACTGAGTACATCTTATGGATTGCAAACATAAAGTAGCTACTTCAGTGCCTAGTATATAGTAAGGCTCAGTAAACAGCTCTATCATTTCTTACTATAATCACTATTTTTGCTTCAACTAATGCTGCTGCCATAAATATGGTTACTAGTTGCTTAAGAAAATACTAGGTAGTACAAGGAATAGAAAAGAAGTACATGACTTTTTAGAAAAGAAGGTATCATGACTGTATAGACATACGTAAAGCTAAAAAGCAAAATACACCATCCTATGTATTGTAAATATGTTAAAAACAGTCAAATAATGACAATAATGCTAACAGCCAACAATACAGAGAGTGCTTAGCCCAGTCGTAAGTGCTTTACATGTACCAACTTAACACAGTCCTTAAAGTTGTGCTACTGACAATACTGTTCCCATTTTACAGATGAGGAAACTGAGGCAGAGGGCAGAGAAATACCTGGTCTAAAGATACACACTTAATAAGCATCAGAGCTGGGAACTGTTTTCAGGAAGCCTCACTGTGCCTTTTCTGCTCTATACTGTCCAAAGTTGTACTTGGCCTCCATCCTCTACTTGACTACGGTGAAGCTACTTCAAATGGTCTCTAGTTTCCTCATCTCTAACTAAGACCATTAGTCTAGATTAGCCCTGAGCCTAGTTAAACAGACCAAAATGCAAAAACTGGATGTTGTTTTTCCAGTTTCACATCGCCTTCCAGGAGGCAATGTTGCACTTTAACAATATACATGATGACAATAAACATTCCATTTTATAGGTAACAGTGTATCGTTAAGATATACAACATAGATGGGATTAAGGAGAAAAAAAGAAAAACATGAGAAGTTTCAGGGACAAATTTCAGGTTCTACTTTGCAAACTGTAAACAGTAAGACTACATTGCTACTAAATCCAGAAAGAGGTGTATTTCTTATAGTCCTAGGAAGGAAAGTAAGTGGGAGAAACAGAAACTGAATAAGATTGTTTCTGACAAGAAAACAAAAAGCAACAGGGAGGTGTCGGAGGTATTAAAGCCACAGTAAAAGCTTTTGAGTTTACAGAAAATATTTTACACCATCTCTCCCTAGGGATCTGACATGAAGTTTGGTAAAAACATGAAGATGAAAACTATCTGAGGAAGCTTAGTTCCTCTGTCAACAATAGTAACCATTTTTTATTTATTAATTGCCATTCAGGAGATTATATTAGAGCCCAAACTGTAAGTATTCACGTCAACCTTTAGCAATAAATTCTAGGGAACATGAAAGTGAATAAATCATCCAAGATATAAGGCATGTTATCTAAAAGGAGCTCAGCAAGAAGTCATCTCTGAGAAGGAACAAATACATTGTTACTCATTTGAAGCAAACTGAACATTGAGGATTCATGGGTTTTGCAGGATTAATAGAACCAGCAATTAATTCACTTTACATAAATAGAAGTCACAAATTAGAAGTGTCAACTGATGCTGGCCAAAATTATAGCCTAACTCTACTGGATGTGGTAAAAAAAACAAAAGCAGAAAAACATTTGAGTCTTGGTTGTAAATGTGGACTCAGGGATTTTTCAGGCTTGAAAACAACTTTCTTATTTACTTCTAGGGAATAAACAGGATATGGTGGTGGGGAAAAAAAAGACTGATGTTAGAGAGGAGAATTTGAAATCAGGAAAGTTGTTACAAGGACTTACAGGTACACTGAATTGACTGAATTGAATCTCTGAGTGAAAGGATCTTGGCTAGGGTTCACATTTCCTTTATATGTTCAAGACATCTGAGGGAAGGTTGAGGTTACTGGTTATGAGGGATTATTATAAGTCAACTGATGGCATCAGAACTAAATGTCAACCAAACACTTGGAATAAATGTTTTAGCACATAAAGACTGTAGGTGAGCATAATAAATTGTCACATTCAGTCCTTCTTCCCCACTCTCATTCTCCACAGTTCCAGCTTAGGTTGCCATTGCATTGGAAATCCTGTAGCTTTCAAAAGGGGAAGATTTTCTGTATATTTTTAGCCTAACCATTTATACAAATCATACTGTTTGCTAGGCTCCCACTTAAAGTAGAGGTCTCCTTGAAGGAATGATATGAAGGGAGTAATTAATCAAAATCAATACCTCGGTAGTACCATCCCAATGAAATCATCTCCAAAGTGAGGACTCCTCACATTTTCACCTGTAGCCGACATGATATTGACTGTGGCTGATTTTAAGCCACTGTTTGAGACAGTGATCTCTGAAGACCACATGGTATCAGTCATGAGATGGACTACGTTCAAATTTGAGCATTTACTAGTTTAATTTTGAGTATCTGAATGTAAACTGAATATAATTTTTCAGTGATTTCCAAGCCCATTTAGATTAGCTGCAAATGCCAAGAAATAGATCTTTTCCCAAACTTTACTGGCAAGGCTTTATTTTTTTAAACTTATGACTTCTATGTTCAGTGACCATGTTCTCTAAGATACTGATAAACTTATTCTCCCATCAAAAACATGAACTTGACATTCACAAATTTCTAGAAACATGATACAATGTTTAACCAAAGGTACTAAAAAAGGGATCTTGCATGAGAAATGTTATGCTTAAAGTAGTATAATAAAAGTATTCTTAAAGTTTTTTTAAGCCAAATTTTTCCTTAGATGTTGCCAAAAGAAATATCACAGAAAGACTTTATAAAAGATGCTATAGCTTTCTTGAAGATTTCTTTGTTCCAAGTGAAGGATGGGCTTGACTTCAACCTGAAAGCCTTCCTCATATACAGTAGAGGGAAATTTCAGGGCCATGTTTTCTGGCTCCACCCATCCTCAGACATATATCCCGTTCCTCCTTACCATCCAGAAAAAATGCAGTGTTATGAAGAAACTGAACACATACACCGGGTCTAAAGATTTAAAGGAATTCTGCCACCATTTCTCCCATGGACATGAAACAAATGGAGAGAAGGGCAGTAGAGAGCTACTGTCCAAATGGAGAGGTACCTCTTCAAAACAGTTAAAACACTAAAACCACTACCTTAGTCTTCTAAGTAGAAAGTCCCATTTCAACATGTTGTTGTTCTTGTTTAGTTGCTAAGCCTTGTGCAATTCATTTGAGACCCCATGGACTGTAGCCTGCCAGGATCCTCTGTCCGTGCGAGTTCCTTGGCAAGAATACTGGAGTGGGACCCAAGGATTGAACCCACATCTCTTGCATTGGTAGGTGGATTCTTTACCACTGAGCCACCTGGGAAGTCCACTCACTTCAACTGACTGTAAAACAAAAAGCCCTATCTGGAGGACTGTTTGGATAGGTTTCTATCTCTTCCCTATGGCTGAGAACTGCTGCTGGTTCCCTGCAAGGCAGATGATTAGGATAATAGAGAATAGGGAATTCCCTGGTAGTCCAGTGGTTAAGAATCCGCCTTGCAATGCAGGAGACTCAGCTTCGATCCTTGGTTGGGGAACTAAGACCTCACATGCTGCAGAGCAACTAAGACCATGTGCTGCAACAGATAATGGAGAATAAAACACTCTAGAGAGCAGAATGGTGAATGATGAAGTGGAGAGACAGTGAGACATTCCAAGGCCCCCCACTCTGCCACTTATTTTTTGTTATTAACCTTCCTGTGCCTGCTTCCTAATCTGTAAAATTTGGATTAAATGAGGATGGAAGAGTGGCTTGGCACCTAACAGGTACTCATAAAGCACTGGTGATGATTATTGTCAGTCGTGTCCGACTCTTTGTGACCCCATGAACTGCAGCACGCCAGGCCTCCCTGTCCATCACCAACTCCAAGAGTCCACTCAAACCCATGTCCACTGAGTCAGTGATGCCACCCAACCATCTCATCCTCTGTCGTCCCCTTCTCCCCCTACTCTCAATCTTTCCCAGAATCAGGGTCTTTTCAAATGAGTCAGTTCTTCACATCAGGTGGCCAAAATACTGACATTTCAGCTTCAACATCAGTCCTTCCAATGAACACCCAGGATTGATCTCTTTTAGGGTGGACTGGTTGGATCTCCTTGCAGCCCAAGGGACTCTTAAGAGTCTTCTCCAACACCACAGTTCAAAAACAACAATTCTTTGGTGCTCAGCTTTCTTTATATTCAACTCTCATCTATACATGACCACTGGAAAAACCACAGCCTTGACTAGACAGATCTTTGTTGGCAAAGTAATGTCTCTGCTTTTTAATATGCTGTCTAGGTTGGTCATAACTTTGCTTCCAAGGAGTAAGCGTCTTTTAATTTCATGGCTGCAATTACCATCTGTGGTGATTTTGGAGCCCAGAAAAATAAATTCAGCCACTGTTTCCACTGTCTCCCCACCCATTTGCCATGAAGTTATGGGACCAGTTGCCATGATCTTAGTCTTCTGAATGTTGAGCTTTAAGCCAATTTTTTTCACTCTCCTCTTTCACTTTCATCAAGAGGCTCTTTAGTTCTTCTTCACTTTCTGCCACAAGGGTGGTGCCATCTGCATATCTGAGGTTATTGATATTTCTCCCAGCAATCTTGATTCCAGCTTCTGCTTCCTCCAGACCAGCATTTCTCATGATGTACTCTGCATATAAGTTAAATAAGCAGGGTGACAATATACAGCCTTGATGTACTCCTTTTCCTATTTGGAATCAGCCTGTTGTTCCATGTCCAGTTCTAACTGTTGCTTCTTGATCTGCATATAAATTTCTCAAGAAGCAGGTCAGGTGGTCTGGTATTTCCATCTCTTTCAGAATTTTCCACAGTTTATTGTGATCCACACAGTCAAAGGCTTTGGCATAGTCAAGCAGAAATAGATGTTTTTCTTGAACTCTTTTGCTTTTTCGATGATCTGGCGGATGTTGGCAATTTGATCTCTGTTATTTTTACATCAACTCTAAACATTGAGTGAGTGAAGCTCTAGATTTGTTCAGTCCACCACTGCATTTTAAAATATAACTATTCCCTCTGCAAGAAGCTGAAAAAAAAGGGCTCCATAAATAAATACAGTACCATCCTTCCTTTTTTATTCAAAAGTTAAACTAGTTTTCCTCCACACAGCTCCTTACAGATTTTTTCTTTTGAAATAAGGTGTGTATATATATCATCACATATAGAGGCTATTCTGGGGAAGATTAATAGTGGAGTCTTAGATACCCTTCTCCTTAGGCTATAATCATTTAATTAGTCTGAGATTTCATTGGCAATGTTTGAACTTCCCATTCTAGCATTAAAATCTTGCAATAAAAGAATGCCTTAATCCAGAAGACCAGTAATTGGATCTTCCATTATTGATGAAATTGCTTCCAATACATTCTTATTAAAACATAAAGAATTATTTAGGGGAAGGTATTCATTTTCAGATACATGGCAAGTTTTCCTCCATGATAGAGCTTTATAATTAACAGATACTTATGATAGTTAACAATAAATAATGTATTAATCTGCACATTTCAGTAACATCAATAGTCCTCAAGGCATTTACTGAAAATTAATTACATTAGAGCCCCTCCCCCTAAAACAAAGGAATTGTGCCTAGTAGTAAACTGGGGATCAAAATGATTGCAATGTTATCCAGGGGACTCAGCAAGAAACTTGAGAAAGCCATGATTCGTCAAGATAGCTTGCTTTTACTAACAATTTGGCTTTGCTATCTTGTGAACAATGAACTTGGGCAAATACAATAAAAATGCTTTACTTGCTTCATGGGGAGTTGTGATGTGAAATTAATAGCGTTGAAACTCTTTGAATGAAAAGTTATTACAAATTCCAAGTAGGAAGTCACAACACCACTTTATTCTCCAACACATCTTACTTTGTCTTTTTATTTTAAACTTACTAAAAATTTTGTATGTTTGATTTTTTTTTTTAGTAGTTTCCCCTGGAGGCTAAATGTCTTATATGCTTTAATAGATATCATTGCAAATCCATTAGGCCAGAAAAAAAATTCCCCATAATATATAAGTGTATAATTTCCCAAATTATGTTATCTGTGCTAACTGTGTCCATAATGGGCCTAATCACCTTCTTGCCTATCTCAGTATTCCAAATATTGATCATCATTCCAAGCTTATCGCAGTGCCCTGTTTCCTATTCATTACCACAGGGCATAATGTAATCTGGTTTATATGTTATAAGCTGTCATTTGGGTCTCAGTTCTTTTAGTGGCAGTTTCCAAGTTCTCTAGGAGAAGAGTTTATTTTTTATTTTATTTTATTTTTCTTTCTAAGTCTTATAAATCCCAGGTCTTATCATTTCCTGAAATTCATGTCAAAATATTCAATAATGAACTTCTCATTAAGTTATATATTTGCATAATCTCTCCTACTCTGATTTCAAACATTGTCTATTTTAAAGTGAAAAGATCTAGAGAAAATTATGGGAAGATTAGGTGAACAAATACAACAAATGATTTGATTATAAGTGTGGGCATGGCCCTCCAAGTGACTCCACATCTATGCTAAGTGTTGCTGTACGCTTTAATTTTCTTCAGTAAAAAATCCCTCTTTTATTTATAAACAGAAAGTCAAAACTTGATGCCATGTTTTGTTTTTCTTCCTGGACTCAAATTATATCCAAAAAATGTAATAAATGGTAAATTTACTACACTGAAAACATTCTTACGACAATCTCCTGTCTTTTTATTTTTTAACTTTGTGGATAAGAAAATGGACTCTGTGGTTCAATTTAGTAGGCAAACTCTTAAAAAAAAAATACATCTATTTAAAACCATATCTGGGGAAATTCTGTTAAGGAAACTGGAGAACTCAGGCAAACCCACTGCCCACAGACTGGTTTGTTGTAATCTTTTGCTTTCTCTCTCTTTGCCTTGTCAGGATAATTACACCACATTAAAGACAACAACAGCAACAGTACCCCCAAACTGGCATTCAAGATAATAACAAGTTTAAAAATTATATAAATAGCATTGTTGTCTGGAAGGAAATGTGAATACTTTAAGAAAGTAAAAAAACATAACTTTTATTATTTAAGTGGGGAAAAAAAAAGCTCACTTAAGAGTCAAATAAACTGATAAAAGAGGCCAGCTTTCCTACCTGTGGAATGGGATCACTAAGATGGATGGATGCCACCGACCGTTTTCTGTCTTGTTGAACTTGGTACCCTCAGTGCAGAGACACACTGAATAAATACTTGTTGTAGGGATAAAGGGAGGTACAAGTAAAGCGGACTGAGAGCGTGGTGACCACGCTGCACTCTAGTGCTGTGAATCTAAAGGGAGTTTACTCCTGATTGCCTTACTCCCTCAAAATTCACACACAGCCTCTTGGTTTACGACCTTCGGTTTTTTTGTCCTGTTTTCAAGGATCTAATTATTTCTACCCTACATACAATTACTCACTCATCTCTATGTTTTGTCTTTTTCTACTAGTCATTCCTTTCAACTTAACTTCTCTCTTTGTGATATTAACCTTTTCTGCTATTTCCCCGTCCTTATGCACACTTTGAATAGTCTTATTTTTCCCCACTGCCAAGAATACCTTTATTCTCCTTCCAAGTCCTCCTTGTATGTCTTGGTAACAGGCTTTTCATTCTGAACACAAATGGTTTCAGTGATTTTTTTCCCCCCACCTCATTCTTTTTACCACTTTTTCTTTGTATGGCTTACTTCAATAGCACCTCTTTCTTCTGCTTTTGATTGTTGAGTGGTTTTTGCCTTACGTGGGTTGTATAATGCCGTACTTTCAAAATAAAGTGCACTAAAAAGAATTCTAATAAGTTTCTTAAAAAACTATTAGCATACCGAAAAGGTCAAATTGGCTGATTTCTTGGATGTTATCCACATGAAGATATTTTTACATGATCTTGTATAAACTGGGTACCTGTATTTTTTGAGGGCCCAAAATTATTTTTATACTTTTGCTTTATTCATCTCTCCCCTTTTTATAGCTAATGGACTGCACTAAAAAGAAAAAAAACCTGAAATTTTCAATTACTTACTATTTTTAGAACTGACAGAAAGTAAGGTTTTATAGCTTTGAATAACAATTATATGATTATATGTAATGAGAATATTCAGTAATATGAATGAGTGAGTAAGTGAAAGTCGCTCAGTTGTGTCCGACTCTTTGTGACCCCATGGACTATACAGTCCATGGAATTCTCCAGGCCAGAATACTGGAGTGAGTATCCATTACCTTCTCCAGGGGATCTTCCCAACACCAGGATGGAACCCAGGTCTCTCACGTTGCAGACGGATTCTTTACCAGCTGAGCCACAAGGGAAACCCCCAGTTAATATGAAAAACAATCTCTTAAGAAGTGCACTTCAACCTAGGTTCAATCTACTGGTAAAATTTCAAGTTAAAAATCAAGTCAGCCATCAATGAGTATTTACTGAATAGTTTTTGTCACTCAGAACTGTGCTAAGTCCTAAGTGGAATAGAAAGCAAGTGAAATAGTAACTAACATTTCCCTGTTGCTTTATAATTTATAAAGTTCTTTCCTGTACAAAATGAAGCCACATCTTACAGCAGTGATCTTATCCAAATTCAAATATTTTTTTCATGTCCAGAGAGAGCTACAAAGGAGAGGAAGGAGGAAGGGCTGCATAAAATATACTCACTATTGCTTTCAATGAGAGTGTGCCCCAGTAAGTATGTGTCTAGGAGGGCGGGAGTCAAGAGAAATGAATTGTTTGAATCTCTGATTTTTTTTTCACCCTGAGTAAACATTTTATTTTTTTAATTGAGATATAATTGATATATAATGATGCAAGTTTAATGATGCAATGTATCAAGTGCATGCTAAGTTGCTTCAGCTGTGTCTCTTTGCAACCCTATGGACTGTAACCCTCTAGGCTCATCTGATTATGGGATTCTCCAGATAAGAATACAGGAGTGGGTTGCCATGCCTTTCTCCAGGGGATATTCCCAACCCAGGGATCGAATCATCTCTTAAGTCTCCTGCATCGGCAGGTAGATTCTTTACCACTAGCACCACCTGGGAAGCTCCAGGTTCTTTAACATCTTAAGGAAAAATCTGAACAAAACCTTTTGGTCAACCCAATATTTGATACATACATATTTGATTTTGATACACATATATTTATATTTTAATGTGATACATGTATATATTGCAAAATGACTGCCACAATAAGGTTCTTTATTGCCTTCATCTCTTCACATTATTACCTTTTTGTGTGTATGATGAGAACACTTAGGATCTACTCTTTTAGCAACCTTCAAGTATATAATGCAGTATTGTTAACTACAGTTACCATGTTGTACATTGATGCCCAGCATTTATAACTAAGTATGCAGCCTTTGACCAACATCCTTTCTAATTTTCCCCATCGTTCAGCTCTTGGCAACCACCATTCTTCTCTGTGTGTCTATAAGTATGGGTTTTTCAGATTCACATATAAGTGAGACCATGCAGTATTTGTCTTTCTGACTTATTTCAGTTAGTGTAATGCTCTCAAGGCCATGTTGTCACAAATGGCAGGATTTCTGTCATTTTTTATGGTGAAATAACATTCCACTGTATGTGTAGGTATTTATGTGTGTGTGCATGTAAATTTATGTATGTATTTGTGCGTGTATGTGTGTGTGTGTATATATGTATACACATCACATTTTCTTTTTCCATTCACCCATTGATGGACACTTGGGTTGTTCCATGTCTTGGCTATGGTGAATAAAGCTGCAATAAATGTGGGACTATCAATACTTCTTCAAAATAGTGATTTCATTTCTTAGGATATATATTCATAAGTGGAAGTGCTGGGTCACATGACAGTTCTACTTTTAATTTTTTGAGAAACTGCCATACTGCTTTCCAGAGTAGTGCACACAGCCATGCCAATAGCTGTGAGACTATGGTCTCTGCTTGCTGTTCCTGCTATGAGTATCTTATCAGAGAGGGTGTAATTCTTGGGTTTTAAGATTTTTTATCTTTCATGATTTTATATTCTGGGGCTCCAAAATCCCTGGAGACTGTGACAGCAGCCATGAAAGTAAAGACACTTGTTCCTTGGGGAAAAAGAGCTGCGAAAAACCTAGACAGTGAATGGAAACGCAGAGACATCACTTTGCCCTTGGGTCAGGAAGACCCCCTGGAGGAGGGCATGGCGACCTACTCTAGTATTCTTGCCTGGAGAATCCCATGGACAGAGGAGCCTGGTGGGCTTTGGGCCATAGGGTCACAAAGATTCAGAAACGACTGAAGCCACTTAGCATGCATGCACGCACATGGAAGTTAGGTTATCTGATACAGAGCTTGAACCTGGCATGCAGTAAGTGTTTAGTAAACATTAGTTTGTACCATATGCCCTCTTGCATGAGCAATGTTTACAGTTATTAGGAGGAGTATCTACAACCAACACGATGCCAGGAAAGTTTGTTTCCATATCCATACATCGTGGGCCCAAGTCATCATTAGCTTTGAATTTTCACTCTTTATTCAAACCTTCTACCATTTCTGCTTTGTATTGCTTAATTGTTTTCCTCTTTCAATAGCCCAAATCAGCTTATTTCTTAAGAGGCATTTTTCCAAAAAGAAGCCAGGAGTTAAAATCACTTGATGAAAAGAACCATGTCAGGGACAGCAAATAAAGAGCCAGTAAATCTTTTTCACCAGCCAAGTGATTCCTCTCCCTCAGACCAACCCATGACGCCATCAACAAAGTGGCAAAACAGACAAGGTTATAGGTTTGGGGGATCATTAGTCAACAGGCATCTCCATAAATGACGGAGCTGACATACAGCATACTGATATACAGCAGGATTCAGGGCTGGAGTAGTTTAGACTTGGGGAAGTCTAGACAAAAGAACAGAGAAGGCAATGGCACCCCACTCCAGTACTCTTCTTGCCTGGAAACTCCCATGGATGGCGGAGCCTGGTAGGCTGCAGTCCATGGGGTTGCAAAGAGTAGGACATGACTGAGCGACTTCACTTTCACTTTTCATTCTCATGCACTGGAGAAGGAAATGGAAACCCGCTCCAGTGTTCTTGCCTGGAGAATCCCAGGGATGGAAGAGCCTGGTGGGCTGCCATCTATGGGGTCACACAGAGTTGCACACGACTGAAGTGACTTAGCAGCAGCAGCAGCAGCAGAGAAGAGAAAGCACACTGTGATCTCAAGTCTTAGGATAAGCTTCATGAATGAAGTGTTCTCATGAATGAATGTCCTCAAAGATGGATCGAATACACGGGAAAAGTAGGATGTGGACACTCTGCTGCAAGTGAAAAGCATGGGGAAAAGTCCTGACATGTCTGCTTGGTAGTGGGAACACAGGATGAATGCTCAGTGAGGGGAAACCAGGACCTGACAGGAAGTAAGTGTGGGGACACAGGAGAAAGTGAGATAAGAAGGGCCTCAGAACTGGGCTAAGAAGCAGGGGGCAATTGGAAGCTTTTTAAAGTTTTTCACCAGAGGACTGACTTGATAATACTGTTATTTTGAGAAAAGATAATTTAGAAGAAACTTACAGACCAAATTAGAAGACTGAAATATTATACAGTAATAGAACTCACTGCTCATAAAATACCTATTTACTTTCTTCCTTTTTACAATGATAATGTCAGGCTTTTGTGAAACAATTTCTTCAGAAACATTTTTAGTGTGTTAGTCATCTGTCCTCACAGTGAAGAGACTACTGTCCTCAGATCTTTCTTTGATCAAGTGGGAAAGGCTAAAGAAACATACACTAGTCCACTGGGAGGCAAGGGGTGCTCATGGGTGAGCCTCTGGGGATGGGTACGAAAGAGCATTGCATGTCACCCCTAAGCCTCCTCCTCATATGGCTAAGCTGTGACTGTCACGGTCAGACCCAGTGCTATCTCTTCTTCAGCACACTTTACTATGTTTTGTAATATATAATGATTAATGGGCAGTAAAACTAATAACATGGGGACACACAAAATAAATGAGGTAGCAAATATGAAAAGGAAGTCCCATTTAATATTGTTGTGAAATCTGACAACACATTGGAGTTTTCTTGTAACTCAGCTTGAGGAGCCCTTGCCAGCAGGAAACAAGGTTACAAGAAGGTGATATTTCTGTTAATAACTCTCTCTTGGGGAAATCCATGATCACTCTATTTTGTACTGAAATTCTTGCTGGGTTGTAGTGAAATGTCAGGAGTATCTGCAAATGTTGTTTTACTGACTCAGAGAAGCTCATGGAGAAAGAGCATCACTTTCTCCAGTTATGCTGATCTGTCCTTTCTACCTCCCCCTACTATTGATATCCATTCTTTTTTCCCCCTACCCTGCATCCACTATTCCACCTAGAAGGAGTATCCTGATTTTCCTTGGTTTACTATACCTCCCTACTCTCACCCAGAAGTGTGCCTCTAACCCAGGCATGCCTAGCCATTTCATCCCCTTGGTTGGCTCAGGAGTATATTGTTAGAATACTTAGAACTAATCCCTGAAGAATGATCAGGAAAAAGTCATCTTGTTTGCTACTGGGATTACTGGGAGGATAAACCTGGAGCTGCTGTTAACCATCTTGTTTTTCTACAAAGATGCACTAAAACTGTGTGCGTGAGAGAGTGTTGTTCACACAGGCCCTAGATCCACCCATATCTTTATGTAGATGCTCCTCTGAACTTTTCAGTTACCTGTGTCAACAAATTAGCTTCCTTGCAAGAGCCAGAATGAAATTTGTTTCTTTCAATGGTAACAAATAGTCTTGATTTAACACTCTATTCTCCAATTTTTCCTTCATATAAACACCTGCCAGTTATTCTAACTCAGGTCTGACAGATACTTGGGAAGCAGGGAAGACTCTTCCTTGGCTATACTGCTGGTAAAGGCAGCATAAGTCCGGAGCTGATAACAGCAGTGAGAAGCATTTCTGTTGTTGGACATATTCTAGGGTGGATTTTATGAGAGACAAATTCCCCAACAATGAGAAGAGTTGCATTAAATTCACCTGTTCAGCTTGGCCTCTGACTCCTCCATGAAGAGAGGACCATTCTCTAGATGATTACTAATAATTATAGGCCTACTACTAATTGTTATATACTTTATATAAAAAAAGAAAGGCTTCCAAAAGTTGAATACAATCAATTCTTACTATGTTTGACCGAGGGTTCAAACAATGTATCTACAACTGGATTTTGAAAATCTAAGACCAAACATAATATCACTTTTAAGCATCTGTCCTTCCATTGTATTCCTGGGGCCACTCAACAGAGATTTCATATCTGGGAAGAGGCAGAGCTGCCCCACAGGGAGAAGGTGTTTGTTTCTGGAGGGGGGGGCATGTGTTGTATGGGTGTGTCTATCTAAAGCTTCTCTTTCATAGAATTTCTAAACTGTGAATAAGGAACTTCTCTGTAAACTAAGTGGGGCTTCCCTCAGCTCAGTTGGTAAAGAATTCACCTGCAATGCAGGAGACTGTGGTTCGATTCCTGGGTTGGGAAGATCCCCTGGAGAAGGGATAGGCTACCCACTCCAGTATTCTTGGGCTTCCCTTGTGGCTCAGCTGGTAAAGAATCTGCCTACAATGCAGGAGACTGTGGTTCGATTCCTGCGTTGGGAAGATCTCCTGGAGAAGGGAGAGGCCACCCACTCCAGTATTCTGGCATATAAAAATTTCATAGATTGTATAGTCCATGGGGTCGCAAAGAGTCGGACACAACTGAGAGACTTTCACTTTCTGTAAACTTTGAGTAAGAAAATGATGGACTAGAAGCAAATGGTCTTGGGTGGTTAGCAATAAAGACTGATATAACAGGCATCTTGAGTACCTTGGGTACGGACTTGGAAGACCCTGGGTCTCAGCAAGCTGTTTAACATTTCTGGGCTTCAGTTTCTTCATCAGTAAAGTGGAAAAATGAAAAAGATTATATTGAGGGTGATAATGATGATGACATTATAAACACCCACTGTCACTATACTAGGCATGTTCTGAGTACTTTTACAAAGATATTAATTAACTCAATTATATGAGGTACATACTATGGTTATCTCCAGTGTAGAGTTGAGGAAACGGAAGCATAGGTAGGTAAAGTTTACCTGTCTAAGTTAACAGTGGTGCTAATTTCATGGATTTTTATTGTGATCAGATGTAATTACCTATGTTCAAGAAAGTAGCAAAGCTCCAACTAAATGGCCAATATCACTGGGAAAATATCCACAACTCAAGCAGTCTTTAAAAACAGGAGAGTAGCTACTAATATATATAAATAACTCAGATATGCAGATGACACCACCCTTAAGGCAGACAGTGAAGAGGAACTATAAAGCCTCTTGATGAGAGTGAAAGAGGAGAGAAAAAATTGGCTTCAAGCTCAACATTCAGAAAACTAAGATCATGGCATCTGGTCCCATTACTTCATGGGAAATAGATGGAGAAACAGTGGAAACAGTTTTAGACTTTATATTTTTGAGCTCCAAAATCACTGCAGATGGTGATTGCCCCATGAAAGTAAAAGACACTTACTCCTTGGAAGGAAAGTTATGACCTACCTAGATAGCATATTGAAAAGCAGAGACATTACTTTACCAACAATGGTCCGTCTAGTCAAGGCTATGGTTTTTCCAGTGGTCATGTATGGATGTGAGAGTTGGACGGTGAAGAAAGCTGAGGGCTGAAGAATTGATACTCTTGAACTGTTGTGTTGGAGAAGACTCTTAAGAGTCCCTTGGACTGCAAGGAGATCCAACAAGTCCATCCTAAATGAGATCAGTCCTGGATGCTCATTGGAAGGACTGATGTTGAAGCTGAAACTCCAATACTTTGGCCACCTCATGCGAAAAGTTGACTCATTGGAAAATACCCTAAAGGTGGGAAGGATTGGGGCAGGAGGAGAAGGGGACGACAGAGGATGAGGTGGCTGAATGGCATCACCAACTCGATGGACATGGGTTTGAGTAGACTCCAGGAGTTGGTGTTGGACAGGGAGGCCTGGCGTGCTGCAACTGATGGGGTTGCAAAGAGTCGGACACCACTGAGCGACTGAACTGAACTGAACTGATGTGATAGAGTGTGCCAAATGTTTGTCATCTGAACAATGCCCCAGCAAGGAGGTATGATCATTCTTCGCTTTTCACCAAAGTCAGTCTTCCAGACCAGAAGCCCCAGTTCTGTTCCAAACATTGTTGTTGTTCTTCGTAGCTCAGTTGTGTCCAACTATTTGTGGCCCCATGGACTGTGGCACGTCAGGCTTCCCTGTCCTTCACCACCACCTGGACCTTGCTCAAACTCATGTTCATTGAGTCAGTGATGCCATCTAACCATCTCTGTTGTCCCCTCTCCTCCTGTCCTCTATCATTCCCAGCATCAGGGTCTTTTCCCATGAGTTGGCTCTTCCATCAGGTGGCCCAGGTATCAATGCTTCAGTCTCAGCATCAGTCCTTCCAATGAATATTCAGGGTTGATTTCCTTTAAAACAAACTGGTTTGATCTCCTTGCTGTCCAAGGGGCTCTCAAGTTTCTTCTCCAATACCACAAACATGGACAGAATCCTTTTCCACTTTTAATAATTAATTATAATAAAAACAAAAAAATACGGCTTTTCTAAAAAATGCTTATGTCTAAAGGAACACTACTTGGTTCACAGCTAATGTATAATATAATATAACAACAACAACCAAAAAGAGCTACTTTTGTCCTTATTTTTAAATCAATTTTTGAGCACACTGTCATATTTTTATATTCCCTGCCTAGTTCTGGAGAAGAATTTAGGAAGGCGCTTGTGTTGCATCATTAAATAGTTTATCCCATCATCTTATGACTGAGTTATGGGCACTAGATATAGCCATGGGGGGCATGAAATAAGCGTTTATGGTGATTTAAAAGACCAATTATAAGCCTTTGCCTTATTCCTTACTCAGCATCCTGCACAGGATATAAAAACGGCAGCGAAAAAAATACCACATTAGAAATTTTAGCTGAGCACAACTTCGGTTTTCAGTTATACAATAGAAAACATTAGGATACCATTAACAGTTTTAGAGTAATGGAGGCAAAGTGGGATTGTTTTCTATTATTATTATTACCGCCATTAGTGGGTCAGAGCCTTCCAAGGGAGAAAAGGTGGGGACAACCCAGACACTCTCAATACAGCATTAACTCTTTCAGGTCAAAAGGGGCCCACTTAGTGGACTGTAGCAGTCATTTAATAAATGACAGCCTTGTGGCCTCAAAAAATTTATCTCCTGTCCAAAGAGTCTCCCTTACATACTCCTATTTTCTGTACTCTATCCCACTAAATATTCCAGTTAGAGAAAAGGTTAATTTGCAGATAATTATCAAGGGAGTATAGGAATGTTTTTTAGGGCAGAAAAACAAAAATAACCCATCACAACACATCAGCCACTGTGTACAGATCTGACAAAGGATAAGGAGTCTCATGAAGTAACAGAATTAAGATGAAAAATTAGGGGTGTGAGAGGGAATGATTTTCTTTCAAGGGATGTACCTGCTGAAATTTTTTTTTTTTCCTGTTGCTTGCTTCGTGCAGTTTATATGTGACTAAGTACAGCTAATCTTGTCTCTTTTCAAAAGTTAATGTCAGCGACTAAAATAATCTGCTTCTTGATTTAATTGCATAGTTTAACCTCTGACATAACCTTTTAATTCACACCATGACAGCCAACCTGATGGAAAGTTTTTCTAGAAATCTGAGTAACTTCCCTAAGGTAACAATGGCTTTCCCTCTTGTGGGTGTAGGGGAAACCAGTCCATGCAGATCATTAAATACACCCTGGCTGTCTGGCTGCAGAGGAGGCCTGCTTACTGCAGGGAAATTCATTAGAATATCTGGTATATTACAAGCGGGATGCACAGGAATGTAAATGTACTTAATACTATTGAACTGCACACTTAAAAAGAGCGATGGTAAATTCATGTTATGTACATTTTACTACAATTTCAAAAAAAATTCGATGTATAGTTATCAAAAAAGGTATCGGTCACATGACGGTTTGGATAAAGAATATGTTTAGATCTACCTTGATTAAAAAAAAGTTGTCAAAAAAAGAACACAGTAAAAGTTTTGCTGCTGTTTAGTGCACTGAATTCAATTAAATTTAGGGTGTGGAATTAATAAGAAAGCCTAGCTCCTTATAATGCTAGGGCAGAAGTCTTTGGCCACAGTTATGTAAAGATTCCACACTCTGAAGGCTTTGGTTTTAATATGAAGACCAAACAATTCTTTGGATACTATGGGGGCCTTTATTCAACTGAGTTTAGGCAATTTCTTAAACTGAAAGATAGTAAAATTGTGATATTCTTTTAACCCTGATTTTTTTTTTAATTACTAAGAACATTTCTCCTATTTTAGAGATGTAAGAAACATGATTTGGGGAGGCAACTCAATTTTAAGAACAAGACATTTAGATCTGCTCCATTTTTCCTACTTAAGTTGCTGAAATATCCAGAGAAGAGACAAATATTAAGGGTTATCTTTTAAGTTTCACTCAAATTATTGAAAATACCTGGCCTCTTAAAATGCTTGGACAGAAGTCTCTGGCTAGAGGTTGTATAATGATTCTTAAGAAGACCCTCATTAAGGGAAAAAAGGCAGAGATTGGTAACGTAAAATAACAAACTAAGCCCAAACACAGACCATTTTGGATTAAATTCTTCTGCAGAGAAAGATGTGCCAAGCACATATCATTATGGTTCAAATTCCTCTGCAAACAAATATAAAGTGAAGATGGAGGGGGATCTCATTTCTCTTTTGTCAGAGGTGTTTTTATTTAAATTATTTCAATATGAGTTTTTCTCATTGTAGCTCGGGTTTTTTTCCTATGGTAAAATGATAATTCTTTGCTTAGATAACCTCACTAATGCTGTATTAGAATTTTGCTGCATGATCAAATAAAAAGAGGTCTAGGGGTTGAGAAAAGAAAATTTATTTAAACAAGCATCTTTGATAATGAGAAAACTGATGCGAAATTTTCTACAAAGCAGACCAAAGCTACCGGTGTGCATAAGTTAAAACCAGGAAGCCACAAAGTAGAATTAAGTTTCTTCCTCAATTCCAAATATAAGCCATTCTTACCTACTGATGCATTTCAGTAATAAACTCATACATAATTTATCCTTTTCTTCTTTTTATGGAAAATTAGACTCTTTAAAGGGTATACAGCTGACCAGGAGGCTCATGACTGGGCTATTTCAAGATGAAATGGTTTTGATTTGCGGAATGACGTAAAACAGTTCCCTGTCCTTGGAGAATAGGTTGCGGTATCTTCAAAGAGTTGAGAATTGACATTCTAGAGTCTCTCCTAGATATTGTTCAAATCAGTCTGTGACAGGAAGCATATATTTTCACAGGGTAGGGAAGAAAGTCAGTCTTAGTTTGTTTTAATTCCAGAAATTAAGGTTGTGCCTAGGACCTTGGAACATGCAGACCAGGGCAGTTGTGTGAGTGGTGTTGCCAGTCAGTCTCTGGCTTGACCCTGCTCTTTGGTTACCAGGTATTCTGTTCCTTGTTTCCAAGCTGTGCTTAGTATCTGAGATGCTAAAGTAAATGTTTATTTAACATGATCAACCCCAATCCTTTTCTCCTTAGGACTGCCCCTTCTTTCCTGCACCTGTCTGCTCTCGCATCATGGAATCCTATACGCATGAAATGTTTATGACTTCATTTATAGCTGTGTGCACCCCTCCCTAGCAGTTGAGCAGCCACTCTCATTTAAGAAGCCCTAAATATTGTTGCCATGGGTGACACGAGAACATCGAGAATGGTGGAGCTCAACGAATAAAAAGGCTTTCACAGCATTTCAGCCTTTGCTCATAAGTAAAGTTAAAATTTATGGCTTTTAAAATACTGGATCTGGAAGAGGTCAGGTTAAACGGCTGCTAGTAATAAAAGGAATCAATACACCACAGCATCTTGAAACAGCCAGCAAACTAAATAAACACTTCATCCAAATCCACTTGGCCCTGAATTAAAAGAACATAAAATACTGTATTTATTTGGTTTGTTCCCCATCCATCAAGAGCTTGCCTCTCTAGGCCTCAACAAATTCTATCCAAGACAAGTTTCAAACGTTTGCTAGCCAAACGGCAATTAGAGGACGTGTCAAGGCTCTGGGTAATTAACTAAGTGTTAACTTTATCAGGGAAACACTTGTAGATGAGTTTACTCCAAACACACAAACAAGACAAACAGCCTGGCATGGGCAGACAACAGATTTCCTGATGCTTATTTACAAAACTGACATTGAAATTTGATATCCTCTGAGAACCAAAGCCTTCCCTTAGGAAAAAAAGGAAAGAAAAAAGAAGGGAAAAAAAAAGTGTTTTTCAGTAGTTCCTTTCTCTCACTCAGGACTCTGAAACCTAATCTAGATTTTTTTAGAATGAAAAATTAAACCATGTGCAATAATGAAGAAAATAACAAGTCAGAAAGCGTAGGACGATGTAGATTAAGTTGGAAAGAGAAAAAAAATAGTGAATTTAAAAGCAGGGCAAGGAAAGACTATCCCTTTGATGATTTTTCTTTTTTGCTACAAATTATCTAAGGCACAAAAATACCATCTATTTTCCTTTGGTGACAAGTAGCTTAATAGTCTGTTAATGTTATTTTCCTGTTCAAAAGTTCATGCATGGGGAATAGGAGTGGTGACTGTATTTTGTCCTAAAACCATCCCCACCCCCCGCCCCCTGCACTGGAAGGTATTATACGAAAGCTATTTATGTCAGAAAGAGGCGACTGCTATTCATCCCTTCAGACAGAAGAAATCTTGACACAAAGGGACTCTTTTACCCTTCTCTAATAGCTTACGGTTTAATATTTTAAATGTATTTTTTTTCTTTTCATGGTTCAGCACGAAGTAAGGCTCTGGAAGGAAAATAAATGATCACAGTTTATAGACATAACAGGTAAAAAAGGGACTCTTCTTTTCTGTAGCTTCAGGCTGTATTTAGACTCCCTGCTGGGAATGAATAATTTTGGACTGCAGAGACACAGCTTTATGGTCAGAAACACTGTGGAGAACTTACTTCCCAGAATGGGCTTCTCTGGTCTGGTTCGACTATCAGGAAATGAGAAATGTTCTCTAAGCAAGGGTTCAGTTTAGGGAGGCGATGTCCTTTTACTGAAAGGGTACTGGCTGAGTCCTTGAAAGCAGCCTTCATCCTCAGAGGGGTCCTGCACGTTGTGAAATGACTCAAAAGTTTTCAGAGTTTTGGGGGAAGTCTCCACATTTGTTGGTTGTTTTAAAAATCAGATTTGAAAGTACTGTTTTCTAAATTGTCTTTCTGAATAGAAAACAACATGCCACTCTAGCAGTTGCCAATGGTAAATTTGTTTTTAGCAGTGATCGGCTACTTTTAAATCGTTGTGTGTATGCAGGGATAAAGGGGCTTCCCTGGTGGCTCAGTGGTAAAGAATCCACCTGCCAATTCAGGAGATGTGGGTTCAATCCCTGGGCCAGGAAGATCCCCTGGAAAAGGAAACTGCAACCCACTCTAGTATTCTTGCCTGGAGAATCCCATGGAGAGAGGAGCCTGGTAGGCTACAGTTCAAGGAGTCACAAAAGGATGGATATGACTTAGCGACTGAACAACAACAATAAATTCTAAGGTCTAAACTTCAAAACAAATTAAAGCAGCGATTTAAAGAGAAATTCTATTCCATGTGGTAAGATAATCATTTAGCTTGCCCTTGGGATAACTGGATATTTGTTGCTGCTATTCAGTTGCTAAGTCATGTTCTACTCTTTGTGACCCCATGAACCACAGCATGCCAGGCTCCCCTGTCCTTCACCATCTCCTGGAGTTTGCTCAAACTCATGTCCATTGGGTCGATGATGTTATCTCATCCTCCGCTGCCCCATTCTCCTTTCACCTTCAATCTTCTTCAGCATCAGGGTCTTTCCCAATGAGTTGAATATTTAAATAATGCCAGTGTGAAATTATAGCAAATGTACATACTTAACAAAGCAAAAAATGGAAAATATGGAAGACTACAATGAGGAAAACCAGTAATAGAGGAAATACATGAACAGGATGAGGCCTCCAACACTGGAGGTGGTGAAGATGGCAGAAACAGGAAGTAAGGCAGAGTTACAACTTGAGAAAGTTAGAGAAGCTACAGGTTCCAATGTTTTAGAAAATCTGAATAAAACATTAAAAAACAAAAACTAAAATGTAGTTAATCCTGAAAGTGGAGGGAGAGGACGATTGGCAATGTTGCCACTATTTATTTTGGCAGTTCTTTACAAAAGTGATGATGAATTTTGGGGAAAGGTTAGTGAATAGCACTATATAAAGTTCAGTAGCTTCTGGAAGTTCTGAATTGGAATTCAAGTTTCTTAAGGAAGAATGTGGCCAAAATTTTCATTCTCAAAACTGCAGGAAGCTCACAGAAAAGTCAAATTCATTAAATTTATTGAGAAAGAGTCTCACTGAGCCTCATGGGTGCCCAGCAACTGTTTTACTCATTTCTCATTAAGTAGCTAAAGCTTTTCCCACAGCAGCTGACTCAAAACCTGCCATTATAACAAGTCCCCTTATTCCTATATATTTCCCTTCATTCCCAAAACTTAAAAAAAAAACAAAAACAAAAAACCAAATTCCTTTCTTAATTTAGGAATGGTCTTTGTTTCTACTTCCATCCCATCTTCTGAACTTCATGTCCAATTAAAAGAGACCCCCTTCCCTCTCTTTTCTGGACCAATCATTCATCCTGGCTCTCTCCATCTCTCTAGAGATTCTTTCTCTTCACATAGATTCTCTCTTGGGTCTCTCCTGTTTAGAAGCTCCTACAGGTCTCCTAAGTCCTCTCATTTCCTTTCTTTTAATGCCAGGCTGGGTGGACTCAGAGACCTCATCCAAAGAGCCTACTTTCTCCCAGTCTCTGCTTCCTCTGCCATATGGCATCCAGCTCCAGTGCTTCCTCAGTGCTCCAGGGTCACCAATTACCTCCTAATTGCCAGAACCAATAAACCTCTCTTAGACCTTATTTTGTTTGATCTCTCCACTGCACTCGATCCTTTGCTTAACTCTTTCTACTTGAAATCCTATCCTCCCACTGTGTCCAGGTCCAGGGCTACCTGGTTATTCTCATAAGATGCTGTTCCTTCTTAGTCTCCTTTACTGGTGCCCTTTCTTTCCCCTTTTGCCAAATGTGGGCCTTGTCCGAGATGTAACCCTCAGCTCAGTGCTGTCTTTACATATTCACATTCATCTTCTGGGCATCTATTTCCAGGAGTTTTGATCATTTGATCAAATTTCTCCTCCAGGCTCCCCACTGCTTTTGGGAGAAAGTCCAAACTCCTTAGGTTAGTTTACAAAGCCCTTCATGATCTGGTTTCCCACCTCACTTCTCTTCCCCTTCCTTTGCTCTTTTCTCCATTTTCCAAATCTTACCATTTTGAACTAATTGCTATACTTCAAAGATGCTAGCTCTCTCCTTTGGGTCTTTGTACATGCTGTTTCCCTCTCTAGGATTCTCTTTTCTCCTCCCTGGACAGCTCTGCCTCAACATGATTTCTTAGACACAACTTCTAGCAGGAGCTTTTTCTAATCACCTCTATGCCAAAAAAATAAAAAAGAAAGAAGAGACAGGGTAACAGTCGGGTTCCTCATTTCTGTTACAATGTCATAAAAACTAGTCTAGTATGTATTGACTGTCAAGCATTCCTTTAAGCATTGTACATTATTCACAATATTAATCCTCACCATAACTCTTGGATGCAGGTGTTATTATTACCGTCACTTATATAAAGGGAAAGAAAGAGAAGTTGCTCAGTCATGTCCAACTCTTTGAGACCCCATGGACTGTAGCCCAGCAGGCTCCTCCATCCATGGGATTTTCTAGGCAAGAGTACTGGACTGGGTTGCCATTTCCTTCTACAGAGGATCTTCCCAATCCAGGGAAAAGTAACCTTGGGCACATAGAGGTTAAGTACCTTATCCAAGGTCACACAGCTATGAGCGACAGAGGTGAGACTTGAACTCAAGAAAGCTGCTTCCAGGTTCAGTATCCTAAACAGCATTATATGATACCACAGCTCTGATAAATTACACATCTTCTGTACATTGTTAGTCCCTGTATCTGCCTTCCTTACTAAACTCTAAACTCTTTGAAGGCAGGTACAAAGTCAAGGTCAGCTTTATATCACTGCCCTGCAGAGTGGACAATGAACTGTTATTTGTTATTGGACTAGTTGACTGAGCTTTCCTTACTGTGTAGTCAGTAAGATTTCCCCTCCTTGATTACCTACAGCATGGATTCTTCTTTAACTGCATCCCTGTTGTTGCAAATACATGGATCATTCACCTATAACTATTAAAATACAGGGAGGTTGCCCTATGTGCCAGAAACTGTGCTGGGTGTTCTATAAGAATCATCTAAATCCTTCTTCACCTATGAGGCTGATATTATTATTTCTGTTTTACAGATAAAGTAGCTGTGGTTTAGAGTGACTCAGGGTCACAGACTGAGCCAGCTGTGGAGCTGGGGCTCCAAAACCAGGAGTGACGACTGCAGGTAGGTACCCCAATCAGGATGGCACATTTTCCACCAGCCAAAGTCGTTGGGCTTCTCCTTCAGAGGTTTCATACAGAGCCCAGAGGCACAGGCTGCTGTGTGGATGCTGGCTGGTAACTGCCGCTCACCACGGTTGGGAATCCCTTTTACTTTCCCAAGAGAAACGCTTCCTTATGTTTCCTAGAGGGGCAGTCTGTGTGCCTGTGGGTACTGCCACCCTCTCCCACTACCTAAGGCCCCACCTTGGTTTCCTGCTGGCGACTCCCTTCTTCCCTCAGTTCCTCCACAAGGAACACTGAGCTCTGACTGCTTTGTCTTCTTTTAAATTCCTACAGAAGACCTTTCCTTGGTGAAGCTTTTCACCAGGTCTTTTTATCCTTTCTTCTACTAAAGATGAATAAGCAGAGAAAAAGGAAAATACCATAAATACCATATAAATATGAAGGAGCTGGAGGCCTTTGTTGTTTTGGCCAAAGTCTCCCAGCGGCACACGTCCTGCTGGCTCACCTGAAAAGGACGCTGCTGAAATGTTCTCCCATCCAAATTTCCTCTGCCCCTCTGTTCCTTTCAAACATGACTTCCTTTTGTCAGCAATTAATGTACACTGTGTGCGTGTGTGCTAAGTAGCTTCAGTCCTGTCTGACTCTTTGCGACCCCATGGGACCATAGCCCACCAGGCTCCATTGTCCCTGGGATTGTCCTGCAATTGCCACGCCCTCCTCCAGGGGATCTTCCCAACTCAGGGATCAAACCCAAGTCTCTTATGTCTCTTGCACTGGCAAGAGGGTCCTTTACTGCTAGCTAGGGATTCCCAGGTGGCTCAGATAGTAATGTAAACTATACACAGTTTATTGTGTACATTACAAATTTTCAGTGACATAACACTCTATCGAGGGAAACAGCTTCAGTTGCTTCTATCGAGACTCTCTCAGAAAACAAGAGTTCTAAGACTAACAATGACAACCTCACCAACATACCTGAGATGATCGCTTCCACTTCCATGAATGTAAACACCAAGCTCACAAGCAATAAGAGTATTTGCATTTCTGTTTGAATGATTGCACTGATGTGAAAAAAATTCCTGTTAAACTTCTCACTCCTAGGTACATCAGTTCGAACTTTTTGTCTACAGCTCTTTTCTGCTGGGGCTTCCCAGGTGGCTCGGTGGTAATGAATTCACCCGCCAATGTAGGAGACATGGGTTCGATTTCTGGGTCGGGAAGATCTCCTGGAGAAGAAAATGGCAACCCACTCTAGTATGCTTCCCTGGGAAATCCCATGCTTGGAGGGGTCTGGTGGGAAGCACATGGGGTTGCAAAGAGCTGGGCATGACTTAGCAACTAGAAAAACAATAACAACTGTTCTGTGGATAAAGGAATTCAGGATCAAAATAACAAAGCTGACCCTAGATTTTTTTTTTCTTTCTGAATACTATTGTGAAATCACAATCACCTGTTTTGGGTGATCCAAACAGGCAGACAGATCCTGGCTTCTATTGCTGTATCTCCTAAATAAATTTGGAGAGAAGACACACAAACTTGTATTTCATGGTCTCATTAGAATGTGCCTTTTGGAGACTAATTTCTCTTTTCATTATCTTTCTTCTCCCCAAACACACTGCTAATTGTATTTTTCAGTAGATGGTAGATACAAGGAAGTTTTTGCTAATCTGTGAAACTCAAGGGATTTTCCCTTTCCAATAGGGCACTGAAAGATGCTAACACTGGGCCTTGGAGTCGATTTATGCTTATACATTACCTCTTTATTCACTTTCTTCTCAAACAGTCTGCAATCATTCTATAGCTAGCAAGCATTACACATATTTTTTCCCTCTCATGTCTAAATGTGTATTCAAAAGATACACAAGCAGTTAGCAATCGAGATGCGAGTGGAGAATAAAATTAAAAGCCCTTTGAAATAGCATACAGCTCTACAATAAAGGAAAATAAAAATCAAGGCCATGGTAACAATGGGAACTGCTTTCAAGATAGTAAAAGAATATTTAGTAGAATGGTACTTCCTCGTGTTACCACAGATTTTTTAATAGTTTAAATTACAAAGGTAATATTAAGATATACATATTATATACAACTTGTTGAAAAACCAAAAAGAGAAAATGCCATGGATCATCTTCAAAGTAATTTAACGATTTCTGAAGAGGACTTGAAAGTTGCCAAAATTTACATTTGTTGCTAGTTAAAGACAAATATGTATTTAATAAAAAGACATATTGAAAAAGTCAAAGGTATATTGACATAGCTTCCTGAATAATTGCAGATAAAATTTAAGCAGAACTAATTTTTAAAAAATCGTCAATGTAAAAGTAAAATATGTAAAATAAGGAATATAGAAAAAGTAGGTGTAAATAAAAACAAATGTTATATATCATATTTGTTTAATAATAAACATTTCTTACTGGAGTGACCAAGATGGCTAGGCTTTTTTTTCTTGGAAGTATATTAAAAGAAATTGCAATATAAATGTCTAAGATGGCTTGAAGAACGAAGCATTCTTCTCCACACATCAGAGAATGAAATTAGTAGGCTGGTAACTTCTGAATGTACAAAGTTGGAAATTTATGATGTATAGTAAACCCCAAAATGCTGCAGAAAAAGCACATGCACATGCTATCTATTTCAAAAGAGTAAGAAAATAAAGAATGTAGATATAAAATTCTTTTAAGATTAATATTTATGGAAATTAAATGCAATATTAATTTAATATTGCAAATTGAATGCAAAAAAAAAATACTAGTAGTAGTGTTAGTCATTCGGTCATGTCCGACTTTTTATGACCCCATGGACTGCAGCCTGCCAGGCTCCTCTGTCCATGGAATTCTTCAGGCAAGAAAACTGGAGTAATTGCCATTCCCTTCTCCAGGGGATCTTCCTAATCCAGGGATTGAACTCAGGTCTCCAACACTGCAGGGAAATTCTTTACCATCTGAGCCACCAGGGAAGCCTTCTAAGATCTAGATCTATATATCTATATCCAGGAGGGAAAACTGCCTGATTTTTAAAAAATCCTGTAAATGTCCAAGTCTAAATTATCTAAGCTAATAATATGGATAAGATAAACCAGGAACCAATCCTCAAAAGCAGTAAAGTAACCAAAGTAACTTCATACACTCGATGGGCTGTGTGCTCTGTAGCCCTTGGGATACCACTAACCTGACTCATAGGTAGTTACACGGTAGACTATAGAGTAACCAAAACCAAACAACATAGGTAACTCACAAAAGCAATGTTTTTCAAGCTACATTTACAAATAATATTTAACATGGCTGAAGAATACAGAAGGACTATAAGCATTGTGGGTTCAGCATGATACACAGCACATGGTCAGGATGCAGGGTGGACTAAATGAATAAAGTGAGTGTTTTCCAAACTGTAAGCTCACAACATTTCAAATAAGAAAGTAGATATTCAGTCTGGGAGGAACCGGTAAACTCTTAGGCAAATGTATTTTGTAGTTTTACTGAGTATTTCTCTCCTTGATTCATAGTCAAGAAAGAGAAGACCGGCCTCAAAATAGCAGCCTTTTAGGTCACTACTTGTGGGTTTACATCTTTGCTGAAGGAGGAGAAGGTCATGGGAAGGAAAGAGCCTCTATGGAAGCTGACCCGAGTGTAGAGGGGGAATTTCCATCTGCTTCCACTCCAGTTGTGTTTTGCTACAGTGAGAAGGAGCAGAGTTCACCCTAAGATTAACAAAGGAATGAAAGCTTTCCACCAGGTAACAATGCAAAGAAGAAATGGATAGCTCGATTTTCCAACATTAATGGGAATTCACAGTATTCACTCTTTAGTAATTGAGAGTTGATTGTATATGTGAATACTTAGTTGTAACTGATAAAGTGAAAATTTAGGTTAAAGAAAATCACTGAAGCAATCAACACAATTTATTATTCATTACATTCCTGCAATGTATGTGTTAGTTGCTGTTCAGAGAACACTGAATTAGCTTATATGTAATTTTTACTCTCTACATTGCAAGACTCCTTTATTTTCAATTATGTTAGGCATTTTAAGTTAAATTTAGGGGAAAAACTAATATATAATAAAAGGGACGATTTTTAATCAGTTAACTCATCTGTCTTTAGTACAATTACCTGTTGTCTATCCAGAATCCTTTTTATCTTCTTCTTTCCAATGTCTAAAAGTTTAATTGCTGACTTTGCTTGGAGAAGCAACATGACTAGTTCAAAGCACTCACCTCCCCACATAGTCTTGTACTTCTAGGTTACTATGTAATGGTTTTGAATAATAAGATGTAAACAAATCTTCTGAGGTTAAATTTCTGGAAGGCTACTGTTTTCTGGATAAAAGGAGCAGAAGCAGCTTCTATATCTTTTGTGTCTTCAACTATCCTCCATCCTGCCTGGAACACGGAAGGGCAGCAGCCTTTTTGCAAACATGAGGTTGAAAGCCACACAGTATGGATGAAGCAACACGAGGTCAGAAGGAGCCCAGAGCTATGGTGACTTGTTTGAGCAACTATACCATTCCTGGCCAGACTGCGTTTGCCCTTCTTGATGCCTAAGAAAAATAAACTGTTTTTTGGTGAAACCACTGTCATCGACTGTCCACTAGTTGAAACACATCCCAGTTAAAACTAATTATAAAAATGTAATGGTCCTTACATGCAATATGCTAAAGTCTACACATTTCCTGCTACTGGTGCTGTTTGTTTATGATAAGTTCAGTACAGCTCAGTTCAGTCACTCAGTTGTGTCCAACTCTTTGTGACCCCATGGACTGCAGGATGCCAGGCTGCCCAGTCCATCACCAACTCCCAAAGTTTACTCAGACTCATGTCCAGTGAGTCAGTGATGCGATCCAACCATCTCATCCTCTCTTGTCCCCTTCTCCTGCCTTCGATCTTTCCCAGGATCAGGGTTTTTTCAAAACAGTCAGTTCTTCCCATCAGGTGGCCGAAGTATTGGAGTTTCAGCTTCAGCATCAGTCCTTCCAACGAATACCCAGGACTGATCTCCTTTAGGATGGACTGGTTGGATCTCCTTGCAGTCCAAGGGACTCTCAAGAGTCTTCTCCAACATCACAGTTCAAAAGCATCAATTCCTTGGTGCTCAGCTTTCTCTATAGTCTAACTCTCACACAACTGGAAAAATCATAGCTTTGACTAGATGGACCTTTGTAATATCTCTGCTTTTTAATATGCTGGCTAGGTTGGTCATAACTTTTCTTCTAAGGAGCAAGTATCTTTTAACTTTATAGCTGCAATCACCATCTGCAGTGATTTTGGAGCCCCCCAAATAAAGTCTGTCACTGTTTCCATTGTTTGCCCATCTATTTGCCATGAAGTGATGCGCATTAGTTTTCTAAATGTTGAGCTTTAAGCCAAATTTTTCACTCTCTCTTTCACTTTCATCAAAAGGCTTTTTGGTTCTTCTTCACTTTCTGCCATATGGGTGGTGTCATCTGCATATCTGAGGTTATTGATATTTCTCCCAGCAATCTTGATTCTAGCTTGTGCTTCATCCAGCCCAGTATTTCTCATGATGTACTCTGCATATAAGTAAATAAACAGGGTGACAATATACAGCTTTGACGTACTCCTTTCCTGATTTGGAACCAGTCTGTTGTTTCATGTCCAGTTCTAACTGTTGCTTCCTGACCTGCGTACAGATTTCCCAAGATGCAAGTCAGATTGTCTGATATTCCTATCTAAATTTTCCACAGTTTGTTGTGATCCACACAGTCAAAGGGTTTGACATAGGCAATAAAGTAGATGTTTTTCTGGAACTCTCTTGCTTTTTCAATAATCCAACGGATGTCTGCAACTTGATCTCTGATTCAATCTCCTTTTCTAAATCCAGCTTGAACATCTGGAAGTTCAAGTTTCACATATTGCTGAGGCCTGGCTTGGAGAATTTTGAGCATTATTTTACTGGTGTGTGAGATGAGTGCAATTGTGCAGTAGTCTGAGCATTCTTTGGCATTGCCTTTCTTTGAAAACTGATCTTTTCCAGTCCTATGGCCATTGCTGAGTTTTCCAAATTTGCTGGCATATTGAGTGCAGCACTTTCACAGCATCATCTTTCAGGATTTGAAATAGCTCAGCTAGAATTCCATCACCTACACTAGCTTTGTTTATAGTGATGGTTCCTAAGGCCTACTTGACCTCACATTCCAGGATGTCTGGCTCTAGGTGAATGATTACAGTATCATGATTATCTGGGTCATGATGATCTTTTTTGTATAGTTTTCTGTGTATTCTTACCACCTCTTCTTAATATCTTCTGCTTCTGTTAGGTCCATGCCATTTCTGCCCTTTATTGTTCCCATCTTTGCATGAAATGTTCCTTTGGTATCTCTAATTTTCTTGAAGAGCTCTCTAGTCTTTCCCATTCTGTTGTTTCCCCCTATTTCTTTGCATTGATCACTGAGGAAGGCTTTCTTATCTCTCCTTGCTATTACTATGGCCAGAGGTACATGACATTGTACAGGAGGCAGTGATCTAGACTCTCCCTAAGAAAAAGAAATGCAAAAAGGCAAAATTGTTGTCTGAGGAGGCCTTACAAATAGCTGTAAAAAGAAGAGAAGAGAAAGGCAAAGGAGAAAAGGAAAGATTTATGGTAAGTATGTTCTATGCTATATAAATATACTTGTGAGGAAAATAATCAGAAGGATTAGGGGACATATGATCTAAAACAGGACTATCTAAGAAAATGTATGACAAGGTGATAAATTTATATTGCAGTGTTACATTCTGAGAAGTCTAATTAAACAAAACTTTACCAGAATCAAACTCCTTGCCTTTCTTTCAGGGAATCAGACAAAATAGGAACATCTTGTTACTAATCTTAACAGAGGAAGCTAATACACTGTTAAAATGAAACCAATTTAAGATAAAATAATTTATATATCCAATACAATCTTTTTTTATTGAAATATAGTTGATATATAATATTAGTTTCAGGTGTGAAACATAATGACCTGATATTTGTATACATTAAGAGATAATGAATCTAGTTAATACTATAAAACATCTTCTTTCAAAACCAATGTGAATGCATCAGCGGAAATCAACCTGGGGTTTCTGGTCTATATTTGGGTAGCTTTAAGTAAACAATAGGCAACAATTATGAGGATTTGTGAGTTAGTTCTAAATATGAATATGATGATGACTAGAAACTCTACATTTTAGTAAGCTCAGAAATATCCTAAAAGAGAAATTACTTTTTCTTTGGGTTAAAATTATATACACATGTTGTTGGCATGTTTACTTACATGTTTCTGACATGTTTACTTATATGTCAATAATTAGACTGAATCATCCATCAGTCAATCACTACTACTTATCAGTGTTATTTTTTCACGAAAGAAATTCTTCCAGCATTGGGACTATGAGGGTTTCCTGCTATCACCCTTGGCAGCAAATGCTTGACACTGGAGTTTCATACATTCTCAAGTGACTCTGAAGGCCCTTGTCTGGAAGCAATCTGATATTTTGCTGAGGCATGAATCTGAATCACTTTGCAGAAAATGCACATGGCACAAAGTCCAGCTTCTGAAACCTTTGGAGCATGATTTTTCTCCACTTGTCTTTGGATAGACAGCAATACATTTCAGGTGATTATTTTCAAGATCCAGGTAAGCTATAATGGAGTAAGGTAATTTATGATGCAATTTATTTTAGTGGCAGCATTTATTATTTTTCATGGTGTGAAGGGCTTCCCTGGTAGCTCAGATAGTAAAGAATCTGCCTGCAGTGTGGGAAAACTGGGTTCAATGTCTGGGTTGGGAAGATGTCCTGGAGGAGGGCATGGCAACCCACTCCAGGATTCCTGCCTAGAGAACCTCCAAGGATAGAGGAGCCTGGTGGGCTGCAGTCTGTGGAGTCAAAAAGAGTCAGACACAACTGAGCAACTAAGCACAACAACAACAGTGTGACAATCAGTGTTGTTTGGTTCTTCCAACCCCATTCCCAGCCAACTTCTTTCTTCTTGCAACTGAAATACAGGGTAGAAAATCAAATACTTATACCCCAGCCGACTCTGGGCCAGAAGCTATGTGCGGAAGTGGGGTGGAGCCTCCTGGGGGAAGGCCTTAGCTTTCACTAGTAAGAAAGACAAGCTTGGCACCAGGCTTTCACTCCTTTTAACCTTTTCATGTCTTTACCAAGGAGTTTAGGCCCAGAATTGCCATGAGAGGATCAAAAGGGAGAAGCTAAGACAGCAAAAGACACAACCAACCCAGGGAACTCCCCTCACCTCCTCTTCCCTGCCAGAAGGTGCATTTACCTATTATATCAGAAATATAAATCCTACTTCTTTAGTAGAACTTTCTGTTACTTGTAGCCTAGAGCATTTCTAACTGACACAAATAGTATTATGAATTAATTTAGTCCTATACTTGGCACATTATTGTCTGAAGAACCCATGGAGTCTCTTAAAACCTTCCATTATTTGGTTTATTCCAGGAAGAGAACTATATATAATACTGCTATTTGTGAATTAGGAGATTGGTGAAAGAATCAGGAGGGATTCTAGAAAATATTTAGCCTATGAAGCATTCCAAAAGTGGAGATATATATAGCTTCCTTTCAGGTAATCCAATTCACTTTGCTTGCTCAACTAGGTAGGTATCTTTCATATCTTAATTTGGTTTTTGCAAGGGAATATTTTTACAGGGAAAAAAATATTTCTGACAGTCAAAATGATTATTACTGTTCAGAGGGAAATTACTAATTATACCTTGTCACAGACTAATGCATTTTTGTTTGTCAGGTATGAGTTTGGTTATTGAGAATTAGCAGCCCAGGAGCTCAATTTCCCCTGGGGGAACTTAAAAACAATCAATGAAATTCCTAAATATAAATTCCTGAACATAATGTTCTCAGAAATTCTAACAAGGTGTGAACATCAATTTCTCTCTCCTACACAGGAAACATGACCTGAGAAAGACTTCCTTTTTTAAGTCTGAATTGCACTACTAATGACAAAAACCAGAAATTGGAAAATAACTTGGAAGTAGTCTACCTAGGGTATCATTAGTTTCATAAGAGTAAGTAACATAAAGTTTTTAGCACAAAAATCTAAATGCTATTTAAAAAACACTTAAGAGACTTTTAATCATTGAGAACTTGAATTCAAGGAATTATGAAAGTATAATAAAATAAGTTGCTATCTAGGTAGGAATTTATCTACCTTGTTTATCTGAAGTCAAATGCAATTAATTCTAAACTTTGAGTGACTTATTTTAAAAAGTTTAAAGTGACTTAAGTTCAAATCTAGAACCCTTACTATTTGCATTGACATCTCAAGTTTCCTCATCTATAAAATGGAATAATACCCATTCTTCCAATCTCACAGGTTTTCTGAAATGGAATGATTTATATTTTATTAATAAGATGAACCACTTGCTTGGTAATTCACACTTGAGCATGTCTCTTTCTTTTTTTATGAGAACATTACATTTTCTTCCTTTTGAGCAATTCCAGTCCACAAATGAAATAACTTCTAAGAGAGTCTCTTGTTATCATCTCATTAATGAGGTTGTTAAAGTGATGTGATTTCTTGTTCTTTTTCCACTTCTTTTCCAGTCATGATCAAATTTAAACCTTCACTCATTTCAAAAATGTTTCAAAAGAGTTAAGAGATCTCTTTTGACAAACTTCTAGTATATTCCCTGAAACTATATATATACATATATATATATATATATATTTTTTAATTTTTTAGCTTATTTTAGACTGGACATACATTTCAGAATTAAAATTTTAGTATTACTTATGGACCTTCCTCTTTACTTTTTTATTCACAAATTACTGCCTTATAACACTAGTGACATTAGAGCACTAGGTTCTTTACACTTGATTTCAAATTAAATTTTTCTGTGCACTTGAAACTCAATTTTCTTTCTCTTGTTTTCCCAGGGTGTTCTTAACGCCCGAAAAGTATAGCATCTTAAGAGCGCCGACCAGTAATCTGAATCAATACTGGCCTCTGCCAGGATCTTTTACTACAAATCTCTAACAATTCTTTTGTTCCTAGTGTTATGACAGAGTCAATTTGATTTCCAAGTTGATGCTCATTTCTCTCCTAATATATTGGAATAAAGTGTTTTCAAGAACCAATTATACAAGCAGACCTTAACCGGTCTGTCTTCATGGTTATTTACTTTTACTAATGCATGTTTGTCACAAGACACAGTGATGCACAACCTCTAATTTACTTTGTGATCAAATCCCTGATGATCAGCAGTTCCTACTTTGGCACAATATTAATGAGTTCTTGCAGTTGACTCCAAAACATTTCAGTGTCAGCATTCTTTCTTGCTGGAGAAGGCAAGGAGAATGATGGTTATGTTCAGTAGGCCTCACTCCCTAAAAGAACCGGGATGAGAGCGGCCCTGCCATTTAGCCTTAAGAGTTTGATTAATAACCAACAGAGTCGGTGCCATATAAAATATGGCGGCAGCCTTTTTCCTCATAGTATCAAGAAAAACATCCTTCCTCTAGTCTAGAGATTAAATTAGTTATCTTGAATGTCTGAGGTCCTTCAGGATACCCAGGAATTTTCTGTCCTCTTAAAATCAGGCCATGGACTAGAGAACATGCTAGGAATTGCTAAAAACTTAAATTTCAGCCTTTTCACTCTTTTTGTTTGTTTACTATCATTATTTGTTAAATGGATTTATTTAGTATTCACTCTTCAACCTTCCTTCTCTCTAATGAAGCCAGCTACTAACCTGGAATATTTTACTGCTGATATAAATTACAATGAGATCAAAGTCACCTCCGAGGACTGCGGGATCATTAAAATTAGGGCATACTATGACATTTGCATGACATTTTTGCTTCTGAGCTTGCTTTTGCTTTCCCTGTTGTCTGGAATGCCTTCCCCTCTCTTCTGTCATGATCCAAATCCAGCCAATCCTTTAAAGCCCAGGCTAAATCCTTCCTTGATGAATACGGCAGTGCTGCTCTTGCCTGTCTCTAAACCCTGTTGCCCTCTTGTTTGTGTCACACAGCCGGGCACTTTCTATTTCAGTCTGGTATTTATAAAGTGCTCTTAATTGTTTCATATGTGTAAGTTTTCCTTTCTCTGAAAATTTGTCTGCTCCCTATGCCTTTTACTTCTTTTGGGTTCTCACAGTATTTACTTCTCTTTGATTTTCACAGTCTTTTACAGTATTTCTCTCACTTCTTTGTCTTCTTTTGCAATATTAAGACATGGCAAGAAGTCAAGAGTTATTATCTGATGTCATAATTTGTATGAGTGTGTGACTGTTAAAGAAGTTCTGTTATCAGTATTGGCCAAAATGGAGAAATATTACTGGGACTATAAAAGAAAAATAAGAAAAGGGAACATAGAGTGAATTCTCATCTTTAAAAATTCAAAGTATGCATTAGTAAAATTTCAAAATGAGTTAGCTTAGCTTCAATTTTAGCAAAAAATTAAATAAATAAAAACCTCTTGGAAAATAACAGCAGATATTCTAAATTTTGTGAGAGAAATGCCCCCTTTCCTACTTTTTCTTTGGTATTGCTAAGATTGAAGATAGGATTCTTTTTGTTGAAAATGCTCCTAATAGCCTGGACTGAAAGGGTAATTCAATAACAAGTCTGAAAAGTGGCATGTCTCATTGATAATCACTTATATTCCCTTCAATCCAACTTTGAAAACCACATGCACTAGCTAAGTCCAAGGGGAAAGCCCCCTATCATAGCTCACCTCTTCCTCTTTCCTCAATGATGGCTGATATAGGGTAAGATACTGAAAAGAATCCTTTTATTGTCAAAAGAGGCACTTCCCCTGTGGCTCAGCAGTAGGAATCTGCCTGCAATGCAGGAGACACAGAGATGTGAGTTCGATCCCTGGGTCAGCTTTCTTGCCTGGGAAATTCCATGGATAGAGTTGGACACAACCGAGCCATTGAACACATATACACATTGTCAAAAGAACAGAATCACTAGTTCAAACCTAGCAAAGCCAAAACCATGCTTTGTGAAATTAGTCACAGTGAAAGGAGAAAAGTGAAGAGAGACACAGGCTGGTATAGAAAATAGCAACAAAAGCATACTGCCTGTAAACATTTATTGAATACTTTCTAGGTGCTACACTAAGTACTTCCTTTGACCTAACTCTCAGTATTGGATGTTAGCCCATGTGCCTCAAGGGAAATTACCAAGCAGCAGACTTACCAAGCAATAACACCAACAGACTCTAATAATTGTATTTTTGATCTATAATGCTACATGAAGTTATAAGCTATAAAATGAAATTTAGTTTAATTATTATTCATATATTGGGTTACCATATCATTATTATCCTTTCTTAAAATACCACTACATCTTGAATGAGATAAGAGAGTGTTCAGCATATTTTTGTTCTAAGTTCACTGGATTCTCTGTGTCTAGTTACACAGTTTTCAAATTCTATTAAAGATGCTAAAATTTATTCTAGAAGTAACTGCATTTTAGTCTTAGATAAACTATTTGGTGGGTTTAGGAATAGTAAATCAATAGATATTTTATAAAAATTTACGCTTCTTTCCTTGAAACGGAATTCTAAAAGGCAAAGCATATTCAGATAAGGAGCTATGTATTTTTAAGGATATAGTAGTATAATCTTAGTAGGAGAGATATTTTAAATTTTTGGTAAGATGTTCCTAATGAGTCTTCTTACTGATGCCTTATGTGATATGCAAGTTACTTTTAATAAAAATCCAAAGCCTTTCTCTCAAGATTTACGTTTTATGTCACCAAAGTTCCAAGATGATAAAAATCTATATGAATAGAGAATTTCTAGGCTCTAAGCTGATAGCCTGTTTAATTTAATAAATATGTATTTGATAAAATTCACTTCTGAAAAATTTAACAATTGAATATCTCTTAGTTTTCTATACTAGTATGTGACTTGCAACTACTATTATTAATGAGTATCAAGCTTTAAAAAGAGCACTGAATATTCATTTAAAAACCAAAAATATTTCCCTTGTTACCGATGTTTTTCTAGAGGAGAGCTTGTCTCATTTCTGAGAATAAAACAATGAAAAGTGACATCTACATAACTACACTGAATTGAACATCTCTTCTGTGAGGTTTCAATATGTCAGCAGCAATATTGAAAGTAGCATATCAAAAACCACCTAAGGGGCCATCCTAATCCACACATATAAGATATTATCCCACTTGTAGGTAGAAAAACACTGTCATCATTACATAACCATATCAAAACTCAATGAGGAAAAAGCAGCTGTAGAGCTTTTCATATAATTTTAAAAGTAAATATTCCATAATGTTTCTAACATTTAGAGATTGAATATCAGATTTTTACTCTTAAAAGTGCATACCACTCCAATAGTCCCCAAAGGCCAGCATGTAAACAGATATTTTATTTTCACCTTTGGAAGACTTTTCTTTGTCTAAGCTTAAAAAAAAAAAAAGAAATATTAATTATGTTAGTTAGAGTAAGTCATTGGTGCTACTTTCAACCAGTTTCGGTATTGATGATTTTTCCCTGCTTGCTCTGAGGGCAGTAAAGCTTAGAGCAATTTTTGTGAAAATTTCAGCATTAATATGAGTAAACACATGCATAAAGAGTATGCAAATTAAAATAAGATTTTTATATGTATGTAATATGAGTTACTAATTAACCATATGTATAATAAAGTCATTCTTTGAAAATCTTAACATTTTGTATGTGTGTAAAAAAGTATTTTGAAGTAATAAGAAAACGTGTCTATTAATCTCTGAAGACGGAAAATAGAAAAAAGAGAAAACAGTGTATTTCTATAACTACTTTAGGAAGAACATATCATCATTCATTCAACATTTATTTTTACTAAGTGGAAATATGTGTATGCGCTGACTTTTGTCAACTGATCAAAACAGACAACTAATATGATAAACAAGCATAAAATTGCATTTTAAAAGAAAACACAAGACTATATGGGAAAATCAGTGCAAATTTCATTCCGTACTGACTTCTATGTACTCATATCAAACTAATATTTAAAAATATGAACAGAAATCTCATTTTTGTGTTTAAGACCCCTTAAAAATATAAATATATAAATTGATTTAACTTGATATAGAATTTGTAACTGCTACAAATTTTGCATTTCCTTACAGCAGCTAATTTTCAGAGAAAAATCCTAGTCGTTTCAAGCCATTGAACATGATAATAGCAAAAATGAGATTGATCATTAATTCTAGCAAATGCCTTTCCCTTCATCTTAAGCTTTTAGTTAACCGAATGATTTAATACTTGCTAACTTTTTTAAAGAATTATTACTTAATTTAATCTGTGCAATCTTGTGGACAAATCCAAGCTTCAATATCTCCTTTAAGCAGATGACTTCTAAATCTGTATTGCTAACCTTGACCTCTCTCTTGAATTTCAAACACTTATTTTCAAATGCTTCTTCCTAATAATTTGGATTTTCTTCATTGTTCCTTTCTTTTGATCAAAGGCACCAACCTTCTTCCTGATCTTCAAGTTTAAAAGTCTCAGGTAAGTGTTGAGCACCTCCCCAACTCATGTACACAACTATAGGAAATTCTCAAGTCCTATATACCCTATGTCTGCAACATCTTTTAATAACACATTTATTGATTATCCTACTCTAACAATCGTCTTCAACCTCCCATTACTGCTTACATAAAATAATTCAGTAATCTAGTTGGTCCAAAAAGATATACTGCTTAATCAACTAAACATTTCTTCTATTTTTTTCCTAGAAGTTTCATAGTTTGAGCTTTTACATTTAGATCTATAAGTCATTCTGAATTGATTCCTTATCAAATATAAAGCACAGGTATAGGTCCTTGTCTGGTTATCAAGCTATTCCTCATCGAAGGCTTCCAAGAAGAAAAGTGACATGACCTATCTAGGTTTCAGTTTTGGGCTTTCCTTGTGGCTCAGCTGGTAAAGAATCTGCCTGCAGTGCAGAAGACCTGGGTTGGGAAGATCCTCTGGAGAAGGGAAAGGCTACCCACTCTGGTATTCTGGCCTGAAGAATTCCATGGACTGTATAATTCATGGGGTCACAAAGAGTCAAACACGACTGAGAGACTTTCACTTTCAGGTTTCATTTTAAGATGGTCATTCTGTCTGCCATTTAAATGATATTGTGAGACATATAGCAAAGAAAACAAATTTCTAAGGCATAGTCCCTATCTGCACTTACTACTATCCATCACTTTTGCTTAGATTCTCCTCCTTTTGTTACTCCCTGCTTTCATATACTGCTACTGTTTCCATCCACTATTCCTTTTTCACCTAGATTAATCTTCCATGGATGAAAGAAAGGAGCCAAAGATGAGGGAGAAAATGAAGATGGAAGAGAAAGCTATTCATTGATAGGACAAGACCTTGGAAGAAATGAATTCAGCACACAACTGACTGATGAGCTTAGGAGAGGGAATGGTACATCTCTTCCAACATCTACCTCTTTACCTCCTTACTCTTGTTATTTCTTCCTCTAGATCCACAACGCATTATCTTCATAGCAGCTCACCAGTAACCCTGGTATAACTTGCCTTTTGGTAGCATTCTACACCTTGTCTGCAGAATCTTAAACGTTCACAATTTCAAAACAAGCTCTAATGATTGATACCCCTGGAAATAAATCGACTACTCCAATAAGTACCATAGAAATAAATATTTCATGAAAAATTATTTGTTAGCACTTGAGAAGTGAATACAAGGTAAAGCAATAAATGGACAATTTCAAGCTGTCCTTTCTTGTAGGCATTGCTGTACACATTTCATTAGAGTTCCTTAACAAAATTCAGTATTTTTTTTTTTGAGTATGTGTGTGTATTCTGTGTTTCTACTATATGGTACTCTACTATATAGTCTACTATATGACTTCTATGACTGCAACACACTGAATGCATTTTAACTTATTAAAAGGAATTCACAAGAAAACAACTTTACCCATACCCTCTAACACTCAAGTAACAACTTCATGACCAGATGAAAAGGTGCTTCCTCTTTCTCACACTTTAGAGGCAATGCAGGGGTGATTTCTAATTTGCCCCCCCTGCCACAGCCATATGCTCTGAAATGCAAGCTAGAGGGGCAGATGTATAATCTGGGAAGTGATCCAAGTTCACGACCTCCTTGGAGCCAAGGGTATTGTGTGTGTGATGTCAGTCCTGGATGCTATATCTAGAAATTCTAATTCATAGAAACAAAGGATTTAAATGGCATAGAAAAAGAAAAAGAAAAGTCTACTAATTTATTTATCCTTGACAGACAACTGACCTATTATCTGTTCTACTAAAGCTGACCAAGCTAGTATTTTCATTCCAGAGAACTAATGGGGTATCTATAATCCTAGTAGACTCCAACAGCAAAGATAGCTCTTTAGTAATAGATCTGTGAGCTGATGTAATCCACATTCTCACGTCATTCCTTTGCCTAATCTCAGCTCCTATTCTATGGTAACATGAGTCTGGTATAAATGATAAATTGCACAAAAATTCTAAAAAAAGTATGAGAATTTCTGGACTTCAGAAAGAGAAAAACCAAGGAGCATTTGGTGCAAAAAGGAGGACATATGGAAGGATGGCATTTGCTGGAATGAAGAGGACTGGTTTTGATTTGTTTTAGTATCTAAAGGATTTATCAACAGCCTTTTCATAAAATACTCTTTGGGTGTGGTTATGACAATGAATTCACTTTGAAGAGAGTTCTAGGAGTTCAGGAGAAAAAAAATCTAATTAGCATCTGATCCATGGCCCACATAAGTAGTGTCAACAAGTAGCCAGATAAGACTCTTCCTTCCTACTTGATATACATGATAATCTGATAAAAATCTTCTCTGTAAACTCTATTTTATTTCTTTCAATGAATCATTATAATAATCTCTAGACAGTGTAATAAACCATAGCTTGTGATTTCAAGCTTCCCTGGTAGCTCAGCTGGTAAAGAATCTGCCTGCAATGTGGGAGACCTGGATTCAATTCCTGGGTTGGGAAGATCTGCAGAAAGGGGCAGCTACTCACTCCAGTATTCTGGCCTGGAGAATTCCATGGACTGAATAGTCCATGGGGTCACAGAGTCAGACAGGACTGAGTGACTTCTACTTGTAACTACAAACATAACCAGAACTTTTTATTACATGGTTTCTTATGAAGTCAATTTTCCATTTCAAACTTTCTTAGCATATTAGGGACAGCACTCTCAACTTTGTTCCTATGTCTTGTGGGTTTCCATATATTTCTAAAGAGTATTTTTGTCAAAAGTAATCTAGACCCAGGGACATACAGCCATATCTGGTAAGCATGTGCTCTAATCTGCATTGAGCCCAGTGGTTTATTTGAACTTAGTCATTTACAAAGGAGAAACATTCATTCATTCAGCAATTATTAGACTTGAGATGTCTGCTTCCAGCTATGTATTAATTCTCAAAATTCCAGAAATAGATCCTGGATATATTTTAAAAGAGTATTCATTCAAATGCATTGCTTAGCTCATAGGAAATTAAAGGAAATTCTGAAGCAAAGTAACCCTCAAAAGGACCTACAACCTCAGTAGAAGGGGGACTAAGAAACCTCAGTCCTCAAATACACTTTCCTCAGCAAAGAGAATTCAAGAAAATGTCTCTTAACTCTGACTCTAGAAAGGGAAATAACAATGAGAAAAAAATAAAAAAATCATTAACTGAGAATTTTCAACCACAGAACTGTCCTCTTGGAGGTATTTAATCAAGCATATTTTCTCCCAATTAAATAAGCTGTCCACCAAGAAATTAAACGAAAGTGGTGCCAGGTAAGTCATACTTTGCTCGTACCCCAAAGGAAGCAAATCTAAATATTCTATGGAGAAAAGTACATGCAAATCTTGCTCCCCCAAATGTTCACGTATTAAATCCAACCAAATATGGCATCCCAGAGAAATTATGAAGAAAGTCACCATGGATGGAATCAGCAGAAACATGAAACATGAAATTCTCACATTGGAATTAGAAGACAGATCTGGAGAAATTACTCAGAATTAAATTCAGAATCAAGGAGACAGAAAAGTATGAAAGATGTCAAAGAGACGTGACTAAAGAGTGAGGTCTAACACACACTTAATAAGAGAACAGGAACAGGAGCATTAACACAATTTCCTGGAGGGGATGGAAAACATTAATATACAACCATAGGCGACACATCATACATGAAGAAAGATAATACTGAGTTGGCCAAAAAGTTTGTTTGAGTTTTTCCGTAAGATATTACAGGAAAATCCAAATGAACTTTTTGGCCAACCCAAAATAAAGAAACCTACAGCAAGACCTAGACTGTAGTGAAAGTGTATATCAAAGACAAAGAGAATTTAAAATTATCCAGAGAATAGACTGAACACTGGTACAGAGAGGTCAAATAGACCAACAGTAGACTTTTCATGGGAAAAGTCAGAAGACAGCAGAAAAAAACATCTTCGGTGTGCTACCAGCTTAACATTGTACACTCAGCAAAACTAGTTGCCAAGAACAAGATGTTCTCTGATAAACAATATACATATAATCAACAGACCATCATTAGAGGGATGTCTGAAGAACATACTTAAGAAAGGAGGAAAATGACCTCAGAAGGAAGATCTGAGATATAAGAAAAAAATGATAAAATAAATTTATTATACACCAGTAAGTTTGAACAAATAATAAATACAGAAAACATTAAAATTAGTATATAATCTGTGGGATCAAAAAATAAGAAAAAATGGAACACAGTATAGAAATTAGGAGGGGGTAAGGAGAATAAAAGAGAATGAAAGTAAAGTTCCTTGTGTTGTTTAGAAAAAGGATTAAGTATGAATTAATTTCAGATTTTGTTAAGTATATTTGATAAAAGTGAAGTATATAATCTTCAAATTAATATAAGAAAAAAAATCTGGATTTAAAGACAAAAAGAAATAGGAATTTACCCTAAGAGGATAAGAAGTGGCTTGTGTATAAAATAAAGTGAAATGAAACTAGCTCAGTCATGTCCGACTCTCTGCGACTTCATGGACTGTAGCCTGCTGGGTTCCTCTGTCCATGGTATTCCCCAGGCAAGAATACTGGAGTGGCTAGCCGCTCTCTTCTCCAGGGGGTCTTCCCAATCCAGGGATCAAACCCAGGTCTTCCACATTACAGGCAGATTCTTTACCATCTGAGCCACAAGGGAAGCCCATAAAATAGGATGATAAACATAAATCTAAATATGTTAGTAATCTCAATACATGTAAATGTGCCAAATTTTCAGTTACAATTCAGACTGTCAGGCCGAACACAGCAACAACAAAAAAATTAATACACAAACATAAAACATAAATACAAGGAAAGTTTGAAAGTAAAAATATGCAAAATAAAATACAAGAAAAAGACTAAGCAATGCTGAATATTGCTCCTGGGCTGGGGCCCAAGGTTTCTCCGTGTGTGGAGTTCATGTTCCATAGGTGGAGGAGACAGACAGTAGGTTAAATACTCATAGACACATGCAGAGACTACAGATTGCGATAAAGACTATCAGGAAATGAACAGAGTAAGTGACAGAAACTGACTTATTTTGTCTGCTTTAGATGGGGTGGTCAGGTAAGGTATTTTTGAAAAAAGAATACTTGACCTAAGAACTGAATCAGAAGGAATCAGCCACATGAAGGTTTGGGAGATCATTCTGAACAGAAGAAAGGTATGTGCAAAGGGCTTCCAAAGAGAAAAAGTGGTGGGGCCAAAGTCAGCAAGGTAGGCAGGAAGATGAGGCTGGGCCTTGTAAGGTCACAGCAAGAAATGAAGATCACCTTCTGTGAATGATAGAAAGCCATGAGAGGGTTTTGAGCATTTGAGGACATTATTTGATTCATGTTTTCCAAATGTCCCTCTGGGTTTTGTGGGGAAAATGGACTCTGTAGAGAGTAGAGAAGTTCAGAGGCTTCTGAAGGCATGGCATGATGGAGGCTTGGGCAAGGATGGGAGTGGAAAGCTCTGGGTTGTATTTCCATGAGACCAACCTGATTTCCTGCTGGATTTATGGGATAGGTAAAGAAAGGTGACCCAAAAGCTGACCCTGCATTTCTAAAACTTTCCATGCTCACAAAGAAGGGTGTCATTATATCCATCATGTTTCCTTCTCAGATGAAGATATTCTGTTAGAGGAATGTTCATCAAAATGTAACCCAAGTTAAACTTGATGGAGACAGTTCATAGCAAGAAATAGCTGACAATTCGGACAGTTCTTTGCTAAAGGAGCAGACAGAAGATGACAAAGGATGAGATTATTGGATGGCATCACTGATTCAATGGACATGAGTTTGAGCAAGCTCTGGGAGTTGGTTAGTGACAGGGAAGCCTGGCATGCTGCAGTCCATGGAGTTGCAGCTGGACACAACTGAGCGACTGAACTGAACTGACTGAACTGAACTGAAAGGGCCTTCAACCAGAACTGAAGGCATTGGTCCATGGACAGGAAATGGGGACCAGATTGTGAGTATTACAAAGCCCAAAACCTCAGAGTGGAGGCACATATCTCAAACTATCAAACTAAGATTTTCTGAGCTTTGCAAAAAATAATTATGATGAAGACTCTGTACATGCTGATGGAAGCTTACAAAATTCATCACTGTCTTCCAATCTTCGGCAATCTCTGTCACTTGACTTCAAGATATTTTGCCATTTTCACATATCATTTTATATGTTATTTCCTTACTAATGTCTTTAAAATCTCATTTATTAATACCCATTAATATAGCTGCTGTTGCTGCTAAGTCGCTTTAGTTGTGTCCAACTCTGTGTGACCCCATAGATGGCAGCCCACCAGGCTCCTCCCTCCCTGGAATTCTCCAGGCAAGAATACTGGAGTGGGATGCCATTTCCTTCTCCCATTAATATAGATACACACTTAAAAAAAAAAGTGTTTGTTCATATAAATCACTTGAAATAGTTCATGAAACACTAGGTTACTAATCCAAACCAGTAGTATAACATTTTCTTTGAGGTCTGTTAGAATAACAACTTCACTCTGATATTCTTGGGCTTCCCTAGTGGCTCAGATGGTAAAGAATCCACTTGCAATGTGGGAGACCTGGGTTCAGTCCCTGGGTTGGGAAGATCCCCTGGAGGAGGGCATGCCAACCCACTCCAGTATTCTTGCTTGGAGAATCCCCATGAAAAGACGAGCCTGGTGGGCTGCAGTCCACTCAGTCACAGAGTTGGAAACAACTGAGCAGCTAAGCACAGCACAGTACAATAAGTAAAAAACCTTCATAACCAATTTGACACTAACATTTTTAAATACCTCTAACAAATTCCTGATGGCAATATCATGATATTTTACAAAACTACCTGCATTTTTCCTTTCCTCTTTGCAGTTGTAGTTTTCCTGATTGAAAAGGCAGGCACATTTAAAAATCAGATTTATTAATAAAAGGTTTTTTTATTCAAAAGGTAACTCTGAACAGCTTTGTTCTGTTTTGATGGGGTGGAATATGTAAGTTGTTTTCTGTAGGTGTGTGGTTTCTAATTATCAATAGAGTGAGAATAAATTTTCATTTGCTTATTTTAGCTAGAAGAAGTAATCTAGGTTGCTTTTTCTTTTTAATTTTTACATATTCATTGAACCCTCTTTATAATTCAGCTTTTATTGGACACAGTTGGGCATCATGAATCTCTTAAAAAAAAAGAAACTTTTTGTACCTAGCTTGAAGTGGATGCCTTACTGAATCAATTTCAAAGACTAAGTTCCTGCCCTGTAGGACACAAAAATTGACAGGGGAGTTTAACATTCCCTAAATATGTTTTGCATTGGCACCTTTTCCAGCAAACGATAAATGAGGTATCTCATGGTTAAGTCTCTCTCTATTCTCTTCCTCCTGAAATACTTTTGGGCCTCAAATAGTTCCCAGTGTGACTGTGGGATTCAGCCCTTTCATTTCCTTCCCAGAAACTATCCCTTTTCCTATGGTTCTTCTGTGTATATTCTGTTCCAGTCCCCATGCTAAATCATCTCATTTATACAACGTTTCAATGATTAGATTCAGCATGTAAAACTTTAGAATGTAGATAACAGAGTTCTCCCACCTATATGAGGAAAAGGTAGGACTTGGGATTATTAATGGTCTAAGGAAGTCATGACTATTGATCAAAGGAGATTGAGAAGCAGCCTGTGGGATTCCTCGGGGACTCACTGGCTCTGGAGCAGAAGCGTGAGCTAGGGCAGGAAAGGGTGAGAGAAATTCAAAAGTGTAAAGACAGAGCCTAAAGACAACCGGAGTTAAACAAGGCTAGATACCAGAGGAGACCCCAGTCTGAAGAAGCTCGGGAGGGTTGCTCAGGGAGGTAGGCCTTCAGAGAGATGCGAAAGAACAAGATCTGATCAGATAGCATGGTGAGGAGCTCTGTGAATTGGGAACAAGCATGATGAGGCTGATAGGGTGAAATGGAGGGTGATGGTAGCATAAGACAGACTGCAAGGGCAGATCAAGACAAGGGATAAAGGACATGCTGACTTGTTAAAGGTACTGAAATGTATCCCTGCTGATAGAGCCTAAATACAGGAGCATACGAATGTTTTTTAAGTAGGCGAAAACTTTCTTGAAATATACATGTCTTTTAATGCTTCCCCCTCCCAATCCAGTATTCATTTAAGAAATTCATAGGTGTGTATACAGACACAATTTACCTAATAATACCAACATTTTCAAAGCCAATATATTCTAGATATTTTTTCACCATTACCTAGCAATGTCATATTTTTGTGCATGCAAGCTCAGTTGTGTCTGACTCGTTCAACCCCATGGACTAGAGCCCACCAGGATCCTCTGTTCATGGGATTTCCCAGGCAAGAATAATGGAGTGGGTTGCCATTTTCTCCTCCAGGGGATCTTCTCGACCCAGGGATTGAACCCATGTCTCCTGTATTGCTGGTGGATTCTTTACCACTCATCAAACATTAAAAAAAAATTAGGCTTTGAGATATTTTATGTTATTCAACACAGATAGGGCACCTGTTATGTAAAGGCTGATTTTCAGATGTCTCAGGCTGGATTTTAAATTTGTCTTTTCAATATCAAAGGTTGGCTAATTTTTTAGCTGAGAAAATTTCAGAATTAAAAGCATTGCCAGACTACTAAAGATTCATTCACTTAACACTGGCACCTAGATTATCCATAAAAGTTTAAAATAAAAGGTCTTACAAACAGGGAGTTGTAACCCCTCTCGGTCATTGGAATCAGAGTGTCTCTGTTTTCTCTCTCCACACAGACTTACATGTAACATACTTTCCTTAGAAGAGTGGTGTTAAATTCCAGGTCTCAGTGTAAACCTTTCTGAAATAATTATATAGAAACAGAAAAGCTTTCTAGCCCCTGCCAAATCTACTTTGGATACAGGATTGTCATCATTTAGTTATAGAGTCTAATAATGTTACTGAAATAGTTTCACTGCAAAAAGTTTACTTAAAACATCCTAAAGCTAAATACGAAGGAAAGAGAACAGAATTGGTGCTCTTAACATAAATGTAACCTAACATTATAGTTCTAATGTTTTCAAGAGTGTGATTTGTTTTTACCCATAACAAATCCAAGTCCATACAGTAATAGTCTGACAGATGATGGCATCTCTAATTTTTAAGTCACTTGTTGCTTCCTGTGGCTCCTACTGTTGTTTCTCTCCAGCTGCAGAGTAAGTACAAAGTTGGGTACAGATAGCTCAGCCTACAATAAAGTTTTGATGCCAAACATTTAACTTAGTGCTTGTCAACCATTTGATATTACGTGTAATCATTTAATAATATTTTTCATTGCAGATGCTCACTCTGGCATTTAGAAACCCTATTAGAATTGTCAGTTCCAAACCAGTGTTTTCCAAATATACAAGATCCATATTCCCCATGGAAGGTGAAGTTTGAGAGTTCAGTCACATTTGAAGAACTTGGCATACATAGAATAGGCTCTTTTTCTAAAATCATTTTTAATTTGTTCAGTTAAAACTTAAGAAACAATAGATTTTATAAATCAGTGCACACTTAAACATAGTAAATTTTATCTGTAAAGATAACTGTCAAGTTCTGAATTATGAAAAAGACAGGATAATAAAGATTTTCACTGCTGAGAATTTCATAATGTAAATATCAATATATAAAGGCATAGGGGAAAAAATATGTACCAAGTACACCATATCAACGAATGCCTACTGGAGCTCAGAATAGAATAATTTGTCTTGTATATTCATATTTAGGGGAAAATAAATAGAACACCATAATATAAATGTAAAGTAAAGTGAATAGCAACTACAAACAGATACAAACTGTGCGCACAGTCTGCAATAAACTTTGAAAAAAAATACAGATTTTTTGTATATAGAAGCTTATTCATTCTGGTAGGTTTCAGTGAGAGAAAATGAAAATGGTAAAAGATTAGTGCTGTACTAAATTATTCAGTCTTTCTGTTATCCATGTGGGTTTGGGGAAATTTTGAGGATCTTAGTGATAGTTTAGGTTATTAAATCAGGCAAAACTGGTATCAGTGACATCTGAATTCATAAAGCAAGAGTTTGAGGAAGAGAAGTCAATAGGTCTGACTATCTGGGCCTTTGGCGGGTGGTGATTTTCCCTTTCTAGATACCACTCTTTAAAATAAGTTGGTTGTACTAGACATATATAATGATCCACTTAGTTCTAACTTTCTATAATTTCACCATAAATAAAGAATTGAGACTATATCTGCAAAAGGTAAGAATATTTTAGTTCAGGGAAAAATCACAGCTGTTTTCAACTCAACTTTTGAATGCAGTATGTCTATGTATAAATACATTGTTATATAATTTCCCATCCAATTTTGTTTCAGTGACTTAAACACATTCCAACATGGGCTACCTATTATTTATAGTGTTTCTTATATTCTTGGCCAGCCTATTGAAAAATTTTATAGCACAACTGTGTACAGACTTTGACATCATCAGGGAAATTGAGACCAGTTAACATCTTTAATTCTTTACCCCTCTACCTACACATTTATCTATAACACATGTATCCTTGCCACTTTCCCCATGATCTTGGCTCATCTTCTTCAAAGCCAACTGCTATAAAACTACACTCATTCTTATCCCTTTAACAATTTCCTGTTTCTTCATTCTCTTACAAATGTCTCTTTCTTCTCAGTTCACAAACTTGGTCCAGTATTTCTCTTTAATAACATGAAATTGAACAACAATGACAATTTCTTCTCTAGATACACCTCTCTCTTTTCTCTTAATGTTAAACTTCTAGAAAGATCAGCTATGCTTATTTCTACCTCCCATTTCTCCTCACTTCATTTGATCTTGCTATCCTGTCTCCCGTCCAGGAGAAGTGATTACCCATGGCCATTTCTCAGTCTCCAAACCTAGTAAAATGTAAACATCTTCTCAAAACTTGTAACCTTGGGACCATTTCTTCTTGGAAAATCTTTATCTCCTCATCCTTCAAGATAAGATCTCTTTACAAGAAATAATTCATCCAGGCTATCAGTGAGTCTAAATTGGCCCCAGACATTTTTGTCCTGTTTATCAAAGAGTGAAAACCGATTCTGTTGGCAAATGTAGAGAGCCATCTAAATAAACCAGGTGCATCACTCCTGCCATCTTTAGTCACTTTCTAAGGTGGGAGCCTTTTGGTAATCTAGTTCCTTCCTGTGCTGTCACCTTACATCACTCTGTTCATCTGTGACTCACCATCCAACTCTCCCCTCCATCCCAAACTCCTTCATCTTGTCTTCTGGAGTCTCCACTGTCCTTCCATGGTTGACAAAATGCTGTTCACTTCTAGCCTCTTCTCTGAAAACTCCCCTGCCTTTTGTTGTTCAGTTGCTAAATTGTGACCAACCCTTTGTGACCCCATTTACAGCAGCACACCAGGCTTCCCTATCCTTCACCATCTCCCGGAGTTTGCTCAAACTCAAGTCCATTCAGTCAGTAATGCTATACAACCATCTCATCCTCTGCCACCCTCTTCTCCTCCTGCCCTCAATCTTTCCCAACATCAGGATCTTTTCTAATGAGTCAGATCTTTGCATCAGGTTGTCAAAGTATTGGAGCTTCAGCTTCCGCATTAGTCCTTTCAATGAATATTCAGGGTTGATCTCCTTTAGGACTGACTGGTTTGATCTCCTTGCAGGCCAGTGGATTCTCAAGTCTTTTCAAGCACCACAATTCAAAAGCACTAATTCTTCGGCATTCAGCCTTCTTTATGGCCCAACTCTCATATCTGTACATGACTACTGGAAAAACCACAGCTTTGACTATGTGGACCTTTGTAGGCAAAGTGATGTCTCTGTTTTTTAATATGCTGTCTATGTATGTCATAACTTTTCTTCCAAGGAGTGACTGTCTTTTAATTTCATGGCTGTAATCACTGTCTGCAGTGATTTTTGTCACCTATAAATTGGCACTTACCAAGAGCATTGCCAATGACTGAACAACAAAGGCATTTGCCAACTGCCTCTATTGAGACTGAACCCCATGCTGCTCTAGCTGTTGACCTTCAATGATTCCTGAGGGAGTTCAGGGTGGACTGAGGCACTCTGTGCTTCAGGGAATCTGGTGGGACAGGTCTTTGGATAGTTGGATGTTTTTAGGGACAGACTTTGTGATCTCAATCCTTGCATCTCCTCATATTTAGAGAAGCACTAAATTGTGTTATGGTGACAGCAGATCCTCATGACTAACAGAAAACTTTTGTAAAATGAGTGGTTCATGGCAATGAACTCCCCCTTCACCAAAACCTTATATATTGACTTTCCCCCATTGCCACTTTGGGACAGTCCCTCAGAACAATCTGAGATGCTGCCTCCCAGGCTGTAGTCCTCATTTTGCCCCAAATAAAACTTAACTAGCAACTCTCCAGTTGGACATCTCTTTTTTTCAGTGGACATTCTGGAGCCCAAGAAAATAAAATCTGTATTGTTTCCACTTTTCCCCCATGGGAATACCCCTGTCTTTTAGCCTTCATTGACATCTAGCTTTCCACTAAGAATTCTGCTTCTCCTGCAGGTCTTATTTGCAACTGTTCTTTCTCACCCATATTATACAAGTCAGGGGTGGGAAGAGATTCAGCTGTCTCCTTATTTCTTGTTTACATTTTCAGGTATTTTTCCCTCTACCCTTATATAATATCCTGTCTCCTTGGGAGCTCATGCATCCTGCTTTGTTTCTGTCTACTCTGATTCTCTCCATCACCTTCACTCTCTCATCATTAATACATGAACACTGGCACAGAGCCTATGAGTTCCCTGTCTACTCTATTTACATCTTACCACTGTTATCAAAAGTAATTATCCAAGGAGGATAAGAGACACAGGAAGTAAACCTGGACAGAACTACAGACTGGAGCCAAGCCCAGTCAAGCACTTCTGCTGTAACTCCCAGGCCACCTGAAGATAAATGATGAAGAAATAAATGTTTACTGTTGGTTTTATGGGCTTTCCTGGTAGCTTAGCTGCTAAAGAATCTACCTGCAATGCAGGAGACCCGGGTCTGATTCCTGGGTTGGGAAGAGCCCCTGGAGAATGGATAGGCTATGCACTCCAGTATTCTTAGGCTTCGCTGGTGGCTCAGTCGGTATTACACAGCATGGTTCAGCAACAACTGACTGACACATTGAGAATCTCACTGGACTCTCTTTCTCAGTTTGATTAAAAACAAAACAAACACCAGAAACAAACAAACAAACAAAAAATCAGAGTTCAAGGTTTTACTCCTCTAAATATTTTTTTTTTACTTTTCTTTCCTCAATTTAATCACTTAACTTCATACCCACATCATCTCTTATCTGGACTACGGCAATGGTCTCCTAACTATTCTTGCCTCTCCCCTTTTTTAAATCTTTTCAAGTCCCCACAACCAACAGAGTGATATCATTATACTATAAAACTTACCACTCCCCTCCTTTAATCTATTTAGATTCTCTGACCCTGCAGGATTAAATTCACATTCTTCCATTTGGTAGGAGTTCCCTGTGATCTAATCTCTGCCAGCTTCCTTAACCTCCTAGCTTGTCCCTCTCCCCTCCACACTCCTGCCATGCCAAACTGCTTACAGTTTCTTGAACACACCATGATGTTTCAGATTTTCATAACCTTCTATTAGTTCACTGACTTTTTCTATTCCCCAACCTTCTATTTACCTTTCAGATCTTACTATGGAAGCAGTTTTTTTTCTGACACTTGTCACTTTGTATCTCCAGCACACAACAGAATACCTGTTACAGAGTGGGTATTTAAAAAACATGAGTGGAACAAAAATAATTTTGATATGTGATTTGTAAAAAAAAAAGTAGCCTCTATTTATTCATGAAATGAAGAAATGCATACACATACCCCATATTCAAATGGTAAATCATCTTATCTCATGATATATGTCTTTCTAATTTGCTTTTATTTATTGAATTTTAGAGATAAACCACTAACAGTTTGCAATATAGGAGATACAGAGTTGCTCCATAATCAAGTTTCCATAGAAAAAAATCCTAGATGCTATCATTAATTTCCTTAATGATAACATCCTATATCCCAAGGAAATGCAAACCAAAGCTGACACATGTAGAAAATATATACATTTTTTGTGTCTAAAGCTATAGTTATCCAATATAACACATGACAAAAGCTTAGACATAAATACCCCAAATAACCATGCAATATTACCTTAATCAACTGATGAGGAAAGAAAGATAGTTCAAGTTCACTGACCACTTATTCCAAGATTTTATTTCCTCATCAACAATAGCAATGAAAAGTAATAAAAAAAACAATAATTCAATTAGAAGACTCAAACATGAAAAATGACCACAGTTTGTGTTCCAAAATTTAAATGTGTATTTTAGCTTAGATATTCAATAAAGGTATGAAATACTAAGACTCAACATAATTTATGGAATGTTATTTAATAGCCCACTATATGCAAGTCAGGAAGCAACAGTTAAAACTGGACATGAAACAGACTGGTTCCAAAAAGGAAAAGGAGTAAGTCAAGGCTGTATATTGTCATCCTACTTATTTAACTTATATGCAGAGTACATCATGAGAAACACTGGGCTGGAGGAAGTACAGGCTGGAATCAAGACTTCCAAGAGAAATATCAATAACCTCAGATATGCAGATGACACACCTTTATGGCAGAAAGTGAAGAAGAACTAAAGAGCCTCTTGATGAAGGTGAAAGAGGAGAGTGAAAAAGTTGGCTTAAGGCTCAACATTCAGAAAACTAAGATCATGGCATCTGGTCCCACCGCTTCATGGCAAATGGATGGGGAGACAGTGGAAACAGTGGCTGACTTTATTTTTCTGGGCTCCAAAATCACTGTAAATGGTGATTGCAGCCATGAAATTAAAAGGCGGTTACTTGGAAAAAAAATTAAGACCAACCCAGAGCATACTGAAAAGCAGAGATATTACTTTGTCAACAAAGGTCTGTCTAGTCAAGGCTATGGTTTTTCCAGTAGTCATGTATGGATGTGAGAGGTGGACTATAAGGAAAGCTGATTGATGAAGAATTGATGCTTTTGAACTGTGGTGTTGGAGAAGACTCTTAAGATTCCCTTAGATTCCAAGGAGATCCAACAAGTCCATCCTAAAGGAAATCAGTCCTGAATATTCATTGGAAGGACTGATGCGGAAGCTGAAACTCCAATACTTTGGCCACCTGATGCGAAGAGCTGACTCATTTGAAAAGACCCTGATGCTGGGAAAGATTGAGGACAGGAGGAGAAGGGGACGACAAAGGATGAGATTATCAGATGGCATCACCGACTCAATGGATATGGGTTTGGGTGAACTCTGGTAGTTGGTGATGGACAGGGAGGCCTGGTGTGCTGCAGTTTATTGGGTCGCAAAGAGTCAGACATGACTGAGGGACTGAACTGAACTCTTATATTAAAGTGACTACCCAGTCATCTTTTTTTTTTTCTGTTCCTCTCAAAGATCCAGCAATTTCTTTAGCTATATTCGAATATTCTAGACTTGACATTTACACAATAATGCATTTAAAGCAGAATGTATGATCTATCAAGTTAGCAACTTGCATATTAAGCTCTCAGCCTTTGCTGTAAGATATATCATATACACATTTCCTATAAATTATGTATAATGCATGTACACCACATGCATATTTTCTCTCACACATCTCTTCACTTGGCCCACACATTCACATGTACACATGCATGCAGAAAAAAGAATGCACAAATTATCAAGATCAGACATTCTTCTGCTCAATGAATTGCCATAGAGAAGATATATCTGCTGTGTTCCTAGTTCAGCTAGTTGTCGTTACAAAAGGTAAAGTAAGGATTCATAGGTATCTTGATGCGTGTCATGCCTTCCAACTAGACTGTGTCTTAGTCCTGTATTATTCTCAGTTCTTGAGATGGTGAGGTATTAGGCATATGCTGGTGGATATGGCATCTACCACACCTTATCTGGATTTAATATCTTAGCCCCAAGAGTTACCAACTGGAAGAACAAGGACTTATGTCGTGAGTTTCAGCTTCTTCAGCACTGCTGTGTGTACCAACTGTCCTTAGTGGTTGCAAAGCATCTCATCTGGAAATATCCTCCTAGATTGTTAATGAATACTTGCTCATTTATTGATAAACTCAGCTCAGAGAAGGTCTGCAGTTGCTGCCAACCATTACTTTTACAGACTTGCCTGTTTTACAGCTGTATAGACAGGTGTTTGAGACTATAAGAAATTAAAATAGAAATAGGAAAGCTTTTTAGTCCATTTTGCTAATTAATATGTCAGAGCTCATAAAGAAGGACTCATCGGCTTTCTTCAGCACTGCATCATCTTAAAGAGCTGGGTCAGCAAGGATCTCTGCAGACAGTCAATACATATTAAAACCGTTCTTAGCAGTAAATCAAAACAAAATAATATGAAGGCACAGTTAAAAAAAGTAAAATTGATAAGCCCTTTCTGTCTGAATGCTGAGGAGCACTAAACTATTGGTTTCAGTGTCAGTTCAGTAAATTGGGCAAAAAAAAAAAAGGAGTCCTTCTCAGACATACAGTAGTCCAAGTCTGTGTATAGCCAAAATCAAAGCACAATTTTTTTTAAAGCTATAACAAATTTGATGTCATTTTCTCTGGATTCTAATGCTCCCTCTGAATGCTTATCATGAAAAAAAAATGGTTTTATTATTTAAAATACACATTTTGCTGAAGTGTATTGCATTGCTCCCTGCATTGCTAGGAATTGAGTTTTGTCAGAATTAAATCAGTGAATCAGTTAAGGGAAAAGGTGGAAGACAGCTTTTTGGTTTTCCAAGACTCTCGAAAACTTATGGCTTTTTTCTAAGGGAACCAAACAAAAAGAATTTTGTTCCTAACTTCTCTAAATAAGTCTCCCCATCCCATAAGTATTAATGCCTCTCACATGTGGAGGAGGATCTCATAAGATTATAAACAGGAGTACCAGCCTGTTGTTTTCCTTGCCAAGGTGTGAGATGCAATGCACTGCCAGGGGAAAGCCCCTGAGGTAGATTATTAGAGAGGTCTCAAGAATACTGGATTGATTCCAGAAGATGTGAGGGAACACTACATTTTGGGCCAAAAATGTAGAAAGATTTATCTTACCTAAGACTTTGATTTGATCTGAGCTCTGAGGGATCAACCATTTAAAGAATAAGCAAGGGAAGGGAGCCAAAAATACTGTCACAAACTTGGGAGGTACCCAACCCAGGCCAACAGATGGAACCTGGCACGAAATGGCTCTCTACCCACTAAGTAGCTGACTCAGAAGAAATTTTAACTCAGATGAATTTATTAAAATGTTGAATATCATCCCAAATAAGAGGCAGGATGATAGATTTAGGTCAGCACATACAATTTAATTTAACTTCCCGATGGTCTTGGACAGTATGAAAGCTGTCCACATTTCTATAATTAAAAAGAGACAGAGGGAGAGATATTCTTTCTTTTTAGAAAAAGAGATACTACTTTGTCACCCAAAAATTCTGGAGGAAGGATTAGGGGAAGGGAAAGATGAAACAAAAAGAAGCTGACATTGGCAAGATAAGTGTAAATGATTAGGCAACATTACACATTACAATCTAAACTGGCAACTTGCTTAATGGTCTAGACTAAAGCAGATGGAGAATACAGCTCTGTATTAGGGGAATGTTAAAAATGACAAAAAGAAGTTGCCAGAATCAAAAGGACTCTTAATTCTCTTTCACTGTTGTTACTGCTGCTACCAACAGGGCCTCACGGAAAATGTTCTACCCAAGTGCAGCCAATGAAGAGAGCTGCCCTTTATGGGAGGGATGGATTCTTGAGGATTACTATAATTCAAGACTTTAGTAGCATCTCTTTCTTTCAAGCTCTTTTTGTTCTCTCAGTACTGCCTCTAATGTTTTACAGAGTGTGCTCATTTAATGGAATTCTACAGCACACAATTTTAGGTGATTGGTTAGCTGTCTTTGTTGTGTTTAATCGAATGCCACTTTGGATTCAAAATTATTAAGTTTCTGGTTGTTTTCAGCATTTGCCCTGGTTCCACAGAGAGCCAATGAAAGAACTGATGATGTTGTGATAGGATAAAAAAGTACTTAAACTATAAGAATAGTGAATATTGTAATAATAGCTCATCAGTAATGAAAATCTTCTTTAAAACAGTTTGCTTCATGGGATATGAAGATCATTAGTAATATTTCTATTACCAGCTAAAATAAAGCTGCCATGTGAAGCTCATAATTAATCTGACTGAGAGTTTTTAAAATTACACCATTTTTGCCATTTTCTTTCAATTTGGAAGATTATTTCATATTTAGAGTACTTCTTTACTGATATCTTTATTTCATACTACATAAAAATATATCATTAAATTTACTTAAAATACTACAGCAATATATTCAGGTAATGTTTGCATTTAAAAATAGTGACAAAACCCAACAAAGATGCCACAAAAAAAGAAAACTACAGGCCAATATCACTGATGAACTTAGATGCAAAAATCCTTAACAAAATTCTAGCAAATAGAATCCAACAACACATTAAAAAAATCATACATCATGATCAAGTAGGCTTTATCCCAGGGATGCAAGGATTCTTCAATATTAGCAAATCAATCAATGTAATACACCACATTAACAAATTGAAAAATAAAAATCACATGATTATCTCAATAGATGCAGAGAAAGCCTTTGACAAAATTCAACATCCATTTATGATAAAAACCCTCCAAAATCAGGAATAGAAGGAACATTCCTCAACATAATAAAAGCTATATATGACAACCCCACAGCAAACATTATCCTCAATGGTGAAAAACTGAAATCATTTCCCCTGAAGTCAGGAACAAGACAAGGGTGCCCACTCTCACCACTACTTTTCAACATAGTTTTGGAAGTCTTGGCCACAGCAATCAGAGCAGATAAAGAAATCAAAGGAATCCAGATTGGAAAAGAAGAAGTAAAACTCTCTCTGTTTGCAGATGACATGATCCTCTATATTGAAAACCCTAAAGATTCTACTAGAAAATTACTAGAGCTAATCAGTGAATATAGCAAAGTTTCAGGATACAAACTCAACACACAGAAATCTCTGGCATTCCTATACACTAACAATGAGAAAACAGAAAGAGAAATTAAGGAAACAATTCCATTCACCATCAAAACAAAAAGAATAAAATACTTAGGAGTATTTCTACCTAAAGAAACAAAAGACTTGTATATAGAAAACTATAAAACACTGATGAAAGAAATCAAAGAGGACACAGACAGATGGAGAAATGTGCCATGTTCGTGGATTGGAAGAATCAATATAGTGAAAATGAGTATACTACCCAAAGCAATCTATAGATTCAATGCAATTCCTATCAAGCTACCAGAGGTCTTTTTCAGAGAATTAGAACAAATAATTTCACAATTTGTATGGAAATACAAAAAACCTCGTATAGCCAAAAAATCTTGAGAAAGAAGAATGGAACTGGAGGAATCAACCTACCTGACTTTAGGCTATACTACAAATCCACAGTCATCAAGACAGTATGGTACTGGCACAAAGACAGAAATATAGACCAATGGAACAAAACAGAAAGCCCAGAGATAAATCCACGCATCTATGGACACCTTATCTTTGACAAAGGAGGCATGAATATACAATGGAGAAAAGACAACCTCTTTAACAAGTGGTGCTGGGAAAACTGGACAGCCACTTGTAAAAGAATGAAACTAGAACACTTTCTAACACCATACACAAAGATAAACTCAAAATGGATCAAAGATCTAAGCATAAGACCAGAAACTATAAAACTCCTAGAGGAAAACATAGGCAAAACACTCTCTGACATAAACCAAAACGGGATACTCCATGAGCCACCTCCAAGAATATTGGAAATAAAAGCTCAAATAAACAAATGGGACCTAATTAAAATTAAAAGCTTCTGCACAATAAAGGAAACTATAAGCAAGGTGAAAAGACAGCCTTCAGAATGGGAGAAAATAATAGCCAATGAAGCAATGGACAAACAATTAATCTCAAAAATATACAAGCAACTCCTGCAGCTCCATTCTAGACAAATAAATGACCCAATCAAAAAGTGGGCCAAATAACTTAACAGACGTTCTCCAAAGAAGACATACAAATGGCTAACAAACACATGAAAAGATGCTCAACATCACTCATTATCAGAGAAATGCAAATCAAAACCACAATGAGGTATCACTTTACACCAGTCAGAATGGCTGCCATCCAAAAATCTACAAGCAATAAATGCTGGAGAGGATGTGGAGAAAAGGGAACTCTCTTACACTGTTGGTGGGAATGCAAGCTAGTACAGCCACTATGGAAAACAGTGTGGAGGTTCCTTAAAAAACTGCAAATAGACCTGCCATATGACCCAGCAATCCCACTGCTGGGCATATACACCGAGGAAACCAGAATTGAAAGAGCCACGTGTACCCCAGTGTTCATCGCTGCATTGTTTACAATAGCCAGGACATAGAAGCAACCTAGATGCCCATCAACTGACGAATGGATAAGAAAGCTGTGGTACATATACACAATGGAATATTATTCAGCATTAAAAAAAATTCATTTGAATCAGTTCTACTCAGATGGACGAAACTGGAGCCCATTATCCAGAGTGAAGTAAGCCAGAAGCAAAAACAACAATACAGTATATTAACGCATATATATGGAATTTAGAAAGACGGTAACGAGAACCCAGCATGCGAGACAGCAAAGGAACGCAGATGTATAGAATAGACTCGTGGACTCTGTGGATGAGGGTAAGGGTGGGATGATATGGGAGAATGGCATTGAAACATGTTAATTATCATATGTCTAATTTATCGCCAGCCCAGGATTGATGCTCGGGGTTGGTGCATCGAGATTTCCCGGGGGGAGGGAGGAGGGAGGGAGGAGGGAGAGGGGTTCTGGAGGGGGAGCATATGTAAACCCATGGTGATATCATGTCATTGTATGGCAAAACTAATAAAAAAAAAATAGTGACAATAATTTTTAGTTACTAGCCAACAGTAATTTTTTTGGAAACAAAGTAAGATTAGAATAACATTTGATTTCCTAGAAAAAGGCAGAACATTTATTATGCAGTTATTTTCAAAAATCAAGTTGATAAACATTCTTTAAAAAATGCTTTCTCTTCTTATATTGAAGTGCATCTCAGTTCATAGAAGAGTTTATATCTTCAAGTATTAACATGTGTAAGAGAGCTAAGGACAGGTAGTTGTTGTTTAGTTGCTAAGTTGTATCTGACTCTCTGTGACCCCATGGGCTGCTGCCTGCCAGGCTCCTCTGTCCATGGGAATTCCTGGGCAAGAATACCAGAGTGGGTTGACATTTCCTTCTTCAGGGAATCTTCCCAACCCAGTGATCAAATCTGCATCTCCTGCCTTGGCAGATGGATTCTTTATCACCGAGCCACCAGGGAAGCCCAAGGACAAATAGTAACAGGCATTTAAGATGAACAAAATGTAGACTCTCCTTGGGAGTTCCTTGGTCATGGGGACTTCCTTCTCAGACTCCTAAAAATATTTCCCATGGTAGAGAGTTTAATGGACGAAGATGATGGGAACAAGCAGCATGTGGCAATTTACCACTCCTACAGAAATCTTTTCTTTCACAGTGATCTAACCTCTTAGGCCCTTTATTAGAAGGGGCAGAAAAGAAAACATCTAACAGTTGCGAACCAGCCCTTTCCTGCTGTTATCACTAGTGAATCTAGAGAAAGAAGAAAAGGGAAAAAAAATCATAATCTTGCCCTGGAACATGATAGAAGTAATGAGGCATCAAGGCTACTTCCTGCTGAGAACATAATTGGCCCATAAACACAGGAGATACTTGGTGATGGGAACAACTTCTTTGTTTCAAAAACGAAGGGATGCCAACACATCATAACTCTCCTGTTGTTTAGAGCAGTATTTCTAAGAGTAAAATGGATACTATTCCCACAAATAATGCACCCTTATAGAGAATGGATTACTGCTGTACTTACTAGCTTAAAATGTTTTCAAATAATGTGAATAAATGATGCTGAAGGAAGTGCAAAGGAATAGAAGGTAGGTAACTTGGGAATGAAGGGAAAGCTTGGATTTTAGACCTGAAGGTATCTCACACAAAATTCAGAAAGAGCCTTAAGACCCTCAGAGATCCTTATGGACTTGCTAGGGCACCCCCCCCAACCCCCTGCCAGGGAGCTCATACATGAATCAAAAGAAAGAGAATACAATCATCTCAACCCCAATCCCCTTTGATGACAGGCAGACAGATGATTCCTTTTTGAGAAGGAAGAAATAGTCACATTTTCCTTATTCTGGAACATCTTTGTCCTGCTACTTTAATGTGAATAGTCATCGCAGGAAAAAAATTCAAACTTTCTTAGGTTTTCTTCATATTTTTTTGTGACTGCAAGTGTTTAGCTGGTGTACAGGTTAAAGATTTTTGGTTTTATAATTACTTTTTGGAAATCTTTCTTCCTTCTTAAACATTTGAGTCAGCATACATTATGCTACTACTGAGATGGCCAAGCAATAATTCATCTTTGTGGAAGTCAGAGACATCTCATGTATTAATGAGCAAGCCTTTCAGTGACAAGTGGATGGAAACAGGTTCCAACTACTACTCAAACACAGCCAGAGATTTCCAGGAAGGAGAGTGTAAAGTCAGTGACAAGGAATTTCTTACCCGATTTGTGTCCAGCCAATGAATGGACTTTGCTTTCATCTGGCACTGCAAAGAAATAAGAGAGATGAGGATCAGACCAGCTTGTAAATCAGCCAGTTTTTGAACAATAAATTAATATAGATTTGTAATAAGTGAAATCTTTTACTGGAAAAGATTTGAGAAAAAGTTTTCCCAGCCTGCTTAGGGCATCTCATTTCTATTGCTAGGTATTTTAAAGACAGTTATGAAGAAATATATGTTCATTAAATCTTCTGTGAATAGAATTTCACTCTTTTGAATTGTTTTAATATTTTCACTTATTTTAACTGGACTGTTGCTTCTGTAGCCACAAAAACAGAAATTAACCTCAAGGATCTGGAGCTGTATAATATATAAGACTCTTTGAACATAACAGCAATATATACATTCAATCCCCAAGGATCAAATTTCTGTATCTGGTCAAAATGGAGCAAAAGGGACCAAATTTACAATTCCTTCTGAAAAAATATATTTAAAAATAGATATAATATGAAACATTGGCATTCAAAAGATAAGATCTTCATCAGGCAACAGAGGACAGTGACTCTCTAGAGATGGAAAACAAGTAGGGTGATTCCAACAATTGCTCCAGTTTACTGTCTGGAGAAAGTCTTCAGGTTGTGGTTTAGGAAGGGAAACACAGGCAGAGCCCAGGAATATACCAGTCTGAGGATGTGAAGCTCGAAATCCAGGGAAAACCAGGGCAGATAGAGTTTAGGTCAGATAATTAGAGAGAAGAGAGGTATACAGAATTCTTTCGGAGATCTGCAGAGGATCCCTGCAGGTATTTAATTAATTGCTAATGATCACATGATGTGAGGAAACTACCCAACAGCTGGGCGAGAACTACCCCAAAGGGGAAAGAACACAGTGCCTGCAGTTCTCATAAGCCTACGGAATAAAGCCTTCCCGATACCCACAGTGAAAAACTTCATAATTTAGGGACATCCATTAGAATAGGAAGAAGGATCTTGCTTCAGCAGTAAGGAAAAATGTAAGTGGACACAGATCTCATGAAATGGATATGATTTTGAAAGACACAAATTACCAAAGCTTATATAGGAAGAGATAACCTAATAGCTCCATAGCTTCTTGGGTTTTTTTTTTTTTAATGGGTTTGTAGTTAAAACTTTCTGAGAAAGAAACGTCTAGACACAGATGACTGCCTTGATGAATTCAACCAAAAGTTTAGGAAGAAATACTACCAATTCTACAGAAATTCCTTCTGAAAATTTGGAGGAGGGAACATTTCCTAACTCACTGTGATGCTAGCATTACCCTGATATTAATATCAAGCAAAGGAAGTCTATGATAACTACTAACCAGTACCTCTCATGAAGATAGAATCAAAGTGTTTTTAATCCTTACACAACTCTGCATGGATTACCACCTCAATATTCAACAACAGCCATTCAATATTCACCACATGTCATAGTCTACATTAGTTTGTGAAACCCTGGTGGCTCAAAGGTAGACGCAAAGCAAGGGGGGATTTGCTAACAGAAAGATCTCCTTCATTTCCCCAAACATTCAATTAGTCTCAGAAAAAATAGGCCTCTCCTTCCTTTACCTGTAACATTCAGTCCATTTCACTGATCCAGTCACTATACAAAAATTTTCATAAATCTTCCCACATCCACCTAGCCCTCTTTTCCTAAGCATTTCTTTATTTTCTAGATAAAAACATTACATGTTTGTGATTACCCTGGTATTAACTTGCTTAAAAATCATGTTAGACTTCTGCTTCCAGTAGGAGATGCCAATCCCTACATATCAGGCTCCAATTGTGGGCCAAAATCTGTCTTACCCAGGTCTGAAAAAACTTACAGTGAAATCTATTGTATAAATGGAAACAATAATGGAAAATAAGGATGATGATTTAAAAAAAAACTACTAGTAGCTAATACTTAGCACTTATGATATACAAGTTCTACCCTCTACTTTTTATATCTAGTAATTCATTTAATGCTCACAGTAATCTGTGACGATGGTTGTTATTATCTTTACAGATAATGAAACTGAGGCACACCTCATAAGCGGAGGGGCCAAGGCTTAAATAAAGCAATTTTAATCACTCTGCTATACTTGTGATGAATCACAGAAGAGTTACAATATTTTTAAAATTATTGACAATATGAATTAAATGTAAGAAAAGCCCTGACAAACACTTATGTTAGAATACTATTACCTTTTTAATTAGAATATATCTTATGAACAGAAACTTTCTATCATGATCAATATTAACAGTGTTAGCTATAATTTTGTTTAACATGCTCAGAATTCTACAGCTTTAATGGAGTCAAGCTAAAATAATTCATTTCCATTACACAGATGAAAAATCATCTGAGATAAAAATCTTGACTTACTTATTATTTTAATATATTTATTAAACTTATTATAAATGTAAAACCAGAGCTTCATAAGTAAATTTATTTTACCTATCTGTGCCTCAATCTCATTATCTATAAAATGAGGATGATACTGCTTTCCAGGTAGGCTTAGAATGAACATTATATATATGTATAAATTTATATGAAATACATAGAAGATCACATGTGCTTAGTCGCTCACGCTCAGTCATGTCTGACTCTTTGCGACCTCATGGACTGTAGGCTGCCAGGCTCTTCTGCCCATGGGGATTCTTCAGGCAACAATACTGGACACGGTTGCCATGCCCTCCTCTAGGGGATCTTCCCTCTTCAGGGATCGAATTCAGGTCCCCCACATTTCAGGCAGAATCTTTCCTATCTGAGCCACGAGGGCAGCCCATAGTAACTGCTTAATAAATATTAGTTATTAAATCATCAGAAATGACAAACTAAATAGAAAAATTTACATAATGTTATGTAATAACATGACAGCTTATAATGGGACAAATGTGACTTAAATTCCAGATTTACCAGGCAAGTTAGTAAGTCCCTTTAACCTTCAGTTTCTCAATGTGAAAAATAATATAAAACACTATACAAGGAGTTGTGAAAACTGAGTGAAAAACATTTACAAAACCACATGGCACAGTTCTAGGTACGTATTTCTCAATAAATGAAAACTTTTGATAAATGGAAACTGTGAGAGTAGGAAGGGTGGTGAATTTGATGATGCTGGTAGTGTTTATAACTTAACCTGCCTGGGATTATAAAGGAAAAGATAGTGCACAGGGTACTTTCAGTTGCATCTCATGGATAATCCAACACTCACAACAGGTTTAACCTTTTAGTTTACCTGGCTCTGTGTTTATTTTGCCTTCTTAGTAGAAGAAATGCAAAAGACATATGGTATTCAAACTATATATACAGTCTCATTTTGTGCAGTTATTCTTAAAAAGGAATTCACACAAGGGTAGGATCTTATTTTTTGTTTTTATCTTTTTTTAATAGCCATAAGTTATACCATAAAATGTAAACCAATATAAGTACTGCAAGTTCCCCAGCCATGTTAGGCTGAACATGATAACTTTTTGGCTGAATACTATCTACTATTTTTAGTAGGAATACTTATTATTTTAATTGACAATTTGAAATTCTTTAGAACACTAACAAACTATTTCAAAAAACAGTGTAGAACATCCAAATGGGTGATAGGCATAAAAATTAGGGGTCTTTCTCCAAATATTCACTGACACAGATGTCTATCTTTAGGACAGAAGATAAATGAATAAACATAATAGAAAACGGAGGGAAACGTAATGACTTAATTAATAGAATACATTTTATTTAAAAGGTTAAATTGGGAACAATCATCTTTTATGCACATGCTTAGTGCTGGGAAGTGATTTAAATAACAGTAGCAAATGAGAAAATGAGGTAAAATTACATACACCACCAAGCTTTTTTTTTTTTAAATGACAAGTGTTATAATTAATACTCAACTTCCTTTATCACTCACACTACCTTAAAGCTACTATAAAGTTCTCTCTCAGAGCTGGAGCTTAAGTCTAGTCATTTCTTGCATATTATTTAGATAGCATGGCAATGGGAACAAAATTAGTTGCAACATTAATATGACAGGTATGTCATTTTAAACAAAGAGCTTATTTATAAGAGGCTGAAAATGAGTGAGCCTGGTGGTGGAAAAGTCTTCCATTCCAAAATGGCAAGTAAGCTACCAAAAGCCTCATGGAAGAGGGTGGTGATGGAACAGGTGCCAAAATTTCTTGTTCTCATTCTAATGATAGATTGCTTTCTCTTCCTCCCTTTCTTTCTCTTTCCCTACCTCTTCTTTTCCCTTCTCACTCTGCCTCCCTTCCTCCCTTTCCTCTTCCTTTCTTCCTTCTTTGAAGTTTCTAGAGCATATTACACTCCCTCTCTTATCCTTCACTTTTACCCAAGGACTGGTACTATTTGCTCTTGATTACTCTAAATGGTTACTATAGTAGTTGAAGAAGTATCAGTGAAATGCTGAGTTCTTCTGAAGATGAAATTCATAGATATTTTTATTATAACTGCTATTATATATTTAGAGGGTGCTGTGGACTTGCCTCTCTTGAGATTTCTCTAGATAATGGGATTTCTATATTAAGCTCCTGCTTCCTGGTATTTGACACATGATCAATGGACATCATTTGATTTAATTGTTATAAGGGTTTTCATAAGGCAGACCCTCTTTGGTTTGGATGCTTGTTAATTTCCTGGCATGTCCTCTGGTTCAGGAAGGCTTGCTTAGGAAACACAGCCATCTGACAGCCTATGTCTCCAGTTATTTTGGTTGTAAACCTTGGAAGCCAATCAAAGGTCTACCAAGTACCCATTACCAATGGAACCATTTTTTAAAATGTGGATAAATGCACAGTGTCTTTTGGTTAATTTCAACCAGGTTCACTGTTAGAGTTGAGAAAAACCATAAAGAAAGAAAATATCAGAAGAAAATCTATGAAAAAGATGGCGCTTTGAGAACTTAGTGGCAAACTTTGAAGTCCATGTAATACATACATTGGCTTCCCAGTAGGACATATTTATATTAATATAGTGATCACTTACAGTGTTTTATTCTTTTGTCAAGCCTTCTTATACATTTCAAATGCATTCTCACTGGGGAAAAATAATCTCCTTGCTTATTCACAGCATTTGATACGGATTTTATAACATAAGTGACTATTAGGGACTTCACTTGCTTAATAAAAATTTGCAGAACAGTGGCAGATTTGGTGAGCTAATGGACCCCATATGCTCTTCTTATGCTGACAGAGATGGTATATTGCTAACATGCACAAATCTCCTCAGATAAAAATTGCCATCAGCTACAGTTATTCTTTTTGAGAATGCCAACACTATGTCACAAATGGGGAATATGCAAATGTGTTCAGATTCCCACTACTTCATATCGATATACTTTGATGTAAAGCAGAGTTCTATAACATGATGCAATGCTTGTCTTTCCCACAGACAGCTCTGTTTCATTTACCTTTGGATTTCCCTGTCTTTGACATAATAGAGACTGCTGTTTTGAAGATGATGTTTGGCACAATAAAAATCCATCATCTAATGAGGCCATAAATACATCTCTGGATAGTTTACTAGGAAACTAAATATCAAATAATTACTTAATAGCTAATAAACTTGTTTCTAAAAGTTATTCCTTCAGAATTTTTTAAAAAAACGATGTAGTTGCTAATATTAAGAATCAATTTTCTTCTTCTTCAGCAGATCCATTTCTGTGCCACTGATTGACTTCCAGAATTTCTAAGGAACACAAACCTGTTTCAAGTTGTAAATTAAGTTCCCTCCTTCACAACCATGAAGTATTACTGCATTAATTTATACTGTTTCCTTATGCCAATGACTATTTGGCATACTGCTTCTCCTTAGGGAGACTTTTTTGGGTTTTCAGCACTATAAATTCTTATGTGTTGAAAAATTCTTCCAACTCTTGAAAAAAAAGTGAAATAAAAAAATAAAGTAAGGCATCTGCTGAAAAATGGGCTAGATGATCAGTAGGAGATAATGACACAACTATTTCCACCATCTCTCTTAGTTAGCTGCCTGCAAAACACCCTGTTCATCCTTAGATGTATTGCTACTCTGACAATAAGCTAATCAGAACACCACAACTGAAGTTTTCTTCTAATGTTATAGGGCTCCTTCCAGAATATTGGAGTGGGTTTCCATTTCCTTTGTCAACACAGGAATCAAACTCATGTCTCTAGCTACCAGGGAAGCCCATAATTACGTGTGTGTTCAGAGACCAATTACTTAGTCTTTTTCAATCTTACTGAACTTATCTAAGATCTGTAAAATGTAGATAATGCTCCCTGCCAGAGAACTTAGAGAACATAAAAACTTATCACAAACTCCAGTAGAAGTGAGTACTCAAAGATGGATTACGCCTGTCTTTCACACCCTACCACTTCTGCTAGGTGCTCTGCACTCTATCACATGGCAAGTACGTTTTTGAACAGGCTATGTAACTTCATGCATCTGTACAATGTATAAACAGCACATGCAATTTCTTCTGACTCATAATAAAAATGCATCCATTATCCTGCTAGGAAAACATGTTTTAAGACTCCATTCAAATATCATCTTTTCCACCTCATCTTGTCACATCTCCAGTTTGAACTTTAGGATTAAATTTGTAAATATCTCAACTATTTGTGTATGATTCTGTTTCACATTAAACTGTGAACACCTTAAGGAAGGGGTGTGTCTTATTTTGACGCTTGTTAGCATGGAGTCACGCCCAATCTCAGTAGGTACTCTTAATGTTTGCAGAGTGAACAAATGCATCATTTGTAAGAATAAAGGAAAGGAAGCAGCAATTTGGATATATCCTTTCAGTAAAAGCTTCTAGACCAATGAATGTGAAATATGTTTATCATGATATACAGATGGTTATATAGATGTTGTGACAAAAATGTATAGATACCTAGTAAAATTCTTATGGTGCAATTTGTAGACATGTTCTTAGAAAGGAAAGGTCAGCAGAAGGTGACTGGAGTTAGATTCTGGGACAGATCTAAATAAACACCACAACATAGTAGAACTGTTTAGAATAAATTTTGAGTAGTGAGATGTAGAAAAAATATAATTGGTAGTCTAATCACAACTCATTTTGTATTTTTAATAAATGTGTTATTAGTACTTTTGTACTTAGTTTTGGGCTTGCTGGCACTAATTTCATCATTGTGGTAATGACACTTGAAAGAGAAGTTCATTGTGTTTACAGAAAATTTCACATTACATTAACAAAAACACTGAGTACTTAGCACAGAAGGTACTCCTTTCAGTACACAAATAGGAATTTCCAAACTGTAAACAGAGTAAAAAGATGTCTTTTTGCTACATCAAAATTTCAGACAAAAACAAAAAGAAAAGCTAACTTTAAAAACTGCTTTTAAGAAATACTGAAATATTTAAAATCTTTATATGTTTAAGATATAAAGAACAAAAATAAAGCAAACATGGTCTATTAATCAGTGAGTTTGAGAAAAGAATATCATTTTACTTTGAAGGTTTGTGGTTGCTCCACTCCAATCGCACTCCTTTCCCTCACTCAGATGTAACCACAATCCTGAATTTTGCCCTGTATATTTTTCTTACTTTAAAAAAATTATCAAAAATTCCCCTCCAAGTAACATAATTTAAATTTGCATCCTTCATTAAATGATACTGAATTCTGTCACACACTTTTCTATGTATACTGATGTGATCATATAATTTTTCATTTTTAGTTTGTTAATATGTGGTTTCACTGATTGATTTCAAATGTTAAACCAACCTTACATTCCTAGATAAACTCTACTTGATCATAATCTTCTTTTACACATTGTTGAGTTCAACTTGCTAAATCTTTGAAAAGGATTTTATACCAGTTTATGAAGAACGCCAATCTAAAGTTTTCTTTGTTCTGTGTCCCTTTCTGGCTTTGGTATCATTGTTGGGAAAGCATTCCTTTCTTTTTATTTATCTGGACATGTCTCTGTAGAATTCCCATTATTTCCTTCTACAAAATGCTTTGCAGAATTCACCAAGAAACCCATATGGAGCTTTTCTTTGTGGGGAAGTATTTCACTATAATTCTTTGAAAAATCTGTTGACCTGTGTATCTCCTATATAAAGATATCATGGAATCAATGCTGAATATAAGGAATTAAAAGCAATTATTGTTTGAAATACAGGACCATGAACAGAATGCAGCTAAGCTGGTGGACTAAAAGGAAACCATATCTAGGCCCAGGCTATTCCCCTTCCTGATAGCACACACACTACCTTTCATGAGCAACCATCACAGAACTACCTTCCAAGGTCCTGATAACTAGATTTTCACTAAATTCAACTGCTTAGAAAATAAGTCTCCTTAGTCTTTAAATTCAAGTTTGAACTCTTTTTTTTAACCTTTCTTCTTGTATTTTCCTCTATTCACTTTTTATTCACATTGTCGAGAATGATTCCTTGTTTCTGCCCATTGTCTTTATCCTCAGCTGCAAATGCCTTAAACCTCTCATATGTAAATACTATATTTCTCCTGGGTCCAGCTCCCCACCATATTCACTTCTTTGCAGGATATTCTATTTCTGTCCTCCCTAAAACACTTTAGGTTTGCCTCCAAGCAAATGTACCACTTTCTACATGGTGTTATGTTGATTTGTGGGCAACTTCAATGAAGGCAAAGATATTATTTTATTCATCATTACAAATTACAAAGGTCCTCAAGTTAGTTGTATGAAGTCTCTCTCTCATTTGTTAATCTATGACAGAGAAAAGATGGCTATGTGAGATCCCTCCCAGGAAACTTTCTTCCCTATGAATTCTTAGGACCTATGCTAGGGTTGGAGTATTTCTACTACTCAGACTATGGAAACTCTTAGGTTTCCTAGAACCTGGAAAAGTTTTTCTGTTATCAGCAAGAAATCAATATTGATTAAACCATTGGGGGAAAAAAGGGCAGAGACTACCGTTTAAGTCACACAATAAATGACCATTATTCACTATTAACCAGTGAAAAAACACACCTCTAATTCCACTATTTATAATGTATATTTCCATAGAGTCTTTCCATCTTTAACAGGGATAAGCATGAAACAAATTAAAACTTACTACCTACTTATATGTGTCAGAAATCATGCCAAGCATTTCAATACATGTTATCCTATTTAATCATCACAAAAGCCATGTAAACACTATTACCTTCACTTTACAGAGGAGGAATCTGAGGCTCAGAGGAGTTGCGTCATCAAGTGAGCAAGTGGGATGGCCAGGATCTGAAGGTTCCTGACTTCAAAGCACACATTCCTTCTATTATGTGAGTCTGAGAGGTAAGATTTTGGTAATAGCTTTACCATCAAGAACTACACATTTCGCCAGCCCAGGATTGATGCTTGGGGCTGGTGCAGTGAGATTTCCCCGGGGGGAGGGAGGAGGGAGGGGGGTTCTGGAGGGGAAGCATATGTAAACCCATGGTGATATCATGACATTGTATGGCAAAAACAATAAAAAAGAAAAAAAAAAAAGAACTACACATTTCACTAGCCACCACTTCCACCTAAAGTAGAACTGCATAACAAACCTGGAGAAAGAGTGCACAGTGTCTCTTAAAAATGGTTGTGGATGTTCTCAAAAGAAAGAAATAGAATTGTCATAAGTTGTTTCAAGTCTTGTACACCTGGAAATTGTTAGCAAGAAGAGGCATAGACTATTGTTCAGATGATATCACAGCAGTAGAAAAGGGAGGAATGAAGAAAAGTCAGAGTGACATCACAGAAAATTTATTGCTTGAAAACAGGAATGAAGCAAAAGAGAGACCCACAAGTGAATCAAGTGTGTGGTTTTGCAACTGAGGGCCACCATTATTAGAAGACAGGGAAAACTGGTATAGGATCAGGTCAATAGTATGGATAAAGTAGAAGCAGCATATTGTGTTCTGGGACTCACATCTCTTTTTCACCTCCTGTTGCCAACTTTTTGATGCAACCTAAGACAGTATTAGATTTTGGCAGCCAAACTGGACAATTGTTAGTTCACCACATGTACAGTTAACAAAAATCCTGAGGTCCTTTTTACATTAACTGTTGTTGAGTATCTTTGTCCAACAAATATTTATAGAGAGTCAGTGGTATGCTAGCCATCATATTGGGCATGTGGATTGTAGACGTGAACAAGGTAGTCTTGAGCCCCGCACTAGCAGGGTTTCTACCATGCAACTAACTACAGATAACGCATGCAGTATTTTGCAAACCTTCCTCATCAAAGCTACCTTCAGCTCTCACCTTGACAGATGTAATAACCCCTGACTCGACTCTGGGATTCTGTACTAATTCTCTATTGTCTGTATTTCACATAGAAACTATTATAATCCTTATAAGACAAAAGACAAATCAAGAAGCTTATCACGACAGTCTCTTGACTCAAAGCCTCTCAATCTGATCGCATTTAGAAGAAAATCTGAAAACTTGCTAGACTCTCCAAGTCTTGGTCCACAGGGGTCTTTCCAATCTTGTTCTGCATGGCCCTTTCCTTGCTCAGTGTATTTCACCCATCCTGGCCTCACTGCAGTTTCACAAATATGCCAAGTGTGGCCCTCATTAGGGGGTCTTCCCCCATGTAGTTCAATGCCTTCCTTCACCAGCAACTCTACAGACAAAGGATCATCACAGAGCTGTTCCCTGGCTACAAAGGTAGGAGGCCCCTACTCTGTTACAAACCCCAACTCTGTTAATATTTCTTCACCTTGGTTCATATTTCTAAAAGCACTCATCACTCACATCTTCCCTAATTAGAACACAAGTTCCATGTGGATGTGGGCTTTGTTTTGTTCACTGTTTTGTCTTTAAGGTCTAGGTGAAAGTGAAAGTTGCTCAGTCATGTCTGACTATTTGTTAACCCACAGACTATACAGTCCATGGAATTCTCCAGGCCAGCATACTGGAGTGGGTAGGCTTTCCCTTCTCCAGGGTATCTTTTCAACCCAGGAATTAAACCCAGGTCTCCCGCATTGCAGGCGGATTCTTTACCAGCTGAACCACAAGGGAAGCAAGCCCAAGAACACTGGAGTGGGTAGCCTATCCCTTCTCCAGCAGATCTTCCTGACCCAGGAATCAAACTGCAGTCTCCTGCATTGCAGGTGGACTCTTTACCAACTGAGTTATGAGGGAAGCCCATTGGTACATGGTAGGCACTTGATAAATATCTGTTGAATGAAAGAAGGATGCTTAGGGATCTGGGGCAATGGGAAATGCAGAGACTGGACCTACTTTATAGACTGAGTCTTCCTAATGGCTTTAAGTTGAGACCCAGAGATATACAGGGATGGGTGAAGCTAGTGTTTGGACAGAGGAAACATGAAAACCCCAAAACAGGATTCCACACATAGAATCTAAAACTTCTCTGTACAGAGGGTAACTAGTGAGAGACTGAGTGTAGGAGAAAGAAATGGGTCAGTCATGGAGAATCTCAGAAGCCACATTAATAAGTTTCGTCTTTATCCTCAAGGCAATGGGACACTGCTAAGGGATTTTCAGCAAGAAAGTGACATGATTGGATTTATGTTTTAAAATGATCACCCAGGCTGCAGCGTGGAAAATGAATTGGATGGGAGTAAGACAGGAGAAGGAAGTTGCTTCAGGAATTTACATTTATCCCTATTAAATTTAATCTTCTGAATTGCAGCTCATCAGTTCTCCCTGTTGAAATCTTTTTGAATCCCTATTCTGTCATCCACACACTAGCTAACCCACTGAGCTGTGTGTCACTTATACATCTGATAAGTCAGCCTTCTACACCCAAGTCATGCTCAGAGCTTACACTATCGAACACCATCCCTGTTCTCTTTAGGTGCTTGTGGGTTGGCTTACTCTCCCATCTCTAGGCAGTGTCTCTTCTTGTAAAGTTAACGGCCAGCCCAGAATTGAAACATAACCCTCAAGATCTAGTAACCTGAGATACCTAGGATTTTCATGTGCATTTCCCCTCGAGCTTATAGACTTCACATTAGGACAGAAACTCAGTTTATTTGTGCATGAATTAATGTTGGCATGTGTCTTCTGGCTGGGGATTGCATAGTTGCTTCTGTTCTTGGCTACAATAAGTACTATCAAAAGATTTCTGTTCTGGCATGAACAGAAATATATTTCTGTCCAGACGCTACTATCATCTGCTTAATATGCAAACTGTGCAAAACCAAGGCTACTAGTATGTAATAGATTTTGAAAAGTTGTCATCCAGATTCATTGTTTATTAGAGGATATTAATTTGGGGGTTTATGTGCTGTCTCTCCAATTCAGAGCATACAACCATTCACTTAAATAGATCACAAAGTTCTGCATGCACCCTAGTGAAATGATCTGGTATTTTATACTGGTCTATTAGATGAGCTCATTCAAATCAGGCTCCTCTTTGCAGAATGGGTGATTACACATACATATTAAATGTCCACTATCTTTTGGAAGATATTGAAATTTATTAAGAATCCTGAAAAAGGTTGGGCTAATAGAAAACATTAATAGGAAAAATAGAAAGTTACCAGACCCAGACTCCAAAGTGACTTCACAGAGAGTGATTTTTTAACTTTTTTCCCTTAGACCTGGGATTTCTTTGGAGGCTTCAGTGGCTACTAACCAATGAAGGAAAAAGGAAAAGCAGTGGACTTAATTTATAGTATATCATTCCTCTCCCTGCTGTTGCTACCTCAATTCTTATATTAAATGCAGCTTCTTGTTATAAAACTTTGGAAGAGATTTAGAAAAACTGATTTAAAATTATTTGTGTGTCAATTTCTCATTTAGTAACAACTGGCTGACTTTTTTTTAAAGCAAGTTTTGTGCATACCTAGAATTTCTTGTCAACTGGGGGAAAAAATCCTCCAATACAAATGTAATTACTGATATTTAAAAATAAGTTCTAAATGCAATAATTAATAACACTGACATAATTTTACATTTCAGAGATAATCTTTAATAATTTAAAACTTCTGGTTTTATTCTTATAGTTTAAAGACAGTAATAGGATACTTTGGCAGGTCTTTGTAAAACACATAGGTGCTAAGCCTTGTGCCTAGAATGGCTGATAGGAAAAAAACCAAAATGAAACTACTGTCAGCTGTAGTCAGAGGAACTGTTTCAACAACTCAGGACATGAAACTATAAACTTAAAATCCATTGTCTTAGAACCACTAAAATGAAAAAAAAAAAGATGTATTGATGTTCAATGATAAGCATCTCCTTTCCATATGTTGCACCTTCACTAGAGTTTTCAGTTTGAAAATGGCACCATCATTGGCCCAAGCAACTCTGACTCCTCATTCTCTGCTTCAGCTTCAAAATAGTTTGTCATACTTGACTTTGACTATAGGTAGGGAATCAGGTCACTGCTCTCTTACTACTTTTTTACTGACTCTACAATTCTACTGGAATAAGATTGGAATAATCTCTAAAGACTAAAATCTAAAAGAACTTAGAACTTCTGCCAACTCACACGAGACTTCCTTGCATTTCTGTATGCAAGCAGTGACCAGAGCATATGGCCTTACAGGATGGCTAAGGCAGACACTGTAGGCTGGCTGACCCAGTGTCACTAACAACCTTGTCCTTACCAGCTACTTTCTGGTTGCAAGGTATGTGAAATGTTATAGCCTGGTCAATGAGCTAAAAGTGGAAGCTTTCTGGGCAGCACTTCTTAGGCAGTATTGGATATCATGATTTAAAGAAAGGTGGTACCCTCTTTTGCCTTTTCCTTATCCCTCATCTTTTTTTTTTTTGAGGGGGGGAGTAGGGGCCTGGAACATGGATAATATTTCTGAAGATACAGTGCCCATCTGGATACCACAGTAACAAATATGATGACAAAGGCCAAAAAATCAAGAGTGAAAGAATGGAAAAAGAGAAGGAGTATGGGTCTCTGATGGCTTTACTGGGACACTGAATTACCCCAGTAATTTATATATATATACATATATATAAAATCACTGCTAGTAGAGTTTTATGAGCATTGCAGTAGAATGTGCTCTATTGAGCACCATTTTAATTGATAGGAAATAGCTTTTTGTGTCAACCCAAAATCTGTTAATAAATATCACTCTGTTCATAACTTTTTTTATCTTCCATTTCACATGAGAGTCCTCAGTGATGTGAGGTCAGCCAATACATCCTGCACCTTCTTCATCCTTTTCCTAGTTAAAATCCCCATTTCTATCATGGACACCATTATCTGCTTTTTAAATTCTATTTTTAAATTACTTTAATGATACCAATTGATTTTATTCTAATTGTAAGTATAATACATATTTGAAGATTTAAAATATGCAGAAATATATCAATAAGATAAAAATGATCCCTGAAATTTTCACTAGGAGAAAAATCAATGTTCACACTTTGACAAATACCCTTGCATTATTTATGTATGTATAGATGCACACATATTTATAAATGCACACATACAAAACTGTACATTGCATTCTTCAAATAGTTTATCCTTAATATCTCATATCATTAGTCTGAAGATTTTTATTGGTTGCATAATAGTCTATCATATCTATCAGCCTATATTTTCACTAAATCTCTCCTTGCTGGAAAATTAAGTTCACTGGTGAATTTAAAAATTCATTTCACATACTAGCAAGATTATGCTCAAATTTTTCAAGCCAGCGAAAACTTCCAGATGTGCAAGCTGGATTTACAAAAGGCAGAGGAACCAGAGATCAAATAGCCAACATCCACTCAATCATAGAAAAAGCAAGGGAATTAAAAAAATTTTTTTTACTACTGCTTCATTGACTATGCTAGAGCCTTTGATTGTGTGGATCACAACAATCTGTGGAAATATCTTAAAGATGGGAATATCGATCAGACCACCTTAACTGCCTCTTGCAAAACCTGTATGCAGGTCAAGAAGCAATAGTTAGAACCGGACAGGGAACAACAGACTGGTTCAAAATCAGGAAAGGAGTACATCAAGATTGTATATTGTCACCTGCTTACTTAACTTATATGCAGAGTACCCATGCAAAATGCTGAGCTGGATGACTCACAAGTTGGAATTAAGATTACTGTGAGTAATATCCACAACCTCAGATATGCAGATAATACCACCCTTATGGCATAATGTGAAGAGGGACTAAAGAACCTCTTGATGAAGGTGAAAAAGAGTGAAAAAGCTGCATTAAAACTCAACATTCAAAAACCTAAGATCATGGCATCTAGTTCCATCACTTCATGGGAGAGTGAGAAATAGATGGGGAAACAGTGGACACAGTGACAGATTTTATCTTCTTGGGCTCCAAAATCACTGCAGATGGTGACCACAGTCACAAAATTAAAAGACGCTCCTTGGAAGAAAAACTATAACATATCTAGACAGCATATTAAAAAGCAGAGACATCATTTTTTCTACAAAGCTCCATATAGTCAAAGTATGGTTTTTCCAGTAGTCATACACGGATGTGGCAGTTGGAACATAGAGAAGGCTCAGTACCGAAGAAATGATGTTTTTGAACTGTGGCGCTGGAGAAGATTCTTGAGAATCCCTTGGACAGCAAGGAAATCAAACCAGTCAATCCTCAATGAAATTCACCCTGAATATTCACTGGAAGGATGATCCTGAAGCTGAAACTCCAATACTTTGACCACCAGATGTGAAGAGCTGACTCACTGAAAAGGACCCTGATGCTCAGAAAGATTGAGTGCAGAAAGAGAAGGGGATGACAGAGGATGAGATGCTTGGACAGCATCACTAAGTCAATGGACATGAGTGAGCAAACTCAGGGAGACAGTAAAGGACAGGGAAGCCTGGCATGCTGCAGTACATGGTGTCACAAAGAGTCAGACATGACTAAGCGACTGAACAAAAACAACAGTGAAATATCCTTGAACTTAATTCTTGCTCAAATCTTTATTTATTTGTAGGATAGTTCTTCAAAATGCAATTACTGGATAAAAGATTAAAATGGTGCTGAGGTTCCTTATACAATTACCACATTGCCTTGCAGTAAAGAAGCATCAGCTTAAAAATACAACACACATGTGTTGTCAGGCTTGTGTATTTTCAACATTTTCTAAGGCATGGCAATATAAAATATTAATTTCCTTATTGATTGTGGGGCTGAATATATTTAGTATATATTGGTCAATTAAATTTCTCTTTGTTTTTGTGAACTGTCTGATCATATATATTTCCAATTTTGTCCTGAAATGTTTTTTAATTACTAATAAGAACTCTTCCTCTAGTAAAGATGTTAATCCTTTGTCATGTATTTTATAATTATTCCTTTATTCTCTGAACACAGAACATGTGGATACCAGTGAGATTATCAAGTATCGCTTAAATAAAGTCTTCATTCTATTCTAAGAAGCTGGGTTTTCTAAATTAATTAACTTTTCAAGACGCTGGATTAAAAAAGCAGCCCCCCAAATGAGGGGCTTTCCCAGTGGCTCAGGGGTAGAATCTATCTGCCAGTGCAGGAGATGCTGGTTCGATCCCTGGGCTGGGAAGATCCCCTGAAGGAGGAAATGGCAACCTATTCCAGTATTCTTGCCTAGAGAATCCCATGGACAGAAGAGCCTGGCAGGCTACAGTCCAAAGGGTCGCAAAGAGTCAGACATGACTGAGCACATATGCAATCCAAAATGAACTTTCTAGTTTCACACATATTATTCATAGTTAATCTCTTCTTCAGCCTAAGAAAAAAGAGTTTCTTTCCACTCAAATAATCGTCTCTAGATATTTCTCTTAATACTAGCATTTTATTTTCAAAATGAACCTTCCAAAGCATGCTTAGAAAAGTACATAGTAACAATATATTGAACACTTGTTTAAGACTATTGCATTCTTTTACAAATATAATATTCCCAGTCCACTAATGATGAGGCCTATTGTTATTTTTGCCCAGCAGGGCGGACAATTAGACCAAGCTGTCTTTAGAAATTCTTTCCCTTCATGACTTTGGGACCACATTTTCAATATAACATCATCTCTAAATTATGGCAAGGTCATAGATAAGCCCTTAAAGTATTTTTTTGACACGGATATAGATTTAGATATCTAAGAGGTTAGTTAATTTATCCCATTGAAGTGTGTTAATCAATACATCTAACACTACCAAGTGGCTATGCTGGATACTGTCTACATTAGGTTATGTGACTATGGAACTTGTTAAGGCTCCTCAGTTGTCTTAACATATAAAGCTGTAGAAGACTACACTTGTATTAATGAAGTCCTTGGTTAAACCTAAATACAAAATCTGCTTTGTGGATAATTCATAAAAATGGGCATAATTTATGATGCTGTAATGGGTGAGCCTGTACCAAGTGTTAAAACTATATAGAATATTTTTAATTTATTCTAAGTCAATCATATTCTTTGGTTCAATTTTTTTTGGTATGATTTTGAGGTATTTGTCACAATGACTAATACTAGATGACCCAAGGTGAGCAAAATCTCTCAATATTCAGCTTACACAACATTTGTGACAACTCACGTGCAATCAAGTTGTTCTATACTAATGCAATTCAATTTTGTGTTGCTGCAGGTAAAAGCAAGCAGTTCAAGTGAGTTTTGAATATAACTCCCATGGCACGAAGTTTATGCACAGACAACACTACTCTTCTGCAAATAGATTTATGGAAAGTGAAAAGGGGATTCATAAATAAGAGCACAATTTTTTGTTAGAAAAATATTTATCTTCAACTTTTCTAATCTAACAACCAAAAGGAAAAAAAAACTTTTCATAAATTAAAATATAGATAAAAGGGTGTACCTCTTGAGATTAAAAAGAAAATAACAAAAGGAAATGATAGAAAAATACAAAGAGGGGAAAATGTCAGTGATAGAAGACTAGGAAGGGCCACACAATCTTATCTAATTAACCCTCTCTGGCAGAGCAAGGGAATTCACATGATCTAAATCAATTATGTCAAGTGATTGCCTAATTTATTCATAGATTCCTCCAATTAGGAAATAAAGCACACAGCCCTTTTCTTCAAGTTTTAAACAACTGCTTTCACTCTTCTATGTAATGAAATTAAAGCCCTTGGCCCTTCTGTATTTTCTGCATTTGGCTCTTTTTCTTAAATCTGTTCATTATTAGAAAACCTCTATAAGCACTTTCAAATGAGAAAGACTAGTTTGGGTAAGTGAAAGTGAGTATAGAGTGCTATATTCTAAACTCTCTTAAAATATTTTTATCCCTATTCTATTGTGCTACTCAAATCAAACATTTATTTGCTCTTTTATTCATTTATACTTGAAGTACTCATTTGTACTTTTATTCATCCATTCATTCAATCTTTGGGAAAGGTGAACCTGCCTACTTTGTAAGAGCAGTCAAATCAATCATCGAGATCAATGTGTTTCTGAGATTGCAGCCATCTTGGATTTACTCCACACCTACATGTTCTAAGTGGTGAGGAGGAAGCCAAAGATGTATAAGGTATGAGCCTGCAAAGGCTTGCAATTGGATTAGAGTGGGAAAAAGTTCTCGCTCAGTAGGTACCCAAAAGGATATATGATTCTTTGCTAAAACTGGTGATACCAAAAGTAATTGCTTTAAGAATTCAGATAAAGAGTTAGGAAAAAAAAAATGACAGCTCTCTGGAGCAGGCAAGAGTTGAGAGGGTCCTGAATGAAAGTTAAATTTTAAATAGGAAGGAAGAAAGAATGATGGGTCTTCTATCTTTAGGGTTGAGAATGGGAAATTAATAAGTCTCACTTGCAAAGAAAGGCCTAATGGTTGACTGAGTTCAAATCCTGGCTTCAGTTTTATATTATAGATTATATTAATAGGTATTAATCACAACCCTGAATATCAGGCTGAAGAATGTAGTCTTTTTACTAGGAGAAAAGGAAAGTCAACACCTTCTGGCAACTGGGTAGATAGGCATCCAGCAATGTATGGGATGTTATTGTACCAAACACGTGTTATTCCTTCTGAGGTACATTGCATGCAGTCAGCCACATTCTGTCATCACAATCCATTATTAATTCATGCTTAGTTATAGCCTTGTTCTTTCATGCTGCTCTGCAGTTAATTCCTGCTTACCTAGTGACTGAAGACACTTCTCTACGCTGGAGATTCTCTCCTAGATTGCATACTGCTTCACAGCATTGATCGCACGGCCCAGCTTGTTGGCAATTCTTCCTTTCCTCAACCCTACTCTGGGTCTTGCACATCACCTTTCAACCTCACAAACACATCTCTTCTGCTAAAGAACATTAGTCAGAGATCTAGTCCTGTGAGATGGTCTGTACTCAAGTTTTCCGTGATCAAATCAGTTTGGAAGATGCTGCACACTATTAAATCTTGAAGACCTGTGTGTGTGTCAGTCACTCAGTCATGTCCGATTCTTTGTGACCCAATGGACTGTAGCTCTCCAGGCTCCTCTGCCCATGGAATTCTCCAGGCAAGAACACTGGAATAGGTTGCCATTCTCTTCTGCAGGGGATCTTCCCAACCCAGGAATCAAACCCGAGTCTACCACATTGCAGGCAGATTCTGTACCATGTGAGTTACCAAGGAAGACTTGTGGGGACCCTTCAGTGTCCAGCAATGTGTATCAATCACATTGAGGTTGTGAACAATTGTCCTATTTTAGAAAGCTGCTTAACTCAGAATTTTCTAAACCTGTTTGATCATTCTTTAATATATCATTCGAGTCACTACTAAGACATTCAACCTATCTAGTTTCAATTAAATTTTATGTTCACTTATTTTTATATTGACAAACACATTCTTTAATCTTTAATAAGGCTGCATTATTTGTTTATTGTTCAAGGACCTTTCCACTAAAGATTTTCCTCTAGAGGGGGAAGAAAATCAGAAAACACTAAGATTATTTACCTGGAATCTACTGATTTATGAAAGGGGGAAATAGGAAATCTTTGCTGTAACTAATTTTTCACTCAATTTGGGTGTTACTATATTTCTTTCCAAATTCAGAAAAAGGGCTAAATGTTTTCCAATTTCTCAATATACTCTTGTTCTCCTTTTAACCCATCAGCTAGAACCTTTGCAGCTTTCACAGTTGTTTCAGGACAATTCTGATGTGCTTGGGGATTATGTCAGTTAGTTCTTGGATCAGCAGAGGGTAGATTAGCTATTCTTAGCTCTCTTGAAACCATCACTCATGATTAGTCAATTTCCAATTTGATCTCTATTTCAATTTTTGCTTTAATCTTGATACTTTCATTGGGTAGAGCTCCTAGTAACCTTTTCTTATGAACACTAGAAACCAAAGTGGAGATTGAAACATTAGCCTTTCCAGTCATGTTCCTTCTCTCCACAACTTGTAGATGTCTATGGTTTTATACTGTATATCTTTCTGGTGTATATTCACTTATTGTATTTGTATGCTAAGTTTCTTCAACCACGTCTGACTCTTTGCACCCTATAGGTTGTAGCCCTCCAGGCTCCTCTGTCCATGGGATTCTTCAGTTAAGAATACTGAAGTGGGTTGCCATGCCTTCCCCCAGGGTATCTTCCTGACCCAGGCATCAAACCCATGTCTCTTAAGTCTCCTGCATTGGCAGGTAAGTTCTTTACCATTAATGCCACCTGGGAAGCCCATGTTCACTTATTATTACTGTTTATATTCTTAATCTCTCAAATTTTGTTCAAGAGACTATTTTCTCTAAGGGTAATCTACAGAAATAAGATATTGTTGTATGTTGTCATTGATAAGTCTCAATTATTTAGAATAGTACATGGCGCAGAGTAAGCACTTGATAAATATTTGTAGTAGGAAGGAAGAGATGGATGGATAATTTTTTCATGGGACTGAAATTATATTTTCAAGCACTGGGTACCTTCTCTGTCTTATAATAACACAATAGGTGTTTCTGGTGACATAACTCTTGTACTAATGATTTATAAAGCATCCAAAGCTACTGTATACAAGGTATAGCAGTTTTAGTGTTCCAGTGAAGAGCTAAAAATAAATTATTTTAGTAAGATTAACTGACCTACCCTAGATTAAGAAGTTATTCTCATAAATAAGTCCAAGTTCTGACTCTGTCTCTGATTCATGTTTATCTAGATATTTTCTAATCATTCAATGAAAGATACACATGCAGTAATTAATATGTACTTTGGAGTGAGAAACATTCTTAGCTTTAGGGAAGCAAAAACAAAATATCTATTTCCTGCCTCAAGCAAGAGTTGAGATTTGACCTTTAATGTAGAATAACATTTTACTTCCAAAAAGCGATATTTAATTCAGAAATTTTCAGCCTTACAGAGGAAATGTTTAGATGATTCACAATATAAAATATCCAAAATGTTTAGCCACAGTGGTAATTTTAAAAGTAAAATAAAAATACTCCTGTTGAGCCTACGAAGTTGGCAAAATGAAATAAAAATGATGATATTCAGATTCTTTCATGTACAGTTGGGAAGAGTGAAATTTCCTTTCTGGAGGGTAGCTGGTCACAAATACCAAAAAACCTTAAATCTTTATACAAATTTGGCCAAAGGATTATATGTATCAAAATTTACAATGATAAAACAATTATGATTGCTTATAAAGGTTTATGCAGTGGTAGGGTCAATGCATTGCCATTTATAAGAGCAAAAAATTAGAAACAGCTCTTGGGACCAAATGAAACAATATTAGGCAAATAAATCAGGCTACATTTATTCAAGAGTACTCTTTAAAATTAAAAGATATATTATAGAAGCAAAGACACAGAGAAAAATATTTAAGCTAGATTATTCTTATAGGACCCAAATTTAAAAGCATATGCTGAGTACAATCACTTTAGGGAAAAACTGAAACATAAAAATATGAATACATATGTATAAGAAAAGAAATAAGCAAGACCAAGGAACTTTCAGTTTTTAAAGAACAAACTGAAACTTCTGCACTTGAAAATGAGATAGCTGTACCTTCCTACAGTAGTTTTAATCTATGTGTAAAGTATTGCCAATAACAATTTATCATTATAGATATTATGAATATTACATTTATCTAAATATAACACCATTTGGAAGAGACAACTATAAAATTGCTGAACTTCATTAACATGTACTTATTATATCATATTTATATTATGCTATAGTTAGTTATATATTGATATGTATTTTTGGATAATGGAACTCTCACTTCAAAACAACTAAAGTGGTCTATATTTGCAAAGAAAATTTAAGTATTTCATTTAGCCTTGAATAGTTTCCTTGGCTTCATATTTTATGAAGATGCTCTTATGTTAGAACAAAAGTTCTTTTAAAAAGGAACACAGAATTACATTTAAATGTGAACAATGGCTTAGAAAACAAAAGCAAGTGGGAAAGAAAGGTTTATATTTGGCCTTATTTAAAATGCTTAGTATCTAAGATGTAGAGCCTCAACTGAGGTGCAAAATATAAAGAAGAAAGTACTTCAGGTACTAATCTAATTTTTAAGATTAGCGCAGAAGGTGCCAGTGGTAAAGAATCTATCTGCTAACGCAGGAAACATAAGAGGTCTGGGTTCAATTCCTGCGTCAGGAAGGTCCCCTGGAGAAGAGAATGGCAACCCACTCCAATTTCTTGCCTGAAAAATCCCATGGACAGAGGAACCTGGTGGGCTGTAGTCCATAGGGGCACAAAGAGTTGGACATGACTGAAGTGACTTAGCATGAACGCCTCAGTTTCCTCACTTATGGTAGGAAGGTAGCTACTTTTCAAAGGTAGCTACCAGAAAGGTTGCTACCTTCCCTGGAAGTTCAGCTGGTAAAGAATCTGCCCGCAATGCAGGAGACCCCAGTTCAATTCCTGGGTCAGGAAGATCTCCTGGCAAAGGGATAGGCTACCCACTCTGGTATTCTTGGGCTTCCCTTGTGGCTCGGTTAGAAAAAGATCTACCCACAATGCAGGAGACTTGGGTTTTATCCCTGGGTTTGGAAGATCCCCTAGAGAAGGAAATGGCAACCTACTCCAGTATTCTTGCCTGGAAAAGTCCATGGGGTTGCAAGGAGTCTGACACAATTGAATGACTTTCACATACATATAGAATATTTTAGCTCTAAATGATGAGGCAGTTTCTACACGGGTCAGGATTTCACATCAGAGCATAAATAATGCTTTAAATATACAGAGTCTAATGTAAGAATGATCTACATGGGTTTGTTACTGGCCTAATGTCATTAGTTAAGGTTCATTTAGAAACATTTACAAATTTTATAGTTTTCTTCATATTTCTTGTGCGAAAACAGAGCCATGGGTTTCTCTTTCTGACACTAAATTTTTATTCTATCTATACATGTTATTACACAATACCCCAGCTTAAGAAAACCTAATCTTAGTGAAAAACCATGGTAATAATTGAAACCATGTGTGATTCAAAGATTGAATTAAGAATCTATATACAAGATCCACAGTAACCTTTCCTGCAATTTTCACAATATTGACTTGAGGAGAATTTACTTATACTGACAGCTGAAGTGAGTCACCAATTACAAAAAATATGAATAGGAGATGAAGTGGTTCACCTCTAATCCCACTACCAGCATTACCCTCTCCACGACTGCTACTATGACTAATAACATCACTGAATGTCTCATTTTCTAGGCACCATGTTAACTGTTTTTATATAAAATGGATGGTCCTTGCTTTAAAGGCTGTTTTTCTTTCCCAGATGGGGAGTTATGAGAGAGTTTTGCCTCTTATTCATTCAATAAATGGTAAATGAGAACAACTGTGTTTAAGGTATTCACCAGCATTCATTCATCAGACAGAGTATGAGAATGGAAAGTTGTGGAAAGTGCCACAACTTCCAGACAAGCCTACAATATACAAAGTAGTATACACATACAATTTCTACACAAAAGGCATCCTTTCCCAGTTAACAGTAATAATGAACATGAAATCAAATTTGTCTTGAAAATGCAGTTCTTGAAAACATATTTCTTAGGAACCATAAATTTAAAAGGCAGAAAAAAAGAATCCATATGGAAAAGAATCTGAAAAAGAATATATATGTATCTATATATAACTGAATTACTCTGCTGTACACTTGAAACTAGTACAACATTGTAAATTAACTGCACTTCAATTTAAGAAGAGCTATCTATGGAATTACAGGGCAAGAAAAAAGGTTCTTTACAGAGAGAAGCATTTCTGTTCCTTTACTTCCAACTGCAATAGTTTTTCTAGTTAATTTTAAACAGACTCTGCATTATTCTGCTACATCCAATATAATGATCGAGTTAAATTAAAGGTAAAGAAAATTGAGCTATAGCACTATAATTTTGTTAATATTTATACTATTCCATAATTTATTTTCACTTTTAAATGTGCAATTGTCTAAAATTTACTTTTATGTTTTAGTCAATAAATGTTGGTTTTCCTGAATGTTTGGAAAGAGGCCTGTCTTTGGATGTGCAAGGTCAGTTATTCAAAGTTTTCCCGATTTTTCTTTTCTCGTCAGAGAAAATTCAGCCTGAGTCCTGATACATAATTTCTCTAAACTCATTTAGCTTGTTTTTATCTAGTCACCCTACTTCAGTTATAACCTGTGTGGTTACTTTAACTATATAAACATATTAAGATACACTAACTTAAAACACAAAAACCTTTTATCTTAAAATGAATAATACATAGTGACTCCTTTTCCATTTTCCTGATGAATTTTGCTTCTCAGTCTTTATGAGTTGTTTCAATTTAAATATCTATTCTTCCCTTGCATACAAAACATGCCACAACCCAGAATTAATTTTCCATCATTATTAACTTTCTAGATTTCAAAGCTTGTAAACTTCTGATTGTCACTATCATTGCTTGATACATTTTGGGTGCAGATTCAAATTTTAAACAGATTTGAGTTTTTTAATGTTAGCCATGAAAATACCTAACGAGAGTTCTCATATGTCTCTTAAGTCACCTACCTTTCAAGCAAAGTATTTTTATTTCTTTCAAGTATTTTTCATCAGACATGGTTTTGAGGCCTCTCATCAGTATCTGGATGCATTCTATACTGCTTTCGTCTCTATTAAAATACTGTTGCCAGAATTAAATACAGCACTCTAGGTGGGTTATGGCCAAGCCAGTGTGTAGTGGATCTGCTATTGTCCTTGACCTAATAACATGGAACAAGCTTTGGAGGTGGTCATGTCCAGTAAGAGCCAAAATCCAGGAACATCTTCAGTAACTACTATTATCCCAGGTCTCCTAAACTCTATACTTGTACAGCTGATTTCTTTTAACCCGACTTCAGGACATTGCCTTTATCTTTCACCACTGTGTCTAAAATATGCTTCTCTCTCCCTAATCTCCATCAGTACATGAATTTGGCTGCAGAGAAATCATCTCTATCTGAAATTTTATTAATTACTGCTATGCAAATTTATCATCTATTTACCCAACAAGAATGACAACACCATAACAGTAGAGAGTTTATCGTCTTCATTTAGCTATTGCCTGGCACATAGAAAGCATCCAATAATGCCTATTCAATTAATTAATCATTATTAGATAAATTCTAGCTTCTTCAATTCTAAATAAATCACTTGAATGCTAATTCTGTCAGTCTAACATATCACCTAATTCATTTGCTGACAGTTTGGTAAGAATGCCTTTCGTGTTTTCATCCAAGTTGTATCTACCCAATCTTCATCAAATTCTGTTGTTTTGTTAGAATATAACAAGAAGGGCCAAGTACAGAGTCTTATAGTATACACTATTTCATTTCTTTCAGAGTGACAATGAGCCTTAATTAGCACACTTTGGGAAGTGGGCATCCTTAGTGTGTAATTTGGTAAAAGTCTCAATCAAAAAACAAATGGAAATACCTTTACTAAAATCAATGTAGACTGTGTTTATACTATTTCCATGATTTATCTATCAATCTAGAAACCCCATAAAAAGGGAAAGGAGACACCAGTTGCTTCAGAGACTTCTCTGCAGGTAGCTAATGGCCATTTCTTTTTTTTTTTTTTTTTCTTTTTTCCCTTTTTGTTTTACAAAGAGAAATCTTCTGAGAATCAGCATGGATATCACTAGTTTCACCAGCTGTTTCTGGAATTCATCATCTTTGACGAAAATTGGTAATTTGCTTCCTGACCTCCAGTGTGAGGCCCACTCCTCATATCTAATGATCAGGGATGGTGGCTTTATAATCTCAATCCCCTTAGTGTACAGGGATGCAAACCATCCAGACTTCTGCGTGCTGGCAGCCATGTTTGAACATCATTCTCTGTGTGCATGAAGATAAAATTAACACAGGAACTGGGTGGCTCTGCTTTCCACCTGACAGCTGTTACCTGCTCTAAACAATGGGCCACCACGCTTTCTTTTTCGTGTTCTAAAAATAGCTTGACTGTCTAACTCCTAAAGGTTTTGCAAGCCTCATCGTGTGCAGCTGTTTAGCTCTTTCTACACTGCTTCTTTTAAGGTGGTTGTCACTTCATTTTTTATTTTCACACCATTTGCTTCTCTTTCTCTTCTCTACCCGGCCAAGGCTTTCAGTTAGCTCTTGGAGCAGCCATATAAGTGCTTCGGGTGCCTCTCCCATTTCTTCTCCCTGAGATAAGTTATCATCATCATGTCAGTACTTCTTTCTGGGAATCTTCACCCTTGAGTTTCTCTTTCTTGTTAGGGTTTTCATGTAGGTGCCTGCAACAAGTCCCATTTTTCTCACTGCCAAATCCTCAGTATTTAATGCACTTCCTGGCACACAGTAGGTGCTCAAGAAACATTTGTGTAATGAATGAGCAAATATTCTCTGTAATTCCTTCATTTTGACTTCCTAAAGCTTAAGGAATATATCTGATTATGTCTTTGAGCTCTTCCTCATCTATTAAAGATAGCAGATTCTTTTAGTATAACCATTAATTTTCCTTTACCAAGCAGGTTGTTGTTTTTGCTTTTAATAAGTCAGAGTTATATTTTAAATAGTGGTACTCAATTCAGCTTTCACCAAATTCAGAGGTATCACTTATTGATGGACAGTAAAGAAGATCCATGGATATAAATAAAACATATTAAAGATGTTAAAATATCATATGGTATTATATGATATATATTAATTGATAAATCAGCCTCAATTATCAGAGTATAGTTTTATAAAAATTCTTTTATATATTCAATGTTTAGGATTTTTGTCTTATTTCTGGGCATGCATATGAAAGTTCCTTACTGTACAAAAATTAAAAAGAAAGTATTAGAACAGTGGAATGGGTTTAGTTAACTTTTTCATGCCCCCTTTCCATTGGATATTAGAGATACCTGGCCATTCTCTGAGAAGAATGTCTGATGTGTATGCAAGGGTTATATTCAAAAGTTGACCCAAATCTTTTGTTGATTTGAGAAATCAGTCAATTAAGAATTTACTTTGACTGTGAATGTCTACCTTAACACAAATTTCCAGCAAGCAACTAACAGAAAATTAAATTGCTGAATCGCAGATCTTGAAAGAAAATCAGCAGATTTGTCTATCGTCTTGATTTTAGGGACAGTCATTCAAGACACTTGCACTGCTCTAAGAGACTGTGAGACATGGAATGTTAACAATCCTCATTGTCAGGAAACTTCCTAAAATTTGGTTTGAATGCCTCATGCATCACTTGAAGCTCATTTCCTCTCATTGAACAGAGGCAGGACAGCTGGTCAGTATCTTCCATCTGCACTGCCCTCAGCCTTCCTCTCACTGTGTTACAGAATACCCTTCTGAAAGGGGAGTAGGAGGCCAATTTGAAACAGGAGAGAAAATGCTCAGTTAAAAGAAAATCTTGTGGGAAATAGCATTTTAAACTTAAATTTGAATGGGGCTGTAGAGTAGGTCAGGGAGTGGACCAAAATACTGAAGGGCTGTTCCTTGAATAATTTAGACTAATTCTTCAATACTATTACAGGATAATAAAACACCAGGCCTGGATGTGAAAGATGTTTGTACTTCATCAAAAAGTCTTTGAATATGACTCTCTGGCACACTGCCAATGAGGGCAGCTCTTTGGGGGAAAACCCTATGCCAAAGGCCAAAGAGGCAGCTGTGTTATTCAGCTCCTGAGAGCTTCCAACTCAACACCCACACAAGCTCAATTACGAACAAATTAAAGGGATCCAGACTGAACATAGTAATTCTGATAATTTAAATAAATAGAGTAAAGTCTACAATTAGTAGGAAAAGATTGATTTTCTGGAAAACCCAGAAAATGACACCCTAACCCCTTTGAATAAGCATAGTTACATCTAATTACTTAAAAATAAATTCCTTTTATTCATCATTTGAATCATTTCTGATCTGACTTAAATGTGGCCACATGCATGCCAGAAAAAGTATCCACAAATACTGAGGCAGAATGGCCTAAAAAAAAAAAAAAAACCTATACTTTTAAGTATATAGGAATTAACAGCACTGAATAAAACTATAATCAGGGTCTTGCACCTACATTTTAGAACACATAGATAAAACGGGTTACTCATTTCTACCTTCTTCAAATGCAGAGAAAAATGTAGAGTCATTCAGAAAAATCAAAGATTTAATATTGGGAAATCTATTATTATAACTCACTGTAGTAACAAAGAACAAACTACACACAGTCATCCTGTATAATCCTTAAAATCACTTAATAAAATTCAATGTCCATTCTTGATTAAACAAAGTGAGCCAGTAAAGAACTCTGCAAGAAGCTAGGCCTACAAAGAAACATTTGAACTGATATAAAACATTTCTATCCGGAACCAATAGCAAAATTCATACTTAACGGGCACACAAACACCATAGAAGCATATTCCCGTTTAATTTTTTGATGAGCTGATCTAGCGTTCATGTAGGAGAATTAAGCAGATGAAGAGCCAAAGTAATTTTACAAAAGCAGAGTAAACAGAAGGAAGCTTGCTCTGTAAGTTATCAAAATACAATGTAATAGGATGACAACTGAAACAGGAGGACAGCCCAGTAAACCAGTAGAAGAGCACTTAGAAATCACCCTATGGATGAAAGGGAGTTTAGTATTCAACATGACTGCATTCTGAATTAATGGGAGGGGAGCGCAAGACTCAATAAATGTTATAAATAACTTGCCTAGTTACATGAAGAAAATTTTTCCCACTTCACAAACGATGAATAAAAGTATATTATTGCTAAACATTAAAAGACCCAAGCTTTTAAAAGTACAAGAAAATAAATGATGTAAATAAAACCAAACAGTCATGAAGGGAAAGAGGGAATTATCTGACAATAAGATTAAAACATCTTTTATGGTAAAGAATACCATGATCAAACTAAGAAGACGAATAATAGATTGCAAAAAGTTATTTACAACATATATAATGATATTCTGAAAGACAAAAAAATTACCAAATGCAAAAATTTTTGGCAAAGAATATGAATAAACAAATCGCAGAATAAGAAATTCAAATGGACCAAGCCCTCTCACCCAAACCAAAAATCCCAACTCTAAATTAAGCCCAGATTTAACCAAAAGGGGAAAAGTAAGAGTCCTTCATATAACATAACACTCTACAATTAGTTTAAAGAAACAAAATGTATGACAAGATGGTAAACAGGTAGCAAAATATTTTAAAATATGTTAGTATCTTATGAATAAAAGGAGGATATGGAATGAGAAGGTTTTATTTTTCACAATAAGAACTGTCTTTAAAAACATAAGTGAAAATAAATAAATGGAACCCATTTATCTTTAAAATAATTTGAACATAATTTGCAAATTAAAAAACTAGCTTAGACTCAGTAGCAAAAATGAAACAAACAAAAATAAAGAAGGTACCAGTGACGTCTATTAGTCTTTGAAGAAGTTTAAAGGTTTCCTAAAGGAGGAATATTCAACATAAATTATGCAATAAGTAGGAGGTTTATCTTCTATTTTGAATCATATAAAATTGCTGTTTTTCTAGGTCAAAAATAATCAAATAGCACTAATTTGCTATTCAGCCTAAATACCTCAATTTAAAAAGGGAAAAAAAAGGAAGGATGGATTTTGACCTTGGTTGGAGGATTATTCCTCTAGGTACAGTCACCAACCTTTTTAGCAAATACATTAATTCTTTACATTGGCCCAGTGGTATATATATGGAAAGCTAAACTACTTACAGTATCTTTTTCATCTAATCAAACAAAGAAGGCACTTCCAAATGTTTACCATCCTGGTATCATCTGAGTTTATTCATTGAGAAAAATCACATATTTATTGAGCTCACTCAATTGTTCTGGGAATAGGGGTTCAGAATGGCCCTAGAATATTGACCTCGGAGCTCTCTGAGAGACTGTTAGCTTTGATTTGGCATTTCCTTGAAGGGACCAAACTTTCATAATCAGTTTAAAAATGTTTTCATAGCATAGTTTGCCACTTGTGCTGTACAGTGCGTTTAAGTCAATGCCTTTAATTTGATACCCGTGTCCTGAAGAAAATAACTCATGACCTTTGCCCTACTATGTAAAATTGAACAAACATTATTGTCATGTATGGTATAAGTACATTAGAATGCAATGGGTGACTGCTAACCATTTATATTTTACAAGGGCTATTTCAATCTAAAAGAGAAAGCTGTTTAAAAACAAAGCTTTCAGTAACAAAAAAAATTAAACAGAAATGCAGTTTCTGGACATGGTTTAGGTTTTATTTTTATAGATCTGATACTTTTTTTTTTAATGGCTTTTTTCTTTTGCAGAGACTTTTAAAAACTGTACTGCTGGCCTTTTTTTTTTCTTTTTGAAACTAAGTGAGGAAAACAGTAATATATTTCTTATCCCAAATCAAGAGCAGTTTTTATCCATTCGTCTTCTTTATAGAGAAATTGGGAAGACAGAACAGGAAATATTTGTCAAGAACGCTATAAAAACAAATCGCTCCTTACATAATTAGTAGTGACCTGTCACTGTCACACATTATTCCTCTGGTCTGTCAGGGGTTCACACTTGAAAGGAAATACCCCTTTTGTGCCAGTGCTCAAGACAGCTTGCTTATTAAGGTTTCTATCAGTCTCTTGCTATAGGTGATTAGAGCAAATATATCCTAGTGATCTAGCTGATTTATGGAAAACAGAATCAATTTTTCTTGTTTCATCATCACTGAATATTTTTCTGAACTCTTGTAAATGAGTAACAGATAAGCACTATTTATCAGATTGTTTCATGGAACACACAGTTTTGATTAGTCTATTTTCTTGGTGCTACTAATGAAATATGTAATGTGCCTCAGGAGAAGAAACAATGGCAGCGCTTGGTCTCTGAACATTCAGGAATCAGTGAATATGTTGCTGAGAATTTATTTTGTACCAGCACCCTGTTCTAATCACTCTCTCTCTCTAAGGGCCCATGGGAGGGCAGAGATGTGCTTGAGTGTCTGAGATATCTTCCAAGGTCTCACATTCTAGAGCCTGGAGAATACAGTTTTCAGCAGCTCTTGATTGCCCTGACAACCAACACTAACCCAGATATTCTCTATGGGACTCAAACACTCGCCCAGAAATTCTCTGTAGGACTGAGAACCTCACTGAGGTTGTCTGGGCATGAAACTGGGTTCTTAGATACTGTCAATCTGGCAAACCCAGGGATGGATTTGAAGATGGGCATTTAAAGAGATAAATTTTCTTCACTGCCACCATCCCCAAACATTGCACACAGAGATGGGATGCTCTGTGGGAGAGGATTCATTGAACTTCATTATCTTCCTAGGCCCTGCAACAGGTATGCACAAGAGAAATGGAGGTAACAGCAGACGTTTTCACGTTTCATACAAACGCAAAGGCAGGTGAGTCAAAGACACTTATGCATTCAGATCCTCCAGAAGGAATACTCCTACTTTTCTGACCTATATGGCCCACTTTATAAAAATGTCACTTATCTCTCTTTTAAAAAGGAGTAATTAGGAATAAATGTGTGGTAGGAGACAGAAAGATAGGATAACTATTATCCCTTCTTCCATGCTTCAGCAGACCTTGCCCCCTAAGGTTGGAGTTGAAGAAACAAAGGCAGGACATTCAGGAAGACAGATGGGCTGAGGCTAGACAGCTGACCTGGACGTCACCTCACCCTCACTTACCGAGGTCCATGCTCTTTGAGGCTTTTAGATTCATTGATTCAGGCTGCCTGGCTGGTGTCACAGATCTAAAGTTGATATGCTGATCTGGAAAATACACTGCTGAGTCCACCCCAGAGCTGCAGAAAGAAGCCATACGCCACATTTAGGTTTAGAATTTTTTTTAAAAAAAAGGCAGCAGTTCTCGTTTTGAACAGAGCTCTTTATCACTCCCTCTGTAGCTCCCAACCAGGCATTTTAACCAGTTGGTGAACCTAAGGTATCTCTTATGAGATGTAGCAACTCTGTTTTCCTGCATTTTATCATATTCTGCAATTTAAGTAATATTCTCTGGCTAATATCATGTTTTCCTCTTCACTGATTTCTGCTAATTGGGATCCTGCTGTACAATATATAACTGTAAGTGGGTAAAGTGAACCTGGGAACCACTAGTGCTTCAAAAGATGTCATTAGATATTAGCAGAGCCTAAACGTAGGTTAAGAGAGATTGTGGGCTAAGTACGGCCTTCCTTTAAAAAAACAAGTGAAAGGGCTGCATCCTTTTGAGAAAACCATCCTGTTGAATGACTAATGGCTGTGGTAGTTTGGTTTTCTACTTTATTTAGGTCTATTTTCTAAAAGTAATGTTAATGCTGAGCAAATAGTCTTCTCATCAATAATACCAACAGGAAATAACAGGAAAAGCACAGCTGACAATTTAGACACAAGATACATCAAATGCCTGTTATAGACTTCCTAGTACTTGTATTCAATCTCAAAGAATTTCATTTCTGCTGAATATTTTATTTATTTGCTTGAGGATGCAGGGGATTATATAAGGGAATTACAGACAATGCCTCATTTCTTGATCTAGAAATAATTTATATTTATATACTTTTCATGCATTAACTTAGAGCCCTTCTCCCTTGGTACATATATTTAGAAAGTAAATATAGCAGATCATTTCAACACAGCTTTAATCTTAAATACAGGAAAAAAATGAAGTCTTCTTGGTAAATCATAGAGGACTAAGTCTGAATTTTTTCAAACAGTTGGGATTTGACACTGTAAACAATAACAACTAAAAAACTCAACCATTATGAACGAGAATCATAAAATGTACTGGGGAATCCCAATTTCTTAACCAAATATATCAAAAAAGGTTCAGTCTTTCTTGAAACTTATTAGTCATGCATATTTAATACTGCCTTGCAGCAATAATAATACTACTGAATGAATGAGCCTCTGTTATTGTAATGTAGTATAATACAGCAGAGCATTCAAAAGCACAAACTCCAGAGCAGGTCTGCTCAGTTTTAAATCCTGGCTCTGCTCCTTACTAGCTGTGGGACCCAGGCAAGTTACTAACCCTCTCTGTGCTTCCATTTTTTGTGTGTATAAAATGGGTATAATTACACTCCTTGTTTCCCTTGGGTAACAATCTTTAATAACAGATAAAATGAGTTACAAATGATTATTTTACAAATAATTTGTAAAATAAGGAGGTTAGGGTCTGGGGCAGAGTAAGTACGGTAGGAGCATTTAGGAAATAAGCAGATAAATAAATAGACTTGCTTTCGCTTTTCAAATGACTGTAAGTTTTTGCTTTTCAAGTTACTTAAGTTTTTTATAGTTTGTTTGGTTTTTTTTTTTGGCTTCTCTGTTTTTGTCAGACTTCTCATGGGCTTGTGACTAAAAGCCCTTCTCTCTTATTTAGAAGGAATGTGGTATAAGATATATGGACTTCCATGGTGGCTTAGATGGTCAAGAATCTGCCTGCAATGCGGAAGACCCAAGTTCTATCCCTGAGTCAGGAAGATCCCCTGGAGAAGGACATGCCAACCCATTCCAGTATTCTTGCCTGGAGAATTCCATGGACAGAGGAGACTGCTGGGCTACAGTCTATGGGGTTGACACCAGGGACAACTAACACACACACATGCGCACGTACACACACACACACAACACACACACACACACACACACACTAAGGTTTAGGGCCATGGTCTTGGGAGTGAGATTCCAGGATGGGTGGCCTAGTGCATAAAATGGACAGTGTATATAGCACAGGAAACTATATTCAATAGCCTGTAGCCAACCATAACAGAAAATAATCTTTTAAAAAAGTGAACAGTAATAGAATTTACTTAATAAAGTTGTTGTAAGGGTGAAATAAACTACAATATGTTAAATACTGACAATAGCGCCTAACATACAGTAAGAACTCAATAAAAGCTTACAAAAGTAAACTTTAATCCTTTCCTTTGTTTCTGTAGCTTAGCCTGGTCTTTGAATAAGGGTATAAGGCACTCTTCAGCAGGAAAAAAAAAAAAAATTTACACAGTCTACCCTCCGTATCCTCAGCATGGGATTTAAGGATCATCCAACCTGGGACCAACAATATTTAGAAAAGAAAAAATTTCAGAAAGTTTCAAAAAGCAAACTTGAATATTCCATGCTTTGACAACTATTTACATAGCATCTACATTGTATTAAGTGGTTTGAAGCATATGGGAGGATGCTATATACAAACAGTATACCATTTAATACCAGGGACTTGAGTACCTGCAGATTTTAGTACCCCTGGGAGTCCTGGAACAAATTCTTCATGGATACCGAGAGACAATTGTATATTTTTCATGAAAACTGCTCAAGAAGTTTAAAGATACTCTTTAGAATTATGAAAGTTTTTCTTTTCTTCTTCTCCCCCTGCCTTCCCGCTTTGGCTTCTTTCTTGGTGTCTGGCTACATTCTTAGCCAAGATAACTACTGATGTCAAACATATTAGATGGGGTATCTAGTGATGGTGGCAAAATATATTAACTGTAAACATAAATACTGATCCACTAGTGCTATTGATTGGCCTGGCATAATAGAAAATTTTAATTGTCTTAGTTCACTTTAAAGAGGAATACTGAGATGCCATAGTGAATATGAGCTTTCCTCTGAGCCTTGATGTTTTGGAAACACTTGCCTTTAAATGTGTTTATCCGACCTTTATTTGCACTTACATTTTCATCCTCTGATCTCTTGTGATGATACGGTTTTAGTGTCTGAGAGACTCATGGCCTTTGTGGAACCAAAGAATCGAAGAGTTGGAAGTCATTAAAGTCACCTCATCTAACTCTTCATCTTGTAGGTAAGACAGCGAGGCCCAAAGAGGAGACTGATATTGGTCACAACAGCTGGCCACTGGCGGAGCCAGGACCAGCTTGTGGCTACTTGAACTTTTCCCAGAGCCACAAGATCTTTGGCTCAAATGGTGGCCAGCCTGGGATGCAGGTTGTTGCTAATCCTGCATCCATAGAACTCAGTCCTTTACCTCTTAGTACAGTTTCATACACACTCTTATGCAGCTTACATTTTAGGTTAGTTTGTTTTTGTTTTATTTCAACAGAGTGGTGCATGTTGTGAAATAAAAGGAAATTAAAGGGTTAACAAAACATATGCCACATGTTATAATGAAAACCTTTTGGGAGGAAATTTAGAACAACATGAATATCCCTCATTAAAAGAAATCACACTGCATTTAAAGTGCTCTGCTTAAGGCAGACTATGGGAATCTACCCAACTGTGTTATGTTTTGGTTAATTCACTGTACTGTTTTAGAATGCTTTACCAAACTAGGCATTATTTGTCAAATTAAGAATAAGAACTCAAATTTTCCCAAACTCCTGGGAAACAATTAACCCCATCACCATTGAAAAAACGAGATGGCAATACAGTAACATCAAGTAAGGATTAGTCTAAATAAAGTGAAATTTTTGTATAGATGCAGAGATACGATCAAAGATGATCAAAGAAATAAAAAGCTGCTTTGTATATATGAATGTAACATATACTCACATATATGTGCATGTATATATATATATGTATATAAACATATGCAAACCTGGATATGTCCATTACATTAATCATGATGATATATACCTCTGTTACCACTGTTTTGAACATGGACAAGTATACACTTTGAAATCCTTCAATAAAAGGACCTCTCTTGCCATGGTACAAAATGGAAATTAGGCTGATATCAGATTGGCATATATTTAAGGAAGGGAGGAAGTGTAATATGAGACACGGTAGGGTTAGAGCTAATATGAACTTGTACTTGAATGTGTGTAGTACTGAATTGACTAATGGAAAATAACTTAGACTAGTAAAACAGTTTGTAATTTTATGCTACATATTGGAATTTTTTGGTGTGAGACAGTGACACAATGATTAACTATAAAATATGACATATTTTAATTTTGAAAGCAGTTAGCATGTGCTCATGGCTGAGTGGGCTGCAGTGGAAGACGCAAGTTGACAGCAAGCCAAAGGCATATCCTAGATAAAGACTGTGTTTTCAGCATGAACAACCAGGGAATCTATCAAAGAGAAATGATACTCAATGTCAGATGATGCTGCATAATGAATAAATAAGGGTAGCATGAAACATATGCCAGTGTCTTGAACATGGTGACAAATCAGGAATGTGAAAGACATATAAGACCTGCCATGAATGTTCAAGGAGAACTACCTGAAATAAAAAGGCAGGGGAAGGTTTCAAAGAGCATGCCAAAATAATTATGTCTAAAGTCTCAGGTGGCCATGGATTATCCTCAATGATTGGTTACTATGAGTGAGAGTAGATGCAGGTCACGTGTATGGGAAGACAGACAGAAGGAGAGACAGAACTGAGAGAGAACCAAGAGGGAGAGAAACTGTGAATACATAGGGAATAACCAAGTGCTGTCTGAACAGCTAATCACATTCAATATATTCTGTCTGCTGTTGATCTGCCTTAATCTCTTTCTGAGACATCATGGTAGAAAATATATTTTTTTCATATATATATACACACACACACACACACACACACACACACACACACGTTTTTAATTTAGACACATTCTAAATTTTTGTCAAATAATTATTGACTTAGGTTGCCATGCACTCCTCCAGGGAACCTTCCCAACCCAGGGATTGAACCCACATCTCTTACATCTCCTGCATTGGCAGGTGAGTTCTTTACCACTAGTGCCACCTGGGAAGCCCATATCACTACAAATAAATTACTTAAATTCCTGATTTCATTTTGGTTCAGAGTAGATGCATAAATTTAGCCTGATGAAATATGTTTTTCACTTCTTGCAAATTAGTTTTCTGGTTCCATCCCTTAAAGCACTACTTTTCCCTTTCAAAGGGCTTTTACCTTTTTCTTTCTTTCTTTCTTTTTTTTTTAAAGATAGGACAGCCTTGTTTGCTGAACCCTCCTGGCTCCCTTCCAAGGTTTTCTCCACTCTAAGTTTCACACATCCAAACCCCCACAGCTGCTGGTCACCTAGGCAACACAGCAGCTTGTAGGATGGTACAGGTCACAGAATCCCAGGGGGGTGGAGAGAGAGAGAGAGAGAAAGAGAGAGACTGAGTGATTCAAAGCTTTAGATTTGTTCATTCCATTTCAAAACTCTCTTTGACTTTGTCCCTTCTTCTCCAGCTATGCTGCTCCTTCTTTTTTTTCAAGCCCCTCTCCTCTCTTGCTGGTGGTTTCAGACTGGTGTCCTTGTCTATGGCTTCCCTTATCCATTTATCCTCCACAACTGTACTCACGTATCGTGACATTGTCACTTCCTGCCTTTGAACCCTTCAGTGTTTCTCCACTGCTCTCTGGAGAAGCATGGTGCTCACAGAGAATGGCTGTCCATGCCCTTGCCATAACTTCTTCCCTAGATACTATATGTTTACACCACATTGAACACAGTGCATTTCCCCTCTCTCCTCATTTGGTTTCCCTAACCTAAACTGCCCATCCTACCTCTTTCCTTTCTATCCTTGGGTTTGATCAGTATTTGAGAGTGCCTTGCAGAACTCAGAGAAACATGGTACTTCCTAGCTCACTGGTTTATTGTTTAAGGATAAAACTCAGGAACCACCTCATGTAGAGCTGCGCGAGGCAAAGTATATGGGGAGGGGCTCCAAGCTTCTAAGTGCACCCCTCTCTTCACACCTCCACATATTCACCAACTCAGAAGGTCTCCAAACCCTGTCATTCTGGGGTTTCATGGAGATTTCATAAAACAGCTGTGCCTGCACGTGAAGTCGCTTTAGTTATGTCCGACTTTTTGCAACCCTATGAACCACAGCCCGCCAGGCTCCTCTGTCCATGGGATTCTCCAGGCAAGAATACTGGAGTGGGTTCTCCAGGGCATCTTCCTGATCCAGGGATTGAACCCTTGTCTCTTAGGTCTACTGCAGTGGGAGGCATGTTCCTTACCACGAGTGCCACCTGGGAAGCTCCCCATTACAAAGACAAGACTGATTAAATCATTGGCCATGGTCAACTGATTCAAGGCCCATTTCTTTAGATGGGACTGAAGTTCCAACCCTTTAAGCACAAGTCCGGCTCCACCGGCAACCACTATCCTTCCTTAGATGCTTCCAAAAGCCACTTCATTTATATAATATACCTTTATCACTCTCAATACTTAGGAAATTTCAAGGTTTTTAGGGGTCAGTGTCAGAAAAGGGATTAAGACTAAATAAATATTTCTTATTACAAATACAACATCACGGTTTATATCTGATTTATCTCTGCATTGTTCTAGCAGTTTTGTGCATATATCCTGGATAAACAGTAAGGTAGGGTGAGTAAAATTATTTTCAACAGGGGACTTTACAATGCTACGAAACTATCATTTTTGATTCAGACTAAAGGCAGGCAATGGAAATAAACAAGCAAAATCAAATATGTCCAGATTTTTGCTCAAGAAACCCCCAGAGCTACTGATCTAGAAAATTATTATGATTATCAGTCTAGTTTAAGAAATTATGTTTGAGTAAGATATTTGACTTCAGAAATGTAGGAATAGGAGACAGCTAAATATAGGTAAGCTTTTGGCTAACAGAGGTAGCTACACTCTTGTATTGTTTTATTTTTAGCAGATTGTAATAAAAAACATAATAGTGATGACACCAGCCTTGCCGAAAGATAAATGAAAAAAAAAACTCACAGGATTATCATGGGGCAACAATGGAATAAAATATCCAACTTTTAACAGCCATAATAAATATAGAAAATAGCAAAGAGACAAGTTAATGATTTTTAAAACTCATCAGAAGAACAAAATCTATGAATTCTACAAGTCAAATGGTGTGCATGCTTAGTAAATCTCTCTTTCTCATGCTTGTGTGAGCCTAAACATTATTGATTTTTTTGTTTCTATTACAGAATGGATATAATATTGGGCATTCTTTTCAATAGTTTAGATTACATATGCTGTTGCTTTAATTTTTAGATTCCATTAACTTTCTTGGGACATATATTTTTAAGATATCTTTAGGGTTTGCCAATTACAAATGAAAAAGAAAAGGAGCTTCATGTCTTCTCAGTTTTGTTTTATACCCTCCCATATAACTTTTTTTTGAGTTTCATCTCTCTAGTTTTTAACTTGGTAAAAAAAGATTTAACAATTTTCCCATATATTTTAACATATATGATGAATCTCAAATTCCAGGAAGCAAAATTGAACCATCTGAGGTATCAATATTAGCTATAAGAAGTTTCCACTGGAAAGGAATTATAGATACTATGAGATTTCCATTCTGGAAAGAAATAGAGTTAAAATAAGGTTGCTGGGTTTTCCCAGAAAAACCATAACAGGGAACATTTACGATATATCATTTTATCGATACCTGTGGCTGTAATCTTCAAGGCCCAATTCCAGAACGGGATGTGGTTGGGGAGAAGGTGGTACTTCGCTCTCAGCCCATCCGTCATTGGGAAGCAATAGGTCTATAAACAAAGAACAAATAAAGCTGTAGGAAACTGGAGACAGAACTGTTTGGTGCCTGGTTTTGTTTCAGTCCATCTCTCAGACATAATTTTCACCAACACAGAAACCAGCCATGAAATAAATAAGTCCTCATACAGAACTGAAGGACTCATGTGCACTAACACAGCCTGTATGAGGAAATTTTAGCCTGCTAATATGTTTTTACGCTGGTGACCCGGTGGGAACTCATGGCAAGTGAAGTCCGTGCATCTTAACTACATTTTCCCATCTCAAAAAGGCAGACACATACTCATTACTTGTGATTTGTAGAAGATTAACAAGCCGTTTTTTTTTTTTTTTAATGACTTCACATTTTTGTAAACAAGACTCTGTAATGAATGCTGTGGATTAGATGGTGACTTAAGTATTGGCCTCAGTGACAAAAAGTACTTAAAAACTCATGAGATACAGTATATCTACTCACCGTTTAGAAACCAGAGAGGTTAAAAAAAAATTCTTCTTGCATTTGCATTGTATTGGAAAACCCTGAGTCTGGGACCTAGGAAGCAGAAGACTGAGGTCTGAATCCTGGTTTTCCTACCCATAAAAACTGTTTACTTTCTCAGTCTATTTTATATGAAAAGTAAATATACATGTATACTGAATATTACAACTAATAACAAGTAAGGATTTTTGAGATCTTTCTGTGTACCACACATTGAGCTTAGCCTTAAGTATTGTTTAATCCTAATCACAAATGAAATTATTAAATAATGTATGAAAAAATTATATGGATAATGGTTAAAGAGTATGGTTTGTGCAGCAAAACTGCATATTTCCAGTCATGGCCTGTTATGCTATATGAACTTGGGAAAACTACTCAACTTCTATAAACTTTGGTTTTTAAATCGACATAGTAGGGATACAAATACTTTCATTGGAAGAGCACAAGGATTATTTAAGACAGTGCATATTCAAACAGTGATTTATAAACACAAAGTGCCAATAAGTAAAAAAAGGGATTATTAATCTGTACACCATAAACTTGCTATGGATATGTTATAGTGAGATACTGGTAGAAAGTTGACTCTATTGATGGAACAAGGAAATAATCTCTTTGTCCTTGAGAAATGCTGCTGGTAGCAATCTTCGACTTGCCCACATGCCAGGTCTGATGGTTAATTTTATGTGTCAACTTGACTGGGCTCAGGGTGCCAAGACACTTGGTATTCTGTGAGGTTGTTTTGGGGTGATAGTAACATTGAAATCAGCGACAAAGTAGATTGCACCCCTCCCAGATGTGGGTGTGCACGCATGCTCAGTCTCTTCAGTCATGTCTGACTCTGTGAATGTACGGATTGTATCCCGCCAGGGTTCTCTGTTCAGGGGATTCTCCAGGCAAGAATATGGAATGGGTTGCCATGTCCTCCTCCAGGGGATCTTCCCAACCCAGGGATTAAATCTGAGTCTCCTGCAGCTCCTGAAATGCAGGTGGATTCTTTACCACTGAGCAACTACCCCTATGTGGGTGAGCCTCATCCAATCTGTTGATGGCCTGAACAAAAAGGCTGACCCTCCTGTACGTAGGAGAGAATTCTTCCTGCCTGACTGTCTTAAAACTGAGACACTGGCTTTTTCCTGCCTTTGGATTCAAAATGAACCACTGGCTCTTCCTGGTTCTTGATCCTGCTCGCCTTCAGACAGGGACTACACCATCGGCTCTTTCTTCTAGGTCTCAGCTTGCCCACTCACCCTGCAGGTCTTGGGACTTGCCTTCCTCTATAATCATGGTACTCAATCTCTTACAATAAATCTCTGCAAATATATGTGTATGTAATACACACACACACACATACTCACATATACATTCCATTGGTTCTGTTTCTCTGGAGAACCCTGATGAATGAATACACCAGGGAAGGACTTGTTCAAAGCTCTGCATCACAGACTAGTATAAAATGGAGGCAGTTCTAGCACTGCTGAAATATCCCTGAAAATGAGACTTGAAGCAGAAATCTCATAGGTCAGATGATCAGAGCACAGAAGTACTAAGAACAAAGCAGCCAGCACTGTCCTCCACCTCCAGTGACCTGGCAATATGCAGCAGTCAGGCAGTCAAAGATTTGCTGAGAGATGGCACTAGTGGTAAAAGGGAAAACACACACACACACACACACACACACACACACACACACACACAAACACCTGCCAATGCAGGAGATATAAGAGACTCAGGTTTGATTCCTTGGTCAGGAAGATCGCCTGGAGGAGGGCATGGCAACCCACTCCAGTATTTTTGCCTGGAGAATCCCATGGACAGAGAAGCCTGGCAGATTATAGTCCATAGGGTCACAAAGAATTGGGCACGACTGAAGCAACTTAGCACACATGCACACAGAGCAGAAAGTCTACAAGGTAAATTGGAATAAAGGACATATGGGGACTACATCTTTCCTATTAGTTCTAACCATTTATCCTCAACTTCTCAGTTCATTTTTTTCACTAGTGGCAAACATAGCTGTGATCATGTAACTGCCTCATCAAAAAATTTTCAGTTACACACAATTGCCTAGAGTATAAAAGTCTCTGTCCCTGGCAGTCAACCTTATCTGTTACACATTAGCCACTAGAGACCATTTACAATTCTAGACCCCAAGGCCAGGCTTTCCAACCTCAGTGTACTTGCTCATATAACTGCAAAACCTATTTCATCCATTAAAAGTCCCACCTTTCTCCCAAGGTCCACCTCAAATATCACCTTTTCTATGAAACCTTCCTTTACTGTTGGTTTCTGGGATCTTTTATTTTTACAACAGTGGCAGAGAATTCTAATGCTCCCAGTATCTATGGTCTTCCTTTCTTCCTGGTACACATCTAGACCATCAACCCCATTTTCCACGCCTCTTTATAGCTAGACTAGTTCTTGCCAACAGAAAGTAAGTTACTATGGTCAATGTGTGTCCAGTTTCAATGCTTAAGAAAGGGTACATACAACTTCTCCCCCTTTCCCATCTACCTGCTGCAACCATAAGTGGATGAGGCACCAGAAGATGGCCAGCCTCCAATGGAAAGAGCCCAGGTCCTTCAATTCTCACTGGGCTGTGGTATGAGCATGAAATACATCTTCACTATCTTTATCCACTGACATGTTCAGTTTATCTGTTAATATTACAAAAAATAATTCCTGTGTAACATTTAACACGTGCTGCTTTTGCAATGAGCTATCTATCAACCTATCATCTACTTGTCTATATTTATTTCTCTTTCTGCACCACAGAAAAATCCATCCACATCCTCCGCTTTCACCTCTCATTCTTCTTCAGCAGCTCCTCTGGTTACTTCAAGTTGATTATGATTATTAACTTCAATTTTTGTTTTATTCACATGAATAATCTATGTGTTTTTAAAGTAATGATAGGTGCAGATGTGTTTTATTTGATGACTCCTTACCCTTGGTAGTTTTTTTTTTTTAACTTTTTACTTTATATGGGAGTATAGTTGATCAACAATGTTGTGATTATCTTTGGTACTTTTCAACAGATCCACTTGCTGTAAAGAATTATTTTTTTCCTCTTGGTCCAAACACCTTTCTTCTTTTTAAATTATTATTATTATTATTTTTTCCTGAACATTATCGTGTTGGTTTTGCCATACATTGACATGAATCCGCCATGGGTATACATGTGTTCCTCTTCCAGAACCCCCCTCCCACCTCCCTCCTGATTCCATCTCTCTGGGTCATCCCTGTGCTCCAGCCCTGAGCACCCTGTATCATGCATCAAACCTGGGCTGGCGATTCTTTTCAAATATGATAATTTACATGTTTCAATGCCATTCTCCCATATCATCCCACCCTTGCCCTCTCCCATAGAGTCCAAAACACTGTTCTATACATCTGTTTCTCTTTTGCTGTCTCGCATATAGGGTTATCGTTACCATCTTTCTAAATTCCATACATATGCGTTAGCATACTGTATTGTTGTTTTTCCTTCGGGTTTATTTCACTCTGGATAATAGGCTTCAGTTTTGTCCACCTCAGTAGAATTGATTCAAATGTATTCTTTTTAATGGCTGAGTAATATTCCATTGTGTATATGTACCACAGCTTTCTTATCCATTCATCTGCTGATGGACATCTAGGTTGCCTTCCATGTCCTGGCTATTGTAAACAATGCAGCGAAGAACATTGGGGTACACATATCTTTCAATTCTGGTTTCCTTGGTGTGTATGCCCAGAAGTGGGATTGCTGGGTCATATGGCAGGTCTATTTGCAGTTTTTTAAGGAATCTCCACACTGTTTTCCATAGTGGCTGTACTAGTTTGCATTCCCGCCAGCAGTGTAATAGGGTTCCCTTTTCTCCACACCCTCTCCAGCGTTTATTGCTTGTAGACTTTTGGATGGCAGACATTCTGACTGGTGTAAAGTAGTACCTCACTGTGGTTTTGATTTGCATTTCTATGATAATGAGTGATGTTGAGCATCTTTTCATGTGTTTGTTAGCCATTTGTATGTCTTCTTTAGAGAAATGTCTGTTAAGTTCTTTGGCCCACTTTTTGATTGGGTCGTTTATTTTTCTGGAATTGAGCTGCAGGAGTTGCTTGTATATTTTTGAGATTAAATGTTTGTCCGTTGTTTTGTTTGCTATTATTTTCTCCCATTCTGAAGGCTGCCTTTTCACCTTGCTTTTAGTTTCCTTTGTTGTGCAGAAGCTTTTCATTTTCATCAGGTCCCATTTGTTTATTTTTGCTTTTATTTCCAATATTCTGGGAGGTGGGTCATAGAGGATCCTGCTTTGGTTTATGTCGGAGAGTTGTTTTGCCTATGTAGGAGTTTTATAGATTCTGGTGTTATGTTTAGATCTTTGATCCATTTTGAGTTTATTTTTGTGTATGGTGTTAGAAAGTGTTCTAGTTTCATTCTTTTACAAGTGGCTGTCCAGTTTTCCCAGCACCACATGTTAAAGAGATTTTCTTTTTTCCATTGTATATTCTTCCCTTCTTTGTCAAAGATAAGGTGTCCATAGGTGTGTGGATTTATCTCTGGGCTTTCTATTTTGTTCCACTGATCTACATTTCTGTCTTTGTGCCAGTACCATACTGTCTTGATGACTGTGGCTTTGTAGTATAGCCTAAAGTCAGGCAGGTTGATTCCTCCAATTCCGTTCTTCTTTCTCAAGTTTGCTTTGGCTATTCGAGGTTTTTTGTATTTCCATACAAATTGTGACATTATTTGTTCTAGTTCTCTGAAAAAGACCTCTGGTAGCTTGATAGGAATTGCATTGAATTTATAGATTGCTTTGGGTAGTATACTCATTTTCACTATATTGATTCTTCTGATCTATGGACACAGTATATTTCTCCACCTATTTGTGTCCTCTCTGATTTCTTTCATCAGTGTTTTATAATTTTCTATATATAGGTGTTTTGTTTCTTTAGGTAGATATATTCCTAAGTATTTTCTTCTTTTTGTTTCAATGGTGAATGGAATTGTTTCCTTAATTTCTCTTTCTGTTTTCTCATTGTTAGTGTATAGGAATGCCAGGGATTTCTGTGTGTTGATTTTATATCCTGCAACTTTACTATATTCACTGATTAGCTCTAGTAATTTTCTGGTAGAGTCTTTAGGGTTTTCTATGTAGAGGATCATGTCGTCTGCAGTGAGAGGCAAACACCTTTCTTAAGCCCTTTATCATCATGAAAATCTAGAATTCTTGTCTCTTAAAAACAGTATTTCTGGATCCCACTGAATATACAAGGTACGTCTTGATGGATATTTTACATATTGCCTGTAAAACACTGTACATCTAGTTACTACTTCATTTATGACCAAATGACCCTTATTTTAATCTCTATCTTTTATTGTGGTGGCTTGTTTTATAGGATCTATTCTGCAAGGGCCAAATCAGAAGAGAAGGACAAAAGAGTTCATGCCATTAGACGAGAACTCAGTAAGCTATGGCCCTGGCCCCAAACCAGCCCGCCAACTGGTTTTGTACATAAACTTTCATTGAACACATTCATGAACGTGCTGTCCACGGCAGAGGTGAGGAGCTCCAACAGATATCCTATGGTCCACAAAGCCTGAAATGCATTATCTGGCCCTTTACAGACAAAGTCTGCTGACTCTGCTTTAGACTGTTCTGGAGAACAATAACAACATTGTATTCATCATTGCAGCCTAGCACATGCCGCACAATGAAGTTATCCCATAATCATCAGTCACGTTGAAAAGTATAATTCAATTTCTGATCATCACTGCAGAGGCAGTGCCTTACATGCTATTGGGGGGTGGATACATGCAGGTTCTCAGGAGAGTACATATTGTACATAATATTGTACATAATTACACTATTACGTGTCTCTTCAAAGGACCCTGCAGCACAAGGATCCAGTGGGACAGGATACAGAATTAAAACATTTGGAGTATGGGTGAAAGGCCTGAGAGGACCTCAGTGGGTGATCCTTGGCAGACTGGGGGCCACAAGTGCCTGGGCCAAGGGCTGGAATTCTCATGAACTAACAGTGAGGAGGAAACAAGAGTAGAGCACAAAAGGGAGATAAGAACGACGGAAGGAGAAGAAAGAAAAAAACCAGAGGTAAACTGCACTTCAGCTATTGCTTGGCCGAGGGTGAGATCTGCCAGAAAGATTTTTCAGAAAATGTAGTGCTTGTGTACTTCATTACCATTCAGTTGCTTAATAGGATTTTATAGTGAACCCCTGGGAGACAACCTCCATCTTTATTACCATCCTGGAGCCCCACACTCATTCCACTGCAGGCATTGTGAGCAATTCTCCCACACAAATGTGAATTTTCTGGTGTTATAATTTCTACAAATGTTAGTTCTAAGAATGCCTTTTCTCTCTAACAGCTTGACAGGATTATGTATATATATAAAAAATAACAGTAGAACAGTGGGTGGTATGTACTATTATTACAAAAATAGATGGAACACGGCATATCAACATTGGCCTTTTAAATATACAAAGGAAAGGAGGAAGGGAAGAAAAAAAACTTAATGTTTTGGCTGTAACGTTCCTCTCCTCACTAGACATTACATTTTGTCAAGTCAGTCTTGTTTTTCTAAAGGAGCTCCTTAGAAAGATGGGTGGTGGCAAGTCAACATCACTCATGTTTCATGAGTCTCAGTGGCCTATGACCACCTCATGTGCATCTGAAACTCAGGAACTCTCAAAGGTTCTCAAAACTGAATATGTTATTAATACTACAAAGAAGTGACGAGCACAATATTCTTCTACAGCATCCTCTTTCAGCCAATAAGCTTATATAAAAAGTAAGAGCATTCCATCTACTGGCCTATTACAGTTAAAATTTAATAAGTCTATGCTTTGATAGGTCAAATTCTTATAACTGAGTATTATATTATAGAACCACAAGGAAATAATAATGGATTTTCTGTGCTTTTTTAAGAAATAATGTATAATGGAATTTTAAAAAAAGCTTTTTGATGTTACCTTGGAAAGTTGAGGTAGGAAGAGGAAGTGTAGCGGGTACCTGGTGGACCATGGATCCATGCCTCAGGAGGAAGAGAATAGACAGAACCTCCCAGTGGTTCTGTGCCTAAAGGACTCTCATTGTTCAGGAAAATACAAACTCAGAACATTCTACTGAAGTTCCAAAGTATTACTGCATCTTATTTTCAGCATGTGTTTTGGATGGATTTTATTATTTAAAATATTTTTTTTCTGGGTGTATCCTTAACTAGTTTTATAGTTTCATTATGCTTGCCTTCGCCAGCCTTCCTAGAGATATTATCCCACTTCTTTGAGTATCTCAATGTCCTCTAAAAATATACCACGTAATTATCACTTCAGCATTGATATTTTATAAGCACTGAAAATGAAACAAGATAGGAGGTAATGTGTTCAATGTTCCTTTGAACATCACTGGTGCAATAAGGAATAAAACCCTGAATTTGGATTGTCACTGGACCACGCGATGCTTGAGAATTAAATGCCAATCAAGTTATATAAGGGCTGGAAACATTCTTGATCATTATTTGGACATGGTCAAGAGAAGGCACTTCTGGTGTGAGGGGAACCTGCTGTTCCTTACCCAGATTCTTCCTGCCTTTGTGGCGGAAGGACTCAGAAGGAGATCTTGCTTTGTCAAGAAAATATTTAATTGTATTAAGATGGGAAAATACATACTGAGTATTTCTTGATTTGACAGAAAGTCAAGTCAGTTTCTCATAAGAAATGTGGGTCCAATCCCTGGGTTGGGAAGATCCCTTGGAGAAGGGCATGGCAATCAACCCTGGTATTCTTGCCTGAAGAGTCCCATGGACAGAGGAGGCTGGCAGGCTACAGTCCATGGAGGCACATAGAGTCAGACACATCTGAAGCAACTTAGCACACATACACATGAGAAACATTAAATTTTCTCTTTATTGCCTTTCTCTTAATTTTCTGTCATGAATATCTATTGCATTTGCAGTAAAAAAAAAATTAGTTACTAAACAGAAAGGAGAAACAGGGAAATAAATTTCTTGGTGGTCTAAAGCATAATTTTTAAAAACACAAAGAGGAAAATCTAAAGCTTTTACATGTAAAACTCCACCAGAAATGTGATGTGTACAAGGTAATCATGGTCATGGTTCATGGCATTTACCACTCAAAAATAAGCATAAATCTGCAAATTGGGCTATGATCACCCCATGGTTTAATACCAGTCCATATATATTGTGAGCTGAGTTGTTATTTACACTTGGTAACTTCCAATATTAAAAGATTCTTAAACAAAAATAATGGTTTGTCATTTGGTTTCTGTAGGCATGGTTTGTTTTATACATAACCCTCCGTGTTTGGGGCAGCAAGCACAGAAACTGTCAGTTAAACTGGAGGCAATGCCAGGAATCTGCTTCACAACTTGTGAGTCAGCTCCCCCACCCATCTCTCAGTGTTCACCACTCAGATTAAGGAAGTCTGCACTTAGTCTAATTAATTCCCCTTTGTTCCTCTTTTTTTTTTTTTAATACTCTCATGTTTTCTCACATCACTTGTGGTAGATAATTTTCAATCGAGAACCTTACCTTTCTGTTTGTCTTGTGGACTGTATGTGCCAAATGGATGCAGTGTACTATTATCATTTCTCCTGGAGGTGGTTACAACATTTTGACAGTTCTCAAAGCAGGGCTTAGAAAATGACCCACACTCTGCAGGCTCCTAAGGAATGAAACAAGAATTACATTCACTTTTGTAATGTGTCCCAACTTTGCCAATGGAAGCAAAGTGAAAGGATGATCAACTTTTGAATAATTTTTCAAGATTCTCTGGCATGGAAATCCTGGACAGTGGAAAATCAAAAAGTTCCTATCCGTTAAAATATCTTTGGATAGGAAATAAAAACTGCTGACATTGTGGTATTAAGGCTTAGGAGTGCTGATAGCCAGTACGAAAGAGGATTAAGTTTATGATTCTTTCCCGCCACTTACAACTGTCTTCTTTCACATTTTCTTCCATCTGGGAGTGCAGCTTGTGGTAATGTCAACATAAGAATACAGTTCATGCCAAGGGTGTTTCTCTGCCAACCAGATGGTTCCCCTCCCTCTCTCCCTCACTTGGCGACTAAATGCATATGCTATAGGACAAGTCAGAACCCAGACAGGTTTACCAGTGAAAAGCCACAGGCAAGCCCCACAGTGGACACTAGGCTTTTAGGCCAGGAACGGTAACAAACTTCTGTGACAATGCCAGACAGCGGTTCTCCTGAGAGTTTTCTCTTTTATCATACCCCCCTCCTTCTGACAGTCTGTAAACAAATTCAGTTTCCTTAAAACTGCCATCTTCAAAATAACGCCCCCATATGGCATGTGCCTCAGGTGCCCCTGAGGCATTAGAAGGGGCTGGCTGCAGGGAGTTCTAACTGCTGTTCAAGAGGAACAAGGCACAGAGAACTGGGATTTTCTTGGGTTCATATAATGTGCTGTCCTAACAGATTCAAAGAAGCAAACTGAAAGCCATCTCAGGACCATTCCTTTGACCACTAGTGAGAGGAACATGCCCCAAACAGAAACATAAAATTGATCTCCAAAGCTCTTTCCTTCTGAAAAAGAGCATTTGACCCAAAAAACGCATTTGATTTATACCCCTCTCTTTTAGTTACAAAAACTCGGTATCCTGCTAGTTAAACAAAATATTCACAGCATTCAACACATACATTCTTCATAATTAAGATAGTTTCAGCTGCTGCAGGTTCTTTGCTTTTTGTCAAAGTTTATAACACTTTTTCCACACCCCAGAGGTGCCCTTTTCCCCTGTACCACTAGTCAACTAAACCTGGTGTAAACTACTCCTAAATTTAAGCTGGAGCCCTGGTAGATAGGACCTGAGGTAGGACCTACCTTATATCGTCAAGGGCTTTAACAACAAGACCAACAACGACACATTTTTTTGCTGCTTTCCTGGCTCTCTGATAAATGACACAATCAATATCCCAACAACTGATCAGTAACCAGCCTAATTAAAGTATTCAGCCTGTAAAATAGAGCTGTCGAGAAGCCTTCCATTAGTGTCCCAGCCAATAAAAAATATAATGGATTTTTAAACATATTCTGCTTCTACCAAGCCGAGCTTACAACTCAGGGGAGGGAAATGTTTGGGGGAAGGAAAAAGAAAAAACAGGTCATAACCCATTTTTTAATACCAAGTCTCTAGGCTCAAATAGAATTACAATTGAACTTCAAGCTCATCCTCTGAAAAACATGTTTCTGTTTAAAACGATTTTGATTCAATCAAGGGCTCATTATGTATTCTTCACGAGGTTCTCATCAAAACTGTTTACGTATCTTGTACATCTGGGTAATGTGGGAAAATACCCCAAAGACTATATATTTTGACTTTTCTTAAGTAGCATCTTCTTTTCTTTTTAAATATCATGTTCAAGTAACCATTTTGGTATTCTTTCCAAACCTAACTAATTGAGTTCCCTGAATATATGAGCAGTGCTGAGGCCTTTTTCTAGGTTACTGATTCTTTTTTTATCATACCTGAGGGTGATTTCTGCTCCAGAGGACAATCTTCCAAACACATGAGCACACAACATATGCTTTGACACAGTAAAATAGATTTGGGAGATCAAATAGTTACAGCATCTTTTTTTTTTAATTTAATAAAGATTAGCTGTACATTAAGCGGCTGTCATTATATGAAAAATAATAATACTCTTTAATCTTCATGGGTACCACAGAGATTCTCACTAGCTGAGAGAGCCAAGTGCCTGCTCATCCCCCATGGAAAGCATGTAAATATTAGGGAAATCAAAAATGAATCTTGTTTAAGTGTCCTCATAAAAATTGCTTTTTGTCCCGTTTCTTATTCCTAATCGATTTCCTAGTGAACCATATCAACAGGACACTCCTGAAAATGGGCAACAAACTGAAGGCTTAGTACTCGCTTCTGATGGAATAATTATCAGCCCAGCCCAGAGCATGAGAATTAAAATGAAAATACCTGTGGTAAAGGAGAACACAAATCATAAAGTGTCTTAACTTAAAGAGTCAAAACAACGAGCATTGATCCAATAGGCATTCATATATTTGGAGAGAAAGACAGGAAACTAGGGAAGATGAAAAGTGGGGAGGGAACTCTTTCAGCAGTGTTCATTTTTTTCTTTTTTTCATTTGCTCTTTTACTTCCGCATAGATACGGAAATCTTGAGCAGTATATTTCTGACTTTTCTATTAGTTGAGAAATCTTTGCTCCAAGACATCTTAAGGGAGATGCATGGAAGAGGTGACTCAGGGGCCCACAGACCATACTTTGTACCTGCCTCCACCAACTGGGTTCTATGGAGGTCTAGGGCTCCAGAATAAGACCAAAATTCAACTAAAAAGGAGCTGATTCTCTCATGGTAGGAAGCAAGAGATAAGGGTTTTATGACTGTGTACATGAGTAAAATCCATTAAATATTCATGGAAACCTCTATGTCACTTAAGCAGACACAAATGTTGAAAATGAGTTGGCTCATTATATATAGTCTTCAGTAATTGCCAATTTACATTTATTTAACATTTACAAGGTTATGTATAGAAGAGTAAAAAGGTACAGTTCATCCTTTCCAATAGCTGATAATGTAACAAAGTAAAATACAGCCTGGAGAAGGAAATGGCAACCCACTCCAGTATTCTGGCCTGGAAAATCCCATGGACAGAGGAGCCTGAAGGGGCTACAGTCCATGGGGTCACAAAGAGCTGAACATGACTGAGTGACTAACATAGAAGATACAGCTAAGTTTACTTCACCTTATCCTCTCAGAAGAAATAGGCCTTATGTGAAACTTTTATTCATTTATTACACAATGTATAATAACTGTCTACTGAAAGAGAAAGTGTTAGTCATTCATTGGGTCTGACTCTGTGAGCCCGTGGACTGCAGCCAGGCAGGCTCCTCTGTCCATGAAATTCTCCAGGGAAGAATACGAGTGGGTTGCCATTTCCTTCTCAAGGGGATCTTCCTGACCCAGGGATCGAACCTGGGTCTCCTGTATTGAAGGCAGATTTTTTACCATCTGGGTCACCAGGGAAGCCCAGCTTTCTACTAGGTGATGGTAATTGAAGATATATGAAAGGATAAGGCAGATAACAGTATTGCTATCTACAAGTCCTGAGCATTCAACTATGTCTTTCTTTACATAACCAGGAAATGACCAATATGGGATTTTTAACCCAATCTAAAAACTCTAGAGCCCAAACTTTTAACCACTATGAGTCCCAACTACCTTCTATTCTTAATCTGAAAATCTTTTATAATTTTTAAGTTGAATTTATTATTAAAACTAACAGTGTTTTAATAGGATTCTAACTTCTTGTATTATTATATCACACAAACATTATTTGTCCTTAGAGAATATATATGTGATTTTCTGATGTTTTTCTCAACTCTTAACTATTATCAACTTGTTTCTTACCTTTTCTTAAAATACTTTGTAAGAGAATTTAATAACTATTGCCTATATATTAGCAAAAATAATGTTTTAGGAATACTTCATGATAAATATAATTGATATAATATATAATTATAACATATAATAATTATATAATTGTATGTAGTGAAATAGCAATATCAGCATTCAATAATACTTTGTTTATACTTCATATATACATAAAAAATTTCTTACATTAAAAAATGATATAAAGAAGTAATAATAATAATAGATTTCCAAAATATTTAATTAGAGTGTATTTAATAATATGAAGCAAGAAGTTTGTTTAATAGATCAAATTTTAAATTAGTTAAGTTACAGACCTGTATTTGTTGTTGTTGTTTAGTTGATAAGTCATATCTGACTATTTTGAGACCCCATCGACTGTAGCCCACCAGGCTTCCCTGTCCATGGAATTTTCCTGGCAAGAATACTGAAGTGGGTTGCCATGTTCTCCATGGGATCTTCCCAACTCAGGGACTGAACCCATGGCTCCTGCATTGGCAGGCAGATTCTTACCACTGAGCCACAAGGGAAGCCCCAGATTTGTATTACCCAAGCACACATTGTAGGGAAGAATATAGAGAGCTAATTACATTATAATGATCTTCACAGTAAGCATTATAGACATCTTATCAGGAACTTGATAAGGTATGGGCAATGCCAGCACATCATCCAGAAAGTATATAAGCATGCTATTTGTTTTAATGTTCCTAATATGCTGCTGCTGCTGCTACGTCGCTTCAGTCGTGGCCAACTCTGTGCGACCCCATAGACGGCAGCCCACCAGGCTCCGCCGTCCCCGGGGTTCTCCAGGCAAGAACACTGGAGTGGCTTGCCATTTCCTTCTCTAATGCATGAAAGTGAAAAGTGAAAGTGAAGTCGCTCAGTCGTGTCCGACTCTCAGCAACTTCATGGACTGCAGCCTACCAGGCTTCTCCATCCATGGGATTTTTCCAGGCAAGAGTACTGGAGCAGGGTGCCATTGCCTTTTCTATCCTAATATGAATAAAGTGTAATTCATAAAGTCCTGAGCTCTAGGAATTTCTGGGGAAAAACTAGAAATTATGGACCTGTTACACTGGATAAATGACTTAATTTATATGTACATTTTATACGTTCTAATTATACCCAAAATATATAACCACCTATTTGTCACATAATCCCATCAGAGCACCTCTAGGTGCATATTTTTCTAATTTCATAAAGCAGTATGAGCTTAGCTACCATACTAGTGATGGAAGTGTGAATTTTCTGGTGGCCATTTGGGCAGTTTGCAGAGGGAAATAACATTTCGCCTCACCTCCGCTGGTCTCTCTGGCCTCCTCAGAATCACCAACTGGATCATCCCTCTGATGTTTCCTTCCATGGACATGGATCGTCTAAGTGTTTCCATAGCTTCGTGGTTGGACTTGCCCAGAAGAGATTCCCCATTAACCGCAATCAGCTGGTCATTCATCCGCAGACGGCCATCCTAGGGTGGAGGTAAGAAAAACAGTATTAAGCAGAGAAAAGCATGGTGATGACACGTGACTGGCAGGCAACAGTTCAAGTTTAAAAAAAAGAAAAAAAAATTCAGCTATTAGGGATGATTTATTTTCCACAACAGAAAATGGTTCTGGATTTTAACAAATAGTCACAAATATTAATAATAATGAATTGTGTGAAAGTGATTTTTAGAAATCTTAGAGTCTGAAACTACAATAACTTAGACATTTGTATAATATCTCTTACCTAAACCTTTGGCAAGTGTGCTAGGCTAGCCTGATTCTGCTATTTACTCTGGAAGCTATGTTGCTGACTGGGGAAAGGGGGTTTAGAAGCAAAAGACATTGGCCATACTGCTTGCATTTTCGGGCATAGAGAGACACCATGCTTAAATGGTGCGTGCTTGACAACAGTAATGCATCTCATAGCTAGCTCTATTGAGTAGTGCTGTGAAAAAAAATTCTCATGTTATTTTCTCTAATGCAGCAAAAAGCTGCTAGTCTGCAAAAGAACACAGAGGTGTGTGATGCAGGTCCAATCTGCTACCATGTCTTCTGGAGGAAAGTCTTGACACAGGGGACTGTCAAGCCTTTTGTGAGGAGTCTCTGACTGATAAGCACTTTTACCCAGCACCTTCAGGAAGAAACACCACATACCACAAAGAACTGGGAACTTTGGCACGTGGATAAGCAGCCCAGATTCTAGTCTAAATCACCTCTAGGTACTAGTCATCTTCCAGCTAGAAATATCCCTGAAGTCGATGGTGGTAGCTGAACAAACTGGGACACCATCTCTACCTACAAAAGAACTTCTGGGGATCACAGTACACCCCCCTCTCCCAACAGGCAATCTGGGAGAAAATATGCTTAAATACTGACAGTCTGATTAGGGACATGGGGTATACCTGTTTCTAGGGTAGAAATTTCTTGCTGTGAGGCACAGATGCAGTTTTAGGAATGTCATGATGCTGCTGCTGCTGCTAATACATTTAGCAGAAATAACAGTAGGTGAGCATGGTATTTCTCCCATGAATTATCTATAGTTCTTACAGAACTCAAGAAGCTAGACAGATTAATGCTTTTACTCACATATTACAAATAAGGAAACTGAGGCAGGAAAGTGATGCCAGGTGCCCCAGGTCAAGAGTCAGAGATAAACTGACCTAAGTTCAGTTTTCATGAACCTTGTTCTTCTCAGTTTCTGTACTAGAGATTCCTTGGCTATTCATGTCTAGACTACAGTTGTACACACTAAAATAGGCGGAGGGGAGTATTCAAGTTTTTGCAGTTAGAAGTATCTGAGGTCTATGTTCAAAGGAACAGAATGAAATGTAAAATGAAAAAAGGACTTTCCTAAGAAATGAGAAAACCAGACATATAATGAACAATAGGGCAGCCGTACAGATTTGGGAGAGAAATCCTGTGGACAAGCTGATGAACTTTGACTAATGCAGCAGCAGATGGTCAGAGGAAGTTCCTCTGCTGACAGCTGGGGAAAGGGGGAAGAGTGACGAGAGCTGTTCTGGGGCACAGATGCCCTCGTGGGGATGCACTGCCCAGGCCTCCTGTTGCAGAGGGTGTCAGCCCATGGATGGTGGAGGCCACACCCTCTCAAGAGAGAAAGGGGTAAAATCAAGCTGTAAAACTTGACTGCATTGCCTCAACAGGGCCTAATGTCTTCTGCCTTCCTCTCGTCTTCCCACTGCACTTAATCTTTCCTATAATTTGGAGCAAATCTGGAAATGAGATTTACAGGAAAGGCCAAACACAAAAGAAATCGCTTTATTTCTGTTATCTAATGGTGAGTGAGGCATAAGATTAAGCCTACATGAAATGGGGTCAAACAGAAGCCACTTTAATGGCTGTGTACAAGTGAAGTGAGACACTTTAGGAATTATGCTCTTCTACTGTGGCATTTAATGGAAGCAGGACTTCTGGGCTAGACCTTTCACAGGCAGTTGGGAGGGTCACTAAAAATGTTTTGGGGAGGACTGGAAACAGATGTGTGGTTTTTAAAGATGGGGAGGAAGCACAAAAGTTGGATCAGGATCCTAGCCCCGTGAACAGGAAATGAGGTTGAGTGCTGGACCTGTAGATGCTTAGTCTTGGCAGGACACCTCATCCTCTATGACAGGAAGAAGAAAGATAAAGATTGGAACTTAATGGGTACTTGCAGAATTGAGGGAATGAAATCTGAGTGAGAGCCACCTGGTAACCTCCTGTGAACCTTCTCTGTGGAGTATGAGGCAAGGTCTGAGTGAAGAGGTAATAAGAGATAAGGAGATGGAAGAAAAACGTTTTTTGTAGGATAATCTCTTACCAACAAGTATTAAGTACAGACTTTTATTTTCAGCTACATTCCAAGTCTCAAATGTACATAACTACACTAAAGTAGAACGTGTTTGCTGTATCCAAGTCCAAACAATAAGGCAGGTCAGGTCATCCCAGGGCAACTCCCTTTTTTTTTTTTTTTTTTAAGACATTCACATTCATCGCAAGCATCACTGCAAAGCTGCGGGTATGATAAAAATCCACACATCCTCCTTTTAAGGCTTAGCTGGCCCGTTGCTATTGGTTTTTGCTTTCCCTTTATAAGATAAATGACGGGTAATTTCATTAATGGTGTTGCCAGTAAGCACCACATTGTCCTAACATTGAGAAGATAATCTTAGAATTAAGAACTGGAAGGGTCCTTAGAGATTATCTTGTCCAACTGCTTCCGTTTATAGACAAATAATGTGATGCACACAGAGGATAAGAAACCATTTACTGAAGTCCTCTTCTAAAGAGAAGGTACTTCCACATAGATTCGAACTTGCTCAGCTAGTTAAGGTCAGAGCTGGATTAAATAGTCCAAGTCCTGACTTCTCAGCATTCCCTATTTACTACCTATTTACTACATTCCCATGGTTCTACTCCCATGGGTAGTAAAGGGATCATGCTTCAAGAAGAAAGGGATCCTTAAAGGGATCATGCTTCAAGAAAAAAAGACTTTCAAATCCAGAGAGAACAATATGACACTAGATGTCTCCTGGAAGAGAACCTTATATGAAAGCCGGAGTCAGACTATAGATGTGGAGATAGAAGCGGTGGGGGACTGTTTACCTATCTAGCTACACACACACATCCATGTCTAGTCTTCATTTAAAATGAAGTTGATTTAGTTAAGAGCTCATTACTTAAACTCAGCAAAGATCACAATTGCATATGTCTATTCTGCTTTGTGGGACTTCCCTGGTGGCTTGGTGGTAAAGAATCTGCCTGCCAATGTAGGAGATGTGGGTTCAGTCCTGACTTGGGAAAATCTCCTGGAAAAGGAACTGGCAGTCCACTCCCGTATCCTTGCCTGGGAAATCCCATGGACAGAGGAGCCTCACAAGCAACATGCTACGGGGTCACAAAAGACTTACTCACCACTTAGAGACTAAACAACAACAATGACAATTCCACTTTGCAATATTTTTTTATCAAGAAAGGTAGTTTTTTTTTTTTATTTTTCTTTCAGTATTTTGTTTAAGTATGTACTTCAGCATGAGAATAGTGACTCTCCTCAACTGATTTTACATGAGTGATTTCAACTATCCAGGTATGTTACCTAGTAATTCTAGCATATTTATTTTACCCTAATCTGGATCACTCTTTCATTTGTTGAAGGAAAAAACAATGCCCTTTCTGCTATGGACTGAATGTATTTTCCTCAAATTCATATGTTGAAATCCTAGCCCCCAACATGAAGAGACTAGGGGGCATGTAGAAGGTAATTAGCACCCTTTATAAAAGAGTCCTGAGACTCTTGTCCTGAGATGTCTTGTCTTCTCTGCCATATAGGGTTACAGCAAGAAAAAGACAGCTGACTATTAAGCACTTCTCACCAGATGGATTCTGTAGCACCTTGATCTTGAACTTCAGACTCAAGAACTGTGAGGGATAAACCGCTGCCATTTAAAAGCCACCCAATTTATGGAATTTTCTTTTAGCAGCCTGAACCAAGACATTTTTCTACTTTATGACCAAAAGACCTAACTACATCCCTTACTTTATGCAGCCCCTGTAATTAATGCTTATCTATCCTTAAGCTAGGAGGAAGTAAAGGAAGTTCCCAAAGAGGAAGAAAAATAAGAAAAAAAGGAAAGAGAACAGAATAAAAATAGACAAAAACGATCTCTGGGCACATTAGGACAAATGAAAACTGGTATAAGATTTAGGTCTTCTCCATGTCCTGGGGTGATTTCAAGTCTCATCAGCCCTAACCAGGTTCTAATGCAGGGGGAGGGAGACTGGACGGGGAGACAAGATGTTTGAGTGTTATATCCCCTTTTTGTGCTACGCTGTGCTAAACTGCTTCAGTGGTGTCCAATTCATAGCAACCCTGTCGACTGTAGCCTACCAGGCTCCTCTGTCCATGGCATTCTCCAGGCAAGAATACTGGAGTGGGTTGCCATTTCGTACGCCAGGGGATCTTCCTGACACGGGGATTGGACCTGTGCCTCTTATGTCTCTTGCATTAGCACACATGGTCTTTACAACTAGTGCCACCTAGGAAGTCCATATTTCTTTTTATTGAACACCTAATACAGGGCAGTCCTTGTGCAAATATTTTGCATATGTTCTCATTTCTCAAAACAAACCTGTGATACAAGCACCACACTCCACTTAGAGATATAATAATGGAGGCTCAAGGAAATAAAGTGACTGTTGAAGAATACTGTTACAGACAGGTCTACCTGCCTGTCAGATACATTTCCATTGTGCTATATTGCTTCTAGAGATGATTAAAGGTACTAAAATGATTGGGAAAGCCTTATAGCTTCCCTGGTGGCTCAGAGGGTAAAGCATCTGCCTGCAATTCTGGAGACCCAGGTTTGATCCTTGGGTTGGAAAGATCCCTTGGAGGAGGAAATGGCAATCCACTCTAGTACTCTTGCCTGGAAAATCCCATGGATGGAGAAGTCTGGTGCAGGCTACAGTCCATCGGTCGTAAAGAGTGGGACACAACTGAGTGACTTCACTTTCACTTTCTTACACTACAGTGATTAATGAATATAACTATTTAATGAGTTCCTTCTTTGTTCCTCCTTTCTTTCCCTAAACCCTTTGTCTATATGCACTAGACAATTTAATACTTTTAACTACCCTGTACACTGGGGACTACAGCTCCCCTTTTAGAAAAGCAGAAACCAAGGATCAGGCGAGTTAAGTGTGTTGTTACACGTCATATGTCCAAAAGCAAATGTGAACTAGGTCTGGGTTGCTCTGAAGTCCATTTTTTTCAATCACTTTGCTAGTGATTCTTGACCTTTATGGGCTCTTCTTAGACTCCTTTGAGATTCTAATAAAAGCAATGGATTGTCAACTCTTAAAAATAAATGTTTATATGATGGTTCCTCCACAGCTGTACATTTGGACCAGACAATTCTTTCTAATAGAGAATACTCATGTACTTTTCAGGATGTTGCATGTGCCCTCCGAAGCATCTCCGTGATTTCTGGTGGTCCAGTGGCCTTATAGTTTAGTTCCTGCTGTGCCTCTGCTATGATTAGCAGTGACAGTGCAAGCCTTAATCTACCTCTTGTGCCCAGTTTTTTTGTATGTCCCTTTACCTCTAAAGTTCTAAATGAACACAGACGGAAGAAAAGAAAGTCATGGCACAGAATGAGCCTCTGAAAAACACGAGTCAAGCATGAGGGAGTGGGCTGGCTAACCCAGGGGCAGCTGGCTGGGGCCCAAGGCCAGTCTACATTAGGCCAGGGTGTTGAGAGGATTAATTATGACCAGATGTTGACTCCTTCCTCTGCCTGATTCTAATGGGGTCCTTGGTGAAGCCTTCAGGGACATCAACACTCAGGGCCCAAATCTCAAACCCTGACTTCAGGCTAAACAGCAGCATTTCCTTGGAGGAGAGTGGGACTCCAAGCAAGATGGCACCCGACTGAGGAAAAGGACTGTTCTGAACAAATATTTCTTAAGATCCTAAAATCACTCCATGATAACATCTGCTTACTATATTTTGGGGGAAAAAAAAATCCAACCTAGAAAGAGCCTTGTATTCCAGACTCAAATAATTCAATCTCATTTTCAAACAATAACAATGAAAGGAAAATAATAAATCAAGATTTTAAAGTACAGTTTTTAAAGTAAAGAAAAGGAATCCACGCATCTATGGACACCTTATCTTTGACAAAGGAGGCAAGAA
>ML660197.1:36684408-36695423 GCA_007570785.1 Antilocapra americana
CATTAAAAAAAAATTCATTTGAAGCAATTCTACTCAGATGGACGAAACTGGAGCCCATTATCCAGAGTGAAGTAAGCCAGAAGCAAAAACAACAATACAGTATATTAACGCATATATATGGAATTTAGAAAGACGGTAACGAGAACCCAACATACGAGACAGCAAAAGGAACGCAGATGTATAGAATAGACACGTGGACTTTGTGGATGAGGGTAAGGGTGGGATGATATGGGAGAAGGGCATTGAAGCATGTTAATTTTCATATGTCTAATCAATCACCAGCCCAGGATTGATGCTCGGGGCTGGTGCAGCGAGATTTCCCGGGGAGGGGGGAGGGAAGAGGGAGGGGGGTTCCGGAGGGGAAGCATATGTAAACCCATGGTGATATCATGACAATGTATGGCAAAAACAATTAAAAAAAATAAAAAAAAAAGAAAAGGAATAAAGTTGGTAAGACCAGAAGCATGTGAATTCTTGTCTTGAAGGGCACCTATGTACATTAGTCAATGTTTTACTTCACTTGTCCTAAAAACAATTTCAACCAGTACAAATGGCACCATTCTTCAAAAATAAGAGCTCTATTTTCCAGACACAATACACTGCACCTTGGTGTACACACTGTGGTGATGTGGTCCATACTTTTCCTTTGCTCCAAAATGCCCTTTGCATTCCTGCTCACTGGTTCAATATCGATCCTTCAAAATAAGGCTCAGCAACTGCCTTCCATTTTCTTCCCTTCAGGCAGAATTGCTCCATCTCAACACCTATGATTACTTTTATATTTGTCTACCATTTTACGTTGTTCAGTTCCTCAGTTGTGTCCAACTCTGTGATTCCACGGACTGCAGCATGCCAGGTTTCCCTGTCCTTCACCATTTCCCAAAATTGCTCAAATTCATGTCCATCGAGTTGGTGATGCCATCAAACCATCTCATCCTCTGTCACCCCCTTTTCCTCCTGACTTCAGTCTTTCCCAGCATCAGGGTCTTTTCCAATGAGTTGGCTCTTTGCATCAGTTTCAGCATCTGTCCTTCCAATGAATATTCAGGGTTGATTTCCTGTAGGACTGACTGGTTTGATCCCCTAGCAGTCCAAGGAACTCTTAAGAGTCTTCTCCAAGGTGGAACGCATCAATCCTTCAGGCCTCAGCCTTCTTTTGGTCCAACTCTCACATCCATACATAACTGCAGGACAAACCATAGTTTTGACTGTATGGATCTTTGTTGGTAAAGTAATGTCTCTGCTTTTTAGTATGCTGTCTAGGTTTGTCATAGCGTTTCTTGCAAGGAGCCAGTGTCTTTTAATTTCATGGCTGCAGTCTCCATCTGCAGTGATTTTGGAGCCTAAGAAAATAAAGTCTATCACTGTTTCCATTGTTCCCCCATCTATTTGCTGTGAAGTAATGGGACCAGGTGCAATGATCTTCGTATTTTGAATGTTGAGTTTTAAACCATCTTTTAAACCTCTTTCACCTTCATCAAGAGGCTCTTTAGTTCCTCTAAGCTTTCTGCCATAGGGTGGTGTCATCTGTATATCTGAGGTTATTGATATTTCTCCCAGCAATCTTGATTCCAGCTTGTGATTCACCCAGCCTTGCATTTCACAGGATGTACTCTGTATATAAATTAAATAAGCAGCCTGACAATATATAGCCTTGAACTACTTCTTTCCTGATTTTGAACCAGTTCGTTGTTTCATGTCCGGTTCTAACTGTTGCTTCTTGACCTGCATACAGGTTTCTCAAGAGGCAGGTAAGGTGGTCAGGTTTTCCCACCTCTTGAAGCATTTTCCACAGTTCGTGGTGATCCACACAGTAAAAAGCTTTGGCATAGTCAATGAAGTAGATGTTTTTCTGGAATTCTCTTGCTTTTTCTATGATCTAATGGATATTGGCAATTTGATCTCTGGCTTTTCTGCCTTTACTAAATCCAGATTGTACATCTGGAAGTTCTTTGTTCAAATACTATTGAATCCTGCCTTGGAAGATTTTGAGCATTATCTTGCTAGCATGTGAAATGAGAGTAATTGTGCAGTAGTTTGAACATTCTTTGACAGAAGGTTTACCATAGTCCTTACTATATTTGAGTTGTTTATGTATTTATTATACTACCAGCTTCCTGTACTACAGAATGAGTCTTTTTGTTTTCTGCATCCATTCTATTACATATTGTATAACTTATAGTAGCTGTAGATGTTGTAGAAATCCTTGCTAAATGGAATCACTAGAAACATCTTTCATTCAGGTGCTTTGACATGGTGTAAATTTCATCTCCAATGGACAAATTCAATAATATACAAACTGTAATTATAAGCAATTCCTGAGCCCAGGCTGGCTTGGATATACTGGCACATGCTCAGAGAAACTTTATATAACTTATATAATTCTAAAAGTGAAGCTTGATTACTGTCTGTGTACTCAGTATCCTCTTATTTAGCTATTGCCAAATTTTAAGTTTATCTAATTCAGTTATTATCTTAAGAGCCTCACTCCATTTTATGTAGCAAGTGAGTGAAGCTCTAGCAATGTACCATTTATTCAGCATCTGTGGCATGTGAGACTTTTCTTTTTTTAATTAAAGATAACTGAAGAGTATTTTTAGAGCCTCAGAATATATATTATCTGAGCCATTTTGATATAATGCATGCTAATTCTTTCAGTTTAAAGACCTACTGGAAACATATGGGATATAAATAAACATATTGCAGTTTACAGCCTTCGCTGTAGTCATGAGTGAATTCTACAGTTTCCTTAGCAGCAGTTTCAGCAGCACTGACTGAAGAGTCATCGCCAGTCTTCCTTGGTCTACTTTGTAGCAACAGCACCCTGTGCTTGTTTCACATTTTTTCTGTTTCTTGTCCTTTCAGCTTCTTCTCTATCCCTCCCCATCTCCTACCTGATTTTCTGTTTTCAGTTTAGTCTGGCCTAGAAAACTGGATAATAGAAGCTTATTAAGGTGCATGGGTTGCGTGAATCAAGAAGATTCTGCATGAATGCCTAACTAGATTAGAATCTCAGAAGCCTTTTCAACTTAACAAAAGAATCTTATTTATTCACTTGAAGAAGAAAGAAGAAAGCTTTGTTCTTGCTTGTGCTAAGATTGCTAAAAATTTGGCTTCTTAAAAAAATGGACCCAGAGCAGAATGCTTAGACCAAAACTCTAACCACATTAGGAACTCAATCTCTCTTATAAATACCCACAATATAAGTGAATATAGGTTTTCAGGTAAAAGATACTATTTTCAGAGTCAAAGTAACATGATCATGTTATACCAACTTTTGTAGATAATAATTTCATTTTTGATTAGGTCTACAAACGTATATTTTTAAGCCTCTGAAGACAATAATGGAGCTCAAAGTACACATCAAAAAGACCTAGAGTTCTAAATGTTTATCCAGCATGATACAAATGTATTTACATTTCCATAAATAAAATAAATATCTGAAAATGATAAAACTTAGCAAGAAAAACAATGATTGATACTGATATTATAAAAATTTTAAAGTAATGTTATATCTCTATAAAATAGTTACTACTTCAGAAAACTCATAAATGATAAGCCTGAGTATATTAATTAACACGTATTAACGTTTTCGGCCTTTCTTTTATAAAAAAGTAAATTTATATAAAATATAAGGCATAACATAGTTGATAATTCTTTTTTCATGTCTAAATTACTTGTTTTATTTTTTAAAGCAGAGTTCTTATAGTTATGGTGAATTTTTCCAGGCAAAGTTCCTGCTTTTAGTTGTTCATAGAATATCACATTTTTGTGGTGAGTATGAAATATTAGAGTTTGGCTTCTAACAGTTGAGGATTTGCAATGAAGCTGTTTACACCCAGATTGTATGGTGTTTTTGGTAAGAGGTAAAAACCTGGATGACATGACTATAGGCAATGATCTTAACAGTTCTCTTCCAGTAGAAAACACTATCAATTTTAAGAAAAATGGATAGCTGAAGAAATCATTTAACATTCGTGTTCCTTAAAATGCTGTCCCTTTTATCTTCCTTTGCATTCATTAATTATACATCCACCACATGATTTATAGATATAAGCAGAAATGGAGGTGGAAATTACTTCTGCTAGGAACTCCTACTGGACTCCTTTAAAGTAGGTTAGATGCTATTCAACCAACATTCCCCACTACAAAGAGACATGGATAGTCAGGATTAAACACTGTATTCCCATAAATTCTAGAACTGTGCATATTATCTCCCAAAATTCATAATTAAGTCATTTTAAAATAGAGGGATTGCTTGTATTAGTTAAGTTTTTTAACCTACTATGAAATGGTATAGATCTTGCAATTCTGCATTAGGTAACCTCTGCAGAGGTTGTATTCCAGATTTCCTAACCACACAAGAATCAAATTACTTAAATTATGTCTATTTCATATTCTGAGTGCATGCATTTGCAATTAGCTATGTCAGGCATTTTTCTTTCATTTAATTTCATCATCATCAAGTAGTATTTATTAAGCACAAACCTGGCTAATTAATTTTCTACAGAATAACAGGTATTCTTAAGTTCGTTCTCTTTAAGAGCCCTTAAATAATCTACCTGATATATGACATATTTCCCTTAGCAAAAGCTGCCTTTAAATTTTAATTTTTGCATTATTGTTTCAAAGTTTCAATAGAACACATTACACTTCCAAAGTGAGTATATTCAAATAAAAAGAAATCTTTCCTAATTAGTATTGATAGAACAGACTGTATGGAATTTTTATTTTTCCTAATAAAGGATTTTAATATTCTATACAAATTTTTTAAAATATCACCATTCTAGTTATATATTTTCTGAAAGTTTTTCATTTTTAAGATAGGAAAAGAAGAAAACTAAGCAGATTAAGTTGGTATAGCCTAACTTAATAGACTTAAAAATGCATTTTCTCTAAAAAAAATTCAGTTAACAGAGTATATCAAAAGCAAAGGAAAAGAAAACTCATTTCTGAACTCAAAATGTTTAGCAAATGAGGGTGAATGTATGTGAGGTCTTCATACTGATTATCCAGACTCTGTGTGTGCTTCTTTGGAAAAAGGAAAAGCTCATTTTTATGTAGATTTTGGGAGAGTCTTTTTCTCAAGTTATTAATTTTTCTAACTGTATAAAGATAATATTTTGTTTCATTTACCAGTAATAACACCACCATATTCAAGGTGCAGTCAGAAGAATGAAATTTTAGAAAAGCATCCTCATGAAATCCTAATTACATTCCACTCATAGTTCTCAGTTCAAGAGATATATGTATACTATATACGTATTCGTATGTATGTATAAATGTATGTTTATATAAAACATACAACATGCAAAGTTGTATCTAGCATAAAATTGGCTCTGGAAGCAATTATACTACACTTCAGGGGAAAATGCCCAGGAAAAATGATAGAAATTAAAATTGAATTTCGAACATTTAAGGCATGTTACTGGTGGCTCATATGGTAAAAAATCTGCCAGCAATGCAGGCGACCTGGCTTTGACCCCTGGGTCGGGAAGATCCCTTGGAGAAGGTAATGGCTACCCACTTCAGTATTCTTGCCTTGAAAACTCCATGGATAGAGGAACTTGTTGGGCTATAGTCCATGGAGTCACAACAGAGTCAGACATGACTAAGCGCCTAACATTTTCACCTTCACACTTTCACTGTTTAAGCAGTTCGGTAGCAACCCTCTAAGCTGTATTTGGCTGTTATGGTCAGTGGTCACTTTGGCTATACATTGAAAAGTATAGCTCAAAAGGATGCTTCCGAGGGGTCTACAAGTGACTCCACAGACTACATCTCTCTTAGAAATGACACAAATGAGAGATGGAATGATAGAAAGCAACAGCCAGAGAGGTAAGGGGGTAAAAAGAAAGAGGCTCTTGTATATGTAGCCTGAGCCTCTTTGCAGGTCACCTGACACTGTCACAATATTGTTAACTGGCTATTGTGCTGCATACTAAGTCACTTCAGTATGTGTTCGACTCTCTGACCCAATGGACTGTAGCCCACCATGCTCCTCTGTCCGTGGGATTGCCCAGGCAAGAATACTGGAGTGGGTTGCCATGCCCTTCTCCAGGGGTTCTTCCCTAACCAGGGATTGAACCCGCATCTCTTATGCTCCTGCATTAGCAGGTGGGTTCTTTACACCTAGCTCCATCTAAGATAAAACAAAATAAAAAGTTAAGGAAAAAAAAAAGAAGGTCCGTAATTATAGTCACAGTTATCCAGGGGTTTTACATCTGGTTAGAAGTAGCCTATCTTTGTTTACACCAAAGGAAATCCCCAGGAGAATCCAGCACAGAGAAGCCACAGGAAGAAGAATTTGGTCATACTTCTCAAAGTAGTTTCCTTTTGAAAATTCCACCTTCCCTAAAGGGGAAAACACTTTGAGAACCAATTAGTGGTAGGAAGGGCCAGGAGAAAAAGAGTCTGCTCTGGCAGAAAGATGATTTTGTTGATTTCACGTAAAAAACCTTGGGCCAGATGCTAAAGTGGATGTTCCCCATGCTTATCTCCTCTCTGCCCCAGGGACAGAGAAGTCTGATACACGTGTATCTTCCGAATAGAGATGGGAACAAAGTCTCCAAACAATTTTTCTAAGACCTCATCTTGAATCACAGAACAGGTGGCGATTTTCTGAGAAGCAACAGTGGATTATTGAAACAGCAGAAGGAGAACAGAAAAATACTTTCCTCTTTCCTCCTTAATCATATTTCTTGTGAGCAAAGCTTTAGGCCTCTACCCTCTGCTCTGCAGAAAGTAAACAAGACAAATGGAGACTAAACATTCACAATAAGGCTAAATTCATGATGGATGCCTCTTACTATTTAAGATCAGCTATAAATATGCTGTCCAGTAGTTTTTTTTTTTTTTTTTGTCCAGTAGTTTTTAATGGTGTGACTGTCTGACTCAGCAGACCAGTGTCAGGAAAGAAATTTACATAAATGGAAAGCGAAATCTTCCTGCAAGAAACAGGCCTGTTAAAAATTGCTTAGGTAAGGAGATGCTCACTTATGCAAACATGGATATACATATTAAACCTGCTCTCCAATATCTGCTTAAGCTGAAGTTATTGCCCATAAAAAAGCTAAGATGTTTGCTTTTAATTTCCAAAAATTCATTTCAGTTTCAATTTTACTTGGAATAACTTCTGTAAATAGAGCTGTCATGAGGATTAAGAATAATGCCAAGCTGGTATCCACAAACATGACCAAGACTCATTCTTAAATACAGCACACGTTTAGATGGCCTGGCTAAGGACGATACACATGATATACACAACTCCAGGACAACAGCCCCTGATCTCTGGAAATACGAATAGATGAGATCAAAGAGCCTTCATCACAGGACAGCAAAGCACAGGCTCTGAGGTAGGACTGCCCAGGTTCACATCTTGGTTTAAGTGATTTCTGGCCTTGTGAACAAAGGAGAGGCACTAGCCACTGAAAACTGTAATTCCTCCTTGACAAGATGGGATGACAATAATGCAGTATGGATGTGAAGAATAAATTTAGAGAATCCACCTAAAATACTTATTATATGGTCCAACAGATATTAAGCACAAAACAGAATGAATGTTACTTGATAACATTACTGTAATTATTATTATCATTTTCCTTCTGCTCCATAAAGAAGGCTGACTGCTGAGAAACTGATGCTTTCTAACTGTGGTGCTGGAGAAGAATCCTCAGAGATTCCCTTGGACAGCAAGGAGCTCAAATCAGTCAATCTGAAAGGAAATCTACCCTGAATAGTCACTGGAAGGACTGATGCTGAAGCTGAAGCTGCAATACTCTGGCCATCTGATGCAAAGAGCTGACTCATTGGGAAAGACCCTGATGTTGGGAAAGATTGAAGGCAGAAGCAGAAGGGGGACACAGAGAATGAGATTGTTGGATGGCATCTCCAACTCAATGGACATGAGTTTGAGCAAACTCTGGCAGATGGTGAAGGACAAGGAAGCCTGGTGCGCTACAGTCCATGTGGTCGCAAAAAGATGGACACGACTGAGTGACTGAACAACAACAACTACCCTCCTGCTCCCATTTCTGCATTTCTGAGCCTGATGGAGAGAGTCATAGACCAGACGAAAGGCCGCAATTCCTCACCGACTTCCTAGACCCACACCTTTGTCATAGGCTCACTGTGGGTGGACTGTATTTTTCTACCCCTTGGACTGACCATGGATTTAGTCATATGACTTGCTTTAGCCACCAGTATGTGTTCCACACTAGGTCTGCTTGGAACCCAGAAGTAAGGAGGATTCATGGGTCTTGGACATCAGCTAGCCTGGTAGCCCAAGGTGTAGTTATAATACGTGGAGTACACTCAGATCTGTAGATCTATGGTGTGATAGAGACAGGTCAGCCTCAATCAGAGCCCTTTTAGTTACTGTGCAGAGCCATCAGGGAAATAAAGGCTTATAGAGGTATGTTATTGAAATGTTGTCATTACTTATTATGAAACAGAAGCTAACTGATCCAGCAGTGCATTAAAGGGTTGTCTATCCCCAGTGCATTTCTTCTTCTCCAAAGAAAAAGACACTAACTCAGTGTCTAGGTCTGAAGCAAAAGTGAAATGATAAGTTTAAGGAGACAAATGCTTTAATAAAGCCAGGATCCTAGGACCAGGGGGGCTCCCATAAACTCTCATTTGCCTTCCTGGCTTTTGAGTGGGAGAGGGCACACGTGAGTAATATCAAGATGGTTTTAAAAAGGCTCACGTTAATTCAAAGTTTATCACAGGCATGGTGCTAGGCATTTTATACCCATTGTCTCTTTTTGTACTCACAAGAGCACCAAGGGGCAGGCACTACTAATTTTATTCGTTTTCTACATGAGGAAATTGAGGCACATTAAAGACAATTGATTTGCCTGCATTCACTGAGGGTGAGAGCAATGAAGGCAGGATTTAAGCTCTGGAAGTCTCACAGCATGGCATGAGATGATAAAGATGATGGTCAGGATTGCGGACAAGAAGCACAAACGTGTTTTCCTCTTTCTGTAATCACTTAACTGCACTGATCACATTGTGTATATTACTTTATTCAATCCTTAGAACCCTATATGCTAGGTATTATTATTAATGGTGCGCTAGTTGGAGCATATAGTGGTAGGGTTGCATGTGAACGCAGGCAAATCTAGTTAACTATTAAATTATGGTAACAGCTATGTTCATGTTGCCCACCCCAGTATGAAAGGGCAGAATCATATTCTTCTCTTTTTATCTGGAAATTTATAAGCTTCTCTAAGTTCAAAGGCAAATATGCATTCCCAGCAACATGGATCTTCTAGTGTATAAAATGTGATAAATGACCTTTAATTTATGCTACTTTCTCTCAGACTCCACTGAGCTTTCATTCTTGCAAGCACAAAGAGTAGAGTTTCTTATTTGTTGCTTTGATATTGACTAGCTTTCAGTTTTGCTTTTCTAATGGTGTATTGCTAGGTTATAAATTCATAAGAATCCTAACAGTAATAAAAATAATATAAAGTATGAAAACAAACTGTTACCCAGATCTGTTCACATATACATTTCCTGAATCTGGCAAGAAAGCCTCAGTGGTCTCACCTTTAGAAATTTTCTTTATCCAGTCCCTAAGCAGAACAGTTAACGTTTCTAAATATCTTTACACTGATGGGCAAAGAGCATTCCTACCTACCTTAAAAGCAGCACCACCGTGGATGATAGACTTGATAAAAATCCCCAAGTCTGTTCCAGTTTCTCGAGATTTGTTCCCTTTCAAGCTCACCCCAAGACCAGCAGAACCGGAATCATTCAATGGGATCTCAAAGGTGAGCTGCTCAGTTGTTTCCAGGGAGAATGCACAACAGTCAGGTTCTCCTTTCTGTTGGAAGTGTACACAAAAAGAACGAAGGAGGAGAAAGCAGATGAATATCAATATTCACATTCTCAGATGGTCAAACACAGATGCAATTGGCAAGACAAGATGACTGGATCTCTGCTTAACAGCTGTAATCCTGCCCCCGGTGGACACAGGGCAGTCTTCTCTCTCTGAAGGAGCCTCCATCACGTGTACGGAGTGGAGGGGATAATTCTTAGGAATAATATTTGGTGGTGGTAAACAGAGAGGATCTTTGGTCAAGGCAATTTGAAACATTCCAAAAGTATTTGGAAATTCAGTAGAATGTTCTCAATAATTAAAGAGACTGGATATTATGTAGGGAATCTTAAGTATTAGAGCAGATATTAGAGATAATGTAATCTCAGTGCCTTCATTTTACAGATGAAGAAACAAGAGCTTAGTGTAGGAACATGCTACAATTTGGGGGAATATTTGGCTTATATAATTTAAAACATATCAATTACCATGGAAGCAATCCTATCGATAAAGATTGTCAGTAGAACACAGAGCACTGAAAAAAATGTTAATTTTAAAGTTAAAGATATGATTCTTAATAGATAGCACTAAACTGAATTTCACTTTGTCGAAACTCATGCCTTAAGCTTGCTTCTTTGGATAAAATAACTTGTTGGCATCTGGTTTTGGAACCTAAACAAAAATGATAATGCACAGAAATATCCGTGTTCTCTTTGATAAATGACACCTAGCCACAAGCCTAGCCATTCTCAAAAAACAAAAACAAAAACAAAAAACATAGTATGGTGGTAAAAGGCATAATCAGGGGTCAGGTCTCCAGAGAGAAACACACACTTAATCACACTCGGTCCATAGTGTTTTCTTTTTTTTTTAATTTATTTATTTTTTATTATTGTTTTTGCCATACATTGTCATGATATCACCATGGGTTTACATATGCTTCCCCTCCGGAACCCCCCTCCCTCCTCCTCCCCCCCGGGAAATCTCGCTGCACCAGTCCCGAGCATCAATCCTGGGCTGGCGATTGATTAGACACATGACAATTAACATGCTTCAATGCCCTTCTCCCATATCATCCCACCCTTACCCTCATCCACAAAGTCCACGAGTCTATTCTATACATCTGCATTCCTTTTGTTGTCTCCCATGTTGGGTTCTCGTTACTGTCTTTCTAAATTCCATATATATG
>ML660197.1:36700423-37207150 GCA_007570785.1 Antilocapra americana
AATATTGAAGAATCCTTGCATCCCTGGGATAAAGCCTACTTGATCATGATGTATGATCTTTTTGATGTGTTGTTGGATTCTATTTGCTAGAATTTTGTTGAGGATTTTTGCGTCTAAGTTCATCAGTTATATTGGCCTGTAGTTTTCTTTTTTTGTGGCATCTTTGCCAGGTTTTGGAATTAGGGTGATGGAGGCCTCATAGAATGAGTTTGGAAGTTTACCTTCGTCTGCAATTTTCTGGAAGAGTTTGAGTAGAATAGGTGTTAGCTCTTCTCTAAATTTTTGGTAGAATTCAGCTGTGAAGCCATCTGGTCCTGGGCTTTTGTTTTTTGGAAGATTTCTGATTACGGTTTCAATTTCCATGCTTGTGATGGGTCTATTAATATTATCTATCTCTTCCTGGTTTAGTCTTGGAAAGTTATACTTTTCTAGGAATTTGTCCATTTCATCCAAATTGTCCAGTTTATTTGCATATAGTTGCTGATAATAGTCTCTTATGATCCTTTGTATTTCTGTGTTTTCTGTTGTGATCTCTCCGTTTTCATTTCTAATTCTGTTGATTTGGTTCTTCTCCCTTTGTTTCTTGATGAGTCTGGCTAATGGTTTGTCAATTTTATTTATCTTCTCAAAGAACCAGCTTTTGGCTTGGTTGATTTTTGCTATGGTCACTTTTGATTCCTTTGCATTTATTTCTGCCCTGATTTTTAAGATTTCTTTCCTTCAACTAGACCTGGGCTTCTGCATCTCTTCCCTTTCTAGTTGCTTTAGGTGTATAGTAAGGTCATTTATTTGATTTTTTTCTTGTTTCCTGAGGTGAGCTTGTATTGCTATGAACTTTCCCCTTAGCATTGCTTTCACAGTGTCCCATAGGTTTTGAGCTGTTGTGTTTTCATTTTCATTTGTTTCCATGCATAACTGAATTTCATTTTTAATTTCTTCTGCGATTTGTTGGTTATTCAGCAGTGTGTTGTTGAGCCTCCATATGTTGGAAGTTTTGAAAGGTTTTCTCCTGTAGTTGATATCTAATCTCACTGCATTGTGGTCAGAAAAGATGCTTGGGATGATTTCAATATTTTTGAATTTATCAAGGTTAGATTTATGGCCCAGGATGTGATCTATCCTGGAGAAGGTCCCGTGTGCACTTGAGAAAAAGGTGAAATTCCTTGTTTTGGGGTGGAATGACCTATAGATATCAATTAGGTCTAGTTGGTCTATTCTTTCATTTAAAGTTTGAATTTCCTTGTTACTTTTCTGTCTAGTTGATCTATCCATTGGTGTGAGTGGTGTATTAAAGTCTCCTGCTATTATCGTGTTGTTGTTGATTTCCCCTTTCATATTTGTTAGCATTTGCCTTACATATTGTGGAGCTCCTATGTTAGGTGCATAAATATTTATAATTGTTATTTCTTCTTCCTCGATTGATCCTTTGATCATTATGTAATGTCCATCTTTATCTCTTTTCACTGCCTTTATTTTAAAGTCTACTTTATCTGATATGAGTATTGCCACTCCTGCTTTCTTTTGGTCTTTATTTGCATGGAATATCTTTTTCCAGCCTTTAACTTTCAGTCTATATGTGTCCCTAGGTTTGAGGTGGGTCTCTTGTAGACAACATATATAGGGGTCTTGTTTCTGTATCCAATTGGCCAATCTTTGTCTTTTGGTTGGGGCATTCAGCCCGTTTACATTTAAGGTAATTATTGATAAGTATGATCCCGCTGCCATTTATTTTATTGTTTTGGGTTCCAGATTATCTATCCCATCAGTGTTTCCTATCTAGGAAAGATCCTTTAGCATTCGTTGGAGGGCTGGTTTGGTGTTGCTGAATTCTCTCAGTTTCTGCTTGTCTGAGAAAATTTTGAATTCTCCTTCAAATTTGAATGAGATCCTTGCTGGGTACAGTAGTCGGGTTTGTAGATTGTTTTCTTCCATGACTTTAAGTATGTTTTGCCATTCCCTTCTGGCCTGAAGCGTTTCTGTTGAGAGGTCCATAGTGTTTTCAAATATACGAGAGTAGGGATAGAAAAGTGCTGTCCATATGACAAAGTGTATAGGGACCCCTGCATTCCTCCCAAGCTTGCAGAAATGTGAAACTCTGCCCCAGTGTTTAAATGAAAAATTTGAAAATGAGATAGTCCTGGAAACCATCAACTCATTCTAGGTCGGTAGTTCCTTCCTCTCTATAATTATGTTTAGAGACTCTCATCTTAAGGTCACTTTGAGGGACGCTTATGTAGAATTATATATTTTAAAAATTACCATGAATGTCTGAATGTCAGTCACAAAATAGCAACTATAAAATCAGAAGTAGCAAGGAACCCACAATTAAAACAGGATTAAGAGGTCTGATCATAGCCAGATCTATTGACACGACATCTCCGACTCCTCCCAGTGAAGAGAAATCCCATGTCTAGCTTTAGAGAAATAGTTTGTTCACTTAATTTCATTGTAAATGAAGTTAACTATAAAGATTTTGACAATGGGTAGTTTCCAAGAAATGAAACTTTATTATTTAATTTAATAAACCTATTACAAGTTAGCTCTTTTAACTAACTCATTATATTATTATCTAAAAAAAAAACCAAAAAAACAAATCCCATTACTCAATACCAAGTAGCTGTCTTTTTTTCCATTGGAATGCCAGAGTTAAATAAATACTAAATGTAAACTATTAGCCTTCATCTCTGCCTCCCAAAACGTCCAGTTTAGAATCCATAAAATTTTCAAAATCATTTATGTATACAGGTCTCTCTGGAATTTGGTTAATTTCAGTCTAATCAACTTCTGCTGAATTAAAGTATAAATTAAAGAAAGGCTTCTCACTAGAAATTTGTGAACACTGTTTTAGAGAAAAACTAGAGAGTTTCTCTGGTTTTCATCCAGCGAAAAAGTGACATGAGGACAAGTTTCCCTTGAGTAACATCTTCAAAACACTCTTTTTCTATAATCAGCTTTCTTTTGGTGATTGTATTTCATTCCCAACAAGACTGAGGGCCACTCTTTGTACTAATGCCTTTCATTTATTATATAAGTGGTAAAAACAAAATAGATATTAGGTGGCATTATGGTTATCTCTTCATGTGAAACAATTTATTCTTTGAAAGTCTCTGATGTCTGAGAGCTGGAACTATAACTACAAAAACAAACTAGTGGCTAAAAATGTTTGAGTGGTTCTGTGCCAAGTGCTTTACACATAGCAATACACTTTCTCTCCAGAACAATCCTGTGAGGTTTATTGCAAGGACCATTTTACAGATGAGAAAACTGAGGTATGCAACATATAAGTATCATGCTTATAGTTCAAAAGACCTATTTGTGTTGGAACTTTGTGGAGTCCAGGCAGTATGGTGCCTGTGATAGACTCTTAGCTGCTGTACTATTTCTCAACTTCTGTAGGCCACTGTGACTAGACCTACCTAGCCACATGAAATCCCAAGATGTATTTCTACAATGGCAGTAAGACGCTATTCAATTTCACACTCTCCACTCAAGTACACTTACATTTCATATCCTTCTTATGTTGTATGAAGTACAAGTCACAATTAGTGGTCTCTAATAATAGCAAACTTCTCAATGGTGAGGGAAGCCATTATAGTAGTTAATGCAGCCATTTCCTCTGTTAGAAATAAATATTCCTTTATCTAATGTACCAAGAAAAATCAATATGCTGAATGCCTCTGATAACACTGGTTCAACTAGTATCTCTTAAAATTAAACTCAAACGTTGCCATACAACACTTTGTGGTGGCAGCAGCTTAGTCACTAAGACGTGTCCGACTCTTGCGACCTCATGGACTGTAGCCTGCCAGGCTCCTCTGTCCATGGGGTTCTCCAAGCAAGAATACTAGGGTGGGTTGCCATTCCCTTCTCCAGGGGATCTTCCTGACTCAGGGATTGAACCAAGGTCTCCTTCACTGCAGGAAGTTTCTTTGACTGAGCTACCAGAGAAGACCACAACACTTTGTAGCAGGATGGAAAGAGGAATATAGTCCTTGTAAGGGCCTCAAATGAAGGCCCTTAATGAGAGCTTGAGCCCAAAGGCAGCAGCACATCCAGACCTTGGACCCTCCCTGTCTTCTTGTCTTTAGGACAAGAGCTCTTTCCTCACTGTGTCAGGTGTGTTATTCGTGATCGTGTCCCATTCTTTGTGGCCCCATGGACTGTAGCCCACCAGGCTCCTCTGTCCATGGGATTTCCCAGGCAAGAATACTGGAGTGGGTTGCCATTCCCTCCTGCAGGAGATCTTCCTGACCCAGGGATCAAACCCAGGTCTACTGTATTGCAGGCAGATTCCTCATCATCTGAACTACCAGGGAAGCCTATGGCAGGTATATCCCTTGCTTTTTCTACCTACAAATATCCAGAAAGGGAAAAATCCAGAGGCTGACACAGGAACTTCACTAATTTTTGTCTTTCCATGATTGCTTTTTCTTTGTTATTAGATGCTATGTTTCTAGATACCAAGTCCTTGAGGTCCCTAGAGTCAGGCCCAGGATAGATGCTCAGATGCTTGTGTCCAGGTCTAATGCCTCTGAACCTGCCCAGGGCCAGTCATCCAGGATCAACTCAGGCTTTCTTGACCTCAGCACCACTGATGACTGGGGCCTGATAATTCCTTTTGGGGGCTGTACCCTCCACAGGAGTATATTTTCTGAATCCCTGCTACTACCTACTAAATGCCAATAGTATCTCCTTTCCAGTTTTGACAACCAAAACTAAAAATGCCTTTAGACACTGCCAAATGACCCCAGGGGTCAAAATCACCCTTAGGTGAACATCACTGCCCTCAATCAACAGTTGCCAAATGCAGTCAACTTCTATGTAACCAGGGTCTAGAGATTCAATTGGGACTGCAGCACTGCCTGATAACATTTTCCTAAGTATCAGGAAGGGGTGGCAGTAACAGTCGCTGCAACTGATTGGGTTTCATGCTTAAAGACTTGTGATGGACCCTGGAGATGATCGGAATGCACTCCTAGGGAAGTCTGTGATGTCTTAGCTATGTCTCTGGTTATATGGCACTAACTTCCCAGAGGTAGGAATGAGAACTTCATGGGATAAACACAGTATAAAAAGTGATAAATATTGAGTTACTGGTGTATGTGTGTGTATATATATATATATATATATATATGGGCTTCCCTGGTTACTCAGATGGTAAAAAATTTGCCTGCAGTGTATGAGACCCAGATTCGATCCTTGGGTCAGGAAGATCCTCTGGAGAAGGGAATGGCTACCCACTCCAGAATTCTTGCTTGGAGAATAGCATGGACAGAGGAGCTTCATGCTGTTTGTCTTATGTAAGGACCTAGAAGAAAAATGCAGCTACCAAGTAATGCTTGTTAGATTCAGTTCAGTTCAGTCACTCAGGTGTGTCCGACTCTTGACCCATGAACCGCAGCATGCCAGGCCTCCTTGTCCATCACCAACTCCCAAAGTCCACCCAAACTCATGTTTTTTGAGTCGGTGATGCCATCCAATGATCTCATCCTCTGCCTTCCCCTTCATGTCTTGCACTCAATCTTTCCCAGCATCAGGGTCTTTTCAAATGAGTCAGCTCCTCGCATCAGGTAGCCAAAGTATTGGAGTTTCAGCTTCAATATCAGTCCCTCCAATGAACACCCAGGACTGATCTCCTTTAGGATGGACTGGTTGGATCTCCTTGAAGTCCAAGGGACTCTCAAGAGGCTTCTCCAATACCACAGTTGAAAAGCATCAATTCTTCAGCGCTCAGCCTTCTTTATAGTCCAACTCTCACATCCATACATGACCACTGGAAAAACCATAGCCTTGACCAGATGGACCTTTGTTGGCAAAGTAATGTCTCTGCTTTTCAATATGCTATCTAGGTTGGTCATAACGTTCCTTTCAAGCAGTAAGCGTCTTTTAATTTTATGGCTGCAGTCACCATCTGCAGTGATTTTGAAGCCCAGAAAAATAAAGTCAGCCATTGTTTCCCCATCTATTTGCCATGAAGTGATGGGACCAGATGCCATGATCTTAGTTTCCTGAATGTTGAGCTTTAAGCCAACTTTTTTCATTCTCCTCTTTCACTTTCATCAAGAGGTTCACTTTCTGCCATAAGGGTGGTGTCATCTGCATATCTGAGGTTATTGATATTTCTCCCAGCAATCTTGACTCCAGCCTGTGCTTCCTGCAGTCCAGCATTTCTCATGATGTACTCCGCATATAAGCTAAACAAGCAGGGTGACAATATACAGCCTTGATGTACTCCTTTTCCTATTTGGAACCACTCTGTTGTTCCATGTCCAGTTCTAATTGTTGCTTCTTGACCTGCATACAAGTTTCTCAAGAGGCAGGTCAGATGGTCTGGTATTCCCATCTCTTGAAGAATTTTCCACACTTTATTGTGATCCATACAGTCAAAGGCGTTAGCATAGTCAATAAAGCAGAAATAAATGTTTTTCTGGAACTCTCTTGCTTTTTCGATGATCCAGCAGATGCTGGCAATTTGATCTCTGGTTCCTCTGCTTTTTCTAAAACCAGCTTGAATATCTGGAAGTTCACAGTTCACATATTGCTGAAGCCTGGCTTGGAGCATTTGAGCATTACTTTGCTAGCATGTGAGATGAGTGAGATTGTGCGGTAGTTTGAGCATTCTTTGGCATTGCTTTTCTTTGGGATTGGAATGAAAACTGACTTTTTCCTGTCCTGTGGCCACAGTTGAGTTTTCCAAATTTGCTGGCATATAAATATGCTTATATATAAGATGTTTTTATACTTTTTTACTTACTAAGAATCACAGAATTATATAAAATAGTGTGGACAAAAAGACTTTTAATCATGTGAGACTGTGACATAATAATAGATATAAAAGTTTATTATGCAGTACATCTCAATATATATCATATAATTTATACACAATTCAGACAGCTACTCATCTACCTATTACCTGTCTATCTTCCACTCCTACCCCATCTATATGCATAGAAGAAAACTTGGTTATTTCCTGCCACTGAAATATAGACTATTTTTTCTTCTCTATAATGTTTTTGTTTTCTGATACTTCTAAATTATAAAACAATAAATGTTTTTAAAAGGAACTTATGAAGAGATAAGAGCCATTTGCTGCAGGGTTGTACTACCAAGTAGAGCGACTGTAAGTAAAGTGAAGTGAAGTGAAAGTTGATCAGTCATGTCCGAATCCTTGCAACCCCATGGACTATATAGTCCATGGGAATCTCCAGGCCAGAATACTGGAGTGGGTAGCTGTTCCTGTCTCTAGGAGATCTTCCTAACCAGGGGCTGAACCCAGGTCTCACGCATTGTGGGAAAATTCTTTACCAGCTGAGCCACAAAGGAAGCCCAAGAAAACTGGAGAGGGTAGCCTATCCTTTCTCCAGTGGATCTTCCCGACCCAGGAATCGAACTGGGCCTCTTGCATTGCAGGCAGATTTTTTACCAATTAACCTACCAGGAAAGCCCCTGAGAGTAACTCTAAACACATCTCTAATGAAACATATGTACACATGCACACACATGTATATACACAAATGTAACTAATATCATGTAAACTAGATACAGTATTTATATATCCTTTAGTAGTAAAGAACCTGCCTGCAATGCAGGAGATGCAGCAGGAGCTGTAGGTTCAATCCCTGGGTCAGAAGGATCTCCTAGAGAAGAAAATGGCTAACCTCTCTGGTATTCTTGCCTGGGAAATCATGTTGGTAAGTGTGATGGTCACTACTTAGTTTTCATCTTACTTGTTACAAGTAGCATGAGACCCCATTTATCGAGTCCTACTTCCTGAAACACTTTCTTCCCTTGGTTCCAGGATGCCACTTTTAAGTATTCATCTCCTTTCCATTGACTCTACTCCTTTCCAATCCCCTTCACAAACTTCTCCTCATGTTATCCCGAAATACTAGTGTCTTAAGAATCAACCATCTCACTTTTCTCTCCCATCCTCAAGTTACCTTACCTAACTTCTGCCCTCAATCCTCTGCATCACCTTCTCCCTCTGCTTTGACTGTTCCTTCCTTAGATTCCTATAGACCTCCTTCCCTCACTGCCTTCAATTTTGTGTTCAAGTGCCAGTTTATTAGTGAGGTCTTCCTTGATTGCTCAGTCATGTCTGACTCTTTGCAATCCCATGGACTGTAGCCAACCAGGCTCCTCTGTCCATGGGATTCTCCAGGCAAGAATACTGGAGAGGGTAGCCATTCCCTTCTCCAGAGGACTTCCTGACCCAGGTCTTGAACCTGGGTCTCCTGCATTGCAGGTGGGTTCTTTATCTTCTGAGGCCCCAGGGAAGCCAATTTCCTGATCATTCAGTTTAAAATTATTCTAAGGCAATACCATCCTACCTTTGTCTATTCTCCTGATTTACTTTTTCTCCATAGCATTTATCACATACCACATATTTGCTTGCTTGTGTTTTTATTTTTTGATAGTGTCTTTTGAATGCAGGAATACTGCTGTGTTTTTTTTTTTCCTCCATCAGTGAATCACTGATGCTTAAAACAGTGCCAGACTCAAAAATAAGCCCTGGATAAATATTTGTTGAATGACTGAATTAATAAAAATGAGTTCAGTTCACTCAGTTCAGTTGCTCAGTCATGTCCGACTCTTTGCGACCCCATGAACCGCAGCACGCCAGGCCTCCCTGTCTATCAACAGCTCCCGGAGTTCACCCAACCCATGTCCATTGAGTTGGTGATGCCATCTAACCATCTCATCCTCTGTCCCCTTCTTCTGCCCTCTTTCCCAGCATCGGGGTCTTTTCAAATGAGTCAGCTCTTTGTGTCAGGTGGCCAAAGTATTGGAGTTTCAGCTTCAGCATCAATCCTTCTTATGAATATTCAGGACTGATAATAAAAATGACCAAGTGTCCAATAGTACATGTTTGTGTATATGTATATCTGTGAATGTGTATTTCTGGAGTTATATATATATATTTATATATAAGAAAATGAATAAACTGCTGGCACTGCATTTGGTTCCTATTATTCTGGATTTTATTATTATCAGTGTTTATAAAATTAGTTTTTACATTAAAAATAATTGTAAAAAGTATAAAGTATCACAGTTATAAGAAACCTTAAAGTAACCTTATCTAATTTCCCTTTGCATGCCATACTTCCTACTAGCAGAGATGATAACCTAGCTTAGCTTCAGCATCATATTCTCAATGAAGGCAGCATGATGTGTTATAGCAACCAATCTGTAAAGAACAGTGGACCATGCATGATTTAAAATTACATCATTCACCTCAAATCATAAATGAACACTGCAAATGGTGATATTCATTGTGCATTTCATCAAGTTTGAGAAGCACTGTGATTAAGTACCCAGAGTTATATTATGTGTCCATCTGTCTCCTTATCTGTACATATATACATAAATGTGTGTACATATACATATCTAAATAAAAATTTCATGAGACAGTACTTACCAAGAGGGCAACACAGTCTAATGTTTTCAATTCTATTTCATTATTTTTTAAAAATTTGTCATAACCCACTGCATTAATTTCACAATCCAATAAAGCATCATAGTTTTCAATTTGGATAACACCACAGTGATATATAAAGGTATTATTTTTATTAATTAAAAATAAATGAAACGCAGAACCAAATGGTGAGTAGAACGTTAATTGCTTTTCTTTCCTAATTGTCATAAGCCATTTTAATGGTTATTTACTAGATAATGGTAGCTTTATCCTACCTATCTCTAGCCTTCACTAACCCTTTATTCTTATTGACACAAACTTTCTTCAAGTTCTTACAGATGTTGTTCTGTTATCATTCTAATTATATATCTTTCCCCTCTCCTTCCCATTCAACTATTTCATTTTCTATTTCTCTATTCTCTCACTTTGTTCCCTAAAATACTATTTCTGTTTTTAAGCATAATGGATAACCTCTCACAGTTGGAATTCAGATATGAGATTATCCCATCTTGGCCTGAGCAACAAGAGTCAATCAACACATTTTTATCAAGCATCTACTACTATCAACAATGCAATGTGAAATAGCCAGTCTACACAGAACATAATTGTTAAAAGGTTACTAAACCTCATGAGTGCCTTTCTGTTTCATTCACAGTATTATCTGACAGAAAGGAATGGAGTCTAACAACAGCAAAGAGGAAACAGGAATGTACACAGTCTGATCTTGACAGATAGACAACCATTTTTATGAAACAAATATCAAAAGTAATTACTTGAGAGGAGGAAAGAGAGGCAAGAAGATGGATGACTAGGTAGGCATCCTTATTATTAGTTTAAGAGTTTTCCGAATGGGGCCATCTCTGGAATCACAAATGTTCTTGTATTGCAAAGCAGTTTTGATTCACACACAAGTGGTAATAACCCAGCCTTTCAAACCCTGTGGGAATCTATCAGTCCACAGAACCAATGTTCAATTTCCCAGAAGCCCAGGTCAGACCTGAAAGCATCCATGCTGAACCTTTTATGGCCCTCATTTCATTAAATGCTGTGCTCTTGGCTCAGCATGAGCAAGTTCTGGATGTCTTTGCTTTGCCTCCCAAATGTGTAATTAGTCTGTGTTGAGAGCAGCTTAGTTTATGCAAGAGTTATGTTTTACATTTTGTCAGTTACCCAAAACCCAAAACTCAAACAAAGGTGCTTTAAGGCAAAAAAAGAAAAAAAAAAGTCACTTTTTTCATATATTATATATAGGAAAAGCCAGACCTGGCAATTCTGCCAGGATATTTTATAATTAGCTTGACCACTGATAAATTTACCTAAATAAATTCTAAGGAATTTAAGGTGATAAAACTTTTGTTATAGCTAAGTAAATTTTCACAGCAATGAAAGGATAAGACACCTGCAAGATACTTAATTTTCTGAAAAATTTTAATCTTCTGAAAAAAGCATGGGAAGCTACTATAAGCATGAAAGGTTTTTGGCCAATTGGATTATACAGAATTCAAAATGTGAATATTGCCCTAGAGTGGAGATCAGAGACTCATTCTAACAGCTGGGAGGCACTTTATTTTGGACTGTACTTTTCAGAGTCAAGAAAAGATGACAAAGAGAGATGAGCTGGCACGTGCATATGTAAGTGTGATCTAAGGATGATCGCTGTGATAAATAGTAAAGGACTTTCCCATCACTGCTGCTAACTCAGAAGAACTTTGATTTACAAGTAGACAGAATACATTTTAAAGTCTTTTGCCCTCTGAACAACACAGACACATCACCAAAAAGCATCAGAGATAATAGAACAGATAATTTTTAAAAATTTTGAATTACACTACAGGTGGTTGAAATTAACCCCAAGCTCAATATTCTATATTAATCATATAGAAGAGGACAATGTAACAATGTTGCAGTAAGTAGGGTAAAGCTTCACAGAACTACACATAAGCAACACTGCTCTTTACTTTCAATGAAAGAAAAAATTTTAAATGATATTCACATAGTTAGCTCAGTAATTAATATCTAAAATATATGTCCTTATGTGATCTTTTAAAGTACATATTCATTCATTTTAAAGTAATTTTAAACCAAAGACCTACAAGAAGAAAATCCTACAAAATATTTGTAATTGAGACACTTATTCATGTTTTTTGAAGTTCATTTCTCAGAAAGGAGGTAAAAGGGGAAAACTGAAATCAAGAGCTGATCTCTGACTGAACTTATCCAAAAACAATTTTAAGTAAAAGATTCATCTAATACCAGAAAACAAATGTCAATAAAATGCCCGTTCTTTATTGCTTGTTCAATATAAAAGTACCTTAATGTAATACTAAGTCAGATATTAAAACTAACAAAAGTAAAGTAAGTCAGAATTAACATTCCTATAGCAACCTTAGTTTCCTCCTACTCACAATACATATCCTGGGAATCTTTTTTTTTTTCTATTAGGACATAGATTAAAGAAGTAAAAATAATATTTTGTGTTATGAAATACAAATAATATTTTATAATTCAGCTAGCATGGTTTTATAAAACTAGAACCTGCTTTATTAATATCAAGAAACAATAGATCTTTTATCTTTTATAATAACATTTTATTTTAAAAAAAACTTTATTTTATATTCAAGTATAGTTGATTAACAATGTGACAGTTTCAGGTGGACAACAAAGGGACTCAGCCATATAATATACATGTATCTATTGTTTCTGATACGTGTATAAGAAACATTCTTTTTGTTTTGTATTTACTCTTTCCTGTTAAAAGTCAAAAGACTTTAAAGTATTTTACAGTCAATAACACAGTAGCTAACATACAATACATGATTTTATATGAATATAAGATTTAAGAACAAATGATATGATTGTAATAACCCAGTGATTGAAAAGGAAGCAGAATGGGCCTGATTCTAAGAGCAGTAGACGCATGTGAGAAACTGGGCTCCTAGGTGCCATACTTCTGATAGCATTTTGCTATCACAGATACATTGCACACCAGGCTACCTGCACTTAATGTCTTCAAAAGACAGCACAACTCTCAAGGACAAAAGCTAAACATCAATAAAAAGACGCAGTGCTTCAGGAAGTGAATGCCTGTGACGGTACTTGTTCCACCCACAGCTCAGCCCAGCCCACCACTCAGGAAGAGGGTGGCGCTGACGGAATTGGAAGCGCCCCCGACCCCATGACAGTGTCAGTCTACAGGCGCCTGGAGCCTCCAGAGGACGTCTGGCCCAAGGACATACCCAGCTAGGGCTTGGTTCGGCAACCAACAAACTGGTCTCTTCTAAGACTTGGATCATCCTAAGGTCTAATACACAAGGGCACAATCAGTGCATATGAGAGGAAAAAAAAGTTTCCATGATGAAAAATTTAAGGAAATGGTTTATGCTAGGTCTTTTCAGTGCTCTTAAAAGTTAATACATATTCCCTAAGTTACTTGACCACGGAACACACCTTTGGAAGAAGTGTATTATAGGAAAGTACACTTCCCTAGCGTATACTTAGAGAAACACTGTGTTAGAGAACACAGGGAAGATTAGGCTGGAAAGGAATGAAGCAGAAAAGAGAGAAGGTTCCAGAGAGAAACCTTGTAGGTCAGAAACAAGGTCCTAGAGATGCCACACAAGCTCATGGTTCAGACTTCCAGCTCTATTATTGCTGCATCACACTCTGGGTACATGTCATATGTCATAATTACCATCATCAACAACAAAGACTCATGGAAGGAAAGCATAGTCTCATGACAGGCTTCAAATGACTCAGGACAACAAGTACATTCTGAAGCTCTTAGAATGAGGGAGTCCTTATTCCAAAAAGGGAAATAAATGACGTTGAGTTTCCAGATGTGACATTAAAAAAAAAAAAATACATTTGCTTGAGATTGGGAGATTTCTGAAGATAGTGTAAAGACAACGAATTATAGGTGGTTTTCACTGGGCTCTTAGAAATTGTGAAGTCACAGAATAAAATCTTTTATCAGAGTAAATATATATAAGAATGTACTACATAATACCCTGCATTCTAAATCTATGTGTGCCTGGCAGGCTACAGTCCATGCGGTTTCAGAGACTTGGACATGACTAAGCGACTAAGCACAAATATGATATATATATATATAATATATAATTATATATATTATAATATAATATAGCTTTATATATATAGCTATATATATTTTATATATATATAGCTATATATATAGCTATATAATATATTTTATATATATATATATAGCTATATAATATATTATATATATATATAGCTATATAATATAATATAGCTTTCTTCCCAACTTAAGAATTCTAAACGTAGGGATTATATCTTCAGTACATACATTCTCCCTAGAGGACCCAGTGGATGTTCCTTCACTTTAAGACAAAGTGAATCATGTTTATTAAATCATGTTGTAAGGAAGTAACAGCACAACCATGACCTCAAGAAAGTAATATTTTCACAGGGGCTACAGAAGGCAGAGTTTATTTGTTGGTTAAGACTTATAAGAAAATTACATAATAGAAATACAACCATTTTAACCCTCCCCTTTTGTCTGAGGTCTGAGTTGCATCTCATGAGGCTCCAGCTGGAAACCAATCTCTTTTAGCATATTATTAATGATAAATAATCCTAAATTCCAAACAGAGATTGAGAAATCTCAGTGGGAAACACCATTTTAAATTCTCAGTACATGTTTGCTACTGTAATGAGAATGTTCTTACCATATATATAATATGTCATTTGTCGATAAAGACATATAATTTGCCTCTTATCTTAATAATGAAATCAATTATCCTGTCAACATTAATTTTCAGATAAAAATAGCTATAAAATAAGAAGTCATCTGGGTTCTGTAGAGTATGAAACTCATTAAATTTAAAATATAGATATAACTTCCTGTCCTCACTACTACAAACAAATTAATGGGAGAAGGGAGGGAAATCTACCCAGAAATTAATTAATGGGGAAAAGTGAAAGAATGTATCAGTCAGCTGATGGCTCCCAAATATTGCATAACAAATCATCCCCAAATTGTGATATGAACTGTAAAGCATTTATTTCCAGCTCATGTCTCTCACATTGACAGGTATCTGGCTAATCTCGGCTGGGTTCAGGTAGGCTGGCTGACAAGCTATGGATGAGGTGCATGTCTGCTCCCCAGATCTCTCAACTTCCTTAGACCTCTGCATATCTGAAGCAGGTTTCTCATATGATGAAAGGCAGGAATGTGAAAATTAAATTAACTTTCAAGCCTTTGTCCACAAAACATCTACTGACATCTCATTGGCCAAATGAATTCATATGTGCAAGTCTACAAGCTAAGGTTGGAAATACTATCCACACATCATGAGACCATAATCAGAATACAGATATTTAATGCTACTATTTGGAAGTGAAGAATTGAGATCAGTAAACCCATCCACCAACTGGATGATATTATATGTATCACACACACACACACACACACACACACACACACACACACACACACACACACACACACAAACACAGGAGATATCCAGGGTTAATGATATATCATCTGGTTTATATCTCTGTTAATCATGTCTTTCTCTTCTTTTGGTATCACATCTTCTATTTGACACATATATGCATCTGCTATTCGAATGTTTTGTCTCTCCAATTTTCATATGTTGAAATCCTAATGCACAAGGTGACAGTTTTAAGAGGTGAGACCTTTGGAAGGTGATGAGGTCATGGAGGTGGTACCCTATTGAGTGGAACTGATGCCTTTATAAAAGATCTCATGGAGCTCCCTAGCCCTTCTACCATATAGAGGTACAATAACAAGACTGTGACCCAGAAGAGGGCCCTCACTCGATCATGTGGGCACCCTGACCTTGGACTTCCAGCCTCCAGAACAGTGAGAAATATGTTTTTGCTGTTTACAAGTCATCCAAGGTATGGTAATGTTACAGCATCCCTACCAGACTAACATATCATCCTATAGTCATCCTACAGTCTGGACTTCAGAGTGGCTTCTGGACCTGTGAGATGTCTCCAAGACAGAGGAAGTAGCTAGTCTAGATCTGGGAAAACTCCTCTTATATCTGCCACTGTTTCTGCCAGGTTCTTAACAGGGACTCTTCAAGTGGCCCCAGAGCCCTAGTAACTGGCTTGGGCTGCCAAATATTGCCTTTAACTTACATGTTCTCCTCCTTTGCTATATATATATATATATATATATATATATATATGTATATTTATAAAAGCAGGCCAAGGGTAAGGGAGCAATTTCTATGGCCTTAATTCCTGTAAAATCAGTGTGTAATTACAAGAAGTTTAAAAGTTCAGCATACTTCCAATCAATATTTCCCTAGATGTAGGTTTGGCCGGACTTCTTTCTTCCCTGAACTAATGGATCTTCATTTTCCAACAAAGTATGCTTCAAAGAATAAACAAGAACTATCTCAGTTTTAGTTCATTCCTACAGAATTATTTTTTTTTAAAAATTAATCTATCACAAGTCCATTTTTACTTGCTGATACCTGGAAAAATGAATCATCTAAGCATAAGGAGTGAATGAATCTTTTAAGTCAAGCATATTCCTGATGAAAAAATGAATCATCTAAGCATAAAGAGTGAATGAATCTTTTAAGTCAAGCATTTTCCTGATGGTACAAACCTACACTTCATGATACTTAATGAAATCATTCATAGGGAAACAGTTCTATTTCATATATGTGTGTGTGTGTGTGTATACATGTGTGTGTATATATATGTATATACACACATATATATATAGTATAGGAATTACTTTCATCTCAGAAGAAATTTTATTGCAAAGATATAATGGAATCAAAGTCCCCTTACTTAATATTTCCAAACACCCAGGTTTTGTGTCTCAGCATATAAGCTGCCTCTTCTTTCTCTGATTTTATGAGTGGGGAAACAACTGGCCTTCCTCTGAGTTCCCATTCTTCTGTTGTTATTTTTTTTCCTTCCCTATTCCTTTCTTTCTATTCTTATAACTCTTTGTTGCTTGCCTATTTTGACTCCACTGTACCACTAAAATCTCATGAAAGGCAAGATTTACATTTAACTCAACTTTAAATACAGTTTAACATCTGATAGAATGCATATGTATACAAATAATTGTTAGAGGATGACTTCATAAATTAATTTGTTGCCTCTTCTCTGTCATAATGCCCTTCTTGAAACAACGGCACTAAAAGGTCAAAAAGAAAAGTATCAGCTATGTGTTGCACCTTATCTATAAAAATACAGCTTTAATACTTCTGCCCTAAACTTTCTAACATTGTTGTTACATAGAACTGAAGTACATTAATTAAATATTATGAAGAGATTCTCTTACTTTTTAGGCAGGATTCGCTCTGTCTAAAAATCATTCTCTGCTCTCCTCCCACTTGACACTGCAAAATCTTACATGTCCATCCAACTCCTGCATATCCATCTCAACTGTCACCTTCTCTGTGGCTGGGACCTCATCTGGATCTCCCTACCTAATTAAATTATAGCACTTTATATTATGCTTATTTGTTATTATATAAATCTCCAAGGAAAACAAGGACCATTCCACTTCTATTCTTGCCGATAACAACTATTCCAGTGCATGCCTGAGAATAAGGGTCCAGTGAATGTAAAACAGCATTTCTGACAAGAGTTGCATCAGTTCTTCAACTGCAGCTTGAATGGGCCACAGTTTCATTAACATTAAAAAGTAGTTTAAAAACTGCTACTTAAGTTCCAATACTTTGTAATATAGACCACTATCACCATTGTCCATCATAGGACATTTTAGAGTATTAGGCAGTGCATTTGGGATCGCTACTGCAACAGAGTGATCCCACTTTCTCATTTCTATAATAGTGCTAAGCTTAATCATGACCCGTTTGTACTTTGATGCCTATGAAGGGCTTAGCTTTGCAAGAAAATAGCTTGCAAATGTTTCTAAGAACTTCCATTTATTTTGGCTCATCTGATCAGCATATCCGCTCTTGATATGGGGTGGTGTAAACCTGTCATTCATTTCTCCTTTATTATGACAGCTGGTACTATTTGGCAACTACCCTGTTCAAATTAACCCTAAAAAAGCAATTTTTCACATTTAAACTAAGTCTGTGCCTATGTCCACTCCCAAATAATTGGCTAAGAAGTTTAAATGCTCTTACTGAGTGAATTCATTTGTTCTAAATAAAACTGAAAAGCAAATAAACTAAAAGTTGCTTTGACATTTTTTTAAACTAAATTGGCAGCATTGTGTAAAACACCAAGTGAAACACTAAATATATTTGGTATCTCCCTGTCTTTGTTCTTTCAAATGCATTGCACACTAGGCATGAATAATCCAGAAGACTTTTTATACTCTACTTGACCTAAAGGAAGACTCAAAGTCATAATTCTAAAACGTTAATGACTGGTAAAGAGACACCTGACCAATTATTTTCTGGTTAAGGCAATCCTTGATCCCAGCCTCTGTCTCTGTGAATGGAGAGTTCATCTCATTGTTTTAATCACATCAAGAGTAGGGCATTGGCTAAACAAATATGCATGATTTATAAAGGCAGCCATATTTTAGTGATACAAAGCGAGCCATCTAGTGTTTAATGGGGACCTTATGTTCAGAGGCCTCTTCAATTTATTATTTTTTCTGTTACATTGTAGACTAGAAACCCAACCTACTAAAAAAAAATAAGCTGAGAGACATAATCAAAGAATCAAAAAAAATTCTATAATTATGAATAAGTGCAAATCATGTACTAGTATCATAGCTCATAATAGACATTGATCAATTTTAACCATTATTCATCATCAGTACACTTTGTACTCTGTCTGGATCTCCGACTTCTGACAAAAACTATTTGTACTATACAAAATTCAGCTGCAACTTCCTAAGAAACTTTAATGGTGTTCTAAGAACACTGTGTATGAACAAAAACTCACCTTTCCCTCTTAGCATTCTATTAGGAAAATCTCCTAAGTCCTCTTAAAGAGAAACATATTTGGGAACTTAAAAATATATATATATATATAGAATGGTCTTCCTTTTATTTTCTTCACTCTCTGGTCTATGGTAATTAATGTCGACTCAATACCACACTCAATCATCTATCTCCCTTGGGACAGTACTTTCAATTATACCTTTTATTTCATCCAAGAATGTCTGTTCTCATTGACCACTGCACTTTTTATCTGCGGATTTATGATAATCTAATGCACATCTCCTCACAGGCTGAATGGCCTTATGAATCCTTATTGTTCTTATACCAGAAGAGAAGTGAAAAACAAAATTAGCTCCTGCAGAAGACAGGAAGGAAATCGCATTTGTTTAACACAGTGAGAGGCCTTTCACTACCTGCCCAGTGGCCTTGACCACTTCACTGCCCTGGCCTCTCAATGTGCTGGCTGCCCTTGCCAGGCTGCTCCTGTCTGATAAGACGTGCCCACTCCCTGGAGAGCTATTGAGAGCTGAGGGTGAGAGGCAATGCGATCTTAGGGTTACGTTTTCAAAGGTTTGTGAAGGAAGTAAGACATTTACATGCTATCGGTATTCTTTTCTGAAGAAATCCTACAGGTTAAAGAGGAACTGCTATTGACTGCAAAGACTGGGCTTAAAAAAGAAAAAAAATAAGCCTCTAGCTTGTTTATAGGCATTTTGCCTTTACTTTCCAGCTAGGATGTACATGATTTGGTTCCTATTTCAGAGATACACAAATTATAGTGGCATGTTATTAACTTAACCAACATGAAAAATTGCATACATATATTTTCCAATCATTCTCAGTTATGCAGCTGAATACAAGGCTCGATCTAGTGCACTTCTATCTTCCTACAATATTGGAAATAAGTTACTGTTATGCATGTTCTCACACATGAACAAGTACAGCAGACTTCATCTTTGTTTAATTTTCTTGTGTGCCTAGATAGCACATAAAATTATCAAGTTAATAATTACATTAATATTTATTTACATAATTTATTTACAACCTATCTAGTACCCAAGAGGAACTAAGGTGCCTTGCATTAATAATTACATTGAAAATATCTGCCAAGTTTTCAATAAACTGTTAATGTTGACACAGTCACATTTTTCTAATATAAGAATCCAGAACCCAGGGATTTTTTTTATTGCATTAAGGATGAATATTATCCAAAACAGCAATGAATAGTGTTTGTAACTCACTCACTTTTCTCTACGTGTAATGGAAATAAGCTTTAAATAAACTGTGATGGTGGGTACAGACAAGACAATTTCTAGTTAGAAAAAAGGCTTTATGCTATAAGCCTGTTTGTAAATTTGATTCTTGGAATTCAATTTTATTTTTTCCCTCAAAAGAAATGCTGGTAGATTGTGTGCAGGCTTCAATTAGCCAGCATGGCTTGCTCACTCCTTGGTGTCTTCAAAATAGTATATAGTAATTTTACATTCCACTGGATGGATCGTATTTAAGGATGTTCTATAGAAAAATATATCTGAATTTCCAATTTAGGAAAGAAGGAACACGTTCTCTTTTGAACTGGGTATGGTGGTACCCATATGGTGGTGTCAAGAGAGTATTGAAAGAGGGGATCCCTCTGTATCTAATAAATACTATGGCAACAGGCACCACATGGCAGGGGGTTGAAAAGATAGCCAGAAGAGAGATATCTGTTGGCAAATTGTTAGCTCTATGTTTACTTAGGAGAAAGTATTCTTTAGGTCAAAAGCTCCCACGGCATTCAGAACTGTGGAACAAACATGCAGAGGACTCTTGCTGTCCATTTATATATGCAGATCATACATAATTCAGACACTATCTGTATGGAGCGTCATGCCAAGATTTGATGCACAGAAATTCATAGAAAAAAATTTTCCAGTAGGAAGCAATCTAAGAAGCCATGTAGTTTAGTCTTCTCATTTTATAGATAGGAAAAATCTCTCATTTTACTGACAAATTACTTTTTCTTCTGATAATTTAATTTTAGTACTTAATAATTTTTCACTGTCTACAGCCTATCTCTGATTCATGGCCCCCAAGCCAGGTAGTGGGCATCTACTATAGAAAAGTAAATCTCTATAAGGGATGGGAGAAAAAAGGGAAAAGCATATCCCTCATTCAAGGAGAAAAGTATCCAGAATACAGACAGGAATTTATGTTTAGTAAATTTATGCCATGATTAAAAGGTTGCTAAACAAAGTAGGGAAAGGGGAATGACTTATCTACTTTTCTATCTCTTGCACTCTATTTGCATTGAGAAGGAACACAATACAAATGTTTGTGAATGGAATTTAGAAAGATAAGACCCAAGAAGTTAAATGGCTTTTCTAAAAGCTCAACCATGCTATAGAAATCCTGGGTCAGTAACTGAATCTTACATCCAGTTCTCACTCTGCTATAGAATAGTGTATTTTCTAACTTTCCCAAGTTAATGTGAGAGATTATAGTATTGGCTCCAGTAAGCTCCTTGAAACTTGACTACTGCTCTTTCTGTCCACATGTAGAATCTATTCACCTCTCTCTTGAACTTTGATTAACTGTCGAACTTGCTTTGACCAAGAGAATGAGGCAGAAGTAACATTATGCAGCTTTTGATGCTGGGCCTTAAGAACCTCTGAATAGTCTGCTTTTGCTGTCTTGAGAATGTCATGTAGGAAGATGTACTGCCTTCTGGAGCCAGCAACAACTGAAAACCTTGTAAGGGAGGCCTTCTTGGACTTTCCAGGCCAGTAGATGCCCCAGTTGAATGCAAGTTGAATAAATAAGCCTAAATACAGAACTTCTAAACACAGACCTAATAAAAGAGACAATAAATTCATATTTGATGGATTTTCAATCCTTAGAACTGGTCTTATTACAGACTTGCAAATTTTGCTCATGTGATAGTATTAGTGGCCAACAATAATATCACTGTAATCAAGATGGTTCTTTTCTCCTTCCTTTCCCTCAGTTTTGCTTTCTGTCTTTGGCTCATGCTTCTCCATATTCCTGTTAGCTTCTCTCTCTTCAGTTCTTTGAATTCATCCATGGCCCAGTCCATGTCCTACCTCATACATGAACTGTTTCATGATTTTAACTTTCTTTGTATAACTTTTAGTCCTAATTATCATTTTTTCTTTTTATGACTTCTAGTTGACTATTAATCTCTCAGCTTCTTCCTTACATTTCCCTCCCACTAACTTTCCACACAGATGGTAGGCATCATGCCATACTCTTATCCTTTTTCTCTGATGGCACTCAGTAAGCTCCTGTAGTTCAGGGATCACGACAAAGTACATCTGAGAATACCCAGTGCCTGGCACAACACTAGCCCAAATAAACAATGAGTATTTGATCACCTGAACTGGAAATAGATGTTCAGTAAATATTCACTGAACAATTGGGTCCTGTTATCATCAATGTTTTAGAAAAGGCAAAGGAACCAGAGATCAAATTGCCAACATCTGCTGGATCATCAAAAAAGCAAGAGAGTTCCAGAAAGACATCTATTTCTGCTTTATTGACTATGCTAAAGCCTTTGACTGTGTGGATCACAAGAAACTGTGGAAAATTCTGAAAGAGATGGGAATACCAGACCACCTGATCTGCCTCTTGAGAAACCTGTATGCAGATCAGTTAGCAACAGTTAGAACTGGACATGGAACAACAGACTGGTTCCAAATAGGAAAAGGAGTACGTCAAGAATGTATATTGTCACCCTGCTTGTTTAACTTATATGCAAAGTACATCATGAGAAATGCTGGGCTAGAAGAAGCATAAGCTGGAATCAAGATTGCTGGGAGAAATATCAATAACCTCAGATATGCAGATGACACCACCCTTATGGCAGAAAGTGAAGAAGAACTAAAGGGCCTTTTGATGAAAGTGAAAGAGGAGAGCGAAAAAGTTGGCTTAAAGCTCAACATTCAGGAAACTAAGATCATGGCATCTGGTCCCATCACTTCATGGGAAATAGATGGGGAAACAGTGGAAACAGTGGCTGATTTTATTTTTCTGGGCTCCCAAATCGCTGCAGATGGTGATTGCAGCCATGAAATTAAAAGACACTTACTCCTTGGAAGGGAAGTTACGACCAACCTAGATAGCATATTTAAAAGCAGAGACATTACTTTACCAACAAAGGTCTGTTTTGTCAAGGCTATGGTTTTTCCAGTAGTCATGTATGGTTGTGAGAGTTGGACTATAAAGAAAGCTGAACACCAAAGAACTGATGCTTTTGAACTGTGTTGTTGGAGAAGACTCTTGAAAGTCCCTTGGACTTCAAGGAGATCCTACCAGTCCATCCTAAAGAAGTCAGTCCTGAGTGTCCATTGGACTGATGTTGAAGCTGCAACTCCAACACGTTAGCCACCCAATGTGAAGAGCTGACTTATTTGAAAAGACCCTGATGCTGTGAAAGACTGAAGGCAGGAGAAGAAAGAGACGACAGAGGATGAGATGGTTAGATGACATCACCGACTCAATGAAGATGAGTTTGAGTAGATTCCTTTAGTTGGTGATGGACAGGGAGGCCTGGCATGCCATGGTCCATGGGGTCATGAAGAGGTGGACAAGACTGAGTGACTGAACTGAACTGATCATCAGTGTGGGGGCTTCCCTGGTAGCTCAGTGGTAAAGAATCCACCTGCCAATACAGGAGATGTGTGCTCAATCCCTGGCTCAAGAGGATCCCCTGGAGAAGGAAATGGAAACCGACTCCAGTATTCTTGCTTGGGAAATCCCATGGACAGAGGAGCTTGGTGGTCTACGGTCCATAGGGTCACAAAAGAATCGGACATGACTTAGCCACTAAACAACAACAATAATTAAAGTGGACCCTGAAGTAGAGAGAAATGGAGGTGTAAGAAGATGGATCTCCTGAACATCAGTTTCTCTTTGTGTATCATGGATGAGAAGCATCTGTTCTCAGGGAGATGGAGTGTAAGCAAGTCAAGGGTAAGATGTTGTGATTGTGTGTTTTTGTATTTTGTCACTTTCTATGTTTTTGCTTCTTTGTTTCTATGTGTTTTCCCCCAGCAATGGGAAGTCAAGAGTCTACAGATGAAATATGTAGTTGCTAGGAAGGAGATAAGGGAGCCCTTTGAGTCAGGTTGAAAGTCTGTGACTCACAAGTAGGGTGCTAAGGCTGACAGTTCTATAAACCAGGAGCCAAAGGTACTGATATTTCTGCAATAAAGACTACTAAGAGGATGCTTTGTTGTTCTTGGGGATGATATATTTCTCCATTATACCACCATCTTAATCTACTACTGGCATTTTAATGTAATTTAATGTAATGTACTATTATCTTCCTCTTTGTCACCACCTGGTATTTTAATGTAATGTAGAAATAAAAATATTCTGCAATTAAGGGATACCATACTAAGTGTTATTTGCTTCTAGAAAGGCAGAATGATAGGTTAGAGCACGAAAGAAAAGAGAGGAAGGAAAAGAAAAGAAAAAGTATAAGAAAATGGAAACAACATTTGAAGCTGTTAAACAATCCTTCCTTAGGTCCTAAGCCTCTAAGAAATGTAAAGAATTAATTACAGAAAGACTCGGTGATACAAGTCCTTCATATAACTCAATAAGTGGCCAGGAAACATAATTGAACTCGTTTATAATTGAATATCCTGCCATTGGGGCAGATTTAAAGAAGGGTAAACTTAAAGACACATAACAATATTAAACATTCGTTTGTCTTCTTACTGCTGTGATAAACCATTCTTTTTTACAGAGAGAACTAAGAGCAGAACTAAGGCTCTTTTTTACAAAGCAGGGGCTCTCTTAAGGCAGCAACAGGAATTGAATAGTACATGATTTGTACTCAGGACTCTAAATTTAAATAATTATAATATCTGAAAGAAAAGCGCATCTTAACTCCTTCAATGTTTTATTATATCTGACAAGTTCAGTTAAAGGGCACTTATCTACTGGTGCATTATGCGTCATACATTCTGCACACTCATTAAAAATAATGAGAATGTATTTAAAAGTCATTGCCCAGAGAATCTTTGGGGACGGGGTATGGAAAGAGGTAAGAGGCAACAGATTGTTATTTCAGCATCTATCTGTTTTATCAGCCCTTAGGAAGAGAAAAGAAAAGTAACAATCTTAAGCTGATATTCTTTAACAATAAAGATCATACAATTACTGAACAACAGGCAGATGAAATGTGTTCACACCTCTCCGTATACTTTCAAAGTGAAACGGACTCTTGCGGCAGAGTCACATGTGTGGTATTTACTCTGATAACAGCTGGAAAAGTCAGCCACAATCAATTAAGGCAGTGCATATTTCCCCCTTAATCTTTAAATATCCTTTACAAAATGAACGCGTTTCCTTATCTTACACTGAATGTACCTTAACGAATATACAGGTCACAGGCATTGGGGTAATTAGGCAAATCAAGGTCATCCCCCGAGCTTTGTAACCACCTTCTTATCCAGCTGCTCCATATCAACAGCTGGCATGAATTACGGGTAACATTTGGCTAACTGGATAATAAGAAGGATATAGTCCGTGGTTGGTCACAAGATTCCTCTTTCTGCGCCGTTTAAACATGTATATTCAGGAAACGCTTCCTTTTTGCTAGTCTCCAGAAGCCTAATCAGGGCGGCAGTGGCCACTAATAAGACGTATGTCTTCTGCTCTGAGAGTACGGTTGGGTCTCATGGCTCTTCATCCTTAACTTTGCAAGAGAATGTAATTAGGCCCTGGTCCTCTGAAATGGCAGGAGAGCTTCTTTTCAGCACAGAACACTCCTCCTTCCACCATTTTACAAACTCCAACAAAACCATCCTTGTGATAAAACCCATTAAGTATTTTCACTCTGACACCTGGAAGTCATACAACTGGGCAAAATGGCCAGCACTTCCTCCAGCTGTTTTGATAATGCTGAACCAGGGCATTTATCATCACCTATTTTATCAAGACTAGATTTTGCTGACAAGGGTTCAGTAAAATTCTTTTAGGTATGAGTACTGCCCAGGGAGTAGCTGATGACTATTAATCCCTCAGGCTTGTGGGCTCTTGAGCACATTTTAAAAACTGGCAGAGATTAAGAGCCTGGTCTTTTAGTACACAGCACGAGTGAAAGGGTGTTAACGCTTATCTCAGTGACATGGAAGTCTTACTTTAAAAATATTTCTGATTTTCACAAACAAACCTCTTTTGGTAAGGAGCAATATCTCTATGACTCCTTTTCTGCCATCTTTAAAATGAAATGAATGGGAACAACGAAGCCTGGTGGCTTTGTGACAGTACCTGAGGATCACTTTCTTAGGAGCTTTGCAAACTTTGACCTGTGTTCAACAGAGCAGAATGGGGATGGTAGAGTGTGGCCCATGCACTGGGCCAAGTATAGGACACCTTCCCTGTGGCATTTCATGTTGGAGATAAAGTTTGTTGTTGTTCAGTCCCTAAGTCATGTCCCACTCTTTGTGACTCTATGAACTGCAGTATGCCAGGCTTCCCTGTCTTTCACTGTCTCCCGGAGTTTGTTCAAACTCATGTCCATTGAGTCAGCGAAGCCATCCAACCATGTCATCCTCTGTCATCCCCCTCTCCTCCTACCTTCAATCTTTCCCAGTATCAGGGTCTTTTCCAGTGAGTCGGCTCTTCACATCAGGTGGCCAAACTACTAGAGCTTCAGCTTCATCAGCAGTCCTTCCAATGAATATTCAAGATTGATTTCCTTTAGGACTGACTGGTTTGATTTCCTTGCAATCCAAGGGACTCTCAAGAGTCATTTCCAGCAACATAATTTGAAAGCATCAGTTCTTCATTGCTCAGCCTTCTTTATGGTCCAACGCTCACATCTGTACACGACTACTGAAAAACCACAGCATTGACTAAAGGGGTTTTTGTTGGCAAAGTGATGTCTCTGCTTTTTAATACACTGTCTGGGTTTGTCATAGCTTTTCTTCCAAGGAGCAAGTCTCTTTTAATTTTTAGGCTGTAGTCACCATCCACAGTGGTTTTGGAGCCCCAGAAAATAAAGCTGTTACTGTTTCCAATTTTTACCTATCTTGAGGAGGATTTAAAGAGTCTCTTGATGAGGGTGAAAGAGGAAAGTGAAAAAGCTATTTTAAAACTAACATTCAGAAAAATAAGATCATGGCATCTGGTCCCATTACTTCATGGCAAATAGATGGGGAAAACTAAGTGTAACTGCAAACAAATGTCAATAACCCAATCTTCTAAGCTTCTCTAAAAGTATCTCCCTTTGGTATATGTCTAAATCTACAAGTTACAAGATGGCACATAACACATTTTGAGCACAATCAAATTGAGTGTGGAAATTTTAAAGCACAATCGAGTTGGGACTGAAAAAGTCAAGTACAATTGAGTTTGCCTAAATGGATCAGGTGTAATTGAGTTGAGTAACTGGATTGAGCCCAGCACTGGCCCTTTGCCAAAATGAGGGGCACGTGGCGAAAGGGATGCAATTCAATTGGGCCTGAAATTTTCATTGAATACTTTTCACAGAGCAAGAAATTGTTTGTAGAATTAAAAAAATAAAGTTGAAAATGTGATTATTGGAGCTAGTCAGCTATGGGTACTAAGTCATCCTACAGGACTTATGACACTCTTTATAACTAAACCATTATTTCAATGGTTTTCAAATTTGAGGGAGCATTGGAACCATCTGGCTGCTGCTGCTGCTAAGTCACTTCAGTCGTGTCTGACTCTGTGTGACCCCATAGACGGCAGCCCAGCAGGCTCCCCCATCCCTGGGATTCTTCAGGCAAGAACACGAGTGGGTTGCCATTGCCTTCTCCAATGCATGAAAGTGAAAAGTGAAAGTGAAGTCGCTCAGTCGTGTCCGACTCTTAGCGACCCCATGGACTGCAGCCTACCAGGCTCCTCTGTGCAGGGGTTTTCCAGGCAGGAGCACCGGAGTGGGTTGCCATTGCCTTCTCCAGAACCATGTGGAGTGTATGTTAAAATCCATCTTTGGGCTCCACCCCTAGAGTTCCTGATTTCTTAAGTCTTCCGGGAGCCTGAGAATTCGCATGTTTAACAAATTCCCAGGTAGTTCTACACTGCTGGTCTGAGTCCATACTTTGAGGACCACTGTTCTAACAAGTTATGGTAGCCAAGACTGAAACATTTTTAAAGGTACTATAAACTACATTAATATTTCAAAAATGACTTTAGTATTTTAAAAGATACTGCTACTTATTTTTATATGTCTTTACAAATAAGCTGTACAACTAGATCATGCAAATGTCTTCACGATCATTTAAATGACCTAAACTGTCACTTACATTTAATACTAACTATTCCTACCTTCATTGTCTGATGTGTAATTAGAAGTTGCTAGAGTTCTGATATCTAAGGAACTCTCTGAATATTTTTTGTTTGGTTTAAAATGATTGTAGTAGGATGGATAATGCATTAAATACAGATTAGGTATAGATTAGGGGTAATAGCTCTTTCAGTGATACCTTTTCTAGCTTTCTATATTATCCTTTTTAATAATGCATAGCTTTCGGTTATTCAGTCAACAAATATTTACTGAGTACACAGTGTCCACCAGACACAGGAAATAACAATAGGAGCCAACATTATTGGACCATGAGTTAGCATCTATGTTTAATTAATTCTCATAACAACCCTACAAAGTGGGTACTATCATTGTCCTTATTTAACAAATGAAGAAATTAAGGCACCAAGAAATTGAGTAAGATTGTGAGAGAGTGGTTCACATTGAGGCCATGAGACCCTCAAACTTGGACTCTTAATTGCTATTTGTTCTTAAGGTGATTCAGAGGCATGGTAAGGGGAGTTCTGAATATAAATGGAAAACTAACTGGAACCCCATATCCCAGATTTGGGAGTTCAAGCAGGCTCTGTAATTAAGTATCTTAAGGAATTGAATGGTGAAAGAAAAGGGAGGGGGTGTTCTAAGCAGAGGGAAGTCTCACAGGAAATATTTGGCATGGAGAGGGCTCTGGTAACGTCTTAAACAAGTGAAAAAAAGCCTGGCATGGCTCTAGAGTAGAGACAAGGAACAACAGTGGTAATTACTGGCTCATAAATCAGCTTGGGAGGCATGAAAGGAATACACTTCTAGGCCAAAAATAACTGTTTCTTCTCCAAACCTGTTTATATATCTTCTATTTCTAGCCACCCAAACTCAAAACTTGGGAGTTTCTGATATACCTCATTCTATTACCCCAACATCTATCAGATGCTAAAACCAAAGTTTTCTATCTCCATTCCCAATGACTGGGATGTCCTAACTGTGCACTTAAATATCTCTCACTGAGATGAGCAATGCTGATAACAAGTAACATTTGCTGAATCCCATTGCATGTGCCTGGTTCTAAGTACAACATACGTATCTCATTTAACGCTAATAGACAATCCCTTAAGTAGATAATAATCTGATCCCCATTTTTTAATGTGGAGTGGGAGCACAGAGAAGTAACTTACCCAAGGCCACTCAGTCAATCAGGATCCAACCCAGGTCTGGCTAATATCAGATCCCAAGCTCCTAACTATTACATTCTAGTGAATTGCAATAGTTTTAAGCAGGAATCTAATACCTCTTTGTCCCTTCCAAACACTGTTTCTCATGTTAGCTCCTTGATCAGTAATCTACTAGGGTGGGCTGTTTAGTATCTCCTTGATGTATTTTGTATTTTTCAATCTCAGTATTTAAACTTGCTTTTTCCTTCTCTCTTGTGGGTCTGCATTTTGAAATCCTACTCAATCATCAAAATTCTTCTCAAGGACCATTATGTTTTTATAAGTATTTTTGATCCCCAACTTTGAATCCAAACACTTCAGTTGTATAATTTGATCAACCCACTCTTTTTGTCTTTATGGGCTAGACCCTTCTTGAGGACAGGGACACATTTTATTGACTCTGAAGTTCATCTAACAGAGTCTGGACTACTGGTTGAGTAGAAATGTAGGAAGAAGTAAACAGAGATTACTGTAGAAAGAGGCAGAAATGGAGACTGTGTCTTAGCCAGGATTCCATCTGATGTCAGAGAACCAAGTTACTTGAAGAATCTATGAACTATAGCAATGCGTTTTGGTTTCTGCATAATTATTTAAATTCTAAAACATAACTCATGCACTTTGGTTTGGGCAGAAAAATCATTCTGAAATAATCCTTCGATTTCTGCTACTTATCCACAAATAACCACTATAATATTCATTCTTCCTTAAGTACCTTGGTTAATTAAGCATTAGGTCATTTTGAATCAAATAGCCAAAGGGAATAAAATAATGTATCAGTTAAATGAGGTTCATCTAAAATTTCAAACTAAAACTCTTGCATGATTCATGATGTTAAATAATTTGACATTTGAGACATGAAGTTTTTATTTAGGAAGAAGATAGAGTAAACCATGAAGAAGTTTAGGCCATGTGTCATTTGCTAAGGTAGATACAGGGACTGGTAAATACTGTAGTGTTGGAATTTCAGCAGCTATTCAGGGAGCCTCCACATATGCCTGCATCATTCTTTTTCTCAGCAAAAGCAATGTTCCTAAGTGAAGGTCAGATCAGCATGACAAACATGGCTAACTTTTGGATTTCAATCATGCCAAGCAGGAACAACTTGCTTGCTTGAAATACAGTTAATCCCCCTTGCAGAGGCCAGCGCTTAATAGCAGGCAAACTTGGCAGGTAGAAATTATAAATACATCTGAAATTTTCTCAGCTTGTTTTACCCACCAGGAGTTGCTGTGATTTTCAGGATAATTTAAAGATAAGGCAGCAGGTCAGAACATGAAATGTTAAAGAGGTTAACAATGAAATGGCAGAATAGTTCTTTTTCCCCAGTAAATGAGACAGCCACATGCATGATACATACATGGCAAATAATCCAATGCTCTTTCTCTGAAGTCCTTAAAAATAAAGTCATGGGATACACAAAAAACTTTTCATTTTTCAAGATTTTTTCTAAACGGAACAATAGCTATATTTGACACTTGGCAAAATACAAAAAGAATTTTAGGTATCAAGGATGGAAGAAAATTTGCAGACCATGTCTGTCACAGAACAGATCAAACAAACCACCGAATAAGTAGCATAGTTTTCAAGTACAATCACAAACACAGCAGATTTATCTTCTGATTCTATTACCAACACTAATCTCAAAGTCCCTTTTGCAAAAATGTTCCTTGTGTAAACACTTCTTTAATAAACTCTCGCCCAGTAAGGGGATGAGAACATCAAAGGATCTTATGGACTAGGATTCTGGAAAGATCACCTTTGAAGCACAGATCTTTTGGTAAAAATACTAGAAAGAGCTAAATAGTGATGACGCTATTGTATAAATTCCCTTCATTTGATTTTCAACCCAGCCTGCTGCAGTTGGAAAGTTGGCTAAACGTGCCATCATACTTGTGATACTGACCAAATTGCTCAGGAAGGAAGGCTTGGGCCAGCAAATACAGGAATTCAGCACAGTTCTCTTATGTGGCAAGTCAGGAGAAATGATCAGGAAATGGATTCTGAGGCCTTTGAAATGACAGAGGGTCACATCTGAGAGACCATCCTGTATTGGGCCTTCCTGTGGAACTGCTGACCACACGCTCCCATGGCGCTGAGTGTTAAGACTTCACAGGAAGTGAATGATAACAAGGAAGTAAGGAAGATTTAACTGTCAGAAAACAGGCAGAGCAGTGCTGTTAAGAGGGTACAGAGCTCACGAAATAGCATGGCTTAACTAAAGGGAGAGGACAGTTCTTCAGAACAGGAAACCAATAAACAGTTTGTTTTCTTCAAAGGAGACAGAATCAGACAAAAGCAGGAAGTGCTGTCCTTCCTTCATCCTGCCAGGTTTTTAATGGAAAGTCAAGTGGGTGCATCATTCAAAATAAGGGAGGAGAAACTGAAATGATACCACCTTTGCTTTTTTTTTGAAAGAGAAACACAAAGATGCATCACGCCACACGCTCTTCATTCTGTGCTTTCGAAGAGTCCAATTCCACACTGAGTATTTCCCACTGAAAGAGCCTCATGCATGCCACACGTGACCGCTTTATAAACTTCCTGCAGAGTTCCTACTGTTTAGCATTCAAGACAGGTATTTGGGCTGGAAAAATAATATTATTCCATATTTTCCCAAAACAAAGATTCTGGGTCCCCACTACTTAAGTAAGCCTCAAAGGCACTTGCTTGCCTGTGGTTACATATTCCACATATTTGGATAGTTAAAAGTCACATAATTTTTAAAAAGACTATTTGCCAGGGGATTCCAAAAGAATGGATACTAGCCACATGCCCTCCAAATTTTGTGTAACATGGAAAATGATGAGAACAGAGAATTTATTTTCATTCATAATCTCATAGTTGCACAATTAATTTAATATGCTCCCTGGTGGGCTTGGGCTACAATGTCACTTTCTGGAATAGAAATCCAATTTCACTAAATTATATTAAATAAGAGTGAAAGAATATGTACAGGCTGCCTGGCTTGTAAATTTGGTTGGCTATACAAGTTTTGTTTGTAATTCAGTATTTTGTACCAGTGTACATTTTAAAATAATGAAAAAGAAAACAATGTTCAAAGTAGTCGCTAGTCCCAGGTAAGCCTGCCCAAATCTATTTACCCCATAATACCTATATAGTACTGTGTTTACAATACTACAGAAGTAGTAATGTACTAGAAGAAATAAGCATAGCTAACACACTGAGTACTGACCAGAAGCAACACTAAGAGCTTTGCATGTATTATCTCTTTCAATTGTCATAGCAATCTAATGATACAGATGAGGAAACTGAGCCTCAGAGTGATTTTGTGATCTGCTCTGGATCACACAGTAGGAAGTAAGGACAGAAGCTGAGCTTCAGAGACAATACTAAGTGCTAAGAAACCTAGGCATCCAGTTCTGACTGTGGGCCCATGGACAGCTTACTCAATCACCATCAGCCTCTGTATTCTTAGTTACAAAAGTAGAATTGGACTCACTGATTCTTTCAGCTCCCTTTAGTCCAAAAATTCTATTATTCCATTTGCTAACTTCTAGATATAACTGTGTTTGACTAAAAATGTATTCAGAGTTCCAAACTGGACTAAGATCAACATCCTTTTCCCCCTTATTGGGGTGGGGAGAGTGGGGGTTTGGGGGATGGGGAGAGCTTCTAGGAAGAGGAATTAGTGCATTTGGGAATTCTCATGGACATATGGAAAAGAGGTATAAAGAACTGTTCAATTGGGAATGAGGGACTCATTATGGCTTCAGTTTCTAGTTGGAATTCTGCTGTTGGGTTCTTCATGCCTATGGGCTGCCTGGGATATTTCTCTTTATATTCAGGATTTTACTCCTCCCAGGACCATAGCTTATTGGAATACAGAGTCAAAAGTTCCTTCCTTGTTCTCCTATCCCTGAAACAATATATAGTCCTACTGAGTTTTTTTTGTTTTGTTTTGCCTTTTTATCACCAGCAACCAAGAACTGAACAAGAAGTTTACGGGCCTCCTGCTATATATCCATGCTGCCTCCTTTGGCCTGCAAGTGTGCTCAGTCATGTCCGACTCTTTGTGACCCTGTGGACTGGGGCCCACCAGGTTCCTCTGTCTATGAGATTTTCTAGGCAAGAATACCGGAGTGCATTGCCATTTACTTCTCCAGCAGATATTCCTGATCCAGGGATTGAACCTGAGTCTCCTGTATTGCAGGCAGATTCTTTACCACTTGAGTTATCAGGGAAGCCCCTTTTTATTTTGTTCTCTTTTACTTTGACCCTTGTAGAAAAAAAGATCAAGGTCTTTGGATAAATAAAAGATGGAAGAAAAGAATCTATCTGGATTTAGATTAAAAAAATCTACAAGACTTCCAATTTTGACAGCATATCTCTTTAGGAAGAGTAAGGGGCTTCAGTGAGGAGATGAGGCAGAAAGTTAAGATTCTGCTTTCCAAAGTGGCTGGGTCAACTAGCGGAAAGGAGATGGTAAGTGCATCTACCCTTCCCTATTTTATCATGGATCTTCTCAAAGCATACAACAGGATACAAGGAAAAACAGGCAAGATGATGAGAAAGAGAAGGAAGATCAAAAAGAAACTCCATGGTATAGGAACATAGAAAGAAGAGGTGCCTTTGGCCAGTACTAAGGAGGGTTAATGTATGAGCAGTGATTCAGGAAGGCTGTCTATTCAAACTTGTATTTAAATACCTGTAACAGAATATTAGACCCAGAGTAGGTGTCTTAGAGATTGTCTAGTCTTAACATCTCACCAATGGGAGAACTGTTTCTAGAGCATCTTTGACAGATGGTGAGGCAGGTTCTGTTTCAGTATGCTAAATAATTGATTTCCTTCTTAGACAGCTCCAACAGCTAGAAAGCACTTGTAACATCATCACTTCCAATCATTTATTTTGGAACAGGCTCACATAGGGCAGGAAATTAGTCTTTATTTTTTTTTAAATCTTCAGAACCTCCATATTAGTGTACAATGCATGTTCAACAACTTGTTTGTTGGATTAACAGGTAAGTAAATTAATGGACAAAAACTTTCCAAAGCAACAGGTTAAAATTTACTTTATAGTCTGTATAATAATTCTTTATATATGTGATAGCAATTATCAGTACTAAATTTTTTTTTCAAGTTAACTATACTCAATTTTGTCAACTAACACTCACTGGTCTGATGATCTAACTCAAGAAAAACCTATCATATTACCCATAAGTGCCTTTGCCATTTCTTACATAGATTCAAAGAAAATAAAAATTAAAGGATAATTAAAACTCCTTTTTCTCATATCTATTCTTCTTCATTATTAGTCATAAAAGTCCTCTGAATTTTCTAAATCAGTCTTAAATATTTCAACAATATTATGTGTCAATATTAAAAAAATGAGAAAATGAAAATCTTGCATATTGCACTAACAATCTGAGTGCATCTCTTCCTTTCAGATATTTTATAAAGATTCTTAATGTTATTGTCATACTGCATATATATATCACTTCATGCCCACTTCATGTACTTAATAATATATCCTGTATATTCTCTCATATTCTTATTAATTCTTCACAGAGATGATTTAAGTACTTATTATATCTCATTGGAAAGCTATCCAGTTATTTATTTAACCAATACTTCCTGGTTGTACTGTGCTCAATATATTACTGCAATAAATAGGACTGGAGAAAAAAAATCAATGTAGAAGAATTTTTCCTACATCTTTGATCATTAGTTTTAGGACAAATTACTAAAATTGTAGTTACTAGGTCAAAGGATACACATTTTTAATAAGACTTGAAGTTCTCTTTCTTGAGATTTCTTTCTCAGGCTTCAAGATGAGGTTAATTCCTTTGTAAGGTATTACCGTAGCACTCTGCAACTTGCTTTTATAATCTTCATCACCATTTAAGATATTTGGTTATATTTTAAATTCCCTTTGGACTGCAAACTGCACTGAGGTAGGATCATGAACATTTCTGCTGATGGTGTTTTGCATGGGGCCTAGCCCATTGCACATACTCAATGTGAATTTTATTCAGTTGAGTATTGTTAAATTGCTTCCTTGAAGGGTGTTTTTGTATTCATATACTTGAAGCACTATTTGCATTTACCCATCTCACTGCATCATCATTCTAAAATAGTGATGCTCCAAATGGGGCAAAACTCTCTCAGTGTGATTCACCGTTTTTTATTTTTTTCAACAAATTAAGTCTATGACTTAGAACTCATTTCTCAGCTATTATGAATTCAGTAAGTGTAGGATGTGCTTTGGTGAAAACTCTGCATGACTGTGATCTGAACATTACCAGCTCTCGGGGCAGGAAAGTTCCTTCCTGGCGGGCTATGACCAGTGATGCAGTCTCTCCCTGCTTAGTGCTCCTCAGCATGGCCACAAGCTCTTCCTGAGTTCGTCCAGTGACATCTCTGCCATTGACCTAATGCAGACAAGCATATAAGCAGCCAAATTACAACAATGCCAGGCCTGTCTGCCCTAGATGGTTTTTGAAAGCATGCAGCAAATGGGCTCTCAAGATCAAGGAAATTCTGGGAAGCTGAAAACTGAGTATGTGAGTCCAAACCAATCATGTTTATGATACTAGCAATATGCCAGCCATCATTACTATGGTGCTGGACAGTCTCAGACATTCAGTAATTGGCATCGGCAGTTTTTCCCTAAGACATCACATTCTTAGGAAGGACAAATCAAACTGACAGATACCAAAGAATCATTCCTCAAGTAGGAAGGAAGCTGATTTCTAATGCTTAACTGGTACCATTCTCCGGTGAATACAAACAGGAGAAATGGATTTTTATCACATGGTCAATTCTTGCAGATAATCTACAGTGTTCTCTATGTTAGAAAGTTATAGTCACTAGGTTACCATACATTATTGGAGTTTCTGATTTGGGGCTACATTAATCATTTGAACCATTTTCTTTCATGATCTAGAACTATATACAAAGCTCTGGTGTTGCTTCCATGCCATGGGCAAGTTAAATGGAACCAGTCAGTTTCCATGAAGATGATTTCTTGAAAGGTAAATTGACAATATATGTAGACAAGAAGATAATGCTATTAAATAAAAATAAATGGGAAAAAAAAACCTATTCCTTTGAGTATTTCAAATACTTCTCCATATGCATAGACTGACCTAACACAGACTGACCCTTTCTTAGAGAAGTTTAAAGAAACTATTACAAGTACCTGGGTGCAACTTTGCAATTCTTAGCCCTAACTGAATATATGATGAACTCATGGAGTTGACTCAAATTCCTAGGGACTCTAAGAGGTGGAAGTCAGAAAGAGGAGATAGGAAAAACTTCTCAATATTTGACTCCATATCACTGAGGACTTACAAAGTTGGCTACTGATTAATCAGTTTTCTAATTAAAGTCCTTACCTTGTCTACAAGTATACTTTTCAATATAATTAACTCAAAATTTCATAAATTTCATTTACTTAAACACCAAGAAATATTTTATTGACGATATCCATTCTAATTCTTACCTCCAAAATTCTGTCCCCTGATTGCAGGCGGCCATCTTTTATCGCTGCTCCCTTGGGTAAAATGTTTTTTACAAAAATGGGACCTGGACCATGTATGGAAGAATCTCTGGTCACCACAGTAAAACCAAGTCCTTCAGGCCCTAGTGTATAAGACCAAGAATATGCATGATCACATTCAGCTCGAGAAATATTATATTCAATCTTATAGTTAAACCCACGTAATTTAGACTAACATAGAAAAAGTGAAATACGGGCATTCTATCATATATCTTAAATTTTAAATACAGATTACAGTTCTTGACAGGCCATGATTATATTACCATGAATTTAGGGCCAGTGTAGATGTGTAATACTTTCTTTTATTAAGGTCTTACAAAAAATGCCATGTTATCCATACACCTGGGAGACTGACTTCTTAATAAACCATAAGACTTCACACTTTGCTGAGAAGCAAGAGGCCATCTGACATGTTGGCTTTCAGTCAACTAGCCAGCCCATGGCTCACTCTCCACCTGCATCTCCATTCCTGTGTACTTCCTCACATCGCCACATCACTGGTTCCTGCTACCCCTATTCTGTTCTCTTACGTCACCAATCTCTTTTGAGCTTTGTCTTTTTAACTCTGTGTGAAGGCATGCTTAGATTTTTCTTGACCCTAAAGAATCCTTACTTCAGTCCTACTGCTTCTTCACTCTTCTGTTACCAACGACCTATCTGTGACCATATCAGTCATTTTTCCTATCCTGATCTTTCTGCTTGAGCTCTGACACGTCTCACCAACCATTTTATTGAAATTAACTCCCCTCTTGGTTTTCGTGTCTTTTTACTTTCTATTTTTCTACATCTCTGATCACATGTTTGTCACTCCTTCCCTTACCCATTGATGTCCTATGTAAACACAGATGTTCCCCAAGGATCTGAACAACTTGTCCTCTAGACTCTGCCTTGCCTGGCTCTGTCTCCAACCACCATCTCTCTGCAGATGACACCGACATCTCTTTGTTTGGCTCTAATCTCTGTGGTGTCAGTTTCCAGGCTATTACCATGAACATACTGTCACCAGCACTTTAAACTGCACTGCAAACCTCCTTCTCCATCCCAGATCCTGGCCTTTCACACTTAAAATCCTAATTTCTTGTAATAGTATCCCCATCATGCAAGCCATCTTGGCTGAAAACCAACAATAACTGTAATTCCTTTCTCTTCCCATCTTCACCCACTCAGTGATTTAGGCATAAATATTACACTAGACACCTTTTACTGATCCCTTGTTATCTGCTCTCTTCTTAAGTATATCTTTTTGCTGTCAGATTAATCTGCTTAAAACACAGCTCCGGGATGTAATGTCCTTTATTTTTGCATCCAAAGCTTTCTGATGGATTTTTAAGGTCATGTTCAGTGTCTAATTTATCTATCCTCAAAGCACTCAACCCCATGCCTTATACATAGCTGCATAATTTGTATAAAAAGTACAAGTGATGCATTTATATAAAAAGCTTAATTGTGCATCCTACTCAATATTTTCTTCCCAGTATAAATTTCTTGTAGGAGGACAAAATTTTGACTAGAGGATCTTTCAGAATAATCTCTATACCTGATTAAAGGCATATGTTACATGCTTTAAACATATGTTAATATGTATTCTAAAACTACCTTGGGATCATTATATTTTCTATTAATTCCAACAGGAATCCATAAAATATTGGTTTCTTTTGAATGAAGTCTTGAAAATCCCAGTGGATTGCAGAAGGTTCAGTGGGTGAAGGGACTATGAGGAGAAGTCACAAAATAGAGGCACAGAAAGAAATAAATGTATATGTGTGTATGTATAATACTGTATAAATATGTATGAACATGCACGATCTAGTCATTGATCTGGGCTTGAAATGGATAAAAAAGTTTTAAAAAGATGAATAGAAGGTTACATATGCTTTTGAAAGTAAGAATATTTGAAACATTTTTTGCATTGTTGAATTCATGAAATCACTAATTACCCCATAGTTGCTGAGGAATAGTTTTTGCTGGTATAAAACTATCTTAGAGAACCAGAAACAAGAATATTGGCTTTTCAGACCTGGACTAAAGGATACTTCAAAAATCACTGAGTGAGTGAGGGAAAGTGGCTGAGTCGTGTCTGACTCTTTGTGACCCCATGGACTCTATAGTCCATGGAATTCTCCAGGACAGAATACTGGAGTGGGTAGCCTTTCCCTTCTCCAGGGGATCTTCCCAACCCAGGGATCAAACCCAGGTCTCATCACATTGCAGGCAGATTGTTTACCAGCTGAGCCACCAGGGAAGCCCAAAAATAGTGAAGTGGGTAGCCTATCCCTTCTCTAGCAGATCTTCCTGACCCAGGAATCGAACAGGGGACTCGTGTATCACAGGTGGATTCTTTACCAACTGAGCTATTAGGGAAGCCTAATCTTGTTCAAAACAGAGACAACTGAATTTCAGTGCCTATTTAGTCTAAGTTGTGATACAGTATCACTCTGCTCCTATCAAGTCTGTAATGTTTTTATTTCCAGCATGTCTTTATCATTTTCTTGTTTCAAATAATCTACACTGTCCAGAAAAAAAAAAAAAAGAATAAGGAAGTATGACAATTTCAAGAAATTTAAGTTGCCACAGTATACACTTCAATCTATTCTTTGATTCAATTAAATGAAAGAAGAATGAACAAAATTAGCCTTAATGTATTTCTCTTAACCAATTTTACATGTTACAATAATAGAATGCTATTAAGCATAATTTAATAATTACCTTTCTTTAGGTCAATCTTAATTTTCTTTGCATTCTTCTTGCTGCCAAACCCCATGAGTGGGGAGAGTGAGGGAGAGGATGATTTTCTACCTAGTCTTGGTACTCGGGGGCTCTTGCTCTGTTGCAGAGAATTTGATGCATCTTCTTCAGGACTGCTTGTTCCTGTGAGATTTATTGTCTTTATTCCTGGTTTTCCATGGACAGGAGGTGGCTCCTTTGTTCTCAATATGCGATCATTGTTGCCAAAAATGTTAAGAGGTCCAATGACTGATTTTTCATACTGTTCCCGGTTCTGAGGTGGAAGCACGCGGAGAAGCACACTTGGAGATTTCATTGCCTGACGGAAGAGGTCTTGAGCCCTTGAAAGACAGTGGATGTACAGTGATCCTATGTCCCAGAATGCTGTCTAAAGCACCCAAAGTCACAGCTATGGGAACAGCCCAGGAGCATACGCACGAGAGGCACTCTCACTGTTACTACCAATATGACTTTGCTAACTAAGTGCTAGTTACCACGTGTGGCCTGCTCATGAGGTGCCACTGCACTGGGCTATGTGTGCATTACCAACATGCATGATGCCCTCATTCAACTTTCTTAACAATGATGTTAGGTAGGTAGACTTAGGTCTTATTTTGCAAAATGAAGAAACGGAGGCTCAGAGAGGCTAACTTGTCTAATGACTCACAGCTTAAAACTGAAATTCTATCCAGAAGTGTTTACTGAACTCAACATAAAAGGAAGCTCTAATTTTAAATGGAAAGAAAAAAGTTTTTGATAGTGGTCATCAGATTATTATTTGGTTTCCTTATTTAGGACATTATTCTGAAAGACAGGTCTTTTCTAATGTGGATTGTGTTCAAGAAGCTCAATTTTGACACAGACGGTTCTCCATGGTGACATTTGGTAGATATATTGGTTGTGCCAAATATCACAGTGGACTGTCAACCCAAAATGAATACTCTTCTGTTATTCATTTCACTGAAGGGTACCTGCATTTTTTACTTTTTTTGTTTTAGTATTTTGTGCTTTTCTTCAAATTTCCTACTATTTTTTCTTTCCCTTTTCCTATGCCTCCTTATACCTTATGACCAGGTAAAACAACAATCTTTCCCAGGTTTCTTATCAATGAGATGAAGGGCAATAGGGAATCTGGCTCAGTTGGGAGGCAGGAACTTTTTTGTTCCATTTCTCTTTCCTATTTCTTGAAACTCAGAAGTGATGGAGGGAATTCAAGCAATTACCTCGTGACCATGAGATAGCTTAAAGATAGTAGCCACATAAGACGGATGGTCAAGCAGAAAGATGGAAGATGCCTAACTCACTGGTGATGGTGAGCCCTCCAAACCAGTCTAGACTGCCACCTCCACACTTATTTGTTCTTAAAAAAGGTAAATTTTGTTTAAGATACCTTAGTTCAGGTCTTTGTTACTAGCAGCCACACCAAATAAAAATTAATCACAATTCCAACTGCTATCTAAGCTCCTCCTCACCATATTAATGAAGAGTTTACATTGCTAGTGGAGAAGGGAGAAGACTTCATAGAGACAGTCCAACTCCTCTGGTAGATTCTTAACTAGGATTCAATTCCTACCCCATATTGAATTTTTATAAGCCTTGATTTCCACCTCAATAATACAGGGAGTAGTGTCTGCCTTGCATTACTAAGTCTTGGTAAAAAGCATAGTGATGTATAAAAATAATATCATTATTGACAATAATTGTAATTTTGCCTATTATTCATTATTTTCAGAAATAGTCTCTAGACACTTCATTTTTTTCCTACACTGAAGCAGCTAGTGCCCACTGCCACTCCATCCACAACTACTCACCCTTTCTACTCTACATAATATTGGCAACTAATGGTCACAGAGAAGATTGAGTTGTTTTTGTTTGAAACAATAGAATTCGATGATGACTACTAAAGGGTATTAGTAATTAGTCTCTTATTCCATTGCAATGCCAATATACATTTTAAAAAGCATATGTACACTGCTGCATATTCTAATTCTTAGGTGTAAAGACCTATTCCTATAACATTTCACATACAGAGAAAAAATTTCTTGAGGGAGAGTATTTTACATTTTTTTTCATTTGTTTCTATTATTCAGTGAATCTTCATAGACATCTCTCACAGATAGTTAGTTTAAGGAAGACTGCTGACACCAAGTAAGTTAATTAATAAGCCGAACTAACAGTCTGTGAAAAGAGTCATTAAATACCAGTCTAACTGACCCGTATCCCAAGAAAAACAAGCCCGTCTATCGATGTCACAGAAAGACAGCCAGGCAGAAGGCTTGCTTCGTTCTACACTTAGTCCTTCTCCGGGCTGTCAGGGACTGGGGCAGGCCACCCCTGAGTATGCTCAAACACAGGATGCATTTGAAAATGGATGTTCTGGAGTCAAAGGGAACTAACCAGAAATTATACCTACAGTTTTGATCATAATGAGTGCAGCAATGATTATAATAAGCATTTTAGGAATCAATAAAGTAAAAAAAAAAAAGAAAAAAGTGCTTACTGAGCAAAGGTTTTGTCTACGAGGTCCACGTTGTTGATTTTTACAATACATTCATTTTCGTGAAACAGTCCCTCCCGTTTGGACCTGCTGTTTTCTTCAATGCCACGAATGAAGAGTCCTAGAATCCTGAATGCAACATTTAGATTGAAGAGAATGACTGAATAATAATATGCAAGTTGTTCCTCCACTTGCAGCTGTTCAGAAATAAGTACTAACTTCTCCTTATGAAAGAAATTATGCTTTACATCCAGGCAACTGTTATTTAAAATCTTTAGTAAAACACAAAACAAAATCAGAAAAACACATATACCCTCACAACTCACTAAAAGAAGAAACTGCTTCCCCAAGACAAATATACTTAAACACCAACCCAGAGCACATTGATCAATAGCTCCATTCCTCATGCTTTTAGTAAACTTAAAAGGCTAGTGTCGCTTAGTGGAGTTGAGGACACATGGGATTCGTGGTCTGGAGAGGGCATCATAGAAGGGCTGACTGTAAAAAGTAAGTTTGAGCTGGTGTCAAGGGAGCACTTGACATTTGATAACAGGAGAGGATTAGGTTTCACAACAGTCTTTTTGCAATCTTCCTACCTCTTTTAATAATATGCATTTTAAGAAGAAAACATTTAGCACAGACCACATTACTCAACTTAGAAAGAAGTCTGTTCCCATATGTTCAAGTCACTGAATAAAGTGTGTGTTGAGCGTTCTCTATGCACTTGGGGTAGAGGGATATGAAACAGGGCTCTAGGACCAGGATGACAGCTTAGTACAGGCTTGGAGTACAGGGGAAATTAAAAAAAGAAAATCTGGAGCTATTGATAGGCCGAGTCTTCATAGAAGAATTTGTGAAGAAAGTAGGATATAAACTGGATCAGGAGAATGAATGGGATTTGGATAGGAGACAGAACAGACGGAGACAGGGGTGACTGGGTGTCTGTCCAACTGGAGCAGGGTGGGAGCTCATGCTGGGTGGGGAGGCCGGTGCCACGTGGAGGGGCCTTGAACGCGAGCTGATGGACTTATCTGATGAGGCTCGAGTCCACACTTCTGAGACAGTGGCCAGATGAAAACAGGAGTTTGGAGAGAGTTGTCTAACATTTCAACCAGGAAGAATCTGCATTTAGAGAGGATACCCCAAGCCTATTGGTGCCTTGCAGCTGTGGCTTAAAATAGGAGGAAGGAGAAGGGAGTTGGAGAAAAAGAACAGGAGAAAAGAAAACTACAGCAATAAGAAGAAAGAATTTTGTGTGTATATGTGTGTATGTGGATCTATTACATACTGGTAGTATTTGAACTGAAAATGAAAGAAACCAAATTTGTGTATATTTTAGCCATTTCTCACGTGAGGGGTTTCCCTGTTCCTTGTGGCATGTAAGGGTCCCTGGTTTCTCAGGATAAGACAGACAGATACATCTTCCATGAGGAGTCTGCTAGAGGCAGAAAAACCTCAGCCTCCTCTCCCCTCATCCTCTTGTTATCCTACTTTGTCATACTCTTCCATACGGTGTCTTACAGCTATTACATATTCCCTTTGCATTAAGTCAAATCTAAATAAAACATGAGCACGTTTTACGCGTGAATAGTCAGGTCTGCCATGCAAAAAGAGGAGTCTTTAATGAAAATGGAGGAGGAAACCATCTTCCTGTTTGGAGCTGCCACAGGGGGGGCCTCTGCCTCCAGGAATTCAGTTCATCTGATGAGCCTACATCATCTCAAAAAGGCCAGAGGAGGGGCAAACGCAGGACTATGTAGATTTCCACTGCAAAACAGCTAAATGAACACTGTAGGCTGATGCAAGAGAGAGCAAATAGTCACGCCACCTACTGAGACGAAAACTCTGGGTCACAAGCCAAGTGTGCACTGACGCCTCATTTCTGAATTCTAGTAGGTTAGTGAATCAGTCATATTCTGTGAGGAGGCGAATAGGGGACAACACTACTACGTGATAAAGAATCTGAGATTTAAAATAACATTTGTAAGGTACTAATCTCATCTTAATCTCGGAACATAATATTAAGAATTGAACTATTTGACATGTCAAAAAAAAAAAGGAAAGAAAGAAATAGAACAAAAGAGTGTTTCTCTCCTAAATTAAACACCTCTCTAATAGTTCACATTCTGGATTTTTGTTACGGTGGATTCACAATAACACGATCCATTAGGAGGCTCACATGTGGTTATAAACTAGTTTATGTAAGCGATATTTTTTTAACAAGCATTCAAGTCTTCCTTTAATTTAATTCAGTACATCATCAGTCATGTAATGTTGCTCCCTAGGATTTAATTTCACATTTTGGGAGATGAATTAATTCTTTCAGGCCACTGGGTTGCAATTTAGCTGGCATATTACAGCTGGAGTATGCCATGTGAACCTCACTCATCTAAATAACCTAACTTTCCATGAAAAATTTATTGACAGAATAAGCCCAACTGTAAAACCCATGTGTCAGAGGTAATTTTGGTAAAATGTAAAACTGACTGATTTTATTAGTTTGGTCCCTGGCAACGAACCACTCCTGCCTTCTTTATTCGATGGAAGAGGTGGATTCCTCCAGTTTGATTTCATCCAGACCAGTATGAGAAGGCTCAGAAAAGAGGCTCTCTTTTTCCTCTTTGTCCCTAATGGGTGGGGTGCGGGCAGCTATCTCCTTTGGGACCAAGACTCTTTGAGACTTCAAAATTAACTCTGTGGAAGAGTTACAGGCTGAAATGAATAAACTAATTTGCATAAAGGAGCACTGATAATGGAGGCTGAAGTCCACAGCCCAGCAGAATGAGAGGTGTAACAGTTGCTTCTTGCCCTTCTAACAACCATGTAGGCACAAACCTACCCCCTGCTTTCTCCCCACAGTATCACACGGCCTCAGCTGCCACCAGCTTAGACTTTTTACCTGAGCATATCCTCTCCTCAAATTATATGTTCCTCTTCATCCATTCCTTCCTTCTTCTGTTTCATATTTAGCTGTTTTTACTGTGAAGCAGGTATACTATGCTATCTTTATTTACTGACAGACAATTAGGTTTCATGCTTTTAATTCTAAAATAAAACTATATATATATATATATATATTTCTTTTTTTAATGAAATCAAGTTGCTTTTTACTTGCAGGGACTCTAGGTGCTTTTTCTTTTGCGGTTTTTATTTTTATTGCACTAGCCAATTTTTCTCCATTTAAGCAGCATCCAATGAATCCACCGAGGCCTTGTCTAGTATAGCAGCCAGTGTGTTATACTCAGGGTGTTCTAACTTTGATTAGGGATCTTATTCTACAACAGGAGTGGCTCTATTTTTGTAAAATAAAAAAAAGAAAAAAGAAATTAAAGGCAAAACCAATTACAGTAGTCCTAGTAAATAATTAAATGTAAATTCTAATTTAAAATAATGACACAAACCAATAAATGGAAGGAAATTAAGAACCAAGTTACCACTATGACCTTAACTCCCCCCACTCTCTGTGCTCACACAGGGTGACCATATGGCATGATGAAGTCAGACACTTGTCTGACACGCTCTATATGCAGTTGCTTCTAGACACATGGGTTGAGTTAAGTGTGCTGTTTCAGCCTGTACTCATTACTTCTTAACTTTTATTGGCTCATGTCTCCACTTCCATATTATTTTTTTATGTTTTTTAATTAAATTTCCTTTCTGTAATACTAGTGGATAGCAAAAATTAAAAAAATAAAAAAAATACACAATCATTTCACAAAGTTACTGAAAAGTTGACCATGAACTTATAAAAGTTCATTTCTGAACCTGGCTTTTCTGTTTTAGACAAAACAGTAATAACCCTAATAATTTACACATTCATAGGTTGTGTGTTTTACAAGGAGTATTCATATTTTTAATGCCATTTAATCCCCACCATCTTGATGTGAAGTAGGTATTCACAAGAGGCAAATTTAGGGGACTTGCTCAAGGTTATACAAAAGAGAACACTGAGATCCAAATCCAACTGTTTCAAGTCCAAGTCCAATATTCTTCTTCCTGTTCTACAAAGCTTATGTTAGAAATCAGAACCAGGAAGGAGCAGGGAGCAAATCAATACACTGTAGTGTGTTTTCCTCATTTGAAGTGAGAGAAGGTGATTTCTGGTCTAGAGGGTCAACTTGTTTTCTGAATGACTGAAATTGCAGTAGGGTGACTGTCATGTTGTATATTTCTTCATGGTTTGAAAATTGGGATGATCTTGTGTTCTATTCCAGCTTCATTAAGCTAAAGGGCCTAGTAATTTAGCCACACTGGTATTTCACAAAGCTCTATCAGTATAATTCTGCCAAAAGCCATTAGAATTTCTTGTGACAACTGGGTAAATACTTGCTCTGTCTATCAAAAACAACCTCAGCTTGTCCTGTGCCATAACCCATAACATTTATAAACACGCTTATTAACACATACAGGAAATGAGATAATAAGAGCCACTAGCTTTTCAGTTCATTTCTTTTTAGGGGACATTCATTCCAGCAAGAGCTTGGCATCAGATGTTATTTGCTAAAAAAGGTGATGACTTTGCAATTACAGGTAGCAGATGGCTACCTGCTGAAAACGATGCCAACCAAAATAACATGACCCAATCTGCTCTTGCCACTATATGGCAGACCAAATTGAATAAATATTCAGAACCAGTAAATTAATACTATATAATCTTTGGGGAAAGTTTTGTTCTAGAAAGAACAATGGAATGAGGACAAGGCAGGAGATTTAGATTTTATATGACCTTGAGGAAACTCAACTGACTTTTCTGATCTTTGATCACTTAAACTAAAATCAGGCACTTTGCCTTTTTAATGATACATTTAAGAAAATAAACTTAACAAAATAATTTAAATCATGTCAAACAGGGAGAAACTGATTTTCTTTAAGTTTCTAACAGCCTTTGTCAGTATCAATCTAGTCCTAAAGGTAGTTATTCTCTTGAAAAATAATATCTAATACTAGTTTCATAAGGTTGTTAAAATGGTACTAACATTAACTCTCAGGCACACATTTTAATTCCCATCAGTAAAACAAGTTTAAATCCAGTTAGTGAGGAGTGAGTGATAGTCATTCAGTCGTGACTGACTCTCTGCGACCCCATGGACTGTAGTCTGCCAGGCTCCTCTGTCCATGGAATTCTTCAGGCAAGAATACTGAAGTGGGTTGCCATTTCCTTCTCCAAACATCCAGTTAAGTAGACATGAATTTCAAGAAACAGTGACACAGTAATATTACATTTACTAGCATGAATTTATAAATTGATCTTTAAAATTTCAAAAGGATGCGTCAAATTATTTTTGATTGATTACATGATATTTTAGAACAAAATAAACAGAATAAAGGCATTTGCTACTTAGCTAAATCAGAATATATTGAATTTCTGATATATACTTAGAATATTAAAATATTTTTTATTAGAGGAATCATAAACATGAAGAAGATCAAGAAATATCAATTTGGAATTATTATAGTTCTTTTAGGTGCATTTTTGAACATTAAAAAATTCAGTTGTTTTGTTTCTAACTACATGTCAAAGTCTTTCCATGATTTCTGTTTATATGTGTTACTGATAAGAATACTTTAAGAAAGTACTTCTTACTTGATTGTAAATACAGAAAACATGATTTCTTTTCCATTGTGTCCTAGAATTAAGTGATATTATTTTGTTTCTAACAAATAAGTGGCCAATAGAAGCATGTACAGAGGTGTGCATCTAAATAAGAGACATATACTTAATCCTCTTCTGGAAAATGCTTGGGAAAATGAGCTCAAGTCAAGTTTCTCATTAGCATGAGCTTCTGATATAAGGAAAACATCTTACCTTCCACTCAGAGATGAAAAGAAAGGCACTACATGTATTCCCAAGGGGCCTCCTTCCCCAGAAATCTCCACCGTTCTTGTCATATCACTGGGACAGAAAAAAAGCAAAAGAGAGTACAAATGAGTCTTTGCTAAAACAAAAACAAAACAACAGATGTGGCATATTAAAAAGAAAACCAAAAAAAAAAAACAAAAAAACAAAACCAAAACCAGATTTTAACAACTACTGTAAATTTAACAGCAGAGATGAAATCAAAGGAGTACATGATTTGCTGGAATGTTCAGAAGATCCAGGAAATAAAATGCTTAAAAGGCTATCTGATTTCTTACTTTTTCTCCTAGAAGAGAAACAAATGGAAATGACTACCTACAAAAATAACTTCCTACTTAACTAATCTGCATAAATCAACATATTTAAAAAGATGTACACAAAAATGAAATTTTTCTCTATTGAGACACACTTGAAAATTACAGTATAGGGATAAAATACATGGAATCAAGCATATCTATGCCTAAATATAAAGTATGGCTTTTCCTACAGAACTGAGGAAAAATGAAATAAAATATGTGTTTATTAGAAAAAGCACAAAATTACATTTTAAACAACAGTGAAGCCACAGTTGGTAATACATATTGGCATGTTCAAAGCATTATAAATCAAAACTTGTACTAGCCTTTCAATAAGGCATCAGTTTTATTCAATAGAACAATTCCAAATTTTCACCTCCTACCTTTTTTTTTAGAAGTATAAAAAGAAGTTGCAAAGCCTAGAGAAAATGTATTACAGAAAGAAATAGAAAGCCTGACCTGCCTAACCTATTCCAGATTAAGGAAAGGATGAGCCAGAAACATTAATAGATAGTGTATATGACTGAAATATACAAGGCATTGTGAGCTTTGGTGTAATAGAAAGTGGAACTAACAAGTGTTTATAAAGATGAAAAATAATAACCGTGAACAATTATTGGCTCCTTTAATCCTAGAGAGAGAAAATAAAATTGCCAGAGGAAAATGATAAAGTTGAAGCAAACATCTCCATTATGGAAATTGTAAGCAGGTCTCTATTGTTTCCTATTTACATGAAAATGACCTGAAACTAGATGTCAAATTAAGACCTACAGCTGCTACAAATACTTTTCTGCTCCAAATTGAAAACAGGGAAATTTTGGCTCCTTGCTGGAAAGTTGAGAACAGCATTAAGAACGCAAAGTGCCTGATGAATTCACTCTGCATGAAGTACTCCCTAAATTATCAGCAATCTAAAATAAATACATTAAATATATTCTCATCAGTGGATTAGGCTTATTTTTAATGTGTTTTCATTGCAAACCTATTATCATTAAGAACTGCAAAAAAGAGCCTGTTAGCTTCTCACATTTATGAAATATGATGGAATTTCAAAACTGATAATAAATTTCAAATGAGTTTTGCTCAGATATTGCTGATATATTTAAAATTTGTTCAGTCAAGCAGGTTATAACAGAACCCTAGAATAAAAGTTATAAAAAAATAAATCTTAGAGTGCTAGTATCATGGAATAAAATACATTCTTCTCTATACTTCCTGTGTGAGCATAGACACTATATGAACATATGCATATGAAATACTATTGAGTATATATAGGTATACATTATAGATCCTGAATATAAAATGTCTGGTGGGAAGAGAAGGTTCTGTACCTTTCAACAGACCATAAAGAAATAACTTTGGTATAATAACAGATTTATAGTGCATTTTTAGGTATGTGAGGAATACTAAACCCAAAGCATTCACATTCTAGGGTTACTATAGTGTTGCAAAGACTTTTAAAAACAGACTAAAACCTTGTTTAACCATTGAAACTTTATTATCTTTACCTATTATAATATATTTTTTCAGTTTTGTACTTAGAGCATAATACAAATCTTTCTTAATAAATGCATTAAATATCCACAAACTGATTGATAGCATTCATATGTTTTATACAGAGGGTTTTTGGAATATAAATGTTTAGTCTAGACAATAAGATTTCAGCTTAAAAAAGTTAGGATGACTTTATGGATCCTATTTTTTTAGTTTGCAAGTGTTTCTTTATCCCACTCATAACCTCTCCTGTAAGACATAATAAATTCTATGTATCATACTGATACTTACTCTTTAGTAATCATCAATCTTGTATTTTTATATTCACTTAAAAGCAAATCCTATAATTTGTTAAAGTAATCAACCTTATTTCAAAACACTAAAACTTTTTTGGGGGATGCAGTATTAAGTTTCATTTCAACTTTGTAAGATTTTCTTTTTCAGTATTTCAGAATACACATTTATGCTCTCTTTATATGTGACAGTCACAATTATATTGGCTGGCATAATATTTGACACATCTTAAATTACTATCACAAAAATGTTACTATCCCAAAAAGAGGAGCATAAAAGACTTTCAGTTTTGTTGTTTGTGATATGTAGATACTTAGAGAACTAGATCTAATAGTGCTATAGACAAGCATTACAAGTTTTACAGACTATGTTTTACCAGATCTTTATAAATTGCTATTCATTATTTGTTTCAAGATGGTAAGGAAAGTCATTTGAAAAAGGAAACATCATAGACAAGCCTATGTTTTAAATTTATTTTAAAAGGGGAAAAATAAAACCACTCAGTGTTATTTACACTCAGTGTTGTTCTGTGGAAATCTCTGTATAAAGACCCTAATGGAAGATAAACAAAGCAAGGAGGGCTAGATGCAGTTACCTGAACACACATCTCATAAAATGAGAGTTTACTAAGATGTGAAAATATGCTGTTAAAGTTATTTGTTAAAGCAGAATAGAGTTCAAGGACGAGTGAGCAGTTTACTTATGTTTTGGAGGTGGACTGAAAATGGAAAATATAGAGAATGAGGTGAGAAGGCTATTTGAGCAGTGGAAAGAAAAAGGGGATTGGCAGGACTTATGAAAAAGAGACAAAAAAATGAACTCTAGGGCAAAGGAAAAAAAATATTTTTTACAAAAAGAAAAGTTGGAAACTTTCACTAAACCCAAAATAGCTAACTCTATACAACTTTCTAAGATCTACCAACACAAATGATGGTCATCAAGCATTAGGTCGAATGGTGTTAAGCAAGTTACATGTTCTAAGGTCTGACTGACAAAATTGATTTGAATAGTTACTGGAACCAGTGGCTACCTAGGGCTTCCCTGATAGCTCAATTGGTGATGAATCTGTCGGCAATGCGGGAGACCTGGGTTCGATCCCTGGGTTGGGAAGATCCCCTGGAGAAGGGAAAGGCTACCCACTCCAGAATTCTGGTCTGGAGAATTTCATGGACAGTCCATGGGGCCACAAAGAGTAGGACATGACTGAGCAACTTTCACTCACTTTCCTGAGTGAAAGTACAGAATCAGTGGCTTAAAATGAGTGTGTTGTGAATGGCTATGGCAAGAATTAGATGGAAAGTGCTTCACTTGGTTTCTTCCAGAAGAAAGGCATGAATTCATGCCTGAGAAAGAGAATACAACAGGGGCTGCAGATGGATGGCTGTAAGTCTAATTTCTCCACAGAAGACAAACGCACAGTGTCTTTAAGATTTGTCAATCCAGTGATGGGCCACTAGTTTAAAGTAAGGAAGAGACAGAACTGAGGGTGGGAAAAGGGAGATGGTTTGTTTTGGAAGGAAATATTAACTCATGAAGTTAGAGAGAAAGTGCATCCTGTTGGTGGCTTTGAGGCAGGTGTCTGAGTAAAACATTTAAACCAAGTACCAAAGTATGTTTCTTCATTTGAACAATGAGGGAATTAAGATCAGTTCCTAATAGAGTTGCTGGCATTAAAGAAGCAAAGAGAAAACATTATACAAATACATTATACATATAAACTATCCTACCCTAGAATTTAATCTCTAGGTTTCCTGCTTCAGTCACCTGCCCACCTCTGCTTCCTGAACCCACCCTTAGTTTCCCATTTCTTCTCATCTTCCCTCCATTAAAGAGTCTTTAATGGAGTTTGCACTCACTCTACTTTCTGAACTTGGCCTTAAACTAATTTCAGATGACTTTTCCTATACTGGTGCTCATAACATGAAGTTTCCTAGCCTTGGTTAGGCAAAGTGAAATAAAACACCCAGGAATCAGAGAAGGCGCATACAACGTATATCACTAGAGTCAAAGGATTTTAGAGACAAGAGTGGTGGGTGTAGATTGGGTCTCTAGAAGTTAATTGCTCTGAACTGCAATTCCTTAGCCTGCTAAAAGTGATAATAAAACTCATGCAAAAAGTCCATTGGGATAATCAAATACATATTTTAATTAAACATTATTTTTTAAAAAATCCTATACTGCATTCTTCTGAATCCCTTGTATATAGAGAAAGCTTAGCTAATTTGTTCATGCAGCCATAAACCAAACAATTGCTCACTCTATAAACACTTAGTAGGGACTTTAGCAAACTTTCCAAAAAGCTAACATGAAAAGAAATGAAATTAAAGGCAAATGGAATAAGAGTATTGCATTCATTATGCCTACCTCCAAAAATAATCTTATCAAGCTTCTAAAAAGACAGGGCCCTAGAGATTTTCTGCATCAAGTTTTTAATATTGTGCAACTCATTAATCAAAGAAACACAGTCTAAATAAAGAGTAACTATCATATGGCCATAAATTATAAGCTTGAAAAAATCTACACAGTAAAGCAGTGGGATAAAAGATGATCACACATGTTTTTATTTTTCTTACATTAATTTCAGGTAACATGCTTGGCATTTATAACTAACTGAATTGAATGAAAGAAGTATGTTGACTAAATGAATGAATGAATGACCACCAGTCTCAGAAGCATCACTTTGGAGTGTTAAAGCCAACAATCTATTAGACATAAAATTATTCATGCAAATTTTGAAGCAACTTTAAAAATGATGATGACACTGATGAAAATAGAGATGACGATGATGACGTTGAAATTGGTTAACAACAGCAATAGGGTTTATTCTGCCTCAGACACTGTTCACAGCACTTTATATCCATTAACTAACTTTGTCTTTAGGTAATAGTTTAGTTAACAGTTAACTCTGAAGGAAGGTTCTAGTGTTATTTCCATTTTACATAACAGAAACTAAGGCAAAGATTGATGAGCAACCTGCCTAAGCCCCTAAAACTAATAAGCTGCAGAGCTGGAAGTTGAACCCAGGTAGTAGTTAGGAATGAACTGAAAATCATCACAGAGCAAAGCAAGTGCTAATAATCATGAGAACAACTGACTTTTTATAAAAATTACTTACATTAAAAACATTAAAATCTAGGTTGATAGGCTAGATTCATTTTATATACATAGAGTAAATATTGCAAGATTGTTAAAATACAGTGCAAAGTAGTATTCAAAGAGCTAATGTCAAAGTAGAACACCACACCACAATGAACTTTAAAATGTTCACTTTAAGCTGTAGCTCAAATAGCAGAAAAAAACAATGAAGAAATCATTGTTGCAGAAAAAGTTGGAAAGACTGAGTCTCATTTGTACGTGTTTGTCAGGAATTTCTCATGTAAAAAAAGAAAAATAATTTAGCAATTAATTTTAGAATTGGGTTTCACTCAAGTATTATCTTGATCTTTTCTATAAAATAAAAACAACTATAAATTAAAAAAACATTAAATTGAATTAAAACATTCTTATTCACATAAATAGAATACCTCAATGCATCCATAGTTTTTGATGATGTCAGTAGTTCTGTCTGCATACCATTCATAACTTCTCCATCTTCTAATTCCTCTGTGGAATTCTGTAGTGAAACAAACCATAAGCATGTGGATGCTATGCACATAGAATTGAAAATTTGAATGAAAAGTCTCAATGGGAGAGAATAAATGGTTTTATTCTGGATATATACAGTGCACTCCAATTTCTTTGAAGGCTGGAAAGAGGTGTTAATCTTTTCAGTGTTTTCAATGTTCTTTTCTCTTCCGTTTGGTTTCTGAAATACTCACATGGGCCATTTACACAAGGCAGTATGTTAAGAGCTTTGGAATATATCATTTAGCTTCCTGCTACTCAACCATAAGCACTGGGGACTGAGTGTTTTAAATCAGCAAGGAAAAGGGGTACCAAAGGGAAGGTGCCACTGACAGGGGTGATATATTAGCTTTAATGTACTGTACTTGCTTGTACCCCCTCAGTGACACAAAATATAAACAAAGCAAAATCCATGAAAAAAAGTTGCCTGGCAAGGTCACTTTTATCAAAAGCATAACAGGAAAAGTGCAGGATGAGAAATCTGGAGTTCTCACTTGTCTTAAGACTTTCAATCTGAGGATGTTCTTCAGCACAGAGAAATTAAAATTAACCATTTAACTTCTAAAATGGTAAACAGTCTTCTACTACAGAGAAGAAGAGGGTGAGAGAGGTCCTGCACTCCAGGACGGTGGCAAAACTGAATTGGATGTTACTAGAGGAGAGAATAAATTCTAGAAAGCCAGGTCTTCAGAGTTTCATTTAAGTAAGACATTAGTTCACTGTTAGGCTTTGCAACTGAACTCTAACAGAGTAATTTTGCAGACACACCGTTCTTCAGAATCCCAGCCACAGATAGCACATGTTAAGGACTTGAGTTTCAATGAACAACCACATGGAGCATTCATGGGTCTAAAGATACAATTTCAAGTAAAAAAAGAAAACAAAACACATAGATGAATTAAAAGGCTGGACATAAAGGAATAAGTTTAACATTTGGAAGAAAACAAGACATGGAGGCACAAATTAGGCAGTGTGTCACTGTGAATTGATTTTTTAAAAATGTATTTCATTTTTAGATTGAAAAACAACATCTCAAACTAGGGTTAAGAGTTTTGTGAAGGACTTGATCTGCACTAAATTTTAAAATATTTATTTGCTTTCTCCTCTTCATTAAGAAAGGAAAACAATCCAAAATGTTAAAGGACACATTTTAGTTGAAGGCACCAAATCTTAAAAGATGAATGACTTTGAAAGTTTTCAGACCTTCACTTTATTATGAAGTGCTTCATATGTGTTTACATCAAAACAATACTGGATTGGAGTGGTTACAAAACACTTGAGTAGACAATTTAATAAAATATATCATATCATCATTTGATATGACTAGAGCCCATAGCAAAACATTTGATGACTGCATTTTTTTCAAAATCATAAACTTTCTCCACTATCACAAGAGGGAGCTCTATAAAGGTGGAGACTGTATCTAGTCCTCTCTACATTAAGAACACAACACACAGGATTCATTTAGTGAATATTAATGAATAAATAAGCTGAATGATAATGTATTAGTTTCCTAATGATCTGCAATAAGTTCAAAATTCAGTTCACTTAGGTTCAGTCGCTCAGTCGTGTTTGACTCTTTGTGACCCCATGGACTGCAGCATGCCAGGCTTCCCTGTCCATCACCAACTCCCAGAGCTGGCTCAAACTCATGTCCATTGAGTCAGTGATGCCATCCAACCGTCTCATCCTCTGTCATCCCCTTCTCCTCCCACCTTCAGTCTTCCCCAGCATCAGGGTCTTTTCAAATGAGTCAGTTCTTTGCATCAGGCGGCCAAAGCATTGGAGCTTCAGGTTCAGCATCAGTCCTTCTAATGAATATTTAGGACTGATGTCCTTTAGGATGGACTGGTTGGATCTCCTTGCAGTCCAAGGGACTCTCAAGAGTCTTCTCCAACACCATACTTCAAAAGCATCAATTCTTTGGCGCTCAGCTTTCTTTATGGTCCAACTCTCACATCCATACATGACTACTGGAAAAACCATAGCTTTGACTAGATGAACTTTTGTTGGCAAAGTAATGTCTCTGCTTTTTAATATGCTGTCTAGGTTGGTCATAGGTTTTCCTCCAAGGAGCAAGTGCTTTTAATTTCATGGCTGTAGGCACCATCTGCAGTGATTTTGGAGCCTAAAAATATAAAATTTCTCACTGTTTCCATTGTTTCCCCATCTATTGACCATGAAGTGATGGTACTGGATGCTGTGATCTTAGTTTTCTGAATGTTGAGTTTTAAGCTTACTTTTTTACTCTCTCTTTCATTGTCATCAAGAGGCTCTTTAGTTCTTCTCTTTCTGCCAAAAGGGTGGTGTTATCTGTGTATCTCCCACAGTGTCTGTGAGAGACTTAGAATTGACTTGGCTGGGCACCTCTGGGGTAGAATCGCTCTTTGAGGTTGGATTCAGGTGTCACAAGGGCGGCAATTACAGTCATCTAAAGGCTTGACTGGAGTTTTAAGACCCAAGATAAAGAATCTGCCTGCCGTGTGGGAGCCCAGGGTTCGATCCCTAGGTTGGGAAGATCCTCTGGAGAAGGAAATGGCAACCCACTCCAGTATTCTTGCCTGGAGAATCCCATGGACCAAGGAGCCTGGTAGGTTATAGTACATGGGGTCACAAAGAGTCAAAAATGACTAAGTGACTAACACTTTCACTTATTTTTTCTTTATAAAAGCTTTATTAAGATATGATGTACATAACATTAAACTCACCCTTTGAAGATAGTACAATCCAGTCGTTTTAAACTTATTCACAAGTTTTGCAACCATCGCCAATATCTAATTTTAGAGTAATTTCAAAATTCCACAAAATAACCTCTTACTCATTAGCCAGAACGACCCATCCTTCCTGCTAACCAGAGCCCATTGCAATCATTAAGCTACTGTCTGTTAGTAAATATTTACCAGTTCTGAACATTTTTTTATAATCAGAATCATAAGATATGTGGCTTCTATCATTTAGCATGATGTCCTTAAGACCCTCCCATGTTGTGGCATGTATCAGTATTTCCTCTCTTTTTTTTTTTTGGTCAAATAATATTCCACTGTATGTATGTAGCACATTCTATCTACTCATTTTTTACTCAATGGGCATCTGAGTTGCACTCATCTCTCATGCTCGCAAAGAAATGCTCAAAATTTTCCAAGGCAGTCTTCACCAGTACATGAACCATGAACTTTCAGATGCTCAAGCTGGATTTGGAAAAGGCAGAGAAACCAGAGATCACATTGCCAACACCTGTTGGATCATCAAAAAAACAAGAGAATTCCAGAAAAACATCTGTTTTATTGACTATGCCAAATCCTTTGACTGTGTGGAATGCAACAAACTGTGGAAAATTCTTAAAGAGATATGAATACCAGACCACATGATCTACCTCTTGAGAAATCTGTATGCAGGTCAAGAAGCAACAGCTAGAATTGGACATGGAACAACAGATCAGTTCCAAATCGGGAAAGGAGTATGTCAAGGCTATATATTGTCACTGTGCTTATTTAACTTACATGCTGAGTAAATCATGCAAAATTCTGGGCTGGATAAAGCATAAGCTATAATCAAGATTGCTGGGAGAAATAGCAATAACCTCAGATATGCAGATGAAACCACCCTTATGGCAGAAGGTGAAGAAGAACTAAAGAGCCTCTTGATGAAAGTGAAAGAGGAGAGTGAAAAAGCTAGCTTAAAACTCAACATTCAGAAAACTAAGATCATGTATCCAGTCCCATCACTTCATAGCAAATAGATGAGGAAACAATAGAAACAGTGAGATACTTTATTTTTCTGGGCTCCAAAATCACTGTAGATGGTGACTGCAGCCGTGAAATTAAAAGACTCTTGCTCCTTGGAGAAAAAGCTATGACCAACCTAGAAAACATATTAAAAAGCAGAGACATTACTTTGCCAACAAAGGTTCATATAGTCAAAGCTATGATTTTTCCAGTAATGAGAGTTGGATTATAAAGAAAGCTTAGTGTTGAAGAATTGATGCCTTTGAATTGTGGTGTTGGAGAGGACTCTTGAGAGTCCCTTGGACTTCAAGGAGATCCAACTAGCCCATCCTAAAGGACATCAGTCCTGAATATTCATTGGAAGGACTGATGCTGAACTGAAGCCCAATACTTTGGCTACCTGATGCAAAGAACTGACTCATTGGAAATGATGCTGATGCTGGGAAAGATTGAAGGCAGGAGAAGCAGGGGACGACAGAGGATGAGATGGTTGGATGGCATTACCGACTGGATGGACATGAGCTCTGGGAGTTGGTGATGAACAGGGAAGCCTGGCATGCTGCAGTCCATGGGGTGGCAAAGAGTCAGACACAACTGAGTGATTGAACTGAATTGATTTCAGTTGTTTCCACACTTGCTTATGATTATGTATTATGTTGCTGTGACCATTTGAAATAGTGTTCAACTCTGAAATAATGCTAAGAATGAGATGTTCTTGTGTATGCTGATATGTTTCATTTCTCTCAGGTATATAGTGAGGAGTGGAATTGTTGTGTCAGATAGTAACTATATGCTTAACATTTGGAGGACAACTATAGTATTTCAAAAATATCTGCACAAGTTTGGAATCCCATCAGTAATATATGAGGGTTCCAAGTTCTCCAAATCCTTGCCAACACTTGTTGCTTTCCTTTAAACAAAAATTAGCCATCATAGTGGGTGTTAAAGTTTTTGTTTGTGTGTACCTAATAACTAATGATTTTCATTTCCCTAATGATAAATGATAGTGGACATCTTTTCATGTGACTGTTAGATATTTGTGTATCTTCTTTGGGGGAAATGCCTAATTATTTGTGTATTTATTGTTGAATCGTAAGATTTTTATAAACACTCTGTGTACAAATTCCTTGAAAAGAAAGCAAAAATGAAATGTTAGTCACTCAGTTGTGTCTGATTCTTTGTAACTCCATGGATTGTAGCCCAGTAGGCTCCTCTGTCCATGGAATTCTCCAGGTAAGAATATCAGAGTGGGTTGCTAATCCCTCCTCCAGGGGATCATCCCAACCCAGTGATGGAACCTGGGTCTCTTGCCACTGCAGGCTGATTCTTTACCATCTGACCCACCAGGGAAGCCAGATATCCAAAATTTCTCCCATTTTATGGGCTCTGACTTCACATTCTTGATGGCCCCTTTGAAGCACAAAAGTTTAGAATTTTAATGAAATGTAATTTACGTTTTCTTCTGTTACTTGTGTTTGGTGTTGTATGTAAGAAATAGTGCCTAATTCAAGGTCACAAAGATTTATTCCTTTATTTATTCCCAAGAGTTTTTGTAGTGTTAGCTCTTGTATTTAGGTCTATTACCAGTTTGAGTTAATTTTTATACATGGTGTGAGGTAGGGGATGCAGTTTTTTCTTTGCATGCAGATATTAAGTTATGCCACCATTAGCTGTAATAATGCCCTTATCAAAACTCATTTGACAAAAAATGCATGGTTGATTTCTAGGCTCTCAATTTTGTCCCATTGATCTGTATTCTGTGTCAGTACTACACAGTCATGCATATTGTAGCTTTGTATTAAATTCTGGAATCAGGAAGTTAGAGCACACTCTCTTTTCTTTTTAATATTTCACTATTCTGGGTGTCTTACCTTTTCATATGAATTTTAGAATCTGAGCATCATTTTATTTTTTTTTTGGCAAAAATGCCACATGGGTTTTGATAAGGATCACACGGGACCTGTAGCTCAATTTAGAGAGTATTACCATCTTAACAAAATGAAGTCTAATCTATGAACAGTTAACAGTGGTAGTTATTAAAATAAATATTCATTTTGGCTTTGTAATTCTATAAAAACATATATCCTCAGAATATCAATGAAAACACTGGGATGTTTGTAACATGGTTTTAACTATTTTTGACTCTTTGCTCCTATTTCAACTGTAATTTTCTTGTTGATCCCATGCCAAGGTAAGAAAATAACATATTTTCCGGTTCAAATCAACATTCTTCAAGGTTCAAAGGACTTTTTTCTAGTTCTACTTAGATAGTAAGTAAAGGTTTTATTTATGTCAACAAAGTACTTAATGCTCCAAGTATATGAAAACGTCAATTAGAATTTGAAAGCAATATTGGGCCAATTGCAATGTGATAATCTGCTTAAGGGTAATTCTGAACTGACTACAGTTTTACAGCAATCACGTCAATCACTACAGACTTAAAGAACAACATTCACAGACATATGTCTAAGACAAGAATTCTACTATTTTAAAAGTAGCAGCAAAAACTCAGCCTGGCCACAGCTATCAAGAAGGTAGTAATTATAGTTTATCATCTCAACCAACAGGCAGTGCTTGTCACTTGCCAAAATCATTTCTACATATTGCAGTGGAAGAATTCTTTCAGATTCTCTAGAGATGGGGCTGGCAGACAGATGCTTAGGGCATCTTACAAGGATGTAAAGCCAGTTTCAAACTGACTTCAACAACACTGCAGCAGTGCAATGCTTCGAGACATAGACAAAGGCAGCTTATTTCTTGACAGGGTCCATAAAGTCATCTTTTTAAATTACCAAATGAATAACAAGCAATGGTTTAAGAGCACTTAGACTTTTCCTACAGTAAATAACATAATGAAATGAAGAGTCACAAAATCACACATCTAAAATTGAAAATGATATATATATATTTTTTTCTCACAGCTTATTTGAATAACTTTAAGACAAATCTGTAAAATCATGACTTTTAAATTTGGAAATAAAGGGGCAAAAATAAGCTGATGATGAAGAGCTAGGGAATAAACAATGAGTATTGAATAGCCACATATTTCTTCAACTTCAGGCTTGAGACATTTTAATTATGTGACCTCAAATCCTCAAATTTGCCTCCAGACAACACAATGGTTTGTGAAGCTCTACACTTAATCTTATTGGTAAAATGATTATAATATTTATTTTTAATGTTAAAATATATATTATCAGTGGCATTAGAAGGGAATAAAGCTATGTTGAAATTTACCCAGTCTCTTTCTTTTGTTCACATTACAATCCTTTGCTCCCTAATACAGTTCAGCAGGAGGTTTTGTCTTACCAGCCAAGCAAAGACCTTTAAGAAGTGTGTCCTTTACCTCTTTGATTATCAGAGCAGGGAAGTATCATACGTGGCTCTCACAAAAGACAAGTTTAATTACTACAATTTTTAAAAAGCGAACATTTTTAGCAACACTTTCAGGATCACAGGAGCATTTCTGACAGCCAGAATGAGTTGGATTTAAAATCACTGTGCTATTTTTAACTTTAAAATCAACACTCACATAAATATTCCCAAACCAATTAGCAGCAGCTGGAAAGTAAAGGTGTTTACATTTAGTTAGCACCAGTGCTCACGATGGTGAGTGCTCACGGGCTATGTGGAAGAGGCCATGTACCAGGCGGGACACTCCTCTCTCCAGGGTGATCCTGGTGTTGGCACCAGGCTATCCTTTTGCAGTTCATGGTGGGCATAAATCACTGATTCGTACAGGAAAGTGTATTCATGATGTAGCCTCATTAAGATATACATCTCCAAATAAACTTAACACTCTTGATAAAACTTTCTGGAAGAAAATGTTACCCACATTCTCATCACTTCTCCCTAGTCAACCACAGCTATAAAACAATATTAAAAATAGCTTTATAGCTCAGCTTTTCATCTCTCAGATAAGAACTGAAATAGATGTCTTATAATCTATAGATGGCTTCCTTTGACTTACAAGTGAAAATATATGGCCTGGATTTTTGCCCCTCCCACCCATGCATTTTAGCCACGTATGAAACCATTTGCCCACAAAATTTTAACTGCAGTTATGTTTCCAAAGCTCAGGTGTATTTTATAACAAGATTTGCATTCTGAAAAGCCAACTGCAAGTTTCTTTTGAAATTGCACATGAATTTTAGAGAGTAATAGAAAAATTATACAGAGATTTGAATGCCAGGTTACGTGCCTGGTGCTCATACATAAACATCATGTAAATTTTAAAATTAAAATTCTGGGCATAATTTCAGAATATTTGTTTTGACTTTTTAGAACAAGAATATCTGTGCTAGAGTAAAAACAAGTTGTATTTGATACGCACACATATGAGATGAACATGCATTTTAGTAGTCAAACAGTGTTACTGAAGCTTGACCTAATCCATTTTCTTTATGCCTTAGGCAATGTCTTGCCATGGGAAATATCTCAGCTGGCTTCATAGATCCTATTCCAAAATATTTCAGTTCTACCAGTTTAATATACCTGCGATTTTTCATATAAACAATGCATGTGTTTATTCATTCTATATGTAAAACAAATGCAAATATTATATACAATGTATATTAGAGTGTATATCCATATACATACATATTACTAGAAACTGGCACTGCCTTATAGTAAATAGTGCAGATTTTCAGAAATCCTAGATAACATTAAGAAAGCCCTGGAAAGAATGGTGCTGACAGGCTAGTCTAGTCCACTTATTTTATAGCTAAGAAACTGAGACCAGAAGAGTGAAGTGACAAGCATTTCAACTTAACTGTGCTAAGGGTAGAGCCAGAATCCAGGATTCTTGATTCTTAATTCAGTGCTCTTTCTGTGTACCATGGTAAATAGCTGTTGACTTAATGAATGCTGCTCTTGTATTATTTTGTTTTCCTTTTTTGTTTCAATGACTTAAACAAAAACTCTAATAATGTCTTGGTAATACTTCATCCATTTTTCAAAGATCTCACAACATTTTCCGTATAACCAGAGGCATACTCACGACAACCCTAAATAATTTGTAGGCATTCCTATCCAATTCTATACATGGGTATTTTGAAGGGGAAAACGCTTAATGTCTTGTTCAAAGTGATACTAAGGGTCAAAAAAAGAACCAAAAATGTTTAGAACTCACATGTCCTAAGACTGAAGTTTGTAGGCAAGCAAGCTAAACATATTTACCTTGTGATGTCTCTTAGCTGCTGATTTTAGACAAATGTTGTGAGCAAACAATATTATGAAGCTTAAAAAAATGATTTATATGAAAAACTGTCAAGTATTTCATTAACCTAGAGATGAGCTCCAATAACTGCATTTTAAAATAAAGTTATTTCTTGAGAACACAATTAAAGTAGATCAATCTAACTAATCTCAAAGCTTTGGCTTCTGAGGTACATGTGCGCGCACACACACACACACACACAGATATATATATATATACACACACTCACTGCTAAGCAATAGGAGTTACCATAATGCTTATAGGGTAAACACTAGACAGAGTTTAAACAATTCTGGATTTTGTACAGCACAATGATGTGCTAAGTTGCTTCAGTCGTGTCCAACTCTTTGTGACCCCATGGACTTAGCCCATCAGTCTCTTCTGTCCATGGGATTCTCCATGCAAGGATACTGGAGGGGGTTACCACGCTTGCCTCAAGGGGATCTTCCTGACCCAGGGATGGAGCCTCAGTCTCCTCCATCTCCTGCACTGGCAGGCAGTTTACCACCAGTACCACCTGGGAAGCCCGGGTGAATAAACTACACTGGAATGATATTCCAGCTGACAGTCTCGTGCCGTTTTGGGACATGAGATGATGCAGTGCATGGGTGCATTCCCATTGACTCCCCACACATTCAGAGTTAGTCACACCTTCTCCTCATCTGGCTTGTGTTCAAGAGATATTGCCTGGTTTCAACTGCTTTAATAAAAGTTAAGACAGACCAAATTATGTATTATAGTAAAATTAAGCTTTGCTCTGAAACAAAGGAGACATAGGTTCCAACAGAAGTTCTCTCATACTATTGACTGGTGATGTCATCTAATCTCCTGGCCCTCTCCTTTATTATCTGTAAAATAAAGATAAGAAGATTTCTAAGGTCTATTTCAGGTACAAAATATCCCAGAACTTAGTAAAGGGACACCAAGTAGTCCTCGCTGAAGAAAAGTAAAAAACATTTCAACAGATAAAATAAAGGGTGAACAAATTTATTTGGAAAGCTTCCCTTGAGAAGCAACCCTCAAGGAGACATTACATTCTTTCTTTACATACTGCTTCTGAATAACTTTCGGGGAACAAATATACGACATGAGGTAAAGTCTACTTTAAATAAAACTAAAATGCTCCCTCCATACTTTATCTTCTTCTATAATTTTCTTCCTTGCTATTTCCCTTTCTCCTTACCATTAACAACTAGCAGAATTAAGAGTTCATTGTTCAGATTTTCCAGGATTCTGATTTAGATTTGAGAAGATAATTAAAAAAAATTTTTTTAATGCCTAACTTACACATTTTACCTGCTGGGATTCTGTTGTTATTGTTGTTCATTTGTGTTTTGTTTGTTTGTTATTTTAGAAAACTATACGGTGACCTTGACTAAACCTGACATCAGGCAGTTAAAACACACTATTATACTCAAAAAAGAAAAAAATAAATGGGGGGAGGAGGAGAGGAATTGGGTTCTGTTTGTGAGATCTGAGCTGGCCAGCCAGGTTGATCAGTCTTATTTAGGTATCAAAAATGAAAATCATGACTGATGTCAAGATCAGCATCTGTTGATATTTCAACCTAATGCCAACACCTATAGCTGTGCTGCTTCCCAAGCAAATATACTCATTGAAAAGGCCTCTTTAAAAACCTTAGAATTTCAACAAGGCAATCCTGCAACCACTGTTTTAAGTTCCACCGTTTCTTATTCAAACTCAAATAACACATTCCAGAAGTGATAAAAAGAAAACTGGAAAACACTCACATGCATATATATATATATATATATATATATATATATATATATATATATTTTAAATACAAGACTGACACAAACATGATTATAGTGGTTGCTTCAGTTTATAATTGGGCTTCCCTTGTAGCTCAGCTGGTAAAGAATCCGCCTGCAATATGGGAGAGCTGGGTTCGATCCCTGGGTTGGGAAGATCCTCTGGAGAAGGGAAAGGCTGCCCACTCCAGTATTTTGGCCTAGAGAATTCCATGGACTGTGTAGTCCATGGTCTTGCAAAGAGTTGGACACGACTGAATGACTTTCAGTTTATAATTGGACTACTTCCCCAACTCAGTTACAGCTAATTTCTCCCAGCTTTCTGTATTATTGAATCCATCAAAACCTCTTGAGTCCAATGCTTAGGTACACCGAGACAGTGCTGTTTACTCACAAAAAGGTGAAGATCTTGCACAATACAGCATACTCTCCCATGAAGGTCTGCTTCAGATCATGCTCTCATTAAAAAATAAGATCAAAAGCATTATAAATACCTGCTTCTCTTCCATTTAATCTTTCTCTTGAAACTGTAACATCTTCTCAATATTTAGAATACAAATTCATCCAAATGGACAGTTTGATGGCACAAGGGTTTCATTTGTAACTACAAGCCATCACCTACAGCTGGCAAATATAAAAAGACTTGAGGGAGTTGGGATAATTCAGCAATTACAAAAGATTCTAGCTTAACTGTTTTTCTTGTGGCTGAAATATACTTCAATCAGGTTTGATTCTAGTAAATATACCTTATGCAATGAAGCAAAGCTACATAAATTCCAGGCTTGGTTAGGAGAGTGTAAAGATAAAAGAACATATTATTAAAGGAATATTTTTTCATTTGCACATGCATTTCACTAATGCCAATATAGGCACACTCCTCTGTCAGTCTGCATTACAAGTCTTTCCTATGAAAACAGGCTGCAGAAAATGTTGAATCCACAACCAAGTCCATGGAGACTTGTTTTAGGAAGTGGGCAGTAGTAGTGTTAGTCTCTCAGTCATGTCTGACTCTTTGCCACCCTTGCCAGGCTCCTTTGTCAGTGGGATTCTCCAGCAAGAATAAGGGAGTGGATTGCCATTCCCTTCTTCAGAGGATCTTCCCTACCCAGGAATCAAACCTGGACCTTCTGCACTGAAGATAGATTCCTACTATCTGAACTACAGGGACGAGGTGGGGAAAGGGGATAAAAGCACAGGGATTTACATGTATATTTTGTTTAGTAGAAACTTTCCAAAAAATTCTCAAAACGTAGAAAGTCAAAGTTCTGTGTTGAAAAATCTTTTACAATCATCAGATGGAAAACTAAGTTAACAACCTATCTTGGTCCATGAATAAGGTATGTTCAAGGACTCTTTTTCTTTCCCAACAGTCTTTAACATGCCTCCTAAGTCTTTATCTTTCTATAGGCATTTCACTCTCTTCTCATCTAGCCCCTCATCAAAGTTCCCCTACACTGCTATGTGTACTGGTTTCTCTCCTATGACCTATCTTTCCACACAATCATTTTGTCATTCACTTTGTCATTCTTGCATTTCACTTTGTTGGAAGCCTCTGGTTTCAAAAACTATCTCACTAGCTTATAAGATCTATTGAAAATAAACAATGTGAGGAAGGATTTTTCTCAGATAATCTAAGATGCCCTTGAAGCAATCCTTACCATGACATGTGTGAAGGATAAAGAATACCAGGAGAGACAGAAGTCCTGTACAGAGAAAAGAAGTGGGGTAATCCAGAGTAGGATGCATCATCTTGGGTTTTAACAGCATGCAGAAGCAGCTCTAAATCAAGTGTGGGGTCAGGACCCACAAAGAATAGCCATAGTCATGGGCAGCAGTCTGCAAAAGGTTTGTTTTATGTTTTGTGCTTTTAGGTGTGGAGATACAACAGAGATTTGGAAGAGATGCTGCAGAAGTTGTTGTTCAGTTGCTAAGTCATGTCCAACGCTTTGAGACCTCATGGATTGTAGCCTGCCAGGTTCCTCTATCCTCTACTATCTTCTGGAGTTTGCTTAAATTCAGGTCCATTGAGTCAGTGATGCTCTCTAACCATCTTATCCCCTGCTGCTCCCTTCGCCTTTTGCCTTCAATCTTTCTCAGCAGAAAAAAGCTGCAGAAGTAGCTATAACCAAATCAGAACCTCCTCAAGTCATGTGATGTAACCAACACACATTACTATTTGAATGTCTTCTACTTAAAACTGCTTACAGTGTTTGAGGAGTGGGTGGAAACCACTGTATTAATTAAGAAATTTCACCGACTGAGCCATTAACAGCTGTCTAGAACACCACTGCTTGCATGGCAAACATCCATCCATCCTTGAAAATCCTTTAGCAGAGCGGGTGCTCTTCCCTAGAACACTGTGTGCAGACTTAGTCTCCCTCCTCAGGCCACTTGTTGTGCCACACAGAAGCTCTACAATGGCATTCATCTCAGGGTAAGTGGTAGTTCCTTTACACGTCTGTCTCCCTTCTTGAGATGAGGAATGTGGAATGTGTCTTTCCCATCTTTGTATACCTATCACCTAGCACAGGACTGAAATATGAAAATATTTCACTTCAGAGAGAAGTTCACTGGATAAAGAACCATTTCCCTAGAAATTCTCTCTCTTAACGTCTCTTAGGGAACAACGGGTAGACCAAAAAAAAAAAAAAATATATATATATATATATATATATATATATCCTAACATTAATGAATCCTTTAAAATGTGCTGAGTCATTATGCATGACTCAGGGCTTTGAGGGAGAGAGGAATGGAGATTCGAAATCAAAGATGAATATGACACAGTCTTTGCATTCAAAGCTGCAAGCTAGCTAGAATCATCACCAGAGCCATCTCTGGCAAGAGAAATTAAAGCAGAATTAAAAGCTAATCTTTTTTTTTTTTTTTATAATTTTCTTTACTTTATTGTGTTGGTTTTGCCATACATTGACATGAAACCGCCATGGGCATACATATGCTCCCCCTCCAGAACCCCCCTCCCTCCTCCCTCCCGATTCCCTCTCCCTGGGTCATCCTGGTGCACCAGCCCCGAGCATCAACCCTGGGCTGGCGATTGATTTCACATATGATAATTAACATGTTTCAATGCCATTCTCCCATATCATCCCACCCTTGCCCTCTTCCACAGAGTCCATGAGACTATTCTATACATCTGCGTTTCTTTTGCTGTCTCGCATGCTGGGTTCTCGTTACCATCTTTCTAAATTCCATATATATGCGTTAGTATACTGTATTGTTTTTCCTTCTGGCTTACTTCACTCTGGATAATAGGCTCCAGTTCTGTCCACCTGAGTAGAACTGATTCAAATGAATTTTTTTTAATGGCTGAGAAATATTCCATTGTGTATATGTACCACAGCTTTCTTATCCATTCGTCAGTTGATGGGCATCTAGGTTGCTTCCATGTCCTGGCTATTGTAAACAATGCGGCGATGAACACTGGGGTACACGTGCCTCTTTCAATTCTGGTTTCCTCGGTGTGTATGCCCAGCAGTGGGATTGCTGGGTCATATGGCAGGTCTATTTGCAATTTTTTAAGGAACCTCCACACTGTTTTCCATAGTGGCTGTACTAGTTTGCATTCCCACCAACAGTATAAGAGGGTTCCCTTTTCTCTACATCCTCTCCAGCATTTATTGCTTGTAGACTTTTGGATGGCAGCCATTCTGACTGGTGTAAAGTGGTACCTCATTTATGGATTGAAACAACTGAAGTACAAGAGGAGGCACCAATTTGTACCTGGCTGTTTATGTCTCTTTATATGTGCTTTTATGTACTGATGTGCTCAGTCATGGCTGACTCTTTGTGACCCCATGGACGGTAGCCTGCCAGGATCCTCTGTCCATGGGATTTTCCAGGTAAGAGTACTGAAGTGGGTTGCTATTGTTTTCTCCAAAATGAGGTTTTACATTTTATTTCTTATAATGTAATTTAAAATGACTTGTTATGTATAAAATGTAGGGAGGGGGGTTCTGGAGGGGGAACGTATGTATACCCATGGCGGATTCATGTCAATGTATGACAAAACCAACACAATAAAGTAAAGAAAATTAAAAAATAAATAAATAGATTGTCTTTTCTCCATTGTAAAAAAAAAACAACAATATTTAAAACCATTTAAGTCTACAGTGGCTAGAAGCTTGAGTTTATCAGGCTTTGGTCAGCTGGGAAAGGAACCCTGTCCATTGAAACCCCAACATCCTGGACCTCCAGACTGGAGAGTACTAATCATGGTGGAGACCTTCCACCTGAGGCAGGACTGGAAGCAAGAGCCCATCATTGTAGCCCATCATTGAAGCTTTTGCTCAATATTCCTCTTTTCTTCACACTTTCTCATTTCTTTATATCCAAACTCAAGTCAAGGTAATAAAATTTCTTGGAGCAATTGCCTTTTGCCATGTTTTTTCCTTCTTTGGGTTTCCTTTATCCTTTAAGAGTATATCCTTTCCTAAATGCCTCCAATCCTTTCTTCTCCACTATTTTCAAGAATGTTCTGAAACTCTTTCACAAGTTCAGGAATTTCTTCTAGTATTCACTCTGCCATTTTGATTTAAGTTAAAACTGACTTTGCCCAGTGAAACCACTTCCTCAGCAGTCCTCTGAAGCAGGACATGCTCATTTTCTTCACGCTGCCAAACCCCATCCTGGAGTTGCTTCTAGACAGAGATGCAATGCTTCCTCCTTTGGAAACTGCCACAGCATTCTGCTTCCCCATACCCTGCTCACTGCCTTCACCCACCAATCTCCAGGCTGGTCCTCCAGCCTTTCCTCTTGCACCATCATGTCACTTCATATATCTTTTCCTCTCTATGCTGTATCTCTCACTTTCATCCCAGCTGACTCCTTTTTATAACCTGACTTTACTCAGTACCTTCTTGGTTCTGTTTCAGAAACTAACCAAAAGCAAACATACAAAGCTAAGGAAGGGTTCTAAGCTAAGTCCTCATCTGCCAAAGAGATGTTCATGAGAATCAAAATATACTAAATGATATGGTTGCTCAAGACTAGTGAACCCATGGATAAAATGGTAATAATTCAGTTCACAAACACTTACTTAAGTGCCCTTTGTTCCAGGCACTGTGTCAAGTGCTGGGGTAAAATTATATATATTCTTCACCTTAAAGAGCTTATTCTGTGGAAGGGAGAACAGAGAGGCTGGAAAGGAGTTGATAGTGACTGCTCTCTGAACTGTTCCCTTTTACATACTCCATAATTCAACTCCACTGAACACCAGGCAGATCCCAACTGCACTGCTAGTTTTTCTCCAACCTCAGCTCCATTCCATGTTCAACAGCAGGTATAAGCCAACAGACAAACAGAAATTAGCTATGCTCCATCTAAAACTGTGTTTCTAAAATTTTTTGATCATTTGTGACCAAGTGCAAATAACTGATCACAGTCGTCTATAAAACTAATGACAATAATGGTTCCCCTCCCAATACAGATGTATATATGCACACACATACAGAATTCTGCACAAAACTTTAAGGCTTTCTACATTCCTCAGTCTTGATATGATCTCAAGGTTAAGAACTGATATTCAGCTGTTAATCCAAGCCCATATCTTTGACAGAATCATAAGAGATTGGTCCCACAGAAATGATAATACATATTTTCATAGACACATCTTTAAACAGTGATCACTACATACAAGGGACAATAACTGAACAGGGAAGGAGGTAGCTCCTACTGATAAAAAACCAGAGTGGACGTAGGGGTATATTTTACCAACCATACTGCTCATCACTTTCCTGAGATCCTCCAGGGAGGGGAGAGGTGCAGTACAGACATCCCTTCAAAATCTGTCAGCAAATACTGTGATCTTTTCTGAAGCCTCCTTGACAAGCTAAGTCAGTCCTACACATGAACTTCCTAGTCACATTGTGTTGTGGCAAAATTACAAATTATCACACACTCTGGACTTCTGGCTTACATGCAGTATGCACGAAATTTCAAATGTTGAATGTGTGAGTTCTAAAAGTCTGATGTTCCTGACGAGTACTAGTTCATTTGTTGTCTATTCTGGGACTGACAAGTTTCAGCCTCTCAGTTTAAATCTCTTCCTCCAACCTATGATTCAGAAAATTACTACAAGTATGAGGCAAGGTTACATTCTAATTAGATTTCTTAATTCACATTCTTAAAACTGCTCATAGTAGATGGTGATTATTTAATCCAAATGTCATCTCTGGATTAATCTTTGAAACCCATTCAGATTCACCAAATGGGCATAGTTAGTGGAGCATTTCTGCAGGACAAGAAATTTAAGCAATGAAAACTGCTAGAGGATGAACTGTTAGATCGCTTAAAAGTTCTGATTTCTCTAACAGAAGAGCCATAAACCAGTTTCATAAAGATTTCCCCCAAGTCACAGGGAAGACTGGCATGCTGCAGTCCAGGAGGTCTCAAAGAGTCAGATACAACTGAGTGACTGAACTGAAGTCACAGGACAACTCAGCATAGCAGGTGCATCACTACCATCTCTCCCACCTCAGTGTTCACTAGGCTTCAAGAACATGGTACACAGGCTCAGAAAACAATGTATAATAAATGTCACCTGAAATCCTCATGAAACTGACATGGCTCCCATCATACAAAGGTGGAAGAAAGCAAGCCAGGTCAGTTCATGCTGGTCTCTGCTTGATTTTTATTCAGTTAAGTTCAGTTGTTCAGTTGTGTCTGAATCTTTGCCACCCCATGGACTGCAGCATGCCAGGCTTTCCTGTCTATCACCAACTCCCAGAGATTGCTCAGACTCATGTCCATCGAGTCAGTGATGCCATTCAACTGCATCACCCTCTGTTGTCCCCTTTTTCTTTTGACTTCAATGTTTCTCAGCATAAGGGTCTTTTTCAACAAGTCAGTTATTTGCATAAGGCAGCCAAAGTACTGGAGTTTCAGCTTCAGCATCAGTCCTTCCAATAAATATTCAGGGCTGATTTCCTTTAGGATTGACTGGTTTGAAATCCTTGCAGTCTGAGGGACTCTCAAGAGTTTTCTCCAGCACCACAGTTCAAAAGCTTCAATTCTTCAATGTTCAGCTTTCTTTATAGTCCATCTCTCATCCATACATGACCACTGGAAAAACCATAGCTTGATTAGATGGACCTTTGCTGGCAGAGTAACGTCTCTGCTTTTTCTTACATTGTCTAGGTTGGTCATAGCTTTTCTTCCAAGGAGCAAGCAGTTTTTAATTCCATGGCTGCAGTCACCATCTGCAGTGATTTTGAACCCCCCCCAAATAAAGTCTGCTACCGTTTCCACTGTTTCCCCATCTATTTTCCATGAAGTGATGGGATTGGATGCCATGATCTTAGTTTTCTGAATGTTGAGTTTTAAGCCAACTTTTTCACCCTACTTTTTCACTTTCATCAAGAGGCTCTTTAGTTCTTCTTCACTTTCTGCCATAAGTGCGGTGTCATTTGGGTATCTGAGGTTACTGTTATTTCTTCCAGCAATCTTGATTCCAGCTTGTGCTTTATCCAGCCTGGTATTTTGCAAGATGTACTCTGTATATGAGTCAAATAAGCAGGGTGACAATATACACACTTGATGCACTCCTTTCCCAATTTGAAAACAGCCCATTGTTCCATGTCCAGTTCTAACTGTTGCTTCTTGACCTGCATATAGATTTCTCAAGAGGCAGGTCAGGTGGCCTGATATTCCCATATGTTTCAGAATTTTCCAGTCTGTTGTGATCCACACAGTCAAATACTTTGGTGTAGTCGATAAAGCAGAATTAGATGTTTTTCTGGAGCTCTCTTGCTTTTTCTATGATCCAACAGATGTTGGCAATTTGATTTCTGGTTCCTCTGCCTTTTCTAAAAGCAGCTTGAACATCTGGAAGTTCACAGTTCATATACTGTTGAAGCCTGGCTTGGCGAACTGTAAGCATTCCTTTGCTAGCACGTGAGATGAGTGTTATTGTGCAGTAGTTTGACTATTCTTTGGCATTGCCCTTCTTTTGGATTAGAATGGAAATTGACCTTTTCCAATCCTGTGGCCACTGCTGAGTTTTCCAAATTTGCTGGCATATTGAGTGCAGCACTTTCACAGCATCATCTTTTAGGATTTGAAATAGCTCAGCTGAAATTTCATCACTTCCACTAGCTGTGTTCATTGTGATGCTTCCTAAAGTTCACTTGACTTTCCATTCCAGGATGTCTGGCTCTAAGTGAGTGATAACACCATCATGGTTATCTGGGTCATGAAGATCTTTTTTTTATAGTTCTTCTGTGTATTGTTGACACCTCATCTTAATATCATCTGTTTGTACTAGGTACATACCATTTCTGTCCTTTCTTGTGTCCAACTTTGCATGGAATATTTCCTTGGCATCTCTAATTTTCTAAAAGAGGTCTCTAGTCTCTCCCATTCCATTGTTTTCCTCTATTTTTTTTTTTACACTGATCCTGAGAAAGGCTTTCTGATCTCTCCTTGCTATTCTTTGGAACACTTCATTCAAATGGGTATAGCTTTCCTTTTCTCCTTTGCCGTTTGCTTCTCTTTTTTTTCACAGCTATATGTAAGGCCTCCTCAGACAGCCATTTTGCCTTCTTGCATTTCTTGTTCTTGGGGATGGTCTTGATCTCTGTCTCCTGTACAATGTCATGAACTCTATCCTTAGTTCATCAGGCATTCTATCAGATCTAGTCCTATAAATCTATTTCTCACTTCCACTGTATAGTCATAAAGGATTTGATTTAGGTCATACCTGAATGGTCTAATATTTTCCCCTAATTTCTTCAATACAAGTCTGAATTTGGCAATAAGGAGTTCATGATCTGAGCTACAGTCAGCTCTTGGTCTTGTTTTTCGTGACTATATAGAGCTTCTCCATCTTTGGCTGCAAAGAATATAATCAATCTGATTTCAGTATTGACTATCTGATGATGTCCATGTGTAGAGTTTTCTCTTTTGTTGTTGGAAGAGGGTGTTTGCTATGACCAGTGCGTTCTCTTGGCAGAACTCTATGAGCCTTTGCCCTGCTTCATTCTGTACTCCAAGGCCAAATTTGCCTGTTACTCCAGGTATGTCTTGACTTCCTACTTTGCATCCTAGTCCCCTATAATGAAGAGGACATCTTTTTTGGGTGATAGTCCTAGAAGGTCTTGAAGGTCTTCATAGAACCATTTAACTTCAGCTTCTTCAGTGCTACTGATTGGGGCACAGACTTGGATTACTGTGATATTTATTTTTATTAGCTTATCATGAATGTTTATATTTAGTGAATGAATGAATCAGTGAACAAGACAGTCCACCAACCCTGTTGTCTGATTGTGAGCCAGACTGTATTCTCATACCTCCTCTCAAAAAACATAGGCCATTGTACTTTTTCATAACTGCATGCAAAAATAAAAAGCCAAGGAAAAGTACCTTTCTACTGAGTGAGTTCTCAACAAAATATAAATTTAAAAATAGTTGTAAATATTTGAATGCCCCTGAACTATATTTTTCTACATTGATGCATATAATAGAAAAGAATGGTTTAAAAAGGAACATGCAGTTATTTTTCAATATATTACAGATCACTTACTCAATTCCATGTAACACAACAAAACAGAGCCCCAAACAAGAAAGAAGTTTTCTAATGAAAGAATCCCTGGACTTTAACAAAATAGAGAGTTTCTTCTAATCCAATTTCTGTTAAGATGTCTGTCACAACACCATCACCCTAGCCCTCAGCCATGCCTAATCAGTGATGAAACCTCACACGTTTAATGAACAACCAGGGTGGCGTACAGAAGTGCATGCTCCTGACAGATGAGGGTTTTTAAACTGAGTGGTGATGTAAACCTCTCTCTGCTCTTCTTATTACAAGGGAAATACTTCTGCAGTTGCTGAGGACCCTCAGGTGATGTGTCTCTACAAAATATAGGAAATGGCCTATCCACTTGTAAGGCAATCACAGTAGATTAAAATCACAGCATTTAACAGCTTTGCAGAAGGGAATGGCCAACAGGAAACAAAAATAATAGGCTTATATTATCAAATTATCGATGACTTCTCTGTGGATCACCTTCTTCTAAGGAATGATCAGATCACAAATATGATGGTAAAGAAAAAGCTTGGTGTTAATTCATTCTTAAAGAGAGAAATGCATGCATGTAGAAAGCATAACAGTTAGGATGCTCAATGGACGAAAAGAGTATGAACAAAATAATAGACTCAGTATTACCCTCTGCTCCAGTAAATACAGAAGAGAGTCCATGAGACTTTAGGTTCAGATTTGTTATCTCATACCAAAGAGAAATGTATAGCAAGCAATTTGGTGGCTGGTGGGAAATGGCCACAAAGGAACTCCTTAATTTTATCCTTCCCTAGAATCCCATTGCCAGATTTTAAGTCATTCTTCAGCAGTTTCTTAGGTAGGGCATCTGGTCAACAGATAATACCACAAGGAATCAGTCTAGACCTAGTTTTCTTATTCCAACCTATAAAGCTGTTGTGATTAGCAACACTTTAAATCTGGTAGAGATTGCTTTTTAATGATGTTTTCATTGGTGATATTTTTCCATCTGAAACTCTTTAATATTAACACTGATGAAATGACGACATTCATTTCACATTGATGGCTTTTGAAAACACTAGTTTTCACAGACTTTTACTTTTCCCTTCACCTACTATTGGATAAAGCAATGTCTCAACAGATTCTTTATCTCTTTCATTTGTCATATATTCTCACTACAAATGCCATTTTATGAAATGAGGAGAATTTGCTAAAATATGACAATTTTTGTCCACAGTACAAAACACAGGAAGAAAGATAAGAGACAATTTACTCATCAAATGGCCATGGTCAATGACTTTAAAAAAAAAAACTAGTTATGGGATGTCAGGCTTAAAAAAAAGTCAAGTTCCATGCCCTAGTTCAGACTAAGAACCTATTAGCTAATTAGCATTGGAAAAAAAAAAAAGAAATGGAGCATTTAGTTTACAGAAGGTATACTGTTTGATGGACAAAGAATGGCAATTTTAATCAATGAAGGAACAACTTGTGTGTTTTTTTTTTTAAACTAAAATTTAAAGGAAACTAAAAAGAGAGCTCAAAATATCATGTCCCAAAATAAAGAATATTTTCCATTTTCAGTTTGGATGCACTTTTAAGTTCAGACACATTTTATTATTAACAGTTTCATCAAAGAAGAGCTAAAAAATATAAGAAAAAGAAAAAAAAACCGAAAAGCCTTAATTAATTTTGACAGCAACTGCATTAAAATGAACTGTTAAATAAACTCCTAAAAGTCTTTAAGCAGTGAAAGCTAGAGGAGGCTGCAAACAATGCCCTTATCTAAAATCTTAATTTCAATTATCTGCTATATTTACAACTTCATGCTTTACAACATGCCAGAAGGCATGGCTTAGTGGTCTAAGCATCTGGTTTTGAATTGTTGTGTTCCTTGAATCACATCATTTAACTCACCCCGGAGTCCTTGCAGGGGCTGGATATACAGACAAGTCACAAGCCACCTGTGGACTTATTCGTCCAGGCCTTTCCCACTGAGAGTGGAACCAGGGGCTGATCTTAAGTTGTTCCTTCTCTTTTATAACTGCAACAAACTGTACTCTGAGTAAAGATTAATCTCTCTCCATATTGTCACCCTCCTTATTTAACTTGTATGCAGAGTACAGCATAAGAAACGCTGGGCTGGATGAAGCACAAGCTGGAATCAAGATTGCTGGGAGAAATATCAATAACCTCAGATATGCAGATGACACCACCCTTATGGCAGAAAATAAAGAGGAAATAAAAAGCCTCTTGATAGAGTGAAAGAGGAGAGTGAAAAAGTTGGCTTAAAGCTCAACATTCAGGAAACTAAGATCATGGCATCTGGTCCCATCACTTCATGGGAAATAGATGGGGAAACAGTGTCAGACTTTACCTTTTTGGGCTCCAAAATCACTGCAGATGGTGACTGCAGGCATGAAATTAAAAGATGCTGACTCCTTGGAAGGAAAGTTATGACCAACCTAGATAGCTAGCATATTTAAAAACAGAGACATTACTTTACCAACAAAGGTCTGTCTAGTCAAAGCTATGGTTTTTCCAGTGGTCATGTATGGATGTGAGAATTGGACAGTGAAGAAAGCTGAGCACCAAAGAATTGATGCTTTTTAACTGTGGTGTTGGAGAAGACTCTTGAGAGTCCCTTGGACTGCAAGGAGATCCAACCAGTCCACCCTAAAGGAGATCAGTCCTGGGTGTTCATTGAAAGGACTGATGTTGAAGCTGAAACCCCAGTACTCTGGCCACCTCGTGCAAAGACTTGACTCACTGGAAAAGACCCTGGTGCTGGGAAGGATTGGGGGCAGGATAAGAAGGGCACGACAGAGGATGAGGTGGCTGAATGGCATCACCCACTCAATGGACATGGGTTTGGGTAGACTCCAGGAGTTGGTGATGGACAGGGAGGCCTGGCGTGCTGCAATTCCTGGGGTTGCAAAGAGTCAGACACGACTGAGCGACTGAGCTGAACTCTCCATACTTTAGGAATGCCCCCAAAGAACCTCTCCAATGTAGTGAAATAAAGTACCATTTTTAAAACATGAGCAAAATATATGATAGTCAAATGACAGTTATAGCAACTAAAGTTTTCAAAACTGGAACAAAATTGCTGCAAAGGCAATTCAAACTATGTAGAACTAGGTGCCACTGGATATCTTGTTCTCTGAGGAAATATAAAGAGAAGCCTCTGATTGCTCCCATGTAGACCATGTTTTTATTGCCTGTTCTCTCATATTCTATGTGCATTTTCATGGAAAATTAAAAGGTCACAAGAGAGCCCACATAGAGTGCTCCTGTCATGCAAATATGCCTATACTATGTGGGTTTCTAAAGAGCTATACTTCAAAACCCATTTAGTAAAATGTATTCTTTCTGTAACATTTATTGCCACCTGGGGGAAAACATTAGTAGGTCTTGTTGAAGTCTTCACTAAAACAGCAAATTAACTTAGGTTAGAAATGCCATAATTAATTAGGCCAGCTCTTCTTCAGTTGAAGTCCAGAACCATTACCAAGTGATAGTAACCTGCCCTTACCAATATAGCTATATGGCTAATAGAGCAGTATGTTCTGTATTAAAACAGCATCATCACAAGTTGTACAGTTATTACACTTGAGCTTCCACTGTTTTTCAGAATTCCACACTCTTTTTTGCAATTCTGACCAAATATAGTATAAGTAGAAGATGGAAAAACTCAATATTGAAATATCAGTAAAGATTTGAGTTAATAATTTGATAGAAAACACTTCAAATAAAATATACATTATGCTTGACATGAAGCTTAAGACAGAAAATTCAAAGATGTGAAAATACCAATGACCACTGTTTAAAATATGTAAATATCAAGGGAGGAAATGAATGATAAATGCAGACACTAGTAATGTAAAATGAAAAAAATCATGTTATGGATAATTTATAACATACGTGAAATCATCTTTTCTAATGGCAATGAGTTTTTATATAGAAATAGACTTACTTAATCTGTGGCTAAAATACTTTGTTTAAATAACAATATATTCTTTAACTTCAGGAAAAAAGTTCTAAAGATTTTTTTTAATGAAAGAATAATTCAAAGCAGAGATTCTTGATTTAAAAGATAAAATCCAACTATAATCTTCCATAAGAGAAATATCTAAAACATGACAAAACTGAAATATTTAAAATAAAATGCCAGAAATATATATGAGTAAGTACTGGGTTAAAAAAAAAAAAGGCAGTAACTTGTAATATAGCTGCCTTAAATACAAAATAGACTAAGCTAACAAATATTAGGAAGTTAAAAAGTGATTAATTACATAATCACAAAAAGGACATTCCAGAAAAATGTAATAATTATCAACCTAGGTACTCAACAACAAAGCGTCTTTATGTAAAAGACAGAAATTCACAAATCCACTATCATAATGAGAGATTTTATTTCACTTTTCTCAATGACTGATGGCTACTGCAAATGAGAAGATAAATGATATTCAAATATAACAACTGGAAAGCTTGGTATCGTGTACAAATGGACAAAAATGGGCAACTGACAATTATTTTTTAAGAAAACGAGGCCATACGAAGAACATATATGAAAAGCAGCATATAAAGTAAAAAAAAATCTGAAATTTTCCATGACATAGTATAACCTAAATAAATATTAAAAAGATGATAAAAATACACCTTATTTTCTGACTACAGTATGACTAATAAGTTAAAATAGCAACAACAATCAAAAAAAGAAAAACTAAATATAAGAAAACTAAAAACAAACAAAAAACCCCTACCCATATATTAGAAAAAAAACTTTTAAAAGGATCTAAATAACACATAAATCAAACCACAAATCACAATGGAAATTAAATGTACAATCATATGATTTCTAAAAAGTACATAATTTTTAATAACTTGAGCATTTATTTTAAAAAAGAAAGTTCACAATAGATGATAAAAATATCACATGTAAAGGTAATGGAAGATTAAACAGAGAAGAAATAAGGACATTGTACAGCTTAGATGCCATGTTCCCCACCATGTGATTCAAGTATGTAGTAAGTTAACAGGCCCACCAAGGAGTACTGTTGCCAAAATAACTGATCCTAAATTTAATCATCACAGACAACTCAGGGAATGAAAAAACAACCTAAACGAATCTACAAGGCAGCAATTTGCTAATTCCAGAATATAAGAATCTACAGTGATCAACGCAAACAGATAGAGATCTCTTCAAGAAAATTAGAGATACCAAGGGAACATTTCATGTAATGATGGGCTCGATAGAGGACAGAAATGGTATGGACCTAACAGAAGCAGAAGATATTAAGAAGAGGTGGCAAGAATACACAGAACTGTACAAAAAAGATCTTCACAACCCAGATAATCACAATGATGTGATCACTCACTTAGAGCCAGACATCCTGGAATGTGAAGTCAAGTGGGCCTTAAGAAGCATCACTACAAACAAAGCTAGTGGAGGTGATGAAATTCCAGTTGAGCTACTTCAAATCCTGAAAGATGATGCTGCGAAAGTGTTGCACTCAATATGGCAGCAAATTTGGAAAACTCAGCAGTGGCCACAGGACTGGCAAAGTCAGTTTTCATTCCAATCACAAAGAAAGGCAATGCTAAAGAATGCTCAAACTACTGCATGATTGCACTCATCTCACACACTAGCAAAGTAATGGTCAAAATACTCCAAGCCAGGTTTCAGCAAGCCATGAACTTCCAGATGTTAAAGCTGATTTTAAAAAAGGCAGAGGAACCATAGGTTAAATTGCCAACATACATTGGGTCATCAAAAAAGCAAGAGAGTTTCAGAAAGACATCTATTTCTGCTTTATTGACTATGCCAAGGCCTTTGACTGTGTCGATCACAATAAACTGTGGAAAATTCTTCAAGAGATGGGAATACCAGGCCACCTGACCTGCCTCTTGAGAAACCTGTATGCAGGTCAGGAAGCAACACTTAGAACTGGACATGGAATAACAGACTGGTTCCAAATAGGAAAAGGAGTACGTCAACGCTGTATATTGTCACCCTACTTATTTAACTTATCTGCAGAGTACATCATGAGGAATGCTGGGCTGGAGGAAGCACAAGCTGGAATCAAGATTGCCAGAAGATATATCAATAACCTCAGATATGCAGATGACAACACCCTTATGGCAGAAAGTGAAGACGAACTAAAGAACCTCTTGATGAAAGTGAAAGAGGAGAGTGAAAATGTTAGCTTAAAGCTCAACATTCAGAAAACTAAGATCATGGCATCTGGTCCCATCTCTTCATGGAAAATTGATGGAGAAACAGTGGAAAGAGTGGCTGACTTTATTTCTGGGCTCCCAAATCACTGCAGATGGTGATTGCAGCCATGATATGAAAAGACGCTTACTCCTTGGAAGGAAAGTTATGATCAACCTAGACAGCATATTAAAAAGCAGAGACATTACTTTGTCAACAAAGGTCCATCTAGTCAAGGCTATAGTTTTCCAGTAGTCATGTATGGATGTGAGAGTTGGACGGTGAAGAAAGCTGAGCGCTGAAGAATTGATGCTTTTGAACTGTGGTGTTGGAGAAGACTCTAGAGAGTCCCTTGGACTGCAAGGCAATCCAACCAGTCCATCCTAAAGGAGATCAGTCCTGGGTGTTCATTGGAAGGTCTGATGCTGAAGCTGATACTCCAGTACTTTGGCCACCTCATGCGAAGAGCTGACTCATTTGAAAAGACCCTGATTCTGGGAAAGATTGAGGGCAGGAGGGGAAGGGGACGACAGTGGATGAGATGGTTGGATGGCATCACCGACTCAGTGGACTTCGGTTTGGGTGGACTTTGGGAGTTGGTGATGGACAGGGAGACCTGGCGTGCTATGGTTCATGTGGTTGGAAAGAATTCGATGCGACTAAGTGACTGAACTGAACAGCAATAAAGACAAAAAAAAAAAAAAAAGACCTGATTTCTCACTGTTTTGCGAAATTAAAAAATGAGATAAATGAAAGTTAGAAAATAACCCTAAAGATTCATAATAAATTAATGTAACATGATGGCACAACGTAGATTATACTCTAAACAAACTGACTAAAAAAATATTTTAGCCATCTGAGTAAATTTTGATATGGACATGGTATCAGGTGATATTTAAATACTTATTTATTAACTTTGTTAGGAGTGATGACATAATGGTGATTTTGCTAAACAGTTCTTATCAGTCAGAAATGCACACTGAAATATTTCCTTATGAAATTACATGATGTCTGAAAGTTGCTTTGTTGTATTAAAGTAAAATTTTAAAAAGGGAGAGAATACTAAACAAGATATGATATATTGCTGATTATGGAAGAAGTTGACAGGTACATGGGGGTTCATTATATCAACCCAATTTATATACACTTAAAAATTTTAATAAAAAGGTTAAAGATGTTTTTAAATACTGAATAAATAACCTGAAAATTAAATAAGTCTAAACAAAAATGACATAAAAATATAAAAACAAATATAAATAAATGAAAAGGAAGCTACAGCTGAAAGCATTAGAGCCAAAAATTGATTCTTTGTAAGAAGAAAAAGGACATAGAAAAGTCAATGATAAGACTGAGGAAGAGAAAAAAATGAAGGAGAGCAGGCACAATGAATAGTATGAAGAATGAAAGAGGTGGCCTGGTAATGAATCTGTTCAGGTTTCTAAAACCATAATTTGCCCTTTATTCTGTCATGGTGAAATTGACCTGTAACTTGCCCATTTTACACCATTCTTACCTCATTTTGGTATTAGCATCAGAACGAGTAGGGGAGCATTTTTCTTCTTTCTTCTATTCTTTGGAATCATTTTCATACCATTGAGGTTATCTGCCCTTTGAAGATCTTGAAGTATATTACTATACAACAGTCTGTGGGGTCCTCCCCTATCCATTTACAAAGTAGATATATTTTTCCTTTTTCTTTATAATTTCTTATATATTTATATATCTAATTTGGGTATTTATTTTTTTCTTGAAAAAGCTTAAGAAATATATTGTCCATTAAAGCGAAGATTTCAAAGTATTGGTCTGAAGTTGTTTATAATAATCATTTCTACAATAAATTATCTAAGCTTTTCAGCTTTCTTTAAAAACTGAAAGAAGAGTAAAGTTAGTATAAGAAAGAGAAGACTATAAATAACAGTGGACACTGATGAAACAGAAAATGGACATATGATAGAGAAAAATCAACTAAATAAAAAGCTGATACTTTGAAAAGATGAATAAAGCTTATCTCTAGCCAGAATGGTCTAGAATGCAGTGAGAAGATATAGATTACCAATGTCAGGAATGAAAGAGGTAACACCACTACAGATCCCACAGACAGTAAAAGAAAAATAAAGGACAATATTGCTTATGACAATATACCCATCTACTTCAATAAAATTGAAATTTCTTTAATGATGCAAATTGCCAATACTGACTCAGTAAGAAAGATGGAACTCAAAGACCTCTATAAAGAAATTCAAAGACAACTTCAGGCCCAGAGGACTATATACATCAAACATTTTAAAAGAAAATAACACCAATCTTATAAAGTCTCTTTTAGAAAGAGAGAAGCAGGGAATTCTTCCTAATTCATTTCAAAGCATTTTTCTGAAACTCAGATCATATAAAGACATTTCCCCCAAAAAGAAACTAGAGACGAATATCCTTCATGAATAGAGATGTTAAAACATTTAATAAAATATTAGCGGACTAAATCTAGCAAAATATACAAAGGATAATTTATCTTGATCAAATAAAGTTCTCCTGGAAATGCAAGCTTGATTTAACATTCACAAATCCATCAGTGTAATTCACCATGTTAACAGAACAAAAGAGATTTAAAAAAGAAGTAGTTTAGGGATTAAAATCTCTCAGAACATTAAGAACAGAAGGAACCTTCTTTAACTTTAAAGTGTACCTAAGAAAAACTTAGGTGTAACATCATATTTAATATCAAAAGACTGAATGCTTTCTATCAAAGATTGGGAAGATGGCAGAAGTATCTGTTCTCACATCTATTTAATGTTGTAGCCAATGCAGTCAGGCAAGAAAAGGACATAAAAGCACAGATACTGGAAAGGAGTATGTAAAATTATTATTTTTCTTTAAAAATGATAAATGATTCTGGGTAAAATCTATATAAATAGATGAAAATGTGTCTCTGATTTATACCACAGAAAAAATAAATTTCAATTACTTTATATAAATTTAAAAATGAATGACAAAAATAATAAAGCTTCTTAAAAATAACAAAGAAAGAATATGTCCACATTTTGGGGATAAAGACATATTAAACATGACCAAAAAAAAAGCAATATCCATAATAGGAAATACAGATAAGTTGGACTACATTAAAAATAACTTCATCAAAAGACACTACACAGAGAGTGAAAAGAGCAATCTATAAATAGATATTTGCAAAACTCATTTGCAAAAAAAGGGCTCTTAGCCACATGTACCCCAATGTTCATCGCTGCATTGTTTACAATAGCTAAGACATGGAAACAACCTAGATGCCCATCAACTGATGAATGGATAAGAAAGCTGTGGTACATATACACAATGGAATATTACTCAGCATTAAAAAAAAAATTCATTTGAAGCAATTCTACTCAGATGGACGAAACTGGAGCCCATTATCCAGAGTGAAGTAAGCCAGAAGCAAAAACAACAATACAGTATATTAACACATATATATGGAATTTAGAAAGACAGTAACGAGAACCCAACATGGGAGACAACAAAAGGAACGCAGATGTATAGAATAGACTCGTGGACTTTGTGGATGAGGGTAAGGGTGGGATGATATGGGAGAAGGGCATTGAAGCATGTTAATTGTCATGTGTCTAATCAATCGCCAGCCCAGGACTGATGCTCGGGACTGGTGCAGCGAGATTTCCCAGGGGGGAGGGAGGAGGGAGGGGGGATCTGGAGGGGAAGCATATGTAAACCCATGGTGATATCATGACAATGTATGGCAAAAACAATAATAAAAAAAAAAAAGGGCTCTTAAAAAGTGGATACATAAAACATATATATCCATGTGTAAAATAGATAGCTAGTGGGAAGCTGCTATATAGCACAAGGAGCTCAGCTCAGTCCTCTGTAATGACCTAAAGGGTGGATGGAGGTGGGGTGAGAGGGACGCTCAAGAAGGAGGGGATACATGTATGCTTGCATGCCAACTCAGTTGCTTCAGTCTTGTCAGACTCTTTGTGACCCTATGGACTATAGCCCACCATGCTCAGTATGGCGATACAAGAATGCTCATAGAAGCATTGTTAATAATAGTCTCAAAGTGGAAATAATCAAAATACCTATCAACAGTAGAATGGATAAATCATTTTCAGAGAAAAGTAATATGCACTCATAATGATGAAGAAAACTTTCAGAGAAAAACTTTGAATTCCTTCATTTATTATAATAAGGCTTAGACTATTGCCTAGGGTAGATAAATCAAGAAACCGATGTTTAAGTGTACTATTTAAAGCTATAAAGGCAACTACTAGTCAAAAAATCACCATTAACCTGAAAATTATATGTAACCATCAGGAAGGAGAGGAAGTGAATGAGAAGTGGTAGGTGAATGTCAGTGTATGAAATCCTTCATCTGTGATGGTAAGTAGTCAAGAGCAGACATTACGTAACACTGACAAATCAATAGAGGGGAATATATGCATATATATAATCTGTTATATATATATGTATATATAATGAAGAGGGGACCATATATATTCTATTTAATTTAAATGTTTCTTGAGGTGATTGGGACTGAATATGAGGCAGAGAGGTCACTATTTCATTTTACTTTGTTTTTTGGTATTAAGTTTTAAGCACATGCATGTGTTACTTTTATAATATAAATACCAGGAAATATACACAAACTAAGCAAAGGCCTCTGAGCAAAGGCTTGAGGAGTTCTAGCTCTCCTGATACAACTCACCAAGTTGGGCTGACTGGTAAATGGTGGCAGCAAGGTCCAAAACCTCATAGAATACTAGAATATAAACTTAGACAATTGCCTGTGATTTTATAATCTGATGAGAATTAAACTCTATAGCACATTAACTTTCACTAACATAATCCAATTAAGTGTTTTTGTTTTGAAATATGAATTTATGATTTATATTTTCAACACATAATAACCAATGTTTAATTAGAAGAATATATTACTAATTTGTAAAGACTGACTCATGAGGTATTCATATAATGGGTTTAGCTCTGAGGCAAAATAATTTTTAAAAATCATGATTATCTTTTGGAATATATAATATCATGTAAGAAGAGATTTAATTTAATGAATTCACTTTTCTGATTATTATTATTACATGACAAAGTATACCAAATTTGAATGCTATAAAACAATATGTACACTTGTTTACATATGTATGTTTCATGGGTCCCTAGGTCAGGAACTCTGAAGAGTTAAGCTGTCATGTCTCACATGGGGTCTCTTGCAAGTCTGCTGTCAGATCTAGGCAAAGGGGGCTGTCAAGGCTGCACAAGTCTGTAGTCATTCAAGATGGCACACTCACTGGCTGGTAATGATGTGACCCGGGCACTAGAAGCTCTGCTATGAGTTTGAACCAGAGTACCTACATATGGTCTTTCCAGCGTAGGTGGTATGAATAAAGAATGTTGCCCGTCATATCAGTAAACAGGATTCTGTACCCATCAAGCCATTAGCCACTACAGCCACCCTAGGTGCACACTGAGTGGATTCAGGATGGAGAAAAGCAGGATGCTCCAGACAGGTAACGTGCATATCAAAGGAATGATTTACTCAAAAGCTTTTTCTGTATCTACTGAGACTATCATACAATTTTTATTCCTCAAATTGTTGATGTGGTATCTCACACAGATTGATTTGTAGTGGGAATGCAAATTGGTACAGCCTCTATGGAGAACAGTATGGCAGCTCCTAAAAAAAAAAAAAAATCTACAAACAGATCTATCTTACGATCTGGCAATTCCACTTCTAGGTATATATCTGGAAAAAAACACGGTCTGAATATATCGCAAAATTCATTGCAGCACTGTTTACATTAGCCAAGGTATGGAAGCAACCTAAATGTTCATCAACAGAAGAATGGATAAAGGATAATTAGGGAGTTTAGGATTGACATGTATTTATTTAAAATGGCACATTTAAAATGGATAACCAACAAGGACCTACTGTATAGTGCAAGGAACTCTACTTAATATTCTGTAACAACAATCGGAAAATAATTCGAAAAAGAATAGATACATGTATATGTATGACCGAATCACTCTTCTGTACACCTGAAACTATCACAACATTGTTAATCAACTATACTTTAATATAAAATAAAAAGTTAAAAAAATAATATCGGAATACCATTGTGGTACAGTTGATAGAAACCAGCCTGCCAATGTAGGGGACACAGATTTGATTTCCTGGTCCAGAAAGATTCCACATGCCACAGTGCAGCTGGGCCCAGGCACCCCAGTGACTGATCCTGCACGTCAGAGCCTCAATTTCACAAGTCTTAACTACTGAGCCCTCACACCACAACTAATTAAGCTTGTGTGCCTACGGCCTGTGTTTCACAACAAGAGAAGCTACTGAAGTTGAGAAACCAGCTCACCGTAAGGAAGAGCAGCACCCACTCACTGCAACTAGAGAAAAGTCCATTCAACAACAAAGATTCAGTGCAGCAATAAATCAATAAATAAAACAAAATTAAAAAAATCATATCAAAGGGTTGATTTCAATAAGTCCAGACTCTTACATTTTCTCATACACATAAAAGTGCTAAATATATTTACTTGATGTGTCTGATTTTATTAACAGTAATCTTTTGATGTTCTATCTGGGTTTTTTCATTACTATTATTTTTTTTTTTTTTGCAGAAATTCCTACAAACCCTGGCTCCAACCTAACCCCTTCAGAACAGTCCCTCAGAGCTATCTGAAAAGCTGTATCTGAGGCATAAGTTCTCAGAATGTCCACCAAATAAAGTATAATTCTCAGCTTTCAGGTTGCACATTTTTTCAGTCATCAGTGGAACTGGAATAATAGAATTTCTCACATGGCACTTGGCTTCCTCTAGAGTGAGTTTCCCTAAGGAAACAGGTGGAAGCTGTGCGGCCTTTTATGACCGAGTCTCAGAAGCCACACGAAGGCTGCTGATGCTCTTAGTTACAGCTGAGTCACCAAGGTCAGTCCAGATGCACGGAGGGGCAGACAGACGCCTGCTCTGGATGGAAGCAGTGTCAAAGACTAGATGTATATGTTTTACAATCACCACACTACTCTATGGACTAAAACTGCAAGTTTCAGCAAAATAACACAATTTGAATGTAATGAAGTCACATTCACTTTGAATTTCTACCTTACCTTAGCAGAATACTCTTATGAACCATATAGATCAAACGATACTCACTGGATGAAGGAGTAAAGAGAAGTACTAAGAAAAAGTGGCTCGTTGGCACATCTTTAGACATGAACTACTCTCATCTGAAAACATAAAAGGACAACTGTGTGATCAATAAAATCACGGAGAATGATGTGGCAGCAACCACTGAACTTAAAAACACTCAACTGCCCCGTCGCACCGAATAAAAGGGGCAAAGTTAAATTATGAAGACAGGATCAGAAGTTTTGATGCCTTAACTTGCTTACTAAGATTCTCATGGCTCCTAATTAGTTCAACATTTAGCCATAGAAAAAGCATTGTTTCCTGTATGAACTATATGTCATTCTCAACTACATAAAATGCCTTTTTGGGAAGCCATGTGTGTTATACAGATATTAACTAATTCTCTGGGATTAAAATCTCAGTGATGTTGTTTCTAATTGTTAAGCCAAGTATCAGAGGGTAGAACTTCAATGATTAGCTGAGCTTAAGTTGTGAGAAATGCAAATAACTACTTTCCATTAAAAGAGACATTGGAGCAAGTTACATTTCCTACTAGTTAGGTACTTCTGAACTTCCACCACTAAAATTTCTATGGCCAATTGTCTTTCATTTTTTAAATAAGAATACAGGAAGCTGTGAAGATGATTAGTAACAACATGGGTATTTAACAGAACAATCTCTTTCAGTAAATATTATTACTTAAAAGTCCTATTTTCTATCAATGAAGAATTCCCAAGGGAATTCCCAAGCTTTTCTGTTACTGTTATTTCTCAATCACCTCTCTTAGAGCTGGTTTCAATTTATTTGGAAATCATTTAACACTTGATTAAGAAAAAGATTTGAAGGTTAGAGGGGATGTTTCCTCTTTCTTGGATTCTTCAATTAAGAGAAATCACACAACTACAGAATGGTAAACAAAGGCACTTCATTGGCTGCTTCTAATGTCGAGACTGCTTACAAACTGCTAGCAAAATATTAAGAGTATTATGCAATATGGTATATCTTTTAATTTTGGTTTTTATAAAAAAGGGTTCAGGAGGCAGAAGAGACATAAAAATTTAGTCTTGGGACATGGAATTTCAGAATTCTAAAGGAGGTTGCCTGACATCCTAAACTAAAAAACAAGCAAAACAAGATCAAAAAAACATATTGCAATTTGCTCCAGGTCCCAAAAGAAGCCAAACTCCAGATTCCTATGCCTTTTTAAGCACAATGATTTTAGACATTTCTCAGAAATATCATCCGCTTTGTTCTCTTTCTTCCTACTCATGTGTCATCTAAATCTAGATATTTAAAACCGAGCAAACAAAAACTTAGTAATTCTTTTTTTTTTCTTCTTCTTTATTTATTTATTTATTTATTATTTTTTTTTAATTGTTTTTGCCATACATTGTCATGATATCACCATGGGTCCACATATGCTTCCCCTCCGTAACCCCCCTCCCTCTTCCCTCCCCCCACCCCGGGAAATCTCGCTGCACCAGCCCCGAGCATCAGTCCTTGGCTGGCGATTGATTAGACATATGAAAATTAACATGCTTCAATGCCCTTCTCCCATATCATCCCACCCTTACCCTCCTCCACAAAGTCCACGAGTCTATTCTATACATCTGCGTTCCTTTTGCTGTCTCGTATGTTGGGTTCTCGTTACCGTCTTTCTAAATTCCATATATATGCGTTAATATACTATATTGTTGTTTTTGCTTCTGGCTTATTTCACTCTGGATAATGGGCTCCAGTTTCGTCCATCTGAGTAGAATTGCTTCAAATGAATTTTTTTTTAATGCTGAGTAATATTCCATTGTGTATATGTACCACAGCTTTCTTATCCATTCGTCAGTTGATGGGCATCTAGGTTGCTTCCATGTCCTGGCTATTATAAGTAATTCTTAATTAAATTCTTACTCAACTTAATTATCATGTGCAATTGTCAGGCTAGATTTAGAGTTTACTTCTGCTGCTATAAGATTGGTATTTCTAATATTCCTCAAAATGTCTTCTGCGAGTTATTAGTAGACAGTGCTTGCAACAGGGTTCTGTGGTAAAATACACTTGGCAAACACTAAATTACACAAAGTTATTTACATAGTGCCTCTCAGAAACTTTAATTTGTTATATTTTGAGCATGCATGGAGAGGATACAGTATATATCATTTCCCAGTCTTATTTGACTTGGGATCATCTAGAAGACTTTCAGATGTACAAGTAGAGACACCACTTTGCCACAAAGAAATTCACATAGTAAAGGCTACAGTCTTTCCAGTTGTCATGTACAGATGCAAGAGTTGAACCATAAAGTCTGAGCACTGAAGCATCAATGCTTTTGAATTGTGGTGCTGAGGAAGACTCTTTGAGAGTCTCTTGGACAGCAAGGAGATCAAACCAGTCAATCCTAAAAGAAATCAACCCTGAATATTCATTGGAAGGACTGATGCTAAGGTTGAAGCACCAATGCTTTCGCCACCTGATGGGAAGAGCCAATTCACTGTAAAAGACCTTGATGCTAGGGAAGATGGAAGGCAGGAGGAGAAGGGGATGACAGAGGATAAGATGGATAGATGGCATTACCAATTTAATGAATATGAATTTGGGCAAACTCCAGGAGATGATGAGGGACAGGGAGGCCTGGCATGTGGCAGTTCATGGGATTGCAAAGAGTTGGACAAGACTTGGTGACTGAACAACAAAAAGACTAGAAATATGTGGAACACAGTTTGGGAAATCCTAAACTGCATTTGTTTGTAGTTTATACATTGTTTTATCTGAAGTATAACAATTATTGAACTGAAAATAGTACAGAATCCAATCTAGAATTTTCTCAGATTATGGTTCTAAATATGTAAAGGGTAAATTAACATAAAATACAATTTATTAAAATTGTAAAATGCTTAAAATCTTGCATGCTAAGCTTCAGCATTATGAGAACCAAGAACATCCAGATGTCCAAGCTGGGTTTAGAAAAGGAAGAGGAACCAGAGATCAAATTGCCTACATTTGCTGGATCATGCAGAAAGCAAGAGAACTCCAGCAAAACATCTACCTCTGTTGAATCGACTGCACTAAAGGCTTTGACTATGTAGTTCGATCCCTGGGTTGGGAAGATCCCTTGGAGAAGGGAAAGGCTACCTACTCCAGTATTCTGGCCTGGAGAATCCCATGGACTCTGTAGTCCATGGGGTCGCAAAGAGTCGGACATGATTGAGTGACCTTCACTTTTACTTTCATGTGGATAAAAACAAACTGTGGAAAGCTCTTAAGGAGACTGGAATACTACACCATCTTATCTGTCTCCTGAGAAACCTGTATGCAAGAAGAAACTATTAGAACTCTGTATGGAACAACTGACTGGTTCAAGATTGAGAAAGCAGTACAACAGGACTGTCTGCAGTCACCCTGCTTGTTTAACCTATATGCTGATAACATCATGAAAAATGCCAGGCTGGATGAGTTACAAGGTAGGAACAAGATAGGCAAGAGAAACATCAACAATCTCAGATATGTGGGTGATACTACTCTAATGGCAGAAAGCAAAGAGGAACTAAAGAGTCTCTTGATGAAGGTGAAGGAGGAGAGTGAAAGAGCTGGCTTAAAACTAAATATTGAAAAAATTAAGATCATGGCATCTGGTGCCATTACTCCATGGCAAATTAAAAGGTAAAAGGTAGAAGTATGACAGATTTTCTCTTCTTGGGTTTTAAAATCACTGTGGATGGGGACTGCAGCCATGAAATAAGAAGACAATTGCTTCTTGGCAAGAACGCTATGACAAACCTAGACAGTGTGTTGAAAAGCAGAAGCATTACTCTGCTGACAAAGGTCTGTATAGTTAAGGCTACGGTCTTCCCAGTTGTCACATACGGTTGTGTTAGCTGGACTGTAAAGAAGGCAGGGTGTCAAAGAATTAATGCCTTTGGATTGTAGTGCTGAAGAAGACTCCTGAAAGTCCCTTGGATAGCATGGAAATCAAACCAGTAATCTTAAGAGAAATCAACCCTGAATACTCACTGGAAGGATTGATGCTGAAAGCTCCAGTATTTTGGTTATCTGATGCAAACAGCCAACTGATTGGAAAAGTCCCTGATGCTGGGAAAAATTGAGGGCAGAAGAAGAGAGTGTCAAGGATAAGATGGCTGGATGGCATCAAGGATGCAACAGGCATGAATTTGGGCAAACTTTCAGAGATGGTGAGGGACAGAGAGGCCTGGTGTGCTGCAGACTATGGAGTCACTTGACATGAATGGGTAACGGAACAACAACAGCATGTATTAGCCAATAGTTTTATATGTTCTTGATTCCAGTCAATAACTTGGAATTGCTAATGCATTAATGACCAATTCTTTTGATTGACTTCCTTTATTTTGTTAGTTGCATGATTCTATTCATATGCTACATGAATTAGCCATCTAAGACTGCTATTAACCATACAGCTTTACATCTATACTACATAACAGGGTTACTCAGAATCTAATTTGAAGGTCATATTTAAAATTTTTAGCTTATTCATTTCCCTTTTTAAAATGTAATACAATTACAAACAGAACCACCCAGTGTCACAAAATTAGGTAAAATCAAAGGTTTAAAAAAAATTCTCTCATAAAATACAGGATACTTTAAAATTAATTATTGTGTTATTCACTGCTAATTATATTAAAACATTTAAAAATTATATATAACTACATAATTTTGTAGTTGTAAAAAATATAAGTAGCTGTTCATTGTTGTCATGGGTTATCTTGTTAATATGTACTGTAGATAAATATTAGCTTTTACATTTTTTAAGTAAGAAGACTGTAATCATGGTAAAAATTTGATCCTTAGTTCAATATCACTCAAAGCAAAAACGTGTATTTATTTTGTACTTACTTAAAAAGTTCAACTGTAGAGGTCAAGTAAAATGTTACTTTTGGATAGCTTCTTGGGTATTTCACCATTATATCAGAAAAACTGTCTATTCAGCACTCTCAAATTGGTAAGGCAGTTAAGGCAAACAACATTCATGTATTTCTTATTTAAAAAATAGTAAATATAGAAATAATTTTTTAACCTAAGAAAGAGGTAGTTTCTCATTTTCTTGGAGAGAGGTTGAACAAATTCCCAGAGGCATATGAATATTTCTTAGTATATGTTTCAGGACTTTTCTTCCCTTTTTAAGGGTATATTAAAATGTTATTGAGCTAACTTAGAATTTCTGCATATAAACTTTAAATATTTTTTTACTTCCAAGAGTGTTCAGTCATTTTATTCAATAATTCATCTTTCCATCATAATCAGTGAGAAGAAAACTTTACAAATATGCAAACAAAAGCTTACTAGTACAGAGTTTCTAAATTTAACAATAATGACAAAAAAAAAACCCAGCAAAAGATAAAATTCATTTTCTGATTTCCTTGAAGTTCTTGAACAGTTCTTCATAGTGAAATTTGGTCTAAAATACCTATATGGCTAGAAGAGATTGTTTCATTACAATATATTATGTTCAATGCCCCATTTAAAGCCACATCAAGTTATAAGTAGTAATGTTTTTAAAAGACCATCCAATATAGTTCTCTTTATGCCAGAGTCATAATGGAAAAATTATTTATTAATGAGTTTGATTTATAAAATTGTACCCATTGCAATTTTTGCCTGTGGGCACTGGGATAAAGTTAAAAACATTCAGTGAGCTACAGAACACTTAACAACCATAAAAGCAGTCAGCAGCACCATAAATCAGTTATTCTGAAACAATACACCAAAAATGCAATTTAAACTGATAATGTATCATTTAATTATATTTTGATGTAGAGTAACATTTGTCTAAATGACCTAGAAAAATATGGAGTCTTGGATGATTGCTATTATTAAGGAATAAATTGGAGAGCTGGCTTTTTATTTATTTTTTGAGTGTGTATGAAACAAAAGGGCAGTATGAGTCTTTGAGTGTCATCAGTTACAGCTTAAAGAGGAGCCAAGCTCTGAACATTCGTACATTTTGTGATATACAATGAGTTAGAGGACACTACTCATTAACAGCTGTTGCAGAGTTTTAATAAACCTCTTTGATGCATCAGATAGCTATAATTACTAGGAGCGTACCTAACCAGTATTTTCACCAGAAATGATACAGAGGGCAGAGCAACCAAATCAGCACCATTTTCTATGAAGGCAAGTTGCTGATCATTCTGGATGGAACAGGTAACACATGGTATTTTCTCTTAGTTACATAAACAATATAAATCTCTGCTTTCAAATTCCTCAAGATAGAAATTCCCTCAGAAATTAGGAGCATTTAAGAGTTCAAGTGAGTAGTTAACCCTTGATAAATGCAAATATATTACACAGTATACTTAATTCTTGGCATGAATGTCAATTAAGTAAAGTCCTTTCAAAAATATTTCTTTGTAAATAATAAGTTTTTGCTTTTAATCAAATAGACAATTTGCAGATTAGGAAAACTATTTCAAAAAGCAGTGTATAAGTCAAGCATTTTTGATGCAAGCACTCTGAATACAATTTAAGCTTATAAATAAGAAGTCCCATGGATAAATGGCTCCAATAAGGAAAAAGAAGTCCACATTTAAATTAAAGAAACAGTGGGTATTTAAAACAAACAAGGTCCTAAAATGTTCACTAAAATTAGCCATGAAACAGCTTTTCAGTTTGATGAGACTGAAATGCATTTTCTACAGGCCCTACTCATAAAATAAAGAGGAATATTCACAAGTTAGATCACTTGCGTATATGGCTACCATGTGAATCATATGTTATAGCTTCAATATGTTGTTTATAATCAATGAAACTAAAAAGCATTAAGGATAAGTATTTGTATTCCTCACTTGGAAATGGTTCAGATTTTGTACTCAAACATATCTTTTCAATAGTAGCTACAGACGTCATACGTGTGGCTATGGCTTTTAAATGGTTTCTGGTTTTAGTAATTGGTGTGAATCTAAACAAGGTATGGACAATCCTTGTCCTTTTAGGAAAAAGGGGGAGGGAAGCAACAAAGAAACCTAATAAGGTCTAAAAATGAGTTTATCCTATTTTGTACAAAGAAAACAGAAAGAGTCTGGGGAAGATAAACTAATTTCTACCAGTTTCTGTCTACCACATATACACTAACTCAATTTAGATTGATCTGATAATGTCTACAGAATTACTACCAAGACACAAGGTTACTATATACATTTGGACTTGTTTTTTCCACCCTCAAAAATAGCATGAGATGAAATGTTGTCTAAGCGTCTTTTAATTTTATTTTAGTTTTATCTTGATCTCTTACTTCAAAGCAAATAACATAATTTTTTTTACTTTTTTTTTTCAAAATTTACCACAGTAGGACAATGCCAGAGCCAATCTTTTTTTTCTTTTTAATACAGAACAACATAACTTTAAACTATAAGATGATGATTTTTAGAAGAACACATCTTGATTGATTAAAAAGCTGTGTATGTAGGAGGGGAATGAAGTAGTAGCTTTACTTCACACTTTAAAATTGTTTTTAAAAGTAGCCAATTTTCATGTATAAAAATAACTGTTTATTCAGCTCTAGGTCAATGAGCGATAATTGGAATTGTATCCAAGAAAACTAAATCTTGATTTTTGATTTTCAACTAATTCAGTTTAGTTCAGTCTCTCAGTCGTGTCTGACTCTTTGCGACCCCATGAACCGCAGCACGCCAGGCCTCCCTGTCCATCACCAACTCCCGGAGTCCACCCAAACCCATGTCCATTGAGTCGGCAATGCCATCCAACCATCTCATCCTCTGTCATCCCCTTCTCCTCCTGCCCTCAATCTTTTCCAGCATCAGGGTGTTTTCAATTAATTATCTTCTTGCTAATATCTGTGTTAAATTTCAAGGACAAAGTTTAAAATTTAGGAGATACTTCTTCACATTTATAAAAGTGCTCAGAATTTGATAAAAGCATTCAATCCCTCTGAAACTTACTATCTGCAATTCAATATTTACTAAGCAGTTACTACGTACCATTTGTTAAGCAAATCAAAGAACATGGCAACATGTCTATCCTCAATGAATTAAGTTTAACTCCATAAATAAAATCTTAATTTTAATATATCTGATTTGATATTGTATTTCAAAAACTTCTATCATCATTGTTACCAAATATAATTAAACTGGGGCTTCTCTGGTGGTCCAGTGGTTAAGAATCTGCCTTGCAGTGCAAGGGACACCAGTTCAATCCCTGGTCTGGGAAGACCCCACATGCTGTAGGGCAACTAAGCCCATGGGCCACAATTATGTAGCCCATGCTCTTGGCCCTTGAGCCACAACTATGGAGCTTACATACTGCAACTGCTGCAGCCTGCATGCCTAGAATTTGTGCTCAGCAACAGGAGGAGTCACCAAAATAAGAAGCCACACACTACAACGAGAGAATAGACTCCACTGGACAAAGCTGGAGAAAGCCCCGCATAGCATGAAGACCCAGCCCAGTCAATAAATAAATAAATAAGATAAAAAATATATTTTAAAATATATATAATTAAACTAAGAAATGTGGCCATAGCAAGTAATGTTATTCTTTAACAGTAAATACAGTTACTAAGAAGAATGTTATTTTCTTTACATATTCAATTCTATTTAAAATATTTTTAAATGAGAAAAACATTATTTAAAAATCAAAATATTTAGACTGTAAACTATATTATAATTGTGAGCCAGTGATAGAAAACAGAATTTCAACATCTCTTCTTATCCTTTAATAAGTAGCCTACATTGTATTACTTATTAAATTCAAAGTTTACAAAATTTATAAGCGTTTTAAAATGTAGACTTCTTGAACATATCATTTAATGTGCATGAATTACTAATGATACAAACACAGTCTTCATAACAAAATAGAAATGATCTGATACTACCTCATCAAAATACATAGAATAAATAGATTAAATATATTTTAAAAAATCCTAAAAGGTAAGTCTGATTCAGCAAGAGAAACATTACAGTATATCTGAACTGAATAAAAGCAAAGTGGTGAGTAGGGCCTGAGCCCTGGACTTGCTGCACTCTAGAAGAAAAGTAAAAAGCAGAGACATTACTTTGCCAACAAAGGCCTGCCCAGTGAAAGCTATGGTTTTTCCAGTAGTCATATATGGATGTGAGAGTTGAAATATAAAGAAAGCTGAGTGCCAAAGAATTGATGCTTTTGCACTGGTGTGGAGAAGACTCTTGAGAGTCCCTTGGACTGCAAGGAGGTCCAACCAGTCAACCCTAAAGGAAATCAGTCCTAAATATTCATTGGAAGGACTGATGCTTAAGCCGAAACTCCAATACTTTGGCCACGTGATGCAAAGAACTGACTCACTGGAAAAGACCCTGATGCTGGAAAAGATTGAAGGAAGGAGGAGAAGGGGAGATCAGAGGATGGATGATTGGATGGCATTATTGACTCGATGAACGTGAGTTTGAGTAAGTTCTGGGAGTTGGTGATGGACAGGCAAGTCTGGTTTGCTGCATTCCATGGGGTTGCAAAGACTTGGACATGACTGAGCACCTGAACTGAGAAGAAAATGTTGAGAGATACCAATGATTGTCTAAAAGAATGAAAGAAGAAAACGGAGGAAATGGTGAAGAATCACTATAGTTTATGATAATAGCCAATACATTTTCAGAATAGAAGGAAAACATTAGTACTCAGAGATTGATATTGTACTTCAAGTGTCAAAGAAAACAAATTGCAAATTAAAAAAACACCAAGAACAAAGAGAAAGTGCATACCATCCACCAAAGATTGACACACTTTATCAGCAACAATAGATGCCAGCAGACAATGAATAAGATCTTTAAATCTTTAAAGAAAAATAACTGGGAACCTAGAATTACATACCCAACTAAGCTATCATCCAAGAGTTACAGCAAATTAAAGACATCTTGAAAATTTATAGTTTGTTTCACATATCCTCTTGTAGAAATAATCATGAAGTACTCCATAATTTTAAAAAAAAATCATGAGACAGTATGAATCATACAAATACAACTGCTGAAAAAGGCTGCTAAATCCAATGAATTATTTATTGACTTTAAAATGCTAATGGTCAGTGTTTTGAACTTAAAACTAAAATCTATAGACAAAACAGCAATTAGAAGTATGACAATATCAGTAAATGGAATATGTAGAAGTGACAGTCATGTTTAGAAAGATAGAAATTCTGAATAAAAAATTCATTTAAAAATTATGTATATAAATGTGTCTCTATATACACATACATATGACAAACTATAGAAAGAAAAAAACATACTGTAATGATTTTAGATCAACACATTTTGATAGTACATCTTTAATGTAGAATAAATCAAATGTGTAGTTATGTTAAAGTTAACAGCAACTATGACTTTCAGAGCGAAAGAGAAGTAATTAGCAAATCAAAGAAACTTTAAAAAGGAGAAGATCAAAGAGAGCAAACTCAGTGCTATAATTAAATTACAGATATTGATTTGAACTCAAGATTTTAAAAACATATATTCATATATTTTCTAACTCTGGCCAGAAAATGATGCACAATTAACATATTTTCTGTCTCAGAAAGCAACCTTGATGTCAAAACCCAGAAGTTAGTCTGAAGGGGTTTCCCACTCACCAAAGCTAATGTATCAGAAATAATTAGTGTAATTGATTGAAATATAATACATCTACAGAATGCTGAGTCCCTAGTGATATTCAAGAAAGACAAAGCCATAAAAAACTTCCTTGTCACCATTTGGCACTTCAATGAATCAAATTATTTACTTTGAAAATTAGTCATATAAAGCACAAAATTAGGCAGTTTTTTCCCTTCATTAATAGTATGAACTGTATTTCAGAATAATAAGACAGTTTCATTTGAAAGCTGGGGATATCACTATAAAAGAATCACTATAAAAGAATGCCAGAAAGTGTAGAAATAAATGAAAACACTTTAAAATCATCATATTGTAGTACTTAAACAACTTACTGTTTCAGGATAAAATCACAGAGAATTGTAAAAACTATTGATAGTAACTAGACATAGCACCAAAACTGGTCCATAAATGATTATTTATGATGGCAAGTGAAACAAATTCAGGTTTGCAATGAGGAATGAGGTTATCACTTTAAGCTAATAACAAAATTTAAGTCAGTAATGGTGAAAAATGAAACAAAATACATATTATGCGTTTTTTGATCAGATACATAAGAAGTGCATATCACCTATGATGTAATCTCACTAACGACATTTAACTTAAATATAATCAAGCCCTTGGATCCAACTTTCAGTTAAGAGAACCCACGTGTCTGATTTTTTGCAACCCCATAGTCTGTAGCCCACCAGGCTTCTCTGTCCATGGATTTCTCCAGGCAAGGTTAATAATAGAGTGGGTTGGCATTCCCTTCTCCAGGGGATCTTCCCAACCCAAGGATTGAACCAGCATCTGCTTTACCATCTGAGACATCAGGGAAACCTCACAGGGGACTGGAGAAATCAAATTACTTCACAAGGAAGGAATCAAACGCATAAAAAATGATCCACTAACGGACAACTGGTTGTTTTTTCTGCAAGTCAGTATAATAGAGATTGTTCTAAATTACAGAGATGTAATAAAAGACAGCAGTCAGATGTATGGTTGTGGATGAAATGTGTGGTCTTGGATTAAATCCTAACTTAAAAGAATTAAGTCCTCCTTTGGAGGACCATTAAAGGAATTTTAATATGGATTAGGTGTTACATGATATTTAAATGATTAATTTCATCAAGCATGATCATGTTATATTTATAATGTAGGAAAAGATTTTTGCTTTTGGGGATATATCTGTAAGTTTTTGCAGATATACCTGTAGGTTTTTCAGTTTTGCAAGAAGATATCTTAGCAGTCGCCACCTACTGGGCAACAGGGCTCAGAATGCTTTCACAACCTCATAAAGAACACAGAAATAGTTGAGGAAACTGAAGTAGGGGTGGATAATGGTGGAGGACAGCAGGAAGAGAGGACACAGATTCCTTGATTTTTCCACTGGCCTCAAAGTTGAGCAGAGATAAGGGTGTTCTGCTGGACACACCATGGTTACGTGTCACAGAACATTCCCTATTACTCTCACTTTTTATAGGAAGAATATGAAAGTAGACTTGTCAGTGGCAGGAATAAACAAGAAGCTTGGTATCAGGCAGTGCAGTGCGTGGATACCAGCTGTTTACTGAGGTGCTCTGCGGAAGCCAGCTGCCTTGAACCTGGAGATCTTGACACATGTGGGAATTTGCTGCATCTGCTGCTGCTGGTTCCAGGGAGCCACTGACCCCACTGAAGATGAGTTTAAGGGCAGTCTTTTCCTCTCAGGGTGGGGGGCAGGGCCCTGGTTCTAGCCAGCTTATTCTTCAGGCACCCCAGAGGGAGACCCCATTGCTATTTCAGCTAATTCCGCCTGTTGTATCACAGTGCTTAAAATCTATTTCAAAATTCTTGAGCATTTTGAGATATTAAAATTTATGAGCAACAAGAACACAAAAAAGTGCATAGATTTGAAACAAAGAAAAAAAGGGGGGAGCTATTAGTCCAATGGTAATCAAAAATAAGACCAAGCAGAGCTCAAATCTCAATAATTTTAAATGTATTAGACTATCTAAATGCATAGAATGGATTTTAAAACACTCTATATGTCCCTTATGCCTCTATCTGCATGCCTAAGTTAAAACCACACGGAGATTGAAAATAAAGGAACGGAAAATACATCAGGAAGACTATAACCAAAATAAGCTGGTGGTTACAAATATATTACATAAAATAGTATTTACCATAAAATCACTATTGTGGATGAAGAGAGAAACTTCAAACAAAAGGAAGAACTCATCAAAAAGATGTAACAATCATAAATTGTAAACAGCCTCAGGATCCAAAAGACAAAATCTCACAGTCGGAAGTATAATTTGACAAATCTATGTAATTACACATTATTTTTTACAAAAGTTAACCATACACCAGATTATAAAATATCACCACAAAATTCAAGAAATCAGTACCATATATAAGTCTCTTCATAAAATCTATTAAATTAGAAATGAGTCCAGAGTGTTATGTCCTTTGACTTTAAAGTGTACTTTTAAATATCTCACGAGGTAAAGAGGAAATCACAATGGAAATCAAAGTGTTCTGAAATGAATGACAAATGAAGGTGCCATGAAGCAAAAATTAAGGGATGCAGCTACAACTGCAGCTGCACTTTGGAGAGAAGAAAATTTATATTGTAAATACACTTAGAGCAATACAGTGAACTATATAACAAAATAAAAAATTAGGAAAGAACTTAGAGTTATTGTTTCTCTACTCTACCATCCTTGAAACTAGACCAGAACAAAGGAACTAAGAGCAGAAGTTAATAAAAGAGAAAATAGATAGACAAACCAAAAGTTGTTTCTTCTAAACCAATTTAAAAATAGTAATACCAACAAATCTCCACTAAGACTAACCAAGGGAAAAAATTAAAAATGTAAATATTAATAATATTAGGGATGATGTAGAACGTAATTCCACAAAGAGCAGATACTATTTTAAAGTTCTAAGACTATCTACACAAGTAAATTTGAATATCTAAGATGACATAGATAATTTTCTGGAAATTTTTAAATTGGCAACATATCAGAATGCAAGGAGACAAAACAGAAAATCTGAATAAGACAACTCCTTTTATGCCCCACCTTACCCACAAACAAAAACAATACACATACTCAAACTGAACACATGAGTTTACAAAAACACAATCACAATACTAAACACCAATGGTTTCTGAGACTGGGGAGACAACACAGTGAAAGCTTCCCTAGTCACCTACTGAAGCTTACATAAGATATGGAAGGCACAGCGTCAAAACCAAACAGAAGCAAAAACAGAGAATCTTCTCAGTTACATAGATCAGGGTCCCTAGCCTCTGGGACCGAATGCCTGAAGATCTGAGGTGGAGCTGATGTAATAATAATAGAAATAAAGTGCACAATAAATTTAATGTGCTTTAATCATCCTGAAACCATTCCTGCTCCTCAGTCCATGGAAAAATTGTCTTCCAGAAAACCAGTCCCTGGTACCAAAAAGCTTGAGGACCACTAATGCAGATGATAACATCCTAAATAAAGCATAAATACGTTGAACTCAGCAATACAGATAACACAACACACCATGGCCAAGGAGGCTTTGTCATGAGACTATACTGATAGAATGCATTACTTTCAGGGAATAAAGGAGAAAAAATATCTTCTGCAAAAAAAACCCAAAAAAACCCAGAAATAACATTTATAATCAACATTCACTAACTATTATGAATGGTACTAAAATACCAAAAAATAAAATAAAAATAGATGCTTACACACACCACTTGAAAGCTTAGAGATAAATTGAAGGCTTAAATATGAAATAAAGAAAAAGTTTAAAATTATCAGAAAAAGTAATATTGGAAAATATCATTGTGACTCAGAGTAAGAAATTATTTCTTTAAATACACATACTATAACACTAAAACTAATAAACATAACATCAAAATTTTAAATTTGTCTGTAATTAGAAAAAAACAGCAAAGTAAAAGGCAGGTCACATCGGGAAAGATATTTTTTTTTTTTATTGTTTTTGCCATACAATGACATGATATCACCATGGGTTTACATATGCTTCCCCTCCAGAACCCCCCTCCCTCCTCCCTCTCCCCCCGGGAAATCTCCCTGCACCAGCCCTGAGCATCAATACTGGGCTGGCGATTGATTAGACATATGATAATTAACATGGTTCAATGTCCTTCTCCCATATCATCCCACCCTTACCCTCATCCACAAAGTCCACGAGTCTACTCTATACGTCTGCATTCCTTTTGCTGTCTCGCATGCCGGGCCCTCGCCACCATCTTTCCAAATTCCATATATATGCATTAGTATACTGTATTGCTGTTTTTCCTTCTGGCTTACTTCACTCTGGATAATAGGCTCCAGTTCCGTCCACCTGAGTAGAACTACTTCAAATGAATTTTTTTTTTTTAATGCTGAGTAATATTCCATTGTGTATATGTACCACAGCTTTCTTATCCATTCGTCAGTTGATGGGCATCTAGGTTGCTTCCATGTCCTGGCTATTGTAAACAATGCAGCGATGAACATTGGGGTACACGTGGCTCTTTCAATTCTGGTTTCCTCGGTGTATATGCCCAGCAGTGGGAAAGACATTTCTAATGTATAAAAGTTTTGAAAAACTCAGTATTCAGAATAAGAAAACAGAATAGAAAAAATGAATGCAAAGAAATATTTGGTGACCAGAGAGAGGAGTGTTTGCACTAAGATCACTGCATCTTATTTCCCTTTCTTTACAATCACTAGTTTTGTTCAGGTAAATAACTCTAATCATCAAATGGGGTTTAGAGAAAGCTAACTCCAAGCCACTTTTAAATCTGTCAGTGTCATCTTGGCTACTTATGAGAGATAATGAAAAACGAATATAAAAGTTATACACTTCTTGAAATCAGATAGTTTATGAAGTAAAGAAAAATTGTAAAACTAAAAAAAAAAGCAGGGGGATGTAGTAAAAACTTCACTTATTACAAATACATACACTGAGAATTAAGATCATTGATAGTTTTTTCATGTGTTATACCAATTTATGTTCCTACAATTATTAGATGAGAATTCTCATTTTGATCATTTCTCGTTTTACATTTCAGTTCAGTTCAGTCACCTAAGTCATGTCCAACTCTTTGTGACCTCATAGACTGCAGCAAACCAGGCTTCCCTGTCCAACACCAACTTCCAGAGCTCACTCAAATTCATGTCCATCAAATCAGTGATGCCATTCAACCAACTCATTTTCTGCCATCCCCTTCTCCTCTCGCCTTCAATCTTTCCCAGCATCAGGGTCTTTTCCAATGACTCAGTTCTTTGTATCAGGTGGCCAAAGTATTGGAGCTTCAGCTTCAACATCAGTCCTTTCAATGAATATTCAGGACTGATTTCCTTTAGGGTTGACTGGTTGGATCTCCTTGCAGTCCAAGGGACGCTTAAGAGTCTTCTCCAGCACCACAGTTCAAAAGCATCAATTCTTCCGCACTCACATTTCTTTATATTTCAAATCTCACATCCATATTTGACTACTGGAAAACCATAGCTTTGACTAGATGGACCTTTGTTGGCAGAGTAATGTCTCTGCTTTTTAATATGCTGTTCAGGTTGGTCATAGCTTTTCTTCTAAGGAGCAGTCATCTTTCAATTTAATGACAGCAGTCACCATCTACAGTGATTTGGAGCCCCCCCAAATAGTTTCTCACTGTTTCCATTGTTTCATCTATTTGCTATGAAGTGATGGGACCGAATGCCATGATCTTAGTTTCCTGAATGTTGACATTTAAGTCAACTTTTTCACTCTCCTCTTGTACCTTCATCAAGAGACTCTTTAGTTTTTCTTCACTTTCTGTCATAAGGGTGGTGTCATCTGCATATCTGAGGTTATTGGTATTTCTTCCGGCAATCTTGATTCCAGCTTGTGCTTCATCCAGCCTAGTATTTCACATGATGTACTGCATATAAGTTAAATAAAATAAGCAGGGTGACAATATACAGCCTTGACGGACCCCTTTCCTCATTTGGAACCAGTCTGTTGTTCCATGTCCAGTTCTAACTGTTGCTTGTGACCTGCATACAGATTTCTCAGGAGGCAGGTCAGATGACATGGTACTCTCATCTCCTTAAGAATTTTTCAGTTTGTTGTGATCCACACAGTCAAGACTTTGGTGTAGTTGATAAAGCAAAAGTAGATGTTTTTTCTGGAATTTTCTTGCTTTTTTGATGATCCAACAGATGTTGGCTGGTTCCTCTGCCTTTTCTAAATCCAGTTTGAACATCTGGAAGTTCATGGTTCATGTACTGTTGAAGCCTGGCTTGGAAAACTGTGAGCATTACTTTGCTAGTGTGTGAGATGAGTGCAGTTGTGCGGTAGTTTGAGCAATCTTTGGCATTGCCTTTCTTTGGGAATGGAATGAAAACTGATCTTTGCCAGTCCTGTGGCCACTGCTGAGTTTTCCAAATTTGCTGGCATATTGAGTGCAGCATTTTCACAGCATCATCTTTTAGGATTTGAAATAGCTCAACTGGAATGCCATCACCTCCACTAGCTTTGTTTCTAGTGATGTTTCCTAAGGCCCACTTGACTTCGCATTCCAGGATGCCTGGCTCTAGGTGAATGATATCACCATCGTGGTTATCTGGGTCATGAAGATCTTTTTTGTAGAGTTCTTCTGTGCATTCTTGCCACCTTTTCTTAATATCTTCTGCTTCTGTTAGATACATATCATTTCTAACCTTTATAATGCCCATCTTTGCATGAAATGTTCCCTCCTTTGGTATCTCTAATTTTCTTGAAGAGATGTTTAGTCTTTCCCACTCTACTCTTTTCCTCTATTTTTTGCATTGATCACTGAGGAAGGCTTTCTTATCTCTCCTGCTATTCTTTGGAAATCTGCATTCAAATGGGCATATCTTTCCTGTTTTCCTTTGCCTTTACCTTCTCTACTCCTCAGCTATTTGTAAGGCCTCCTTAAACAACCATTTTGCTTTTTTGCAGTACTTTTTCTTGGGGATGGTGTTGATCACTGCCTCCTGTACAATGTCATGAACCTCCTTGCATAGTCTTCAGGCACTCTATCAGATCTAATCTCTTAAATCTATTTGTCACTTCTATTGCATAATCATAAGGGATTTGATTTAAGTCATACCTGAATGGTCTAGTCATTTTCCCTACTTTCTTCAGTTTAAGGCTAAATTTGGCAATAAGGAGTTCAGGATTTCAGCTATAGTCAGCTCCCAGTCTTTTTTTTTTTTTTGCTGACTGTATAGAGTTTTTCCATATTTGGCTGCTAAGAATATAATCAATCTGACTTCGGTTATTGACCATCTGGTGATGTCCATGTGTAGAGTCTTCTCTTGTGTTGTTGGAAGAGGATGTTTGCTATGACAAGTGAGCTCTCTTGGCAAAACTCTGTTACCTTTGCCCTGCTTCATTTTGTACTGCAAGGCCAAATTTGCCTGTTACTCCAGGAGTTTCTTGACTTCCTCCTTTTGCATTCTAGTGCCCTATAATAAAAAGGACATCTTTTTGGGGGTCTTAGTTCTAGAAGGTCTTATAGATCTTCATATAGCTGTTCAACTTCAGCTTCTTCATCATTATTGGTTGGGGCATAGACTTAGATTACTGTGATATTGAATGGTTTGCCTTGAAAATGAATAGAGATCATTCTGTCATTTTTGAGAGTGTACTAGAGTACTGCATTTTGGACTCTTTTTTTGACTGTGAGGGCTACTCCATTTCTTCTAAGGGATTCTTGCCCAAGTAGCAGATATAATGGTCATTTAAGTTCAGTTCACCCATTCCAGTCCATCTTAGTTCACTGATGCCTAAAATGTCCATGTTTACTCTGGCCATCTCCTGTTTGACCACTTCCAGTTTCCCTATTTCATGGACCTAGCATTCCAGGTTCCTATGCAATATTGTTTCCTACAGCATTGGACTTTACTTCTATCACCAGTCACATCCACAACTGAGCATTGTGTTTGCTTTGGCTCCGTCTCTTCATTCTTTCTGGAGTTATTTCTCCACTGCTCTCCAGTAGCATATTGGGAAGTTCCTCTTTCAGTGTCCTATCTTTTTGTCTTTTCATACCATTCATGGTGTTCTCAAGGCAAGAATACTAAATTGGTTTGCTATTCCCTTCTCCAGTGGACCTCGTTTGCCAGGACTCTCCACATGACACGACCTTCTGGGGTGTCCCAACATGTCATGGCTCGTGGTCTTATTGAGTTAGACAAGGGTATGGTTCTTGTGATCAGTTTGATTACTTTTCTGTGATTTTGGTTTTCATTCTGTCTGCCCTCTGATAGATAAGGATAAGAGGCTTATGGAAGCTTCCTGATAGAGAGACTGTTTTACATTTCTCATTTTACAGCTGAAGAAACTGTTCCAAGGAAGTTAAGCATCTTCTCTGAGGCTCTGCAATTCAGTCTCTCAGCTGAGACCACAAGGTGGGTCTCCCAATTCCTGGTCTACAACACATTTACTGCTATGTGCAACTTAAACCTGGATTCTTAACTCAGGTAGAAAAAAAAAAGTTATCTGATTTATTGATTTTCCATCAGCATAGCCTTCCATGAGTCAGAAAACCTATCATAACTGCTTTCAGTTTAGTTCAGTTGCTCAGTCATGTCCAATTCTTTGTGACCCCATGGACTGCTGCATGCCAGGCTTCCCTGTCCATCACCAACTCTCGGAGCTTGCTCAAACTCATGTCCATCCAGTCAGTGATGCCATCCAACAATCTCATTCTCTGTCATCCCCTTCTCCTCCTGCCTTTAATCATTCCCAGCATCAGGGTCTTTTCCAAAGAGTCAGTTCTTTGCATCAGGTGGCCAAAGTATTGGAGCTTCATCTTCAGCACCAGTCCTTCCAATGAATATCCAGGGTTGATTTCCTTTAGGATGGACTGGTTTGATCTCCTTGCAGTCCAAGGGACTCTCAAGAGTCTTCTCCAGCACCACAGTTCGAAAGCATCAGTTTTTCAGCACTCAGCTTTCTTTATGGTCCAACTCTCACATCCATACATGACTACTGGAAAGACCATAGCTTTGACTAGACCAACTTTTGTCAGCAAAGTGAAATCTCAGCTTTTTTTAACTGCTTTATCAGAAACCATTTTCTCTTCCTGTGTGATGTTAACCATGCAACCAAGTATCAGAATTCTGCCAGACAGAGAAATGCTAAAAGGGTAAGTTATTCTGTTCAACACAATCAGATTAAGATTAGTGCCTCAGCAAAACAGGAGCAGAAGAATGTGCACAGGATCTTTGGGGGGAACTTTATCAACTCTAACATACAGTGAATGTCAGTTAGCTATGTGAGGTACATTAACTTTTCCATACCCAAAGGAGTTTGGGTCCTAAATTACTGCTTCTGTGCCTGAGACAAAACTCCTCTTTTGGGGGAGATAGGTGCATTTTTATTCTCCCCCCTTGTCTGCTGTTCACTGATTCTAACTGATACTAAATATAATTTGTTAAATGGGGACTGAATGAAAATACACACCTGTGTCTTAAATAACATATCTTGTCAGGGTACCTTTATGGTCCCATAAAATTACCCTATTTAAAAAAGACTCCTTTGTGTTTTACCACATTTTCTTCAACAGAATGTCTGTCCCACTTTCCTCTTTTCCTTTTTTTTTTTTTTGGTTTCTACAGCTTCACAATTTCATGCAAAATGTAACAGTTAATTAGTTTTTCAAAACTTCTGTACGTATTAATTTGTCAAATATATTGTGATTGTTTCACTCTATCTGCCAAATCTTTGAATAATTCATGAAAATTATGCTTCTAAGCACTTCTTTCATGTCTGAACCTGCTGACCACATCTCCTGGTGCTCAAGCAGCTTGTCCTCCACAGATCAGGTCCTACCTCTCTTTACCAAAAAAAAAAAAAAAAAATCATGTCATTGCCCTATCTCACTGGAAATTGAATTTCATAAACAGTAGTGATTCACAATACAGATTTCCTGGACTCTCCACTTAAAACTCTGATTCATCAGACTCAGAGGTAGCTCAGAAACAGGTGTTTTTGCAAACTTCTCAGCTGTTTCTGACTTCCCAGGTGGTGCTAGTAGTAAAGAATCTCCCGCCAATGCTGGAGATGCAAGAGAAGTAGGTTCAATTCGTGGGTCAGGAAGATCCTCATGAGAAGGAAAATGGCAACTCACTCCAGTATTCTTGCCTGAAAACTTCCACAGACAAGAGAAGCCTGGCGACCTACAGTCCATGGAGTTTCAAAGAGTCAGACATGACTGGCAACTGAACACACACACACATACACACACACATGTATTTATAAGTTGTCTTTGGATTACTCTGAGAAACAGTGCATTCAGAATTCTACTCTGCTCAGTAAGGTCTACTTCTCTCCAAATACTACTTACACATCTTTGTTAATATGAATTTGCTCACTGAACTATCTATGGCTAATACTCACCTTTCCTTTAAAATCCACATCAAGCTATCTTTCTCCTTGAATCCGCCTTGGTCACTCTGGGACAGAGCTCTTCCTGAACTTACAGTACTGTCATTATCATTGTTCATACTTGGCCTTGGTTCTGAGTCTGTATCAATAGGAATATCTGCTGAATCCTCCCCATGCTAGAAACTGCTCTTTCTTCTATTGACCTTGTTCCAAATGTCATGTGGCTACAGACCACTCCTACCACCCACCATAGCTATGGGTGATTTAAAATGGCCATGGCTGAAAGTTGCCAGAATTCTCTCCTGGAGCCCAGAAAAAGAATTATTGCCTCTCTGGACATGGGAAAACTTGCATTATTAGCAGACATGTTCCCCTTTGTTGAGGAAGCTAGTGTACATAAAAATATGATGAAATCGATGAAATAATAAAACAGAGACAACTACTTGAATCTTTGATTCCAGTTATCCCTGCAGTGCAGCTGTATCTGTGGCTTACCAAGATACAGCTATTCAGCATTCTCACAGATTATGTGCAGAATTCTCAGAAAAATAAGTATGTCTCATTTTCTGACTGAGCCATTTTACATTGTACTTTTGTTGCTTGAAATTAAAAGGGTCCTTAAATGGCTACTGAACCCCATAAGTTCTGTAAGAGATATTTCTACTTTGTCTCCAATTTCCTTCTCAGCCAACACTACAGATGTCCCCACTTCACTTTCCACCACTGGGACTGCTCTTAATAAGATTGTCAAGGACATAAGATATGAACACCTATTTTGTTTATATTTTTGCCTACATACTAATTTTGAGTTCCATGTATTAAATAGTAGAACACTCCTTTGCCTCAATACACAAAAGTTTACCCTAGGAATTCTTCTTGACATCTCTTATATGTTATATCCCCATATCCAAGACCTGCGAATTTTATTTCCTAAAGATTTCTGTGACTTGTTAGCTTTATGACTAGCAATTTGATCTTTCCTTAGTCTCTACGTGCATAATTTCCTTATCAATAAAGTGGTACATGGTAGCTGTTATTGTTATGTGGTTTGTTATGAGGACTACAGAGAATAATATATTTATATCACTTAAAACACTGGCACAAAGAAACTGTGGTGGTGGATATTTGGTAATTATTAATCAATCAATCATTGAGTCCCACCTACAAAAGGATCATACTGTGATTTGGTCTTTGTCAGCTCTGTCCTCAATCATACAATAACAAACTCCTAAGTATTTTCTTACCTCTACTCTGACTTTTGCAAAGTTGAACCTGTAACCCTTCTACTTCAAATTCTTCACTAATACCGTATAGTACATAAAAGTCAAGTTCCTCTAATATGACAGATACAGTCTTTCATAATTTGGCTTCTCATCTTTTCAAAGTCCCTCAACAAGACTAGAGTGTTTGCAATTCCTCCAGAAAACCTTGGGAAAACTATTTCTCACATCTCTGTAGTTATTTTTGTAACCCTCTGGCTAAAACATATTTTTCCATGATTTGGCTTGGTTGTGTCCTATCCATCCTTTAAGACTCAACATTTCCATGAAACTTTCAGCCTTCAAGAGCTATTTTCAAATTCTCCTGTCAGTTTTCCTTTGATTTTCCTTGTGCATAAGAAAGTTATTACACCTGCATTGTATCATAATTACTATGTCTGTGCTTCTAAATGTATGAGGGAGAAAGACACATAAATGAGAACTCCCAGAGGAGGAGCCTGTGTTTTACCTGTGCTTTAAACCTCAATCAATGGTTTGATTGAGGTACCTTGCACAATGTTTGTTAAATGAAGGAAGGCATCATGAACCGTTTTGTAGAATCAGCCCAAACTTATGAATGGAAAATCCAAGAAAGTTCACATAGTCAAAAGTGGGAAAATATTATGAGAGTTTGAAAAATTCTATATCTTTCATACCAATCTTCAGGTGTTCAGTTCAGTTTAGTTGCTCAGTTGTGTTCGACTCTTTGTGACCCCATGAACTGCAGCACGCCAGGTCTCCCTATCCATCAGCAACTGCCAGAGTTTATCCAAACTCCTGTCCATTGAGTTGGTGATGCCATCCAACCATCTCATCCTCTGTCATCCACTTCTTCTCCTGCCCTCAATCTTTCCCAGTGTCAGGGACTTTTCCAATGAGTCAGCTCTTCATATCAGGTGGCCAAAGTATTGGAGTTTCAGGTTCAATATCAGGCCTTCCAATGGATACCCAGGACTGATCTCCCTTAGGACGGACTGGCTGGATCTTCTTGCATTCCAAGGCCTCTCAAGAGTCTTCTCCAACACCACAGTTCAAACGAATCTATTCTTCAGCACTCAGCTTTCTTTACAGTCCAACTCTCACATCCATACATGACCACCGGAAAAATCACAGCCTTGACTAGACAGACCTTTGTTGACAAAGCAGTATCTCTGCTTTTTAATATGCTGTCTAGGTTGGTCATAACTTTCCTTCCAAGGAGTAAGCATCTTTTAATTTCATGGCTGCAATCACCATCTGCAGTGATTTTGGAGCCCCCCAAAATAAAGTCAGCCACTGTTTCCACTGTTTTCCCATCTGTTTGCCACGAAGTGATGGGACCAGATGCCATGATCTTAGTTTTCTGCATGTTGAGCTTTAAGCCAACTTTTTCACTCTCTTCTTTCACTTTCATCAAGAGGCTCTTTAGTTCTTCTTCACTTTCTGCCATAAGTATTTGTATATCTGAGGTTTGTATATCATTTGTATATCTGAGGCTACTGATATTTCTCCCAGCAATCTTGATTCCAGCTTATGTTTCCTCCAGCTCAGAGTTTCTCATGATGTACTCTGAATATAATTTAAATAAGCAGGGTGATAATATACAGCCTTGACATGCTCCTTTTCCTATTTGGAACCAGTCTGTTGTTCCATGTCCAGTTCTAACTGTTGCTTCCTGACCTGCATACAGGCTTCTCAAGAGGGAGGTCAGGTGGTCTGGTATTCCCATCTCTTTCAGAATTTTCCACAGTTTATTGTGATCCATACAATCAAAAGCTTTGGCATGGTCAATAAAGCAGAAATAGATGTTTTCCTGGAACTTTCATGCTTTTCTGATGATCCAGCGGATGTTGGCAATTTGATCTCTGGTTCTTCTGCCTTTTCTAAAACCAGTTTGAACATCTGGAATTTCATAGTTCATGTATTGCTGAAGCCTGGCTTGGAGAATTTGGAGCATTATTACTTTACTAGAGTGTGAGATGAGTGCAATTTGTGCGGTAGTTTGAGCAACCTTTGGCACTTCCTTTTTTGGGGATTGGAATGAAAACTGACCTTTGCCAGTCCTGTGGCCACTGCTGAGTTTTCCAAATTTGCTGGCATATTGAGTGTAGCACTTTAACAGCATCATCTTTTAGGATGTGAAATAGCTCATCTGGAATGCCATCACCTCCACTAGTTTTGTTTTTAGTGATGCTTTCTAAGGTCCACTTGACTTCACATTTCAGGATGTCTGACTCTAGGTGAGTGTGAGAGATCATACCATCATGATTATCTAGGTCATGAAGATCTTTTTTGTACAGTTCTTCTGTGTATTTTTGCCACCTCTTCTTCATATCTTCTGCTTTTGTTAGGTCCATACCATTTCTGTCATTTATTGAGCCCCATCTTTGCATGAAATGTTCCATTGTTATCTCTAATTTTGTTGAAGAGTTCTCTAGTCTTTCCCATTCTGTTGTTTTCCTCTGTTTCTTTGCATTGATCACTTAGGAAGGCTTTCTTGTCTCTCCTTGCTATTCTGTGGAACTCTGCATTCAGATGGGTATATCTTTCCTTTTCTTCTTTGCTTTTCACTTCTCTTCATATTGCAATGAGCTAAAAGCATACAATGAGCTAAAAGCATACAATTCTTTCTTTCTTTTGCCAAATTAAGGCAGAAGAATTTTATCTTAAAATTGCTCCCTTGATTCATTGCCTTAAAATATTTAGTTTTACATGTTATCTTTGGCCCGCTAATTTCAAAATTAGCCAGAACCTAAAAAATTAGTTTGGCAATCCCTAAGGTACATTTTTTTAAAGCTATGTGATGCAATACGTCAGTTTAACTATATGTGGTAGAAGTAAAATAAAACAGAATTTTCACCCAGAGATTTTCTATCACATGGGGTGAAGCCACACAAGAAATGGCTATAGGATAGTATAATAATTATTCTGTGTAAGTGCTAAAGCTGACTAAAATTAGTAGTGGGGACTACTTAATATTTTATGGAAAGTAATATGCAGATATTCAATAAATCAAATCTAATTCCATATCAAAAATTTCCTGATATACATATGCTTAATAGAAATACTTGCATAAAGTCTCCAACTTATACTTTATCCACCAAAAGATATTTAGAAAGCCTCTAATTTTGACTTTAAATGTTTATTTTGGTAGGTTTTATAATTACTCCCCCAAATATAAACAGGTAATTGAATTAAATTATATATTTTTCAAATTGTTAAAAAAAACAATGATCAGAGCTGAACTTAAATGACTATAATCATTTCCAAACAAACTCACTCCCCCACCACTGCCAACACATTTAAAATGAAAGAAGGTGAAAGTGACTTGAGAGAGTGAGTTTGAACTGTGTTAAAAATGCAGAAATGGCCTCATGTTCTCAGAGCTCTATGCGTATTCTGTTTCATTTTGTGATATAGAGATAAATAATTTTCATGCTGACTGAAAATTTGTTCATCACTTAACAGTGAATGAACAGAAGACAGAAGACACACCAAAAAATACCATATATATGTATAGTATTTTATATACCTATATAATGTATGTATTTTACCATAAAATACTATATTCTTTCAACACTGCCTTTAAAATATTTTATCTATAAAAAAACATTAATCTATGAGAATCTGTGAATTTGTTCAGTTGTCATTCTTTCCAGTTGCTTGTCCACTATTTTACCACTCCATTTATTCAATCAGTCAGTTATCAAATACATACCCTAAGATAAGAGCTAGACTATCAAGATAAAAAGTACATCATCTGTCCTTGGAACACCTCCGCTGCAAAGGAAGGAGGGAGACATACAATAAAAATAAGGGTTCATGGCGCTGTTCATGGCAGAAGTGTGGCCCATTATCACAGAAGGGAGGTGGCAGTGGAACCAGGAAGCAAGAGTTTGCTCAACTCCAAGTATAGCAGAGCATGCCTGAGTCAGGGGACCAGTGTGTGATATGATAAGCATCTATACTGTGCTCTCCAGGAAGCTTTTGTTTGGCTGCTGGTATTTTGGTCCTATATTAAATACTGCTTCCTACAAAAAACTATTATCATCATGATCTCAACAAACACTATGTCATATAGCACGTTAAAAATTATTGCTGAAATGGCACCAAATTTCTGCCAGGGAGCAGGGTTTCAAGAAGAAATTTTAAAAGGAGGTGATGTTTTAGATTGGCCTTAACAGATGAGAAAATGTCTGCCATGCAGACAAACGAGAAAGGTGATTTCAAGATAGAGGGGCAGAAGAGCAAGTAAGGGAAACACCAGAGGGAAGGAATTTCAGAAAAGCGCAGGAGATGAGTGACAAGTTGGAATCATTTGAGGTTGCCCTGTTTCTTAATAACCTCTCCTTTCCTGTTTCCTTCTAGATCTTCAATTTTAGCAAAATGTTTACAAGGAAGAGAACAATTTCACATCAAGGGAGGAAAACTAGGGCTGAATTCATTGATGCAACTGCAATACTGCTTAAAGAACTGAATTGGTCTTTGGAGGTCTTTTTTTATTTTTTATTTTCTTTTTCTTTTCCTTTACCCCACCGAAATGAAAAAAAAAATGGAAGAGTTTCTATAAATAAAAAGGCACTCATTATATATTTACCATTCACTTACATTCAAAGTTCAATTTTGGAATTTTTTTTTAAATTTTCCTAGCTCTACGTGAAAAGCCTTCCTTAAATTAAAGCTAAACCTGATAAAAGTCAGCTTAAAAAATAAAAATAAAACTCAGAATTGCTTCCAGGGTCTACATACTCTACTACCCATTTCTCCTTCATGCATGACTCAAATCCAACACATATACTTACTTAAGAAGTGCAAATAATACTGACTATATATTGTAAGAAATTTTAAAAATAACCACTCATTTATTTCTCAAGATGAAACTGTAAGGCAGCATTCTCCAGCCTTTTTGGCACCAGGGACCAGTTTCGTGGAAGACAATTTTTCCACAGACTGAGGGTGAGGAGGGATGCTTTCATGATGATTCAAGCACATTATATTTATTGTGCACTTTATTTCTATTATTACTACATCAGTTCCATCTCAGATCATCAAGCAATGAGATTCTGGATGTTGGGCATCCCTGCTGTAAGGTAAATACTGCAATTATCACATTCTTGATGAGAAAAGAGAGGCCAAAAGAAGGGACATACTTAACAAAAGTCAACCCCTTACTCAGTGGCAGAAGCAGATTTGAACCAGGCATTCAAACTTACAAGTCCATGTTCTTAATCACTTCAGCTTGCTGCCTCTCACAATCCTCAGCTCACCAACCATTCTGGTACCTTATGAAATAATTGAGTTTGAATAATGAATCTTCAAGACGAATTTCATGGGAAATTATTTATGGTTATTGTTTCCTCTATTTCACCTATATTTTCTAGGGCCCTTCCAGGCATTTCTGTTTGTTACCTACTCCTGGAATGGTATCCAGTTTCTAGGGAAAGTGCCTCTCATGGAACTCAGTGTTATAGTGACAGATTATAATAATAATGTCTGATCCAGTGGTCATGTATGGATGTGAGAGGTGGACTGTAAAGAAAGCTGAGCGCAGAAGAATTGATGCTTTTGAACTGTGGTGTTGGAGAAGACTCCTGAGAGTCCCTTGGACTGCAAGGACATCCAACCAGTCCATCCTAAAGGAGATTGGTCCTGGGTGTTCTTTGGAAGGACTGATGTTGAAGCTGAAACTCCAATACTTTGGTCACCTGATGTGAAGACTTGACTCATTGGAAAAGACCCTGACGCTGGGAAAGATTGAGTGCAGGAGGAGAAGGGGACGACAGAGGATGAGATGGCTGGTTGGCATCATCGACTCGATGGCCATGAGTTTGGGTAGACTCCGGGAGTTGGTGATGGACAGGGAGGCAAGGCGTGTTGCGGTTCCTGGGGTCGCAAAGAGTTGGACACGACTGAGCGACTTAACTGAACTGATAATAATAATGTCTGATGCACAATTTCATGTGATCAAGCTCCAATCACAAAAGTTCTTTGTAGATCCCCATTCATGACTATGTTTTTCAACTCAAACAGAGGCCATTCTAGTTTCCACATCCTGCCTGGGTTCTCCATCATGACCAGAGTGAAAGACTAATCATAACTGTATTTCTTAATACTGGATTTACTTCATGATGTTAAGAAGCTAAAAATAAAATCTGTGGCTAGCTCTAGTTTTTGCATGTGTGCATATTAATTTAAATCATTTCCCTTTAATTATATTTAACACACATTAGAAATTTGGTAATTATAAAAGACCTCTAATTATCAACATTCATTATTATCACTATTATTAACATATATTAAGCACCCACATTCTCCTAAATGCTATACTCAAGATAAAATGTATTAACTTTGCAATTCCACTGTGAGCATGAGAGAAGACAATCTTCTTTTCCAGACAGAAAACAAAATTATACTTGTCTACCTTGACAGAGAGCCAGTGGATGATTCAGGGGTAAAAACTGGTTGTCTTAACCACTAGACAACTGGGTAAACAAAGAATGGCTATAAAACTCAGTACTCTGCTTCTAAACCACATCTGAATCTATTCTTCTATAAATGTTTTTTAAATGTTCTTCATGCCTGAATTAGATTTTTTCTTTTTATTTTTCTTTCTTTTTTTTTTTATGGTAGCACATCTTTCTGCTGCATAGAGATACTTAAATTGTATAAACTGTCAAGTTACTTCAGATGAACTTTACAATATAAATTTTGGCATCAAACAGAATACCATTTATGGGAGGAGAATAATCCATGAGTATAAAATAATGAAATGATTTTTTTTTCTAGGAAGCACCTCATAAGCTGGCTTTAAGGCAGTTTCAAATGAAGATTGCCCTAAACATTTTAACAATGACAGCATCAGTGGGACAAAGGTATGGACTCTAGGGTGCTACTTCCAAGTCTAACATTTGGTAGAATGAAAAGAGGTTATATTTTGGATTGAAACATATTTGAAAATCCTAGCCCTGCTATTAATTTATTATATAATCTGGGGCGAATGAGTTGGCTTATTTGAGCCCTAGCTTCTTCATCTATGAAACAGAGTAAATAAAGTGGAACTTGCAGATTTTTATGAGATGAAATACCATATTTAAATATAAATAATGAAGTGTCCACATCTGACATGAACTTGGAACTGAGCAAAGAAAGGCCCTCCTTCCTTGACATACTGGGTAGTGTTACATGGCCATCTGTTGGCAGACCTAGCATGTAGATTAATGCTATTAAAACTGCAATTAAAGTGCTTTGTGGTTTAAATAGGCTATTAGGAAAATTTACTTCATTCTGTTCTTTATATAAACCTTTTATAAGTGCCCCCTGTTCTTTAGGAAAGATATTTCATTTTGGGCATGTGAAAGAAAATTCGATCTACTCACAAGGAGTTTAGTCTTGTAAGGGAGATATAAAATGTGGGAAATTATAACATGGGGTAGAAAGAATTATAATAAAGATATCAGTGAACCATGGGCAGGACATGGTTAATTCTGTACATAACAGAAAGAGGTTGGGGGGAAGGGGGATTAGTAAAAGAAAAAGACCACTATACTGGGTTTTGAAAGAAAACTGCACATTCACTGGGTGGGGGGTGGTGGGAATGAATGGCATTTGTCACTTGCCTGGCAGAAGATACAGCTGGGCAAAACACAGGATGGTTTTGTGCACATGTGAGAAACTTCACGCAGCATACATGGAGTACCTAATGTGCTATGGCTGGAGATGAAGCTAAACATATAGGCTGAAGTTAGGCTGTAAAAAATAATGCCGAGAAGGCAAAAATAAACCCTTACTCATATGGTCAATGATTTTCAACAAGGATGCAGGGAAATAATAGTATTTTCATCAAACAGTTCTGGGAAAACTGGATATTCACCTGCAAAAGAATGAAGTTGGATCTTCGTCCAATACCATATACAAAATTTAACTCAAAATGGATCATAGATGTACACATAAGGACTAAACCTATAAAACTCTTAGGAGAAAACATAGGGCAAAAACTTCACAACCCCAAAGTTGGCAATGCTTTTTTGATACAGCCACAAACAGGCAATACCAACAAAGCAGACAAACTGGACTTTATGAAAATGAATAATTCAGAGATATTAAAGGACATTGTCAACAGAGTAAAAAGGCAACCTAAAAAATGGAAGAAAACATTTGCAAATCACCTGAATAAGGGATTAATATCCAGATTATATACAGAAATCCCCAAACTCAAAAACAACAGCAAAAACATACCAAAAATATGCACTCCAATTCAAAAATGCACAAAGGATGTGAATGGACATTTCTCCAAGGAAAATACATAAATGACTAACCAGCACATGAAAAGATGCTCAACGTCGCTAATCATCAGGGAAATGCAAATCAAGACCACAAGATGACACCTCATATCCATCACGAGGACTATTTTTTAAAAAGCAGAAAATTACAAGTGTTGGCAAGGATGTAGAGAAACTGGAACCCTTGTGTTCCGTTGGTGAAAATATAAAGTGCTACAACTATGGAAAACATTATGGTGTTTTATACATATTTTTATATATATATATAAAATAATCATGTGACCCAGAATTTCTACTCCTGGGTATATACCCAAAATAATTGAAAATAGGGCATGAAAACAATACTTGTACACTCATGTCCACAGCAGCATTATTCACAACAGCTAAAAGAGAAGTGACACAGTGTGTATCAATGAATGAACAGATAAGCAAAATGTTTCACATACATATTATTCACTCTAAAAAAAGGAAATTCTGGTACAGGCTACATGAATAAACCTTGATGATATTATGCTAAATTAAATAAGCCAGTCACAGAAACCAAATATTTATGATTTCACTTATATGAGATACCTAGAGGAGTCAAAATCATAGATACGGAAAGTAGAATGGTAACTGCCAAGGGCTGGGGAGAGGGGGAAATCGGGATTTATTGTTTAATAAGTATAGAGTTTCAGTTTTGCTGTAATAGATGAAAAGAGCTCTGGAGACTAATGATGTCATGGTTGCACAATAATATGAATGTACTTAGCGAAATGTAACCATATATTTTAAAATGACTAAAATGGTAAATACTAAATGCTATGTATTTTTCTACAATTAAAAAAAGCCATACCAAGAAATTTAAAAATATATTCTGGGAAGGGGTCAGTTTTTTCAGTGAAGGAGTGGGACATGATCAAATTTTGTAAATATAGTCAGATATTTATCAGTATATAATAATTTTATTCAGGAAATAGTGAGAAATCATCTCATAACAGTAAAACCTCACCAGACAAATTATACAACCTCTAACTAAACAATGTTTGTATTTAATGAGACTATTCAAATAACATTTTGACAAGATAAATGTATCAACTTTTAATAGATGTTCTAAAACTGTGGTATTACACTGCAGCAGTATCAATTGCTTTGGATGCCTATTTATCTTTGGATCTTCATAGAACATAGCTGAGTGTCAAATATATTTTATTTAAAAATTAAGGAAGCATGCATGATTGACACAGTGCCTGAAATTAAAGGCAAAGAAAAATGAGACAATACAATTTCTTTAAGCAAGTCCATCAATTCTGACTTGTGATACTTAAGAATCTACCTTTTCCTTTCAAAGGGGAATAATCCTTTATGATTTTTACAACAAATGCCACTTACCCATTCTTTGCTTGAAAGGTGGGGAGTTCTGTAGAGAAAGGGGACTGGAAAGTCAGTTGGAAAATATCAGGGCTATGTCAGTCAGAAAAGTGTCAGCCAGTCGCAGGTTAAAAAAGATTTGCTAAAAGTAGTGGTGTTTTCACTGGTTCAAGTCTGTCAGAAGGCTCTGGATTCTCTAACGCTCACACCAGTAACTTCAAAACTAACTCCCTCCAGATGTCCCTAAGATCATCTAATCAGACATCAAAAGCTGTATGGTGACAAGCTCACAATCTGCTTACGAGGACGCTGTAAGTTTCCACAAGCGTGAAACACACACAGTAGCTACTTTTAAAGTGTGATTCATCTAAATCAGAACTCTGTTTTTGTTTTTTTTTTGCAGTTTTTTTTTTTTTTTTTTACTTGTTTTTGCCATACAATGTCATGATATCACCATGGGTTTACATATGCTTCCCCTCCGGAACCCCCCTCCCTCCTCCCTCCCCCCCGGGAAATCTCGCTGCACCAGTCCCGAGCATCAATCCTGGGCTGGCGATTGATTAGACACATGACAATTACACATGGAAACAACCAGAACTCTGTTTTAAAGTACAGAGCTATTAGGAAAGGGGCCACCCTCCTGAGAAAGAGAAAACTCTTTTAAATGTCTGTACAGTGTCATTTGACAACTAGATTTTGAAAGAAAAAAAAAAAATGAAACATGCTCTTTAGAAGAGTTTAGGTTGTGAGGGAAAAAAAAAAATCTCCCATCAGAAGAGATTTCTAAGAATTGCACCATGCTAAGGGAAAAAAAAAAAATCCTTCCTTCCTTTTAATACTGATTGTCTTGTTACTTCTCAAGGTGAACACTCATTAACCCTTTTCTTCCTTGCCATCAATCTTCAGTAAATGTACAAAACATGGGAGGGACATACAGAGATCAGAACTTACAAGAGACACAGTCCATACCCTTGAGCTTTCACTTTAAAGTAATATGATTTACTTGTACTTTAGTCTCCAGATTGAAGCAGTATTCTCCCGCAAAGAACTTAAATGTGCATATGTAGATGTATGTATGTTTTTATGCTGCTGCCTTTGTGTGTGTACTTAGCTTTAAATATATATATATATATATATATTTCTAGATATTATTACTTTGAGAAATTAAAAATAAAGCTCGGTGTTTTACATAGAAATATAGCCTTATTCTATGAGCACTTATGAATATTGAGACATGAAAAGGAAATTAAAAGATGAATTCATACCAGTCAAGGTAATAATTTATATCTGGAACTGTGCAGATGCTAGTTTGGGTGTCTGCATCCTTAACAGTAGTTCATATAGGTTTTTATTTATTATTTCCTTTCAATTACACAAAATTTCTGTGGAAGTTATCCATGATTTAAATAATTTTCTCAGGAACAGAGAATTATTGATGCAGTTAGGACACACAATCTTGACCTTTGGAATAAAGCTGCCTTTTTTAAAAAAAATTATTTATTTTTTTTACATAATCGTGTTGGTTTTGCCATACATTGACATGAATTCGCCATGGGTATACACATGTTCCCCTTCTAGAACCCCCCTCCCACCTCCCTCCCGATTCCATCTCTCTGGGTCATCCCAGTGCACCAGCCCTGAGCATCAAACCTGGGCTGGAGATTGATTCCACATATGATAATTAACATGTTTCAATGCCATTCTCCCATATCATCCCACCCTTGCCCTCTCCCATAGAGTCCAAAAGACTGTTCTATACATCTGCATCTCTTTTGCTGTCTCACATACAGGGTTATCGTTACCATCTTTCTAAATTCCATATATATGCATTAGTATACTGTATTGTTGTTTTTTCTTCTGGCTTACTTTACTCTGTATAATAGGCTCCAGTTTTGTCCACCTCAGTAGAACTGATTCAAATGTATTCTTTTTAATGGCTGAGTAATATTCCATGGTGTATATGTACCACAGCTTTCTTATCCATTCGTCTGTTGATGGACATCTAGGTGCTTCCATGTCCTGGCTATTGTAAACAATGCGGCGATGAACACTGATACCTTGAACATCGTCTTTACTAAACTTCAAACAACACGGTCATGCTGTTCACATGAGATGTTGATGAGAATTTTGCTATGAAACATCTTATAAATGTTCTCATGCCCTTGAACTAATTCATATATCAAGATTGTGGTTTTTATTTTCTTCCAAATCACTTGAAATTAGAAGAACTTCTTGAAGATGCAATATGAGAACAATTTAGAAGAGGAACTCTTTAAATGTGATGGGTGTAAGAGTACTATCTTGTCCAGACATTTCTGGTCTATTCAAGGATTTTGTAAGCTCTTTGAACAAGTATTAGAAAATTAAAAAGCTATAACTACAGAGATTACTTTCTGATTATAGAACTCATAAATTTTATTGACAAAAAAGTAGAACTCAGATAAGTGATTCCATTGATTACACACTAAATTATTTACTCTTCACATTTCACAGACACTAACAAAATCAGGCTTTATAAATGTTCACCTATAGAATTATCAAGGTTGTTCTTTCCTTTAAATTCTATTCTTTCTTAGAATCAATTTCTCTGATGGAGTCATTGCTAGAATGGTAGGAAGATAAATTGGATCTCACTTGAAATTGCTGACTTCAGCCACCCAACCACATTTTAAATTCTAAGAGGAGAACTTGTGTTTAAACATCTCTCTCCTCTTGACAACATTGAAAAACATAGGTTAATACACTGTCCTAAAGCAGAAAATCCTAACCTAGAGCTATTTAGAGAGCAAAACAGTATGCTATATAGGTAATTTCATAATTTTCATATTCTAATTCATTTATACATATGTGTGTGTGTCTAATATACATACCTATGTATGCACATACAAACACACAAATACAAACATCTTTATAAAATAGTTAAAAGCTGCTGAATTGAATTCATTTTGCCCTTTTTGGAAGTAAAAGCTTTAATCATCTAAATCATATTAATGTGTCAGGCACTGTGCCTGGGGGCTTTCATACAAAAATGAATAAATCAGCTCATGCCTCCAAGGAGCCTCCTCTTGTAACAGACATGTAAACAAGTACTTATATTTGAGTGACATAAGAGCTAATAGAGATAGTACACATGGTAATTCTCTTGAGAGGCCAGGCAGAGTATAGACCAAACGCAAAGGACTCTGGTGTTATTGGTTAAAAATGTATGACTGAATGATTTGATACTTTCTGGCAGATTGCTAGGGTTAATTGCTTTAGCTCTAGTCTTCATAATGAGGCTGTAAGTTTCCTGAGGACAGGGACCATGCCTTATGCTTTCTGGATGGCACATGGCAGAGGTCATGGACATCTAAGGGATTAATCAATTTATGTTGACATGAAAGCAAACTCATTCAATTTTCATTATGTGCAGATCAACTTAAACAGTAAGAGACATCATGTCATGGTTACCTCTTTAATTTCTGAGACTGAACTCTGAATAGGAATACTTCTTTTAGATTTTCTGGACTAGTTCTGGATTAGACCCAAAAAGAATGATGGGGGAGTCCCTCCTAAACAGGGGGCACAATCCGCAGGTCCCTTCATTAGTCATGGCATAGACATTCAGGCAGTCTAAATCTGTTTCATCTACTCCTGCAAGGTTTGATGAAAAACTCATCTGCAGAATATATTGGGCTTCTAGATTTCCCCCACCTGAACTCGAGTCTTACAAACATAACTGTTTCAGAAACTAAGCTGCCTAAACTTGCCAAACTAAGTAAACATTTGGCCCCATGAAATATTGGATGGCAGCTTTATCTCCTAAAAACAAAGCCATATGAAAACCATCGTTGAAATGTGTCTCCAAGCTCTGGTCTTATCAGCACACAGCATGAACAGCTGGAGTTACAAACACCAGGACTATTATTAAATCACTGTGTCAGGAGAGGAAGAAAAAAAAGGAAAACCTTTTGTAGGCTTCAGTATCTCTAAATAATATGATTATATATTACACGCTACTTCTCCCTCCCTTTCACTCTTCAGTATCCATCTCTCCTCCTTGGAAGACAATGGCTAGAGTTTTCTTTCTAATTTACAACAGAGTCTACAATAATTACTTTGTTTGCTTGTTTCTATGGCTACTTAACTACATATCTAATGGATAGAAAAGTATGATTTGGACATTCAGAATTTTCGTTGTTTCAATGTTGGGTATCAACAGTCAGCAACTCACAACCAAAAGTCCTCTGACATGTCAGTGACAATTTGATGATTTAAATCCTAAAAGCTAAGCTATTTAACTTTCTTTGTAATATTTCATTAATTCCTTTAATGGATTTAAAAATATTTAATCTGAGAGCAACATTGCCTATAATAACTTCAATGTATGTGACATCCAAGGGAAAATTTTCAAACATACACACACACACACACACACACACAAGACACAAAGACAGTGATTCTATTCACCAGAAATATTTTCTCTCACTGGAACTATCTGTCACTATTTTTGCCGATGAAATACCAAAACCTCCGAAGAACTGATATATTTTCCCTTCTCAATTCTACTGAGAAAGCAGGACCATGGGAAACACTTCTCTTCAGGGTGTCTTCCCAAAGGAATTGGCTCCCCTTACTCTCAATCTTACTATTGCTATGAATTGTGTTGCTACTGACTTAGGAGCTATTTTGGACGTCTCAATGAGGCAATTCAAAAACTCCCATTTATCTGCACATCTCAGATTTATATATTAATATATAATGTGCTCAAGAGGAAAGGTAATAATAATATGAAATTACCTCAATTAATTAATACATATTTTCGAGTCTTTGAGACACCATGGACTGTAGCCCACTATGCTCCTCTGTCCATGGGGATTTTCAAGACAAGAATACTGGAGTGGGTTGCCATGCCCTCCTCCAGGGAATCTTCCCAACTCTGGAATCAAATCCAGGTCTCCCGCATTGCAGGTGGATTCCTTATTGACTGAGCCATGAGAGAAACCCAATAATATGATGAAATAACCTTAATTGTACAGGAGACAGGAATCAAGACCATCCCAAAGAAAAAGAAATGCAAAAAAATCAAAATGGTTGTCTGAAGAGGCCTTACAAATAGATGTGAAAGGAAGAGAAGTAAAAAATAAAGCAGAAAAGGAAAGATACACCCATTTGAATGCAGAGTTCCAAAGAATATCAAGAAGAGATAAGAAAGCCTTCCTCAACAATCAATGCAATGAAATAAAGGGAAACAATAAAATGGGAAAGACTAGAGATCACTTCAAGAAAATTAGAGATACCAAAGGAACATTTCAGGCAAAGATGGGCTCAATAAAGGACAGAAAGAGTATGGACCTAACAGAAGCAGAGGATATTAAGAAGAGGTTGCAAGAATGCACAGAACTGTACAAAAAAAGACCTTCACGACCCAGGTAATCATGATGGTGTGATCACTCACACTCACCTAGAGCCAGACATCCTGAAATGTGAAGTCAAGTGGGCCTTAGGAAGCATCACTACAAACAAAACTAGTGGAGGTGATGGCATTCCAGGTGAGCTATTTCAAATCCTGAAAGATGATGCTGTGAAAGTGCTGCACTCAATGTGCCAGCAAATTTGGAAAACACAGCAGTGTCAGTTTTCATTTTGATCACAACCACACAATTGCACTCATCTCATGTGCTAACAAAGTAATGCTCAAAATTCTCCAAGCCAGGCTTCAGCAATACGTGAATCGTGAACTTCCAGATGTTTAAGCTGGAAGTTTTCTAAAGGCAGAGGAACCAGAGATCAAATTGCCAACACCTGCTGGATCATCGAAAAAGCAAGAGAGTTCCAGAAAACTATCTACTTCTGCTTTATTGACTATGGCAAAGCCTTTGACTGTGTGGATCACAATAAACTGTGGAAAACTGTGAAACAAATGGGAATACCAGAGAATCTGACCTGTTTCTTGAGAAACCTGGATGCAGGTCAGGAAGCAACAGTTAGAACTGGACATAGAACAACAGACTGGTTCCAAATAGGTAAAGGAGTATGTCAAGGCTGTATATTGTCACCCTGCTTATTTAACTTATATGCAGAGTACATCATGAGAAATGTGGGCTGGAGGAAGCACAGGCTGGAATCAATTTGCCAGGAAAAATATCAATAACCTCAGATATGCAGATGACACCATTTTTATGGCAGAAAGTGAAGAAGAATTAAAGAGCCTGTTGATGAAAATGAAAGAGGAGAGTGAAAAAAGTTGGCTTAAAGCTCAACATTCAGAAAACTAAGATCATGGCATCTGGTCCCATTACTTCATGGCAAATAAATGGGGAAACATTGGAAAAAGTGGCTGATTTTATTTTTCTGGGCTCCAAAATCATTGCAGATGGTGACTGCAGCCATGAAATTATAAGATGCTTATTCCTTGGAAAGAAAATTATGACCAACCTAGACAGCATATTAAAAAGCAGAGATATTACTTTGTCAACAAAGGTCCATCTAGTCAAGGCTATGGTTTTTCCAGTAGTCATGTATGGATGTGAGAGTTGGACTATAAAGAAAGCTGAACGCCAAAGAATTGATGCTTTTGAACTGTGGTATTGGAGAAATCTCTTGAGAGGCCCTTGGACTGCAAGGAGATCCAACCAGTTCATCCTAAAGGAGATCAGTCCTGGGTGTTCATTGGAAGGACTGATGTTGAAGCTGATACTCCAATACTTTGGCCACCACCTGATGCTGGGAAAGACTGAGGGCAGGAGGAGAAGGGGATGACAGAGGATGAGACTGTTGGATGGCATCACTGACTCTACGGACCTGAGTTTGAGTGGGCTCTGGGAGTTGGTGATGGACATTAAGGCCTAGCGTGCTGCAGTTCATGGGGTCGCAAACAGTCGGACACTACTGAGTGACTGAACCGAACTGAACCTTAATTATTTAATACACATTTGGGGGACAGCAGTGATTTCCACTTTACTTCTTTATTTTTCATCATACTCTGAGAGTTAGTGGCTTCTCCACATTATTTCATCCTAAACTTCAAAACAAGCAGTTCTTGGTCTTTTGTATTCCTTGTAACATCTGATAAGAGTGATAAAGCACCTTCAGAATACAGATACATACACAAAAACACACATGCATGCACAGACACACACACACATACACACACACACACACACACACACATACACACACACACACACACACAACCATGCCATAAGTAAAACTTCAGGGACTTAACAGACCCTCTGTAACCCATCCATGGACTTCCAATTTAACAACTTCAAAGCTGACCATGTTATTTTTTGAAATAAAATGCATATATTTTAGATATAGCCTAAAAAACAGACCAGTAGTTTCTTAATTTATTTTGGTGAATCAAGACAAGTAATCGTTTTAGAACAAACAAAAAGAACAACCACAGCATTATTGTTTTCAGGAATCCACTTTTTAATTTACTCACCCTGCAGGATCATTTTGCCCTAGGGTTAAATGTGAAACCATAAACAGTCATTAAAACACAAAACAACCATGGTAGTTAGCTGGATATTAAGGAGGGGAAAAATCACATCTGTTTTAGAGTTCTCTTCCATCTGCAAATTCAGGAACATCAATTTCAAGAATCTGGCTTTATGGCATGCCCTTAAGCCAAGAACACCAGGTTACAAGCAAGGCAAGGAAGGTAAGAGGCCCATAAGAAGGTTCTTACCACAATATCTTGCCCCAAGATTCTCTTTCTTTGATTCACAAGCAGTCAGTTGAACTGAATATTCTATTCCTTGAAAGATAAATAGTCATATAATATTTGCACACTGATAATCATGGTATTCTGGTTACCTGGATAGGTTTATGAAAAGGGGATGGAAGGAAACAAATTTCCATTCTTTTATCTGGTGGTACTCTTAGAGACAAAAACTGAGGCTTAGTGGCTTTGAAATATTCACAGAATTAGAAATTTGCAGAGGATCTGATTTTTCTACTTTAAACCTTTTTAAAAAAACTCCAACTTGTTCGAGCCTGTACATCTTAAATAACCAATCTGTAATAACTTCAGAAAACAAGTGTGACTTTTCCAGCATTTCAAAAAACATATCTCTGGACATCAAAGAAAAATCTCCCTTCTAGAGCAAGTCTAATGAAGTACAACTAAAAATAACAATCATCAACTGTGGTTTTAGAGGCAATATTTCAACATAATCAAATGTGTCAAATATTCATCCTTACAGCTTCTTATGCTGTGGGTTTTAAGTAAGTTTCATTTCTTGGGAATGATTGAATATAACCCACTTGGGGCTCTGCCATCTGTGAATTACTTACATATGAACATTCTGTTTAAGAGTGGGGATTTTGTTGTAGTTGCTTTTCTTCTTGGATATCGAAATCTAATGCAATACAATGGAGCTTTTTAAACAATTATTTTTCATATCAGGTGCTACATGGGTCCATTATCACCTGCTCCCCATTTTCATCATCCCTTATCAAACCACAGAAGTCAACTATAGTGCAGCTGAAGTGGTAGAGGAAGCATCAGATAGAATTAAGAGTCTGAGAGATGGTGAATCTGTAATCTCCAATTCTGTACCACCTGGGTTCAGGTCCAAGGCACACAGAACCCTCCAGGCAGTGTGCTGCCATATAAGAGTTTTGGTTGTTATGCTCCCATGGTTTCCTTGGAAGGCTGCTCTTCTGATCACTGAGCAAACACTACAAGTGACTACAGGGCTATGCGTAGGGTGCCACATAATTTATCATCCATACATGGACACCTCTGAGAGTTAGCAGGGACACTATTAATAAATATGCCACATGAACTCGGACTGCTCCAGGCAAACCTAATCATACTGTTACCCCAGAGATGATGTGCAACTCAAATAACTTTCTCTCAAGGGTCTCAAACCATTTCATTAGTGCTATATCCAATTTTACTTAGGTCTGAGCTGTACTGTCCAATAGGAATACAATGTGAACCACAAATGTAATTTTTAATTTTTCAGTAGCTGAGTCTTTTTTTTTAAAGTACAAAGAAACAGGTGAAAACAATTTAAATATACTTTATTCAACCAAATTTACCAAACCTAGTATCATTTTGATGTGGAGTCAATAAAAATTATTGATAAGATTTTTTAATATTACTTTTATCATATTTCAGTCTTGGACATCCAGTGTGTATGTCACACTTAAAATACATTTCTAGTGCTCAATAGCCACATGTGGCCAGTGGTTATGATACTGGACAAGGAAGTATAACTAGCATGTGAGTTAGGATGTACAGAGATGTGCATGTGCATTTTCACACATACAAATGCATTTTTCTTCTTGGTAAAAATAAACACACCTAAATGCCTTCATTTAGACACCTAGTGATTTTATTTTCTTGGGCTCCAAAATCACTGCAGATGGTGACTGCAGCCTTGAAATTAAAAAACACTTGCTCCTTGGAAGAAAAGCTATGACAAACCTAGACAGCATATTAAAAAGCAGAGACATTACTTTGCCAACAAAGGTCCATCTAGCCAAAGCTATGGTTTTTCCAGTAGTCAGGTACAGTTGTGAAAGTTGGACCATAAAGAAAACCGAGTGCTGAAGCATTGATAATTTTGAACCGTGGTGTTGAAGAAGACTCTTGAGAGTCCCCTGGACAGCAAGGAAATCAAACCACTAAATTGTAAAGGAAATCAGTCCTGAATAGTCCTCCCCAAATACCTGAGCTTGGAACATAGAGATGTCATATTTTGTTAAGGATATAGAATGTAGCAGAAAGACAGTAGCCCTCACTTTGTCTGGGAAAGCTATATTGTTGTATTTTCTGTTGCTCTCAACACAGAGCCTAAGTGATAGAAACTTGGACCTAATATTGGTGGGGTTTCTGCATGTAACTCATGGTAACACAGATCACACTTTGGTTTGGGGGTATATTAACATCATAAAAATAAGCAGTAAATTATAGTTTTTCTCTTTCATGTAATTCTTCTCTCATTTTTTTAGTTCTTCTCTTTCTCCAATCCAATATATTTAAGCTTAACATGGGCTCAATCAGTGGGCATTAAACACACATACAAGTGCTACACCACATACTGGTTCTGTTTATACTCATCATTAGAGCGGAACACATACACCTGATTCTTATTAAAATAATGTTCCATTAAATATGTTTCCTTATAAGGATGGAAAGTGAGAAAATATTACATCTAAAATACTTTCAGGACACTTCCAGGCTTACAAAAAGAAACATGCAAAATATTGCTGTAAACCTATTTAATTACTCCATGAGTTAGTATGGTGACCCCTACTTTATACACATTATTGTTGTTTGGTCCGACTCTGCAACCCCATGAACACCAGGCTTCTTTGTCCAAGAAACTCCCCAGGCAAGAATACTGGAGTGGGTTGCCATTTCCTTCTCCAGGGGATCTTCCCAACCCAGGGATCAAACCTGCATCTCCTGCACTGGCAGGTGGATTATTTCCCATAGAGCCACCAGGGAAGCCGTCCTAGACATGAACAGTTTCTTACTAAGAATATTTTATTTCACCCCAGGAGAATACATTTAGTTCATTTAGCATCTTTATATACCAAAAACATTGACTTTTTTTCTGAAGGCATCATACACAGTGAGACAAAATGGAGAAGAGATTCACTTTCAGAAAACTTTAAAATAGGGTGCTATTATTGAAGATCATCTACTGCAATGATACACAGCTGTCATCGAAAACCTCTTAGGCTATTTCAGAGGATGAACCACAATTACAACTCTTCAAAGAAGGTTGGGATTTAGCAGAAAAGTCCCACAGTTTCATATGGAAAGAGGCCATGGTCTCTTAGTAAACTATTCTCCACTTCACTTCTCAGTTAGAAGAAAAGCAGCTGTAACCTTTACTAGGTGTAAGCATTTTGGTATCTAATTTCACTTTGTCTTCATTTGAATGTTGAGATGTAGAAACTCGGTACTGGTACCGCATGTCTATGATACCAGTCGTATGAAACTATTCACCATCATATGACCTCACACAGCATTGCATGAACATGCCACAAACAGATAAACTATCTCTTGGAGCATCATGAAGTGAGAGGATGAGGGATCCAACTGTACAGCACACTAGCTAAGAGCACAGGTTCTGCAGCCGACCACCTGGGTTAAAGTCTTGACTTGGCCACTTACTAGCTGTGACCTTCGATAAACCATTAGACCTCCTGCTTCAATTACATCATCAGTAAAATGGAGACAAAAGCAAGGTGGTACTTTGAGGTGAAGAGTAGATGACAATGTAAAGCCCTTTAAACAGTCCTAGGCACACAACTGGTGCTCTATAAATAATAGCTCTCACTATAACTGTATACTAGTGATAGCTCATATTAGTTATTATTAATCTTATAAGTAATATTACGTGTCCTATCAAAAGATCTCTAGTTATCCACTTACTCAAGACTGTAATGTCCCAGTTAGTTTATGTGTTAAGGCGCTTTGATCTTTTACTAGAAATGCAAACATCAGGATACCTACTGGAATCACAGGTTTCAGACTCTGACCACCAGGGTGTGAAGCGCTTGACTGGGCATCAGCAGGTGGGCTTGGCGCTGGGTCACTGCTTCTCCTCACCAGCAGTGGAGTGCCTATAGGACAAAATAAGAGGTGAAAGTTCAAGAGACCCCTGGGGGCGGGGAGCACAGAGTATGGTACAATGCAATTTAAAAGGCTTATAACAGGCTTTAACGTAAAAACATTCTATTCTAAGGATGCCTGTAAATTAATCCATTTAATGATCTTTTTGTCATCTATTTCTAGGATGACACATGGAAACAAAATCTTTCAACTCTTAACTTTCCCCACTCGCATTTCAAAACAAGTCACTGTACTCAACAGGAAACGGTTAGGCAATGCAAAAGTAGACAGTGTGCAATCGGAAACTGGTCTAGAAAATATATTTGAGTCTTAAAAAGAATGATTATCCAGCAGACAAGTGAAGAGTTTCACAGAGTCAGTGCAATTTGCTATTCAGGAGAGCTGGAAGTATAGTTATTACTGCCATTTGGTGCTTCCCAACTCTTCTGAATGATGATATATACTGAAATAAATTATTTGCTGGGGTTATAGCATTAATGTCTATTTAAGTTCACAAAGAGATGGGCTTCATTCTCTTTCTTTTCTCCTAAAGTAGATAAAACTGATAAGGAAAATAAGTTAGCTCTTCTAAAAATATATCCTGATTTCTTTTAAATTTAATGAAAGCTTCCACTATTAAATATTTGAGTCAGTTATTAAATTCTGAAAACAAATCATACTATTAGAAAGTTCAAATGAAATTCAACCTTAACAGAGTGAGTGGCCTAACTACTCTGCCTGCAATTAGGCTAAAAATAATTTGTTTCATACACAATTGACCACTATACAAGAAATGCTCCAAAAATCAGTGACTTAAAATTTGCTCTTATAAAAATTAACTTTATATTTTTGTGCTTCTAGGGAAAAAATAGTAGAAATGCAATTCTCTGTTTATCAATATTCTCAAAGTAATTCAAGCTATCGTAGTTTAAAATAACATTTTTAATACTTCATTCTATATGGTACAGTTATAAAGAGTATATCCATTTTGAAGTTATTTACAAATCTGATTTTTCTATGTGCTATAACATCCTTATTCTGTGTACAAAACAGAATTTCTAAAACCTTTCATAGACTCGTGGACTCTGTGGATGAGGACGGTGGGATGATATGGGAGAATGGCATTGAAACATGTTAATTATCATATGTCTAATCAATTGCCAGCCCAGGATTGATGCTTGGGGCTGGTGCATCGAGATTTCCCGGGGGGAGGGAGGAGGGAGGGAGGAGGGAGGGGGGTTCTGGAGGGGGAGCATATGTAAACCCATGGCGATATCATGTCATTGTATGGTAAAACTAATAAAAAAATAAATAAATAAAACCTTTCACCCTTATTCAGTTAGAAGTTGCTTTATTAAAAAAACACTTATTTTATAATAAGAAATTAACGTGCTACTGAGGGATGAAACACTCTGCCAAAAGGTATAATAAAGTCCTAGTTCATGTTCCATTATTTATTTTTTATTAATAGGTACTTCACTACATTATTCTCTACCTCCATCTTAAACATTTTTTCAAGTATAGTTGATTTACAACATTGTGTTAGTTTCAGGTGGATAGCAAGTGATTCAGCATTTTTGCAGATTCTATTCCATTATAGGTTATTATAAGTTAATGGATATAATTCCCTGTTCTATGCAGTATATCCTTGTTGCTTACCTATTTAATATATAGTTCTGTGTTAATCGGTTAATCATGTGCCCCTAATTGGTGGCTCCCCTCTTCCCTTTACCCTTTGGTAACCATAAGTTTGCTTTCTACGTCTGTGAGTCTGTTTCCGTTTTGCATGTACAATCAACTGTATAAAACACTTCTTAAGCAAGTGACACACCAACAGTTCTATGGTTGGCAATTATTCTCTGAAAGAAACAAACAAAAAAAGAAAACCACACACATAAAAAAAATAAAACCAAGAAAATAAAAGAAAAAGAGAAAAGTACCATAAAATTTAGACAATAGAGTTCCAGTTTCGCACCAGGATGTTTTTCTCTCTGTCAGTTGATCTGAAGACTAAGCCTCTTAGGTTATGCCCCTGAATTACCATTAAGGCCAAGTGAACAAGTTAGTCTAAATGTAATATCCTCGAAAGTAACCCATTATCTTTAAAATTGAGAACACAATGGGGCTAATTTTGTGAAACTCTGGTTTGTTTCTAAGCATTTAACCCAAACTAGTACATCAATGATCTCAAATTAGAAAACAAACAAACAAAAATCAAAAAACATGCCAAACTAGTACATGACGGGCTTTCCAGGTGGCATTCTTGGTAAAGAACCCACCAACACAGGATATGTGAGTCTTGGGTTCGATTCCTGGGTCAGGAAGTTCCCCTGGAGGAGGGCATCACAACCCACTCCAGTATTCTTTCGTGCAGAATCCCATGGACAGAGGAACCTGGCAGAGTTACAGTCCATGGGTTGCAAAAAGTAGGACACGACTGAAGCAACTTAGCATGCATACATGCACAGTACATGACACCAAGGTCACAAAATAAGTTGATTTAGAGGCACAGAGATGAATATTTCAGTGACTGATAATTTCAGTGACACAGATTTTCAGGTAAGTCCCATACCTATATATATATATATGTATATATACACACACACATATATATATGTATGTATGTGTATATATACATATATATGTGTGTGTGTATATACAGAATGTGTATTTATGCTGGTGGAAGGAAGAGAGTGGGAAGGAGGGAGAAAGAAAGACATTATTCTTCTTGGGTAATAAATATATTTTCCTTAAGCTACACCATATAGTTTTCCTTCAACTTAAAAAACATGACTGATCCCTTTTGTTGCTATTTTAGTCTTACTGTCTTAATATCTGCTGTTTTAATAATAAAATATTTAAAACATATTTTATAATATCATGTATCTGGATTTCTATGATCAGTCAATATGCCACGGTACCGCAGCATGGCTCACAGACAGTTCAGTTTTGTACCAGTGGACTAACTATTTGGAAAGCTAACAAACAAACTTTAAAACAACCAGGTCTTTCTTAAATCCACTGTCAACTCTTCAGGAATAAGTTTTCTTCTCCACTTTTCAGTATCCCACAACTAAATGCCTCCTGTTAAGTCACCTAATTTCTCCTTTGCTGTCTCCAATGAATATTTGTAAATAGGAAAGTGACAGAGTTTTAAACAGTCTTTCACTTGGCAATTTAAAATTTAATTTTAAAGGGAAGACATATTCAAGGGTGTAAGAGTAAGCAAGTAATCAGAAGCACTGAAGATGATTTGAGCAAATCCTTGGATGCATATGGAACTTTGCTGGTGGCTTAGATGGTAAAGAATCTGCCTGCAATGCAAGAGACCTGCGTTCAATCCCCACGTCAGGAAAATCCCCTGAAAAAAGGGAATGGCTACCCACTCCAGTATTCTTGCCTGGAGCATTCCATGGATAGAGGAGACTGGCAGGCTACAGTCCATGGAGTTGCAAAGAGTCAGACATGACTAAGCAACTAACACATTTTTTGAATGTATATAATAGGGTAGAAGGCAGATCTTGTAAGCCAAGCTGAAATGAGAGAGAGAGTCAACTATACTCAGTTTTATGTAAACTCCTGGGTGGGGGGTGGGGGTGGGGTGGAGCGTTTAAAACATAACATCTGCTTGAAGGAGTTTAGTAAAGATTAGACTCTTAAAAACGACAGTGTGAGGACAGTGGAGAGGACCTGGGCTTTGGAATCAAACAGACTGAACTTCACCTCTCCTGGCTCTGTGACACTGGACTGCTCTGTGACATAAGTTCATCATTTAACACCTAGTGATAACACTGCATCACAGAACTGATGGAAAGCTGAAGTGAAATAAGGCATGGATGAGACACACCACTCTCTGGCAAATAATTTTTATACAGGAATCAACCTCCTCCCCACATATACACACATGAGAAAAAGGAGGGTATAGCATTTGCTCTTGTGAGCAATGTTACCTTATCTGCTTGAAAAGCTCAGCTCCCAGTAGTCAAGTGAATTTTCTTGGATTACTATGTAAATGAAAATAGTAAAACAATTCTGTGCAAAAACAGGAATAGCCTTATATAAGAAATTTAAGCTTTTAAGAAAAAAAAGTTGAGGTGGAAAGGAATTTCAAAAGTAGAAAAGAAGTACCACTCATTGGAGATTTTCAACTAATTGAGATAAGACTCATTAAATTTTAGATGCAAAAGCCCTCAGTTCAGCTCAAGGAACAACATCATGCCTTGATATCACAGTTTAAAACCCACTGGCTGAAAAGCTAAATAAAATAAGAAATACTAAGTACTTTAAAGCATAAAGTGTTTATACAACTGCTTTGTTTCTCTATTCAGCTAAATATTGGAGGCCCCACCATGCATCCACCTTTACAAGAGGTGGATAATCGTTAAGATGAATAATCATGGGGCTCGCTCTAAGCATATCTTTTAAAGATGGGGATGTGTGGACAAAAAAATAACACTTCCGTATACAGAAAAGTGGATCTCAGTGAAGTGTTAGGGGGCAGTATGTATGCCTTATTGGAGAACTGATACCAATGAACAAACACAGTGTAGACTTTAAGTCCCATGCTAATCGGCCAGATGTACAGAAGCTTAATGGAAGCCAAAGAGACAGCCACAGACAAGCAGCATCCCTCAAAAGAGTAGAATTCCTGATCAGGTGTGTAGCTGCTGGTGACTCTATCCTTGGAGGACAGAATATTGCCACATCAGGGAAGCTCAATACTTTTTGGATCATTGTCCTCTTATATTCAGGGCTTATGTGACACTCAGGAAAAAAAATTACCTGCTCATTCACTGTTCTTCCCCTTAAGAAGATGGCTAGATTCATCATGCTCTCCCAGGCTTAGAGTGAACTAGCACTGGAGTCGGTTCCAAGGTGTATATGAAGAGGGTGCATCTTCCAGTTCTTAAGCAATCACCACTTTGAAGATGATAAACGCAAAATTCAAAGAATTAGAGGTGATTGTCTAATTCCCTTTATAAATACAATAATGCCTTTGAACTGTGGTGCTGGAGAAGACTCTTCAGAGTCCCTTGGATAGCAAGGGGATCAAACCAGTTAATCCTAGAGAAAATCAACCCTGAATATTCACTGGGAGGACTGATGCTGAAGGTGAAGCTCCAGCACTTTGTCCACCTGATGCAAAGAGTCAACTCATTGGAAAAGATCCTGATGCTGAGAAATATTGGAGACAGGAGGAGAAGGGGACAACAGAGGATGAGATGTCTGAATGGCATCACTGACTCAACAGACAAGAGTTTGAGCAAACTCTGGGAGATGGTAAAGGACAGAGGAACCTGGTATGCTGCAGACCATGGGGTCCCAAGGAGTCAGAGATGACTGAGTGACTGAACAATCACAACCCTTATGAATGTAACTATAGGAAGCCAGAGGAGGGTCATCTAATTATGTCTGGGTAAAGGAATTTTGAAAGAGGCAGCAACTAGTTAAAAGGCTCAGCTTGGTACATCAGTGAATCATACAAGATACAAAGGCCAACCCAGACTGAAGGTGTTATCTATATAAACATAAGTTCCTGTCTCCTCAGTATAAATGATATGCACAGACATCCCTGGAGGGATTTTTTTCCCCTGTTTGGATGATTTGCTTGGAAAGAAATCAGCTTAAATGCAAGATTATGTGTTATATATGAAATTTTGTTTAGAGAGTTTTGAAAGACATCTCAGAAAGATAGGCAGTTACAGAGACTGAAACCAAGATCCAGAAGAATCATCCATATGATGATGCAGTGGGCAGAGAAAACAATGGTTTAAATGTGATCCCCATGTCAAATATCACAAAGGCACAAGTTCAAAATTGTATGGTTGAGTAGGAGCCAGGATTTATTTAAGAATGGTTAATAATTCTCCTGAGCAAAATCAGAAGGATAGCTTGTAATCAATACTGGTATTACTTTATTCCAGGGCCACTGACACCTGGAAAGCTCCCAGTTAAGGTGCCAAGAAGGCTTTCTGTAAGAACTGGGAGGCTCCAAGCATGGAGAGGCTGGGAGGGTAATGTGAAGAAGGTAAAGAGGAACTCAGTAGCCACAGGCAAAAATAGAGTGACCAACTAGAAGACACAGAAGAACTTAGCAACGACTCTACATACAAAGCAAATGAGAAGGAATGTCCAAACGAAACAGAAAACTATGCTTATATTTCTTCCTTGAGGAAGGACAAGCAAAAGGGAAGTTTTAGAAACTGCTGTGATTTGTTCCAGAAAAAGTCCACCACCAAGAATCTTGGCTTTAACCCACTGAAGGTTTGAATGATCTACTTTTAATTTAAGATGTCTTGACATGCATGAGAAATCAAAGATGAGATTTTTCAGTTGGCCATTTATAAAGGTGCATATGAAGTTCATACTGGAAATCGTACTTGCTTCCAGAATGACTGACAGAGACAAACATGAGGTAAAGTGAGGAAAAGAGGAAGATCAGCACATGCCAACCAATGGCACTGCAGGGAAACCAATGAGAAAACCGGGGGTTTATGCTCACAGAAATCTTCGGAGTATCTTCACACTGTGTCTAGAATAACATGTGGTTAACAGAGTCACAGACGTGAGCCTAGAGGAAAGGTGGGGTGGTAAGAAGGAGAAAGGAACTAAAATTAACACGATAAAATGGTTCTGTAGAAATAGGGATAAAGGCTGGTTTTGCAGTTCAGTTTCCCTTTGCTCTAAGATATTACTTTTGTGCTACTGAATTATCAGGTCACAGAAACACCTCATTTGAAGAAAGAGAACACATTCTCTTTCCAAAGCTACTGACACTTAGGATGACAAAATAATACAAAGAGGGAAAATGGTATTCAAATACACCTAAATTGGTGGATGCTCAGTCATGTCTGACTCTTTGTGCTAGTCATATCTGACTCTTTGTGATCCGATGGACTATAGCCCACCAGGCTCCTCTGTCCATGGAATTCTCCAGGCAAGAATGCTGGAGTGGGTAGCAATTCCCTTCTCCAGGGGATCTTCCTGATAAAGGGATGGAACCCAGGTCTCCTGCATTGCAGGCAGATTATTCAGCATCTGACTACCAGGAAACCCTAAATTGGTAAATATTAATATTTCACTTTGATGATGAAAATGCATTGCGAATGGTGAATATTTTTAAGGGCTTAGAAAGAGACAAATAGAGAAAAAAAAGGCTCTTTCAGGTAAGCAATACTAATAGTAAGTTAATAATATTAACAGGAGGCATAAACTGCATCATGGTTGCCTAGATGCTAATTATCTTATGACACTTGTTGAACGCATTTGACATTACAATATAGAAATATCCTTCGAACATACAATGACAAGACAGGAGATGTGAGAAAATCAATGCTTCTTCAGGTGGCCCTGGCACTGTGAGCCCTCCAGAAGGGCTGTATCTCAGAGTCCAAGTTTTCCTGGTTAACTCAGGAAGTATGTTGGATAAGCTATACCCAAGGCCCATTTAAGATCTGAAAAGAGATAGTTTTGTGATTTATATAGCCAATAAGGAAATTGAAGTCCAGAGAAATTAAGTTCCTAAGTCTTTTGGACTTGATTTCTGCTCCAGTTTTATTCACTTGACACTTATCCATTGTAGGGTCACATCTCCACATGGGTGAGTGAGTGGAAATAAGAAGAGCAATGTCTCTTCAGTGCAGTAGCAATTCTCTTCATCAAAAAAGGTCAGCAGATAGGAACATGTGGATAGGAAAATACAGAAAAAAGGAAAGGATGCTGGGAACTAAGTGACTAAAAGGCAAATAGCAACCCATATCACACAGCAAGATGCTGACACCATGAGCCAAGGCCCATCAGCAAACGTCACTGAGGGCATGGTCTCTCTAATAAATGACTTAAATGTTCTTTTCCTATTAACCATACAAATACCTCAAAAAAAAAAAAAAAAGATTAGTGGGAATTCCTTGTTGGTTCAGTGGTTAGGACTTCATACTTCAATGGTAGAGGGCATGGGTTCAATCCTTGGTAAGGGAACTAAGAACCCATGAGCCATTTGGTACAAACAAAAATAAAATTAGATTTAAAAAAATAGTGAAACTGGAAAATTATTTGTTTTTGGAGGCAACTAGATTGTGTATGTATGTTTAAGAGCATGAAATAGGGCTTTTCAACTGATGCCTAACAAACTCCCCCAAACTGGAACCTGGAGACCCATTAAAACACACACACACACACACACACACACACATTCATAATGCTATCAAACTGATCATATGGACCACAGCCTTGTCTAACTCAATGAAATTATAAGCCATGCTGGATAGGACCACTGAAGACGGACAGGTCATGGTGGAGAGTTCTGACAAAATGTGATCCACTGGAGAAGGGAATGGCAAACCACTTCAATATTGTTGCCTTGAGAACCTCATGAACAGTATGATAAGGCAAAAGTATAGGACATTGAAAGATGAACTCCCCAGACCAGTAACTGCTCAATATGCTACTGGAGAACTGTGGATAAATACTCCACAAAGAATGAAGAGACAGAATCAAAGAAAAAACAACACCCATTAATTGATGTGACTGGTAATGGAAGTAAAGTTCAATGCTGAAACAAACAAAATTTCATAGGAACCTGGAATGTTAGGCCCATGAATCAGGGAAGTTGGAAGCGGTCAAACAAGAGTTGGCCAGAGTTGGCCAAATGTCCATGTTTGGGAATTAGTAAACTAAAATGGACTGGAATGGGCAAATTTAACTAAATGACCATTATATCTACTACTGTGGGCAAGAATCCATTAGAAGAAATGGAGTAGCCCTCATAGTCAACAAAGAGAGTCTGAAATGCAGTTCTTGGCTGCAGTCTCAAAAATGACAGAATGATCTCTGTTCGTTTCCAAGACAACTATGAAAATCTACAAGACCCACTAGAACTGACAACCAAAAAAGATGTCTTTTTCATTATAGGGAACTAAAATGCAAAGCAGGAAGTCAAGACATACCTGGAGTAACAGGCAAATTTGGCCTTACAGTACAAAATGAAGCAAAGCAAAGGTAACAGAGTTTTGCCAAGAGAGCTCATTGGTCATAGCAAACATACTCTTCCAACCACACAAGAGAAGACTCTACACATGGACATCACCAGATGGGCAATACAAAAATCAGATTGATTATATTCTTAGCAGCCAAAGATGGAGAAGCTCTATACAGTCAGCAAAAGAAAGACCAGGAGCTGACTGTGGCTCAGATCTTGAACTCCTTATTGCATAATTCAGACTGAAATTGAAGAGTAGGGAAAACCACTAGACCATACAGTTATGACTAAATCAAATCCATAACGATTATACAGTGGAAGTGACAAATCGATTAAAGGGATTAGAATCTGAAAGAGTCCGTGAAGAACTATGGAAGGTTTGTGACACTGTATAGGAGGCAGAGATCAAGATCATCCCAAAGAAAGAGAAATGCAAGAAGGCAAAATGGTTTTCTGAGGAGGCCTTAAAAATAGCTGAGAAAAGAAGAGAAGGTAAAGGCAAAGGAGAACAGGAAAGAGATACCAATCTGAACGCTGAAATCCAAAGAATAGCAGGAGAGATAAGAAAGGCTTCCTTGGCAATCAATGCAAAGAAATATAGGAAAACAATACAATGGGAAAGACTAGACATCTCTTCAAGAAAATTAGAGATACCAAGGAAATATTTCATGCAAAGATGGGCTCAATAAAGAAAAGAAATGAGGAGTGGCAATACTCATATCAGATAAAGTAGACTTTAAAATAAAGGCAGTGAAAAGAGATAAAGATGGACATTACATAATGATCAAAGGATCAATCCAGGAAGAAGAAATAAAAATTATAAATATTTATGCACCCAACATAGGAGCTCCACAATATGTAACGCAAATGCTAACAAGTATGAAAGGGGAAATTAACAACAACACAAAAATAGTGGGAGACTTTAATATACCACTCACACCAATGGATAGATCAACTAGACAGAAAAGTAACAAGGAAATTCAAACTTTAAATGAAACAATAGACCAACTAGACCTAATTGATATGTATAGGTCATTCCACCCCAAAACAAGGAATTTCACCTTTTTCTCAAGCGCACACGGGACCTTCTCCAGGATAGATCACATCCTGGGCCATAAATCTAACCTTGATAAATTCAAAAATATTGAAATCATCCCAAGCATCTTTTCTGACCACAATGCAGTGAGATTAGATATTAACTACAGGAGAAAACCTTTCAAAACTTCCAACATATGGAGGCTCAACAACACACTGCTGAATAACCAACAAATCACAGAAGAAATAAAAAATGAAATTCAGTTATGCATGGAAACGAATGAAAATGAAAACACAACAGCCCAAACCCTATGGGACACTGTGAAAGCAGTGCTAAGGGGAAAGTTCATAGCAATACAAGCTCACCTCAGGAAACAAGAATAAAATCAAATAAATGCCCTTACTTTACACCTAAAGCAACTAGAAAGGGAAGAGATGCAGAAGCCCAGGTCTAGTAGAAGGAAAGAAATCTTAAAGATCAGGGCAGAAATAAATGCAAAGGAAACAAAAGAGACCATAGCAAAAATCAACCAAGCCAAAAGCTGGTTCTTTGAGAAGATAAATAAAATTGACAAACCATTAGCCAGACTCATCAAGAAACAAAGGGAGAAGAACCAAATCAACAGAATTAGAAATGAAAACGGAGAGATCACAACAGAAAACACAGAAATACAAAGGATCATAAGAGACTATTATCAGCAACTATATGCAAATAAACTGGACAACTTGGATGAAATGGACAAATTCCTAGAAAAGTACAACTTTCCAAGACTAAACCAGGAAGAGATAGATAATATTAATAGACCCATCACAAGCACGGAAATTGAAACCGTAATCAGAAATCTTCCAAAAAACAAAAGCCCAGGACCTGATGGCTTCACAGCTGAATTCTACCAAAAATTTAGAGAAGAGCTAACACCTATTCTACTCAAACTCTTCCAGAAAATTGCAGAGGAAGGTAAACTTCCAAACTCATTCTATGAGGCCACCATCACCATAATTCCAAAACCCGACAAAGATGCCACAAAAAAAGAAAACTACAGGCCAATATCACTGATGAACTTAGATGCAAAAATCCTTAACAAAATTCTAGCAAATAGAATCCAACAACACATTAAAAATATCATACATCATGATCAAGTAGGCTTTATCCCAGGGATGCAAGGATTCTTCAATATTCGCAAATCAATCAATGTAATACACCACATTAACAAATTGAAAAATAAAAATCACATGATTATCTCAATAGACGCAGAGAAAGCCTTTGACAAAATTCAACATCCATTTATGATAAAAACCCTCCAAAAAGCAGGAATAGAAGGAACATACCTCAACATAATAAAAGCTATATATGACAAACCCACAGCAAACATTATCCTCAATGGTGAAAAACTGGAAACATTTCCCCTGAAATCAGGAAGAAGACAAGGGTGCCCACTCTCACCACTACTTTTCAACATAGTTTTGGAAGTCTTGGCCACAGCAATCAGAGCAGATAAAGAAATTAAAGGAATCCAGATTGGAAAAGAAGAAGTAAAACTCTCTCTGTTTGCAGATGACATGATCATCTATATTGAAAACCCTAAAGACTCTACTAGAAAATTACTAGAGCTAATCAGTGAATATAGCAAAGTTTCAGGATACAAAATCAACACACAGAAATCCCTGGCATTCCTATACACTAACAATGAGAAATCAGAAAGAGAAATTAAGGAAACAATTCCATTCACCATCGAAACAAAAAGAATAAAATACTTAGGAATATTTCTACCTAAAGAAACAAAAGACTTGTATATAGAAAACTATAAAACACTGATGAAAGAAATCAAAGAGGACACAAGCAGATGGAGAAATGTGCCATGTTCATGGATTGGAAGAATCAATATAGTGAAAATGAGTATACTACCCAAAGCAATCTATAGATTCAATGCAATTCCTATCAAGCTACCAGAGGTCTTTTTCAGAGAATTAGAACAAATAATTTCTCAATTTGTATGGAAATACAAAAAACCTCGTATAGCCAAAGCAATCATGAGAAAGAAGAAAGGAACTGGAGGAATCAACCTGTCTGACTTTAGGCTATACTACAAATCCACAGTCATTAAGACAGTATGGTACTGGCACAAAGACAGAAATATAGATCAATGGAACAGAATAGAAAGCCCAGAGATAAATCCATGCATCTATGGACACCTTATCTTTGACAAAGGAGGCATGAATATACAATGGAGAAAAGACAACCTCTTTAACAAGTGGTGCTGGGAAAACTGGACAGCCACTTGTAAAAGAATGAAACTAGAACACTTTCTAACACCATACACAAAGATAAACTCAAAATGGATCAAAGATCTAAGCATAAGACCAGAAACTATAAAACTTCTAGAGGATAACATAGGCAAAACACTCTCTGACATAAACCAAAACGGGATACTCCATGACCCACCTCCCAGAATACTGGAAATAAAAGCACGAATAAACAAATGGGACCTAATTAAAATTAAAAGCTTCTGCACAACAAAGGAAACTATAAGCAAGGTGAAAAGACAGCCTTCAGAATGGGAGAAAATAATAGCCAATGAAGCAACGGACAAACAATTAATCTCAAAAATATACAAGCAACTCCTGCAGCTCCATTCTAGAAAAATAAACGACCCAATCAAAAAGTGGGCCAAAGAACTTAACAGACATTTCTCCAAAGAAGACATAAAAATGGCTAACAAACACATGAAAAGATGCTCAACATCACTCATTATCAGAGAAATGCAAATCAAAACCACAATGAGGTATCACTTTACACCAGTCAGAATGGCTGTAATCCAAAAATCTACAAGCAATAAATGCTGGAGAGGATGTGGAGAAAAGTGAACTCTCTTACACTGTTGGTGGGAATGCAAACTAGTACAGCCTCTATGGAAAACAGTGTGGAGGTTCCTTAAAAAGCTGCAAATAGTCCTGCCATATGACCCAGCAATCCCACTGCTGGGCATATACACCGAGGAAACCAGAATTGAAAGAGCCACGTGTACCCCAATGTTCACCGCTGCATTGTTTACAATAGCCAGGACATGGAAGCAACCTAGATGCCCATCAACTGATGAATGGGTAAGAAAGCTGTGGTACATATACACAATGAAATATTACTCAGCATTAAAAAAAAATTCATTTGAAGCAGTTCTACTCAGATGGACGGAACTGGAGCCCATTATCCAGAGTGAAGTAAGCCAGAAGCAAAAACAACAATACAGTATATTATCACATATATATGGAATTTAGAAAGATGGTAACAAGAACCCAACATGCGTGACAGCAAAAGGAACGCAGATGTATAGAATAGACTCATGGACTCTGTGGATGAGGGCAAGGGTGGGATGATATGGGAGAATGGCATTGAAACATGTTAATTATCATATGTCTAATCAATCACCAGCCCAGGATTGATTCTTGGGGCTGGTGCATCGAGATTTCCCGGGGGGGAGGGAGGAGGGAGGGAGGAGGGAGGGGGACCACATGTAAACCCATGGTGATATCATGGCATTGTATGGCAAAAACAATAAAAGGGGGGGGAAAGAACAGAAATGGTAATGGACCTAACAGAAGTAGAAGATATTAAGAAAAGGTGGCAAGAATGCACAAAAGAACTATACAAAAAAAAAAAAAAATCTTCATGACCCAGATAACCACTATGGTGTGATCACTGGACTAGAGCCAGACATCCTGGAATACAAAGTCAAGTGGGCCTTATGAAGCATCACTATGAACAAAGCTAGTGCAGGTGACAGAATTCCAGTTGAGCTGTTTCAAATCCTAAAGATGATGCTGTGAAAGTACTGCACTCAATACGGCAGCAAATTTGGAAAACTCAGCAGTGGCCACAGGACTGGAAATGTCAGTTTTCATGCCAATTCCAAAGAAAGGCAATGTAAAAGAATGTTCAAACTACTGCACAAATACACTCATCTCACATGCTAGCAAAGTAATGATCAGAATTCTCCAAGCTAGGCTCCAGCAAAATGTGAACCGTGAAATTCCAGATGTTCAAACTGCATTTAGAAAAGGGAGAGGAACCAGGGATCAAATTTTCAACATCTGTTGGATCACAGAAAAAGCAAGAGAGTTCCAGAAAAACATCTACTTCTGCTTTATTGACTACGCCAAAGCTTTTGACTATGTGGACCACAACAAACTGTGGAAAATTCTTGAGGAAATGAAAATACCAGACCACCTTAATTGTCTCCTGAGAAATCTGTATGCAAGTCAAGAAGCAACAGTTAGAACTGTGCATAGAACAACAGACTGGTTCCAAATTGGGAAAGGAGTATGTCACTTTGCTTATTTAACTTATATACAGAGTACATCATGAGAAATGCTGGTCTGGATGAAGCACAAGCTGGAATCAAGATTTCTGGGAGAAATATCAATAAGCTCAGATATGCAGATGACACCACTCTTATGCCAGAAATCAAAGAAGAACTAAAGAGCCTCTTGATGAAAGTGAAAAAGGCGAGTGAAAAAGTTGGCTTAAAACTCTGCATTTAGAAAACTAAATAATTCATCTGGTCCCAGTACTTCATGGCAAAAAGATGAGGAAATGGAAATAGTGAGAGACTATTTTGGGGGGCTCCAAAATCACTGCAGATGGTGACTGCAGCCATGAAATTAAAAGATGCTTGCTGCTTGGAAGAAAAGCTATGATCAATCTAGACAGCACATTAAAAAGTAGAAACATTAGGTTGCCAACTAAGGTCTGTCTACTCAAAGCCATGGCTTTTCCAGTAGTCATGTACGGATGTGAGAATTGGATTCTAAAGAAATCTGAGTGCCAAAGAATTGATGCTTTTGAAGTGTGGTGTTGGAGAAGACTCTTGAAAGTCCCTTGGAGTGCAAGGAGATCCAACCATTCAACCCTAAAGGAAATCAGTCCTGAATATTCTTTGGGAGGACTGATGCTGAAGGTGAAACTCCAATACTTTGGCCACTTCATGTGAAGAGCTGAGTCACTGAAAAAGACCCTGATGCTAGGAAAGATTGAAGGCGGGAGGAGAAGGGAATGACAGAGGATGAGATAGCTGGATGGCATTACTGACTGGATGGGCATAAGTTTGAGCAAGCTTCAGGAGTTGGTGAAGAACAGGGAAGACTGGCAATCTGCAGTCCATGGGATTGCAAAGAGTCGGACCCAACTGAACAAGTGAATTGAATTGAATATCTGAATAGCAGTGAAATTTATGGCAAAGCACCAAAAAGAGATCACTTTCATTACAGTCGTGCCTGAGCAGGTCTTGTGCCCAGCCTGTAATGAATGCAGCAGCTGTGACATGCTTTCAGATATCATGATGGAAAAACCACATGAAAGAAGCCAAGTCACATTTTAGTAGAATTTCAGTTTTCCAAATCTTAAATATCACTCCATTAACAAAGTGACTCCCAGTATTTCCGTAAACGAAAAAAGAAGTTCAAGTTGATGAACAGTACTATTTTTCTTTCCTTTTGGATTGCAAAACCTAAACTGTGTTCAACACACAGTGCGACAAATGCAAGCAATTCACAGAACTGTCTAGTGACACAATAGTTATGAATGAGAGCAGACACACGATAAGATATTTTTAGTATTTAGAAATCTTAAATGGGAGTAACATTGCTTATAAAAACAAGTGAAGGTTTTTGTAACTGACTTTTATTGGGAATTATACTTTTCTCTGAGGATGCTTAAACCTCTGTCTTGAAGTATATTGTTGCTGTATTCCTGAGGGTATATGCTTTTTCTCATATTGAAGTTTTCACATTTTATCTAGCTGATATACATGAAACTATAGTTTTTCATATTGTTAATCACATGGCGATATCAATTTTCTCATGTTATTTAAAGTCAGTTAATGCCATGTCTATCCTAAAGGAGATCAGTCCTGGGTGTTCATTGGAAGGACTGATGTTGAAGCTGAAACTCCAATACTTTGGCCACCTGATGCGAAGAGCTGACTCATTTGAAAAGACACTGATGCTGGGAATGATTGAGGGCAGGAGAAGAAGGGGACGACAGAGGATGAGATGGTTGGATGGCATCACCGACTCAATGGATACAGGTTTGGGTGGACTCCGGGAGTTGGTGATGGACAGGGAAGCCTGGCATGCTGTGGTTCATGGGGCCACAAAGAGTCGGACACGACTGAGCGATGGAACTGAACTGAACTGAATGCCATATATTAGACATGCATTAGGTCTCTCACTCCATGTATAAAATCGTATGTAATTCACTAATCAGATAATTCCATTTTCATTGATAACTTGATAATTGGGAAGTCCTCTTTTATGAAAAATATTTGAAAATGTAGCATAGAATTAAAATTCCTATGCTAGTAAGACACAGCCCCATAGCCATTTTACAGATTACAAAAATGTATGTGTGAAGCTTTATGTTTATACATGGTAAACATTATATAGACAAAAAACATTTTGATTACCATGCTACAGCAAGGACTGTATTATCTGTTCATTCAATATATAAAAAATAATATCACGTATGAAGAGACTGTCAAAGATTATGCAAATTTGTAGGAAAAAGTGTAATGGTAATTTTAGGCATTGATTAATATGTAGCCAATTAAATATCATTAATAAAATATTTTTCATATTATCTTACATCTTTAGTATATTAGCTTTATTAATTTCTTAAGATTGTTGTGATTTTTTCCTTCATTTTAAATAAGCAGTCCTTTATATTTTTGTACATAAAATGTATGTTTGTTTTCTTAAATGCAACCTGCCCAAGTTTTACACATTGAGAATCCCACAAAATGTGGTTCTGCTTCTGTGCCTTTTTAGAGTATGTCCCATACTCTTTTGTCTTATGTATACAGTTGTATTTTATTTCTCATCTCCTCTTAATTTATTCATTTGACATATCTTTACTGAATGCCTAAAATATACTAAGCAGTCTTCTAGGCATTCTGGATACATCAGCACAGAACACACAAAGGTCTTAATCTTGCAGTACACGAGAACAGTTAGAGGGAGACAGATAATAAACACGTACATATATAAATGTAGGTATTTAAGTTAGGGATAAAGCAAGTTCTTAAACAGGAATATGAGAAGAGAGAAAGTGATAGGGAGGAGAGTAAGGTAGAGTGACATTATATTGTAAGCTCTCAGATAACAAGCAACTCACCTTAGACAACCATTTAGCAGGCTAGTAGGCTGTGTACTTACCAGACATCTGCTGAATTGAACTAAACAGAGCGAGAGGAACAAAGATAAACTTCTAAATTCAGAAATCTTTGGGATTTCAAAATGTGTCAGAAAAGAGGGCTTTTTGGTTCGTGAAAGGGGTCTGTACCCCCAGTAAGTAAATAAATTACTATTATTAGGTTTGTTTCCTTTCACCTAACACATATTTTCCCTCAGCATCAACATTTACTTTAAAACAAACACTATTCACACTAATGTAGCATGTTATGACCCATGCAATTTAATGATAAATGAGCATAAAAGTGACATCAACATCAATGCTAAATAATTTCAGTAGAGGCTCTGAAATATTAACTACACTCTTGTCAGTTACTGCAGTTTATAAAGGCATCTATTGCCTGGTCAGTTGATCTTTCAGTTTTCTACAGTTTACAATCTTACATCCTTGATGTAAGTTAAGCTATCTTTGTAAGATTTATGGCAACCTATGGGAGAAGTAGAAGGAAAATAGTTGAGTTTACTTGAAAAGATTCTTTAGGAGACCTGACTTTTAAACAGAATTTTTTTTTTAAAGGCTTAAAATGTATTTTAATAAGTTGATGTTGCATTATTATTTCTCAGAAAAACTTTAAAGGTATTAGGGACAAATCAAACATGGTACACCAATAAAAAATGCACAGCATAACTACCTAAGATAGGCAAAGCTAAGAGCTACTGTCTGACATTCAGCATACAGCAACCCTGTTCTCAAGATTGTACTAGGCCTATCAAGAAAAGCTGTGAGTGGCAACATGACAGACACAAAAGGGCCATTTCTGGGTTGTCCTTACCCAAGAAAAAGATGGAGGCAAGTTTAACACAAGATTTTTTAAAGATACACTAAATGAAAATCTCTAAGAGAAAATGTCTTCCTTGAGACATGAAAGGGTAATATATGGGATAGAACAGAACCGTATTTATGTTGTCTGTGACCTCTGTGGACATGTGCCTGAATTCCCACCTGGGAGTGAATGGAACAGTGGGGCCAAGTTCACTGGGGGATGTTTGGTTTTTGTGGTATATGTGGCAGGATATCTGGGGTGGGGGGGTGTAAGAACAAGAAAGCAAATAGAACAGGGTGGACAAAGAGTGGAATGATTAGGATTAATGGGGGCTCTAACTGGATCCATTTTGCCATGGCTCCCCGGCCCTCACAGGCTCTCAACAATCACATGAGATTTTAGGAATGCACCACACAGAACTGATTAGTGAAAGGATATACCACACAGAACTGATTTGTTAAATATAGCCCCTCCCTTACCCTCTGCCTCCAACATACTCCCTAGAGTACTACAGGCAGGGAAGACCTAAACTATTGGGAGGAATCCCTAACACTTTTCCAGGGTAGAATTCGGCTAGTCCAAAAAGGGTCCTTCTTTTAAGGGTTTTGGGAAACTAGACACTGCAATTTTATTAGTATCGGCGACGTTTGTTTGGAGCAAATTCAGCTCCAGGAGCTGCACGGTTGAATGCAGGAGGGGTTCCACCAATTGCCCCAATTCCTTCCATTGTAGCAGCTTGGCCAAAGCGTTCAGTTGTTGGTGGGGTCAATCCCAAGGTTCCATCTGGCATCATAGTGGCCGGTCCTGGAGGAGCTGGGGTACCAGCTGGCACAGGAGCAGGGGGCATGGCACCTCTGTTGTTTATGCCCATAGCACCTCCCATAGCCATCTGACCCATCCGTATCTCTTGCTCTCTCGCATCAGGGAAGGTTCCCTTGAATCCTTCCTGCTGCCGTCGCATCATTTCTTCTTGTTGCCGCCGCATCTCTTCCTCAAGGCGCCTGCGCTCCTCCTCCTGCCTGAGCTCCAGCTGCTTTCGTTTTTGCACTTCTTGATTATGCAGCTCTTCCATCCTCCGAAGTTCTTCTTGACGCCTCATCAAATCCTGCCTCATTAGCATGACCTGGTGCTCATGGCGAGCAGCCTCCATCTCCATCTCCAGCTTCTCACGAGCTTCCTTGATGTTTCGGTCAACTTGGTCCTGCTGCTGCTTCTCCATCTCAATAAGTGCCTTCCAGCGCATAGCATATTCATACTCAAAGGAGCCAGGCTGTGCAAATCTGGGTGGCTGTTCTCGCTCTTTGTGAAATTGCTGGTTCTTTATAACCAGCTTCTCTGGGAGTCCCTCTTCATCATCCATGGGCTCCACAGTCACAGGTCGAGGAAATGTGGTTAGCAGGAAGGAGCCTTCACTGCATCTGTCCAGAGCTTTCCGAGCAGCTGGCTTCCCTGAGAATTCCACAATGCCTTTTCCTGAGGGCCTGCCTCGATCATCCACAATGACTACAGCCCTCTCCACCTGGCCGAACACAGAAAAGGCTTCCTCCAGCAGTTCATTGGACACATACTGAGGAAGGTTTCGGACTGTAAGGGATGCACTATGGCAGGCAAAGCGCACACGCAGCTGCTTTCCACGGAGTGGCATGTTGTCCAGTTCTACTTTGGCAATCTCCGCTAGGGTTCGTGTTTCCAAGCGGATAAAGCCAAAGCCCTTGTCCTTATGAATGAAGACTTCGCCTGCTTTCCCATATTTCTCAAACAGTTTCCTCATTTCCTCCTCAGTGATGTCAGGAGGAAGATTGCCCACAAAGAGCCGGCTACGCTGGGTGAAGGTCTTCTCTCCTGGTTTCCTAAAATTCTTCAGGTCACTAGTCAAGGCTTCATTCTGGCTGCTGGCTTGCTGCCCATTTGCAGGCATTGGTGGAGGTGGTGGTTGCTGCTGTTGCTGCTGGTGATGCTGCTGATGGTGATGTTGATGATGCTTCCTTGGAGTGTGGTTTTGTTTCTCCAAGTTAAAAGTTTTATTGCTCTGCATCTTTACACCCAAATGCTTATTTCTTAGACACTATTCTAGGTGCTTGCCTTCAGTAGTGATAACCCTCTACCGACTGTTTTCTCCTCCTAAACAGAATTTTGAAATGCATAGCATGTATAAATTGATAAACTGGTATAAAATTATGACTCATATTTATAGTAGACAGAGGGATATATGACTTTTGACACTAGGGATGGGCCTCCTTGCATGGATACTAATAAGATTTGCTCAGCCTGAAACAGGCATGAATCAAACAGCTAGAGAAGAAAGTGACTGAGTGATCTGGTTAGATTATTCCTGTACAAAGGTCTTAAACTGGGATAGTTTTAATTTGATCTAATTTGGAAAAGATTAAGGCTTCCAAAGAGAGCCAATCTACAGCATTTTGTTCAAGTACTGAAGAATTGATTAAAATACATTTTGGAAAGACATGTATAGCTTATAAATATATTAAATATGTTGACTAAAAAAGTAAGTGAAGTTATATTTTCCAAATGGATTCTTTAGCAATTTCCTTATAAAAACCATAAAGTGAATTTGGATAAGTGTTCAGTGGAGGGGGTTTGGGTTTGGGAGGATTGTTTTCCTCAGCAGGGAACACATTTGGGATGGTTCATTAGGGCAATGATACTGGTCTGCAGGAAGTATTCATGGAACCTTTCTTTTGTCCTAGATTTCAGACCAGGGTTCCCAGTGAGTTGAAAACAACCTCTGAAAGACTACTTCACTAGTTCTTTACAAGACAAGAAAGGGAAAAATCAAGCAATGCCTTCAGGCCATTGAGCTACAGTTGCAAACAATTACCAGCAACATCAAAATACTAAATTCAAATCACTAGTCCTTCATGATAGGTGAAAAACATCCACAAGTCAATTTTAGGCAGCCTGGGCACACATCTATATGATTTATCAGCTACATTTGAAACCTTTGGTTGTTACATTTTATTGGATCATTCAAAGTTCCTGGAAGACTGGAAAAAGTGGGGTGATATGGAGCCACTGTTATCGCTTAGGAACATTCAAGAGATAGTTTTATGCCAATGCCTGTGGGCCCCGAATGTTGTCTGCTGTGTTGTAGCAAAGGGACCTGATGCCTCTCTTACTTCCTCTGATGTGGAAGGCATAGTTTCTACTTAATAGCACTTAAAATTCTAAATAAGACTCAACTGAAGCTCAATCCAGAAAACACAGAAACTGGGCTCCCCTGGAAGGGAACATGTCTAATAAAAGTGCCAGAGGAAAATCTGACTCTCTTCTGTCCTGTCCCGCATGGAGACATTTCCAACATTTGTGACTGTGGTTTGAGACCTCCCTTGCTGACCCATAGTTACTCTTGCAGCCCAAGCATCAGCAGTGACCTCAGGCACCTTTTACCTTATGCATCCGGTAGCGAGGGGTCATATTCTATTCATCATGTGGAACTGGCCACAGCTGTCCAAACCTTTGTGACCTCACATTAGACAACTGAAATCTAATCCACTTGAAAGTACCCTGAAGACCACCCAGGTGTTTCATATGGCTGCTGTCTTCCTACTAAATAGGTCCATTACACAAGCTGGAGCACATTTTACCAGCAGACTAATTCACCCAGTGGCATAGCGAGGCGATGATCCACGGAACATTATTGACTTTTCTGTGTAACTCCTGGCATTGTGTAACATGCATCAAAATTCAAAGGCTGCAGGTACAAAGCTAGATTGTGTTTCTATGATTCCTCAAGAGAAGGGGCAGACTACTTTTGCTAATAGTATTAAAGCTCTAACCTCCAAGGAAAAGATATCTGAAAATATAGGGTTCACTAATCCTAAGCATGGGAAATATAGTTTGGTTTGAATTTAAACTATTTTCTACAAATGTATTTTTGAGAGTCACAGGAATGACTGGGTTTTAATCACATAAAAAATTTGGCCAAAGACAGAAAATCTAAGACTACTATATGTGACAGAACAAGTAAGTTTATATCACTATTTTTTTTGCGCAAGTCCTAAGAATAAACCATATCACACCAGACTGTGAAATGTTTATTAACTTGAAGGTGATACCTGTTTTATCTAGCTTATATCACAAGCCCACAATATCAATAAACACTGTATTACATTAGGTTTTTGTTGTTGTTTAGTTACTAAGTTGCGTCTGACTCTTTTTCAACACCATGGACTGTAGCCTGCCAGGCTTCTCTGTCCATTTGATTTCCCAGGCAAGAATATGGAATGGGCTGCCATTTCCTTCTCCAGGGGATCTTTCTGACCCAGGGATCGAATTAGTGTCTCCAATATCTCTTGAGATAGCAGGTGGATTCTTTACCACTGAGCCACCTGGGAAGCCCTAGTATTTATTATAACTGAATAGCATGAAATAGAAAATAATGAGAAATCACGAATAGCAAATTAAAGCATAATCCACCAAGATCAGAGGGAATCTGGTAACAAAACTTAACAACATAGACCTTCAACCTATGAAAAGCATTAACTTACAGGTGCTGATAAGAGACCAGTATCTAAATCATCCAGTATTTGAACTTGTCAGATGGCTACTGAGACAAGCCTTCTTTAATCTGAGATGAAGGATCATAATCTCAACTTCAGGTCATATCAGGGCAAGCAAAGCAATACACAGTGCCGCTTTCCAAAAATGCTGACATCGAAAGGAAGAAATTGCCCTTATAAGCTACCCATGAAAGACTGGATGCTATCAGAACTGTCTTTGTACTATGCTTGTCTAGGTCATCCAATAGCTATGTTATCTATATAGATTAGAAAAGTGTGCACACACAGGTTCCTTCCACTGAAGGCGTTTGGGCCTCAAAATGAAACACACTGTTTGGTGATGCCGGTGGCATTGCTAAATTGTTTAATGTGTTCCTTCCATAGACACAGGATGTATGATGGGTATCTTTTCAATTTGTGGACTATCTTTGGTGTTTGTGTTCTTAAAGACGACTCGACATTTTCACAAAGAGCCCGTGATACTCTTTGTCCATTGCCCATGGGCATTTTCAAAAGTAGTTTTCAAATAGTCTTTGAAGAGGAAACTCATCAATTTCAGACTAGACTAACACACCACAAGAAAAAGACTTATTACCCAGAAAATGTTGGATTTTTAGCAAAGCTTATGAGAACATATTTTAGGAAGGGGTAAGGAAATACCTTCTCCCTCTGAAAGGGAGGAGTAGCAAAGTCATATTACAAAGGGTCTTATGGACTAAGATGTGAGGAATCTGTGATCATGAAGCAATCTACCACAGACTATACACTAATTTCATAAGACTTTATGTTTAGAATACAGATTTCATAAACTCTTATGTTTAGAATAGATTTCGTTTTCTATCTAAAACAAACATATGGTATCAAACAGTCTTTTAACGTTCAGATTTAAATTAGTTTTAAAGAGATAAAAAGACTGAAATAGTTCTGCTATTTGAGCATGCTTAACGAAGGCAATATTTATATAAACATACTGGCAGAGGAAATGATAAGTTCCCTACATTTCAGTGGACCCCTGATTTCATTTTAGAAGCAACAAATTTACCTAAAACATTCACCATGTTGTGTACAAATATGGTGGACTGAGTCACTAGCAGATCTACTTTTGCTAACTTTTCAGCACTCAATAACAATTTAATTCTAAATGGCAATGGTACCTCCTACAGTAAACAGCCTAAGTATTTGTCAATGGCAGCATCTCCTCTTTGTTTACCACATGATCACTGATAATTTTGTGCAATTATTCAACAAAGAGCCATTAAAGTCTATGTTGCTTTCTCTGAAATTCACCTCAGGAGAATTTCTTGATCCTTGAAAGCAGGATTTTCTGACTTTGTAGGATACAATCATTCATGAGCCTTGAAATCAATTTAAGGGGTCAACATTTTAAACCATGTATAGACAACAACAGAAAATACTAGACTGTTACATATAGTAAAGCTACATTGTTGGAACAGTTAGGCTACATGTGTTTTCTGGGTTGCATTGTAAAATCCATTTTTATTTTTTCTTTGAGTCATGGTCAAAATTACTTGAAAGGAAAAAACAGAAACCTCTAAATTGGACTGATTGGGAAATCTCTGGGGGATTACAAATTCTTAATGGAAACACATCTAGCCCAGGAGTCAGTCTGATCATCTACTTCTAGAGTCTATCTGTTTTTGTGGAGCTTTATATCCTGTTTAACATTTATTTTGTGCAGGCATTTACTAGAAACTTGCTAAGTTCTAGGAACTGTGCTAAGTCCTGGGGAAACACAGATGAATATGACATAGTCCTTGACCCTCAAAGGGCTCTGAAGAGATTGACAATAATGCATGAGGCAATGCCACTAAAGATATCCAAGCAGTCACTGCAAAGTATTTCAGGAGCCAAGAAAGAAGCCTATATTAATACGGTTGGAGAGGGCTTCCCAGGAGATGTGACATCTTAGTGGTAAGGTCTTAGTGGGTATTCATCCAGTCATCCATTCATCTATCCATCTGTCTCCCACTATGTTCCAGGTTCTAAAGTATAAGCTGAAAAAAGCTTACATGAATAAGATAAGGACCCTACATTGGATGAGCTCCCAGCCCACAGGACAGAAGACTCAGGACAGATTAAGAAAAGCAACAGAAGTGGTGGGGACCAGTCCCAGAGACTCTACAGAGCAAGTGGGGTTACCTCTGCCTGCTGCAGTAAGGGAATACCTCCAACAGGAAGGGAAATTAGTGGTGGTAGATGATGGTAGGCAGTGGAGAAATGCTCTGATATCCATACAAAGCTGGTCTATATTTTAGACACAGCATAATAATGAGAAGCAAGCACATGCACATTTGTGAACATTTTTAAGGCTAACTGTCAAAACGCTTGGCAGAAGCTAAGACGGGGCTAGTATTCTAGCACTGGAAGTGGAGCTTCAATCAAAGAGGCAGAAATAGGCATAAAATAAATCAGACTTTGGCACTATTCTGCCTCAGGTTCCCATCTCTCACAATTCCCATTAGAATAAAATCAACTCTTCATTTCATACAGCCTACAAGACTCTAGGTGATATGGCCTTTTCTTTCACCTGACTCCTCTTCCCATTGCTCACTACACTCCAGTCATGTGGTCTTTTTCTCTCTAGATCTTCCCTGATACATCCAAAGTGCCCTAGAACCTTTAAGCTATCCCTCTGTTCTGAAGACTCCTCTGCCTTTCCTACTCCTCTAAGAGCAGTCCTCTCAGAGTTCCTTTAACTTGTTTAATTTTCTTTGCTCCTGTGACACTATGATTTATCATTTATGTACAAATAATTAGTGACTGAGCCAGGATGGAAGCTTCCTGAGAGCAGAGACATGTATAGCTTTTTACCACTGTATGCCCAGACTCTAGAACACTGTGCACTGCATAGATGTCTGTTCAATGAAGTAAATAATCCAGAGAGTAGGGACAGATGTAGCTTGATAAAACAAGCAGGAACACAGGTGAGCAGGAACCAAGATCACTGTTCAATCTCTAAGTCATTTCCCACTCTTTCCAACTCCCTGGACTACAGCACTCCAGGCTTCCATGTCCTTCACTATCTCTCAGATTTTGCTCAAACTCACTTCCATTGATTTGGTGATGACATTGATCCTCTGTTGCCCTCTTCTCCTCCTGCCCTCAATCTTTCCCAGCATCAAGGTCTTTTCCAGTGAGTTGGCTCTTCCCATCAGGTGGCGAAAGGATTGGAGCTTCGGCATCGGTCCTTCCAATTAATATTCAGGACTGATTTCCTTAGGATTGACTGGTTTGATCTCTTTGCAGCCCAAGGGACTCTCAAGAGTCTTCTGCAACACCACAGTTCAAAAGCATCAATTCTTTGGAACTCAACCTTCTTTATGGTCCAAGTTTCACATCTACTCATGACTACTGGAAAAAAACATAGCTTTGACTGTTCGAACCTCTGTCGGCAAAGTGATCTCTCTGCTTTGTAATACGTTGTCTAGGTTGGTCATAGTTTTTCTTTCAAGCAGAAAACATGGCTGTAATCAGTCTCTGCAGTGATTTTAGAGCCCAAGATAATAAAATCTGTCACTGTTCAGACTTTTTCCTCATCTATTTACCATGAAGTGATGTGACAAGATGCCATGACCTTCACTTTTGGAATGTTGAGTTTTAAGCCAGCTTTTTCATTCTCTTTCACCTTCATCAAGAGGCTCTTTAGTTCCTTGTTTTCTTTCATTAGAGTGGCATCATCTGCATATCTGAGGTTATTGATATTTCTTCCAGCAATGTTGATTCCAGCTTGGGATTCATCCACCAAGGGATTTTGCATGATGTACTCTGCATTTAAGTTAAATAAACAGGGTGATAATATACGGCCTTGATGTACTCCTTTCCCAATTTTGAACCAGTTCCTTGTTCCACGACCAGTTCTAACTGTTGCTTCTTGACCTGTATGCAGATTTCTCAGGAGGCAGGTAAGGTGGTCTGGTATTCCCATCTCTTAAAGAATTTTCCACTGCTTGATGTGATCCACACACTCAAAGGCTTTAGTGTAGTCTATGAAGCAGAAGTGTACGTATTTTTTTGAATTCCCATTTTCTATGATCCAGTGGAGGTTTACAATTTGATCTCTTACTCCTCTGCCTTTTCTAAACCCAGCTAGTACTACATCTGGAAGTTCTTCGTTCACATACTGCTGAAGCCTAGCTTGAAGGACTTTGAGCATTACCTTGCTAGTATGTGAAATGAGTGCAACTATACAGAAGTTTGAACATTCTTTGGTATTGCCTTTCTTTGGGATTGGAATGGAAACTGATATTTTCCAGTCCTGTGGCCCTTACTGAGTTTTCCAAATTTACTGACATATTGAGTGCAACACTTTAACAGCATCATAATGTAGGATTATAAATAGCTCAGCTGGAATTTCATCATGTCCATTAGCTTTGTTAGTAGTAATGCTTCCTAAAACCCACTTGACTTCACACTACAGGATGTCTGGCTTTGGATGACTAACCACACCATCATGGTTATCCAGGTGATTAAGAACTTTTCTGTATAGTATCAGAAATGCTAACTACTGATTCAAATTACAAGATCAGATACAAATATACATGTGTTGAGGGATGAGAGAGGAGGGATGGGAGACACCTTTGGATCTCAGAGCCAGGTTGGTATGAAACTCAGAGCCACTCTGCACTTTTTATACGTGTGCTCAACAGTAACCCAGACTATGGATCCAGTTCCATGGAAACCAAGAAACCAATAATATGACACCTCCTTGTTGATTCTCAAGTGTGTAGATAGTAAAACCAAGGTAGAGCATCTAAAAACCAGGCTTCCTGAGAGAATATTGTGTCACCAATTCTGTCAACTGTCTCAGAGTATCACTGAAAAAAAAGAAAACAGTATTTATTTCAAATTCTTCTTCAAGGGACTGGTGGGAGACACAACCTTCAAGAGATAATAGTCACCCACGATGTTAGCAGCAAGCTGTTTAGCCTAACAAAAGGGCACAGTGCCTATGTCAAATGGGCAGGTCTGTAGGAGAAACAATGACATTTTTGGCAATGACAGCAGTCCAAAAGGAAAACACGGCCCCAGTAAGCCCTTCTAATGGTTGCTGTGAATCACTCCGATTATGAGCCACAAGCATGCAATCACTGGCACACAGAAACTCCTGACGAATGGCCGTGAGCAGTTTGCCTTTGCTATCTAAGTGTCACAGACTGAACACATTCTTGCCCAACCTAAACTCGGCATTAATACCTGAATCACAGCCTGTGGAAGCTCAATATTCCACTGCCGGGGAGAAGATAAATAGTAACAGTACACAGATGCAGCCCTTTTTAGTGCTGCTGCTTCAACCAAATGCATTTAATCTTTCTCTTGCATCTGAAAAGTCTGTCATCTTCTGCTGGTGTAATGAATGACATTTATTAAACACTCCTGCAGAAAGCCAGTTTCTTGAAGACTTCTCCACATCCCAAATGGCAAACAGAATAAATAAATAAATAAATCTTGGCTATATTCACTATCACAAGACAAATCATTAGGTTGCTGGAGGGCATGCTGCTGATGGTTCCAGAACCAGAAAGCACCACAAGACCATTCGTGATAACTCTCACCTACAGCCTTGGTACAGACAACTAATTTCTGTGGTATGACATATGCAGAATCTGCCCAGGAAACAAATGATTTACTTTATGAACAATCATGGTATGAACATGTGCTGTGTGGCATTTAGTCGCTCAATCATGTGCCACTCTTTGTGACCCCATGGACTGTAGGCCGCCAGGCTCCTCTGTCTATGGGGATTCTCCTGGGTTGTCACATCCTCCTCCAGGGGATCTTCCAAACCTAGGGATCAAACCCAGGTCTGCCTCATTGCAGGTGGATCCTTTACCCTCTGAGCAACAAGGGAATTCCAAGAAGAGTGATATGGCTAGCCTATCCCTTTTCCATGGGAACTTTTTGATCCAGAAATCTAACTGGGCTCGCTCATTAAATATCTATAGGGAAATTACCCATATCAAATGGTTTCTTCTCACCTTGGTCTGGTACAATAAGTAATTAACATGTCTTATCAGAAAGAGTTGATCAGATGTCTACTTCACCATCACCTCCATTACCACAGCTAGCAAGTGCTATCATTTGGTGGGGTGGTGGGGCGGGTACGTAGATACAAGGAAGAATGAACCCTTGCAGAAAAATGATGTTTATGCATCCATGATCAAAGCTAAACCTGATCAAGAGCTTAACAAGAATCAGGCACAATTCTAAGTGTTTTGATAGTCTTCACAGCTGTTTAAGTAATTCGGAGCTTGATGACGTCTTTTATCTCATTACATGGCTAAGGAAGTGCTTCCCAGATGCTATACTGGTAAAGAATGTTCCTGCCAATGTAGGAGACATAAGGGACACAGGTTTGATCCCTGGGTTGGGAAGATGCCCTGGAGGAGTGCATGGCAACTCACCTCCAGTATTCTTGCCTGGAGACTCTATGGACAGAGGAGCCTGGTGGGCTACAGTCCATAGGGTGGCAAAGAGGCAGACACAACTGAAGCGACTTAGCATGTGCACACACATACATAGGTAAGGAAACAGGGAAGCTTGGTCCTGGCCACACATCTAGCACATGGTAAGAGAGGATTCAAACACAAGAAGGCACCTTTGAAAGCCTGCACTCCTATCCCCAACCTCAGTGTGCCACCTTCCAAGGAAACTCCTAGGAACAAATCAAAGCAGATTCTGCCAGACCCAAGTCTGAGAGATGCTAGTATAAATAAATCCACATTTGCTATCTTAAGGAAGGACAATGCAGTCTTACTAGTCATGTGAATGGGTGAGTCCATTCATGTAAACTTTAAAAGGGGAAAGCCTAAAACCCTCAATTATATTTAATTTGAGTTGCAAAAGACCTATCACTCTATAAAATGCCCTTTTGCAAATATTCCTGGCTGCACTACAGCATGGATTGTCTAGTTATATAGCTGGAGAGCCATAATTAGGGTGTCTATGAACTGGGAACAGAGTCAGGCTCATCGTCATCACAGTCCAAAAAGAAAAAGGTCACTGTGCTAAAAATAAATCAATACATGAAAATGAAACTAAGGTAGATGAATTGGGGAAGGTATAGGTACCAAGAGAGATGCAAACTCGGTGACCATGGTTACCAGAGACATCTCTCAGCTTTCTCTTTCTTCCATTTCCTTTGCTGGGAGGCCAAAGGTGGGGACCTGTCTAAGCAGTGTCGCTGCCATGTACAATTATTATTTTAATCGACATTGTGCTGTGTTAATGAGTGCCAACCATGTGCCAGATGGTGTTGAAAACAAAGCCTTTTCTGCAATCCCGCCCAGTGGGATCGCCACCTCTCCTCTCTGTGAAAGTGATCACAAATGTGGTAATGAGCTAACTCCGATGCAACTGAACTTCTAATCCCCTGACACTCTCTGATTGGGCATTGCACCAAGATTTGGCATAGAAAAGGCACCTGGAGTGCTGTCGGATGATCTCTTCAGGGATAATGGACCAGGGAACTGAGCCTGTAATGATTTCATATCAGTTTGTTCAAGTTCAGTTGCTATTAATTGGGTTCAAGTTCAGCTCCAGTTCACACAATCTAAATAAATAGCTGTTGAAACCAGCTTAGTGCCTGGCACAGTATGTATCTTTGTAACTAACAAGATGCAAGCAAAAGAGAAAGATGTAGAGGGACACCTTACATGGATGTTGTCTGGTGTATACAGTCTGCCTAGTGTACTTGTGAAGTAAGCGGGTAGGGAACAACAGTGTTCTGGCTTGTTACAATGGTGCATGGCTATATGGCTTAATAAATGACGATGTTCTGAAGAACTGAAGCTGAAAACCATTTTAAAGGCAGTAAAATTTACACAGAAATCTTGAGAACAACAAGCAAAACACTGGCTCATAGTCAACGTGGTCTAAATCTGGTATTTCTCTGTACTTTCCATCCACCTTGATAGTTCTAAGATGTTAATTCTATTGTAATCTAAGTCTGAAAAAGAAATGTTTTAGGTAAATTCATTGTGAAATAGAGAAAAAGAGCAATACTGCAGAAGGAAAAAAAATCTATTTAAAAATAGGGCTTTGCATATTTTATGGGAAAAATCAATCCAAAATCTATTTTGGTTTAGCACATTAAGATTCACTCTTGGTTTCACTAGAATGAAATTTAAAGTACATTTCTAAAGATCATTTGTAGGAAATTTTGAATGGAGGCATTTTCCAATTCAGTGTTGGCTGGCAAATTCTGAGAATTCAGGCATAGATATTGTGTCTAAAACGGAACTAGTTTGAGAAGATTCTGGCATGGTTATTTAATAAAGTAACAGAATTATTCATTTAAGACAATATGTTCAATAATATTAAACATGATATATAATACATAACCACTTTTTGTCACACAGTAATGTATCACATAAATTTTAACTAATTTGACTGAATATAGTCATTAGACTTATTTTTATTATCTATTTACACTGTTCAACTAAACAATAAAATAAGTAGGTAATTACTAAAGACAAAAATTTATGGAAATAAGGGTATAAAAATAAAAGTTTGAGTTTATATGGAAATGTAACTTCTGAGTAATTTGAATTTTCTTTTATGTTTTATTTTCTCAAAGTAAAATCTAAAGGAATTTGATCAAATAAAAGTGTTAGGCATTTTAACAATGTACCTTAAGTAAAATATACAATAAAAATGTAGTATGCTAAGGAATCCAAAAGATCCTATTCCTATGTTTCTATAGTTTACCTCATGTATGGTCAAGTTCCTTAACTTCCTTGGGTCTCAGTTTGCACATATTTAAAGTAAGGATTAAAAGAAAGGCACAAGGTCAATGAAAAGCCTGAGCAAGTGAATGCATATTAATGTCCAGCACAATGCCTGCAACATAATAGGTGTTCAGAAAATATTGTCCCCTCCTGCTTGCCACACAGCAACCCTACAGACTCTAGTTCCACTTTGTTATCAGTCCCTCAAACTTTACCACTTCCAGAGGCAGTCTAAGCAGATGCTGAAAAATTAAACCTAAAATGTGAGCCACAGTAATTTATGGCTCTGATACTTGCCCAGAATCAGGAAAACCTATAGTACATAATTTGCTTACCACTTACAATAAATTTCACTGTGTCATAACAAAGTCTAAATAATTACTTTATCCTACATTGTAGTTACTCAGAATCTGTTTCCTCATCCTCAGGGGAGTTTTAAAATTGGGATTCAGCCAGTGTGGATGTATTTTTATTGAACTATTCAAGTAGTCCTTTTCAGAACATCTTTCCAGTTGTATACCTGTCTATATAGGTTCATGAAAGCGTTCACATTTGCTTTATTTGCTATATTCTAAATTTGTAGTTTTGAGGCAACCCACAGGTAATTGTGCTTTCTCTGCCCTTCTGTCACCCATCACCTTTCCCTGAACTCTGCTTTCCTTTTATCTGCGGTGCTCTAAAGCAAGGTCGCTTGGGGAGCCTTTTCCTGGTCAAATTTCCAGTTCAAGTCCTCCTGGGTCTCTGAAAGGAGGCTTCGAACGGGACCTCACTTCAGGTTGATGACTCTCGTCTGTTTCCTATTAGCCTGCCTGTATTAACCTTTGCCTTGTTTGCTTGACTTAGCCCATCTCTAATTTTGGAATGAGAACTCAAGGACAAAAGTGGAGTACAATGTTCCAAAAGATTCAACAACTCAACAACAGAATCTCTAAACTTCAGTGCCCCACTGCCATGGTGTTAGGGTTTTAACATTTAGTGGGAACCTCACTGCAGTTCCTATTGCCCACCTGATTTTGACAACACGTAAATAGAAGTTCTAAAAAATAATTTTGTATATAGAAAAGTTCCCCAAATAAAACAAGCATCAATGACACTCCACAGATCTTCTATAAATTAGGAATTGCTTAAAGAAATGTTATCATTGTAAATGTGAACTGACCTGGAAACAAACTTACTGCAAGGAATCAAACCAGTTAATAGTAAAGGGAATCAACCCCAAATATTCATTGGGAGGACTGAGGCTGAAGCTCTAATACTTTGGCTACCTGATGCGAAGAGCTGACTCATTGGAAAAGTCCCTTATGCTGGGAAGGATTGTAGGCAAAAGGAGAAGTGGGTGGCAAAGGATTAGATGGCGAGATAGCATCAATGACCCAGTGGAATGAATCTGAGCAAACTCCAGGAGGTAGTGAATGACTGAGGAGCCTGGGGTGCTACAGTGCATGGGGTTGCAGAGTCAGATAGGACTTAGAAGGCTTCCCTGCTAGCTCAGTGGTAAAGAATCTGCCTGTCAATGCAGATAGGACTTAGTGACTGACCAACAACATAAAATAAACTCTTCCTCTTGTGCTGTATGAATAAGTTTACAAGATGGGCACTTTTTCCCCAAGCCCAGAGAGAATCTGTCCACATTTATAAAATTTTAAGAAGAGATTAGTTGAAAATGGAAGAATAACACTTTGATCTAATTCAACAAGTGTGAGTTGCACTAAGCACCTGTATCATTACTAACCCACCCATGATAGGCAATATTAAGTAGTAAAAAACCATTCTTTCCCTTTAAGAAACACACTGGGACACACGGAACCTCACATAAAATAATGCACACAGTGCAAGACAATTTTATCATTAAGTATGAAGTTGAGTGTGTAAACCTCCTAAGTTCAGAACAAGGACTAAAAAGGATTAGGACAGTGTTGCCCAAAAGGTCAGGGGAGTATGCAAAAAAAAAGGGATGGACCAGGTGTTAACCCCAGTGTCAAGAATGGGATTAGAACAGAGAAAACAGGGGAAGTCATTCTAAGAGAAGGGAAATGCAAAATTGATGATGGAGTGACAGGGATGAGCACTCTGAGTCGGGAAGGTGGTGGGTAGGAAAAGTAAACACATCCGCATTGCTTTGATTAAACTGAATAAGCAAATTTCTGCTGGAAATATTGTGTTTGAGAAAGAGCCACACACAAATTCATCCTTAGCTTTCCCTAAAGGGTCATGACTTCACCACCACTGAGGCTTGGGACATGGCCATAATCCAGAAAAACTGTTTCTATGGAGCACTGCCTACCAGGCCCTATCTCTTGGGCAGTTCTCTAAGCAACTCTAACTTCATGTTTCCATCCCTGAAATTTTTTTTCTCTCTGTATTTCCTCCCAATTTCTTTTTCACTGAAATACTTTTTTCTTTTTTTATTTAAAGAACTATCCATCCTACCTTGAGGAAAATGCAAATCAAAACATTCATGGAAATGCAACTGAAAATCCTACCACTTTACATTTACTAGGATAATGATCATCAAGAAATAAGAAAATAACAAGCCTTTGTGAGGATGTGGAAAAAACAGATCCTTGCTGGTAGGAATGCAAAGTGGTCTGGGCATGTATGGGAAGCAGCTTGGCAGTTCCTTAGATGGCAAAACTAGAGATATCATATAACCCAGCAACTCCATTCCTAGGTGTAAATACAAAAGAAATAAAGACATATGTCCACACAAAAGCTTGCATACACAAGTATGTGAGTACTTTTGTGTATGCTACACAGTAGTACTATTCATAAGAGCCAAGGAATAGAAACAACCCATATGTTCATAAACTGATGAATGGGTAAATAAAATGTGGTATACACATAAAATGGAATACTATTTGGCAATAAATATAAATGAAGTACTGATTCTTGCTACAATATAGATGAATTTTGAAGAAATTATGCTAAGTAAAAGAAGCCAGTCATAAAAAAATTACTTATTGTATGATTCAATTTACATGAAATGTCCAGAATAGACATATCTACAGAGACAGAAAGTAGATAAGTGGTCACCTGAGGCTGAAAATGGGCTAAAGAGTTGGCGGGAGGATCAGGAGGTATTATTTCGAGGTGCAAGGTTTCCTTGCGGCATGGTAAAATGTTCTAAAATTGATTGTGATGATAGTTGCATAATTTTGTGAATACACTAAAAACCACTGAACTCTACATTATAAATGGATGAGCTGTATGTTATGAATTACATCTCAATAAGCTGTTAAATGAAAAGGAACCATCATTTCTGAAGATTTCAGGTAAAAATCACTTTCATTATATAAACCATAAAAGTCCTAGCTTCTTAGAATTGAGGTAGGTATTACAGGTATGAGCTAGTGACGAAACTTCCTTAAAAACTGAACTCATTGGACAAGCAAAATACAGCATGAAACAATAAGTAAAAGCAAAAAAAGGTAATATTTTATTAACTTGTATATGCATTTTTTAGTTATATAGCTAACACAAATTGATAACATTTAATTTTTAATTATAAGTTTGGGTCAAGAACAAGGAGGTTCTTCCAATGAGGCAAAATTCTAGGTATATATTTAACTGTGCATATTATTTTTATTACATCTTTCAAACACATTTAAAGCCAAATGTTTCTGAAATAGTTGCAAAACAGTTTGATTTGAGAAGAGATCAGCTGCATGCACTTAATTTTGTCCAACAGTCTTAGTTGCAAATGAGAAAACTAAGGCTCAAAATAGGTACCTTAGTCATCTGGCTAATAAGTTTTAGAATGTTAGTCTCCCAACTTTCATCCTTCTTTCCAGAGTTAATGATCACATTTCATATTCTGGATATTAAAGTGAAATGTTATGCTACAGATAAATAAGTAGATCTATGTATCTGTGTACATAGATACACCACACCTGTTTATTACTCCAGAGACCTAGGGCCTTAAAGAATTCCAAATCACTTTGTGTTTTACTCCCAGTGCTTAGCAGGGTGCCTTGCAACAGCATGTGCTTGCTAAACATTTAAGGACCGAAATGAATACCTGAGGAATGAACTATATCTTCCAGTATTACCAAAAAACAGATCTCCACACTAGAGTTCTAGTCCCTTATCTCTAAACAGCTGAGTATCACCTCTGTTCAGAATAATTACGTTGCAAATTAGACTTATCTTTCCCTCTTGTCAGTCAAGGGTACCTTTTCTTCTTCTTCTTCTTTTTTTTTTGCTAGTCACCCAGACCAGGATTTAGAGGGTACCTACACAGGACAATTCAGTAGTCTAGGATCACTTCACTTAGTCAGTGGAGGTTAACAGGAAATTAAGCAAGAAATTAAGAAAACCATTAAGCCAGACACCGACGAGGGTAATGACTGGGAGGAGGGATTGGGTGAACATGAGATTCCCTTGATGGGACCAGTAAGTAAATCCAGGCAAAATGGTAAGCGATCATTGAAGATAGTGATCCCGGCTGGGGCAGATGTTCACAGAAGTGGGAAACTCTGAGTGCACATGAGACAGTGTTAAGATGATGCTGGAATTTAACATTTACTGTTTACAGTTTCTGTGGGGTTTTGTTGTTTTAATTTTTTATAAACAATTTATAATAAATGAGTTAAGTGATCTGCCAAAATGTCCTGGGCCAAGGACTGGGACAACCAAGATGTCTCTTTAGAAGCAAGAGTTGAAAAAAAAAAAAAAAGAACATTTTAATTCATTCAATAGTTTTATCTTGGCTGGACATGATATTTGTCACAACAGTAGCTACTAGATTTGCATATGTTAGTGAGGGTGTAATGCCCCATCTGTGCAATGGAAATGGCCCAGCTCAGGTAAGTATCTGTAACCCTACACTGCATATGGTAAGCCAGGTACTCTACACACTTAACATTCCTTTGACAAACTCTGCAAAGGTACATGCGAATATTCTGTTTGACAGAAAAAGAACCCAAGACACAGAGAAGATACATAATCTGGCAAAGATCCCTAAAGTACTATGTATGTGGTAGAGCCGGAGTTAGAACCCAGGTCCAACTCCCAAGCCTGAGCTCCTTCCTCTGCATCACCATGGCTTCAGAACACAACTTCCTTCTAAAAAGGAAAGTGGGAAGTTGGGGTAGCAGGGACTGGAGAGGAAGAATTCAGACTGTCCACACAGCTCACGGGAGACAGGGTGCTCTGCTTCTAAACATATAATCATGCATATTTAGATAGAAAGATTCTCCAACAGAGAAGGGTAATTCATTATGCTGCCCAAGTTTAATGGAAATATCCCTTATGAATAATCAGTTCCCCCCTTTTAATTCTTCTGCACTGAGTCACCTGTGCCCTGCGATTTGGTCTCCTGAAGAGACTTCCTTGAGCAGGTCACCAACCCCATTCCTGAGCCAGGTATTTTCCCTATAGGAAAGTGATCAACTGCTATAAGGTTCACAAATCCATCTCTCATGAATTTTGACCCTTGGAGCCTGTTCACCTTTGGGGAAATTAATAAAATTGTATGTGAGAACCCTCAAAGCAAAGGGGCTCATTTATAAAGAACTTTACAGTGATCAAAGGGCTTTCATACTGACTCGATGCCATGATGAAGTTAATATCTCGAATATAACCCTTTTCCATTTTCACTAACACCATTCCAGGTTCAATTATATGTAGAGCAGGGAATTCCAAACAGTGTATATTCTGTGATCAGCCCAAAGTAATAAGTTGTGGTTTAGACCTTTCTTACTTCTTGACTTTGATTATGGAAAAATGTCCAGTTGGTTTTCCCTCTCTGGTTTCTTTTAGCAAGAAAGTTAAAAGACATGGAATCAAATACTATCTGCCACACTTGTGAAGCTTTTCTGGCTTTGAGCAAGTAGCATAACATCTCTGAAACTCAGTTTCTTCATATATAAATGAAATTGAGAAGACATTCACACAAAGCACTTAAAATAGTGTCTAAACCACAGTGTTCATACAATACATTTAGCCATATGTTACTATTCCATCAAGTACTGTGCATAATTTACAGCCCCAATTCATTTACATCTTTGGATCTGCCTCCACAGTATGACTCACAATGCCTTTTACAATGGGATGTCAAATACCTTCAAGTCTATCTCATAATATGGGCAAGGATGATATAAACTCCTTCTCAATTGCCACAACTTTCTCACCCCCTTTAAACTTTTGCTCAGATTATAATGTACAGGAGACTACCCAGGTAATTTCTTTCTACTCCTTACTATATTTTCTGATCTCCATCTTATGTCTCAACAACTCCATGAATTATTCCTGAGCTTCAGTCACCCCCAGTAAATTCTTGCTTCTCCAGACTCTTATGATGCTTTGGGGAACCATTTGGAATTTACGCATATAAATGGTTTTTATTTCTTTCATCCATCCATCTTATTTTCCTACCTAAAGTGTTTTAACTTTTCAAGAGTAGAGTGTTTGGTCATATAGGAAAGCAGGCTTAGACGGGAGACAGTCAAAAGTTCACCAAGACAGGAAACATATTCTACACGCCCAAAAGGATAGTGGTCCAAGTTAAGAAAAGCTGGAGACAGTAAATACAAAAAGCAGACAGGCACCATGGGACAGGATCAGTGCCTTGCAGATCATGATTGATGGGACCTTGCACTTCTAGAAGTAGCACTGGCACCCAGCAGTTCCTGCACTTTTTGCTCCCATGGGTATCAAAGGAACACCACTTTCATTTCCTTGATACATTAGAGTTTTGCATAAAATTTCCTTGTAAAGAAACAATCCCATAGGTTAAACAGCAGCTGAAAATCAGTAGACTAAATAACCATTTGTGTCTCCAGTAATTCCTGTGTGCGTGTCTGGGCTGGATCCTCATCCAGGGAATGGGAGTTGGCCATGTGTACAACTTGCAAGGAAGCTGCTGTGTGTGTTGCATGAAGATCAAGGGGGTGAATGGCATGAGACAACCAAAGAGGTAGGCGGGGGTCAGAACAGGAGGTCTGGCAGAGGGTAGGGGTCTGAATTTCATTCCATGTACCAGAAGGTCACTATGAGTCTCAGAGCCATGATCTGATATATAGAATGCTTTAAATTCTGCATGTATATTTATAGTTCACATTTTAAAAGATACTTAGAGCTGCTTTGTGGAGAAAAGATTGTAGAGAGCTAGAAGAGGAGATTATCATAGCTGTGCTAGAGATGACTGTGGTTTGGCCTAAGCAGAGAGAGACAGTTGTTGAGACGTAGTCTAAAGGTAAAACTGATTTTTCATTTCCAGACAAATTAACTTAAGTGTAACTGTTGGGGGTGGGGGGATGCCGATATAAACGCTTTAAGTAGGCAGACAAGTCTGGGTTTCAGAGGTTAGCAAGAAAGCTTAAGTAAGGCTCACAATCAGGAAAATAAACCCATTCTCTCATTCGTTCACCTCTCACTTTCTGAATGGCTAAGTGACAGGCACTGTGCTAAACAGACACCCAAAGTCGAAAGGGACAACTTTGGAAATCCCACTTCATAAGAAGGGGTTTCCAGCAGTGGGAATAAATGCAAAGGACAAAAACACGTTCCAACTTCCTTTATTATATCCTTCTATTTGTTCCTTCATTAATTTATACATTTTTGTCATTCACTCATTCACTTCCCTAACAGTGTTCAATTCAATATTCCATATAATTGATCTGTGGAACCCAGGACTAAATCATACCAAGATAAATAAGACCCAATCAGTATCTTTCAGAAACTGTTTGCATCTTGCTGACAAGAAAGACGTGTAAATATGCCAGTTAATGTGAGGTGCTAAAATAAAAGCCATTTCTTTATCTAGGTGATCTTCCTGACCCAGGAATCAAATCCAGGTCTCCTGCATTGTAGGCAGATTCCTTATCATCTGAGCCACCAGGAAAGCTGAAAATAAAAGCACGCTCATGGGGCGCACAGAATGTGACCTGCGCAGTCTGTAGCGTAGGCCTACATACATAAAGGCCCTAAGACGCCTATTTGCAGGGCCGTCATAGAGATGCAGACATAGAGAGCAGACTTGTGGACACAGTGTGGGAGGGAGAGGGTGGGATGGATGGAGAGAGTAGCATGAAAACACATATATTACCATATGCAAAACAGATGGCTCAGAGAACTAGTGGTGATTTGCTGTGTGACACAGGGCGCTCAACTCAGTGCTCTGGGACAACTTAGAGGGGGTGGAATGGGGTGGGAGATGGGAGGAAGGCTCAGGAGGGAGGGGACATAAGTACACCCGTGACTGATTCATGCTGATGTATGGCAGAAACCAGCGATGTTGTAGAGCAAATATCTTGCAATAAAACATTTTTAAAAAGTCCCCAAGACAAGAGCACTCCATCAGTCTCAGATGTACTCAAATTCCACTTCTTTACAGACGTCTTCTCTGACTCCCTAATTAAATTGGATACTCTGAATACTATGTCCTTTGCAGCACTTCTCAGAGTTTCAAGTTATATATTTGTGAACTGCCCGTCTCCTCCACTAGATGACAAGCTGTGTGAGGGCAGGGCTGTGTGTTCCCTGCTCCCTACTGCGTTCTCTACAGCTATCACAGTGCATGGCACAGAGGAGATGCCCAAGGAATATTTGTCAGGCAGGTCATCTTTTTAAAAACCAAGGTAATTCTGGGCACATTTGATTAGCACATGCCAAATATCCTGACAATATGAAAACCTGATTGCTGAAGCTTAGAGGCAGATGTTGATGGACAATATTACTCAGGCACTTTCTCCTCTGTCTGCAGAGTGGAGCATCCCAGTGGTAAATTAGATATCACTCCCTTTGTTGCAGCCATCCCTTCGTGCTCTGTACCTGAGAACTACAGATAAGAAGGTAGTTCTACCCCGTGGACTTCAATAACCTTACATGTGACACTCAGATATCAGAATCACAAACGCAGAATGACAGAAATCAACCTGCACCTGCAGAGAGGTTAAAACAGCTGTGCTTGAAGTCCAGCTGTCAGGAAATTTCTAGTTTTCACAGACTTACTTGAAAAGGACAAGAGGAGTCAGGATGATATTAGTGGCGGCATGCAAATGAAGCTATGTTTAATTTTATTTAGGGTATGATTCAACTCTTGTTTTCATTTAATTTAAAGTAGCAGCATGCCAACAGGAATACGGGATGTCTTTCCTAAGAATTCTCTAAGTTCCAAGAATGAGGCTGGGTAGCAGAACAATTTAGATAGCTGAGTCTGTAGCTGGGCTGTTGACAAGGTGAATTTATAGACATGCAGACAAGGATGGAAAGATAAAATGATAGATGAAATACCCTCTCTGTCTATGGACTTCACAGTAGGGTGATGCCTTGGGCTCCAAACTATCTAAATTGCCACACTGCTCCCTTCCATGGACTGTGGAAGTGTGACTAAGACAGTACAGGTCACGTTGCCCCTGGCCCCCTGTGGTACCTCAGCAGTTGCTCACTTAAAGTGGTTTTCAACCTCTGATGCCAACCATGGTCCTGTGGATGCCAATTCACAGCACCGTCAATCACCTCTCAAGAAGCAGATGGGATTTTTTTTTTTTTTTACATTTTGCTCTCTCTGTTCCATTATGTATGTCTAAGTCTTGCAGCAAGATTAGATCTTTGAATCCTCTCCACCTATCTACTCCCCACCTCTAGTACTGAGTAACTCATTTCAAGTCTTTTCCTAAGGTAAGTTCCACTCTACCAGTAGGAATACCCACTCACAACCCCTAGGGGATATCTGACAATGATGAGATAACCTCATGGACACCAATGTGGAGGTCAGCATGGGGGAATCGCTGGTGTGTGGTGGGTACAGACCAAGGATGCTGCTCAACAACCTACAGTGTGCAATGCACAGGACAGACTCTCCTCAACACTCATTCAGTGCAAAATGCCAGTTGTGAGTACCAAGAATCAGAAATTCTGCATGACAGCACAAGATACACAAAGCAGCGAGAGAAGAGATTCTTGACTCCTGAAAATTAAACAGTCTCATTGGAGATAATGACATTTATACACAATACATTCCAATAAAGGAATTTCTGAACATCTAAAAATAACTATTTTGAATAATTAAACTACAGTTATAAATTATGAATACTGGAGGAAGGCAGATGAACAAAAAGACCATAGAAAGTATGAATTGGCATTTGAAGCACAGACAATACAAACAACCCTGGGATGAGGGTTTTGTGTCTGCCTGGGGAGGTCTTGGCTAGGAAGCTGTCACCTGACTGAGGGAAAGCACATTTGGTTCTAAACTTGTAGCTGGAATCAAGACGGATGAGGCAGGGGCCTAGCCTGCCTGGTAGGGCAGAATATGAGCAAGAGTCAGAGTTTCAGGAAACAATACCTAGATTTTAGGTGCATCAGCAAAAAGATTACAACCTTAAGTACATTGCATTTAAGAAGGCCTCCGGCCATCTCTGCTTCCTGGACTCACACCCTCATAGTCCTGTCCCACAATGTACCAGAATTAGTCTATGCGATCAGTAAAATATGGCAGCAATAACAGAATGTTATCCAGTAGTCATGGATCAATGTGAAAGTTGGACCATAAACAAGACTGAGTGCTGAAGAATTGATGATTTCAAATTGTGGTGCTAGAGAAGATTCTTGAAATTCCCTTGGGAAGCAAGGAGATGAAACCAGTCAATCCTAAAGGAAATCAGCCCTGAATATTCACTGGAAGGACTGATGTTGAAGCTGCAATCCTTTGGCCATCTGATGCAATGGGCTGATTTACTAGAAAGGACACTGATGCTGGGAAAGACTGAGGGCCAGAGAAGGAGTAGACAGAGGATAAGATGATTAGATGGCCACAATGACTCAATAGACACGAGATTTGAGCAAACGCAGGGATAGAGTGAAGGACAGGGAAGCCTGGCATGTTGCAGTTCATGGGGTCGCAGAAAGTCAGACACGACAGAGCTACTGAACTACAGATTGAGGACATTTGGTTATAAAACTGGATTTCTGACTTGCAGGCCTGCACCCATGCTTTCTCTCTTGAATCACTCCTTCTGGGGGAAATCAGCTGCCAAACCATAAGCAGCTTCATCAACCCACCCAAGTGATGAAGGACGACCAACAATCTTGTAAGTTCAATCATGTAAGTGAATTTGCTGACCTGGTCAAGCCTTGAGCTGACCACTGCTTCAGCTGACAGCTTGGCCACAGCCTCTTAGAAAACCTCGAAACAAAATCACTCAGCTAAACTGTTCCAGCATCACTGACACCGAGAGTCTGGGGGAGATGGCAAATATTGGCAGTTTAACATGTTATATTTGGAGTGATTTATAGATAACTAACAAAAGATCTGTGGGGAAAGACATTCAGGAGCTTCACTGAAACAGCACAATCTCTGTCCAATCAGCTTAAGGGATCTGCTAGCCTGGGGATGAACTCATCATCACCAGATCCCCCTTAAATGTGAATGGATTTCTTTGACCTACCTCCTAGAGTAATGAAAACAAAAACAAAAATATATTGGACCAATTACTCTTAAAAGTTTTGTACATCAATAGAAACCATAAGCAAGATGAAAAGACAACACTCAAATGGGAGAAAGTATTTGCAAAAGAAGCAACTGACACAGAATTTAGCTTCAAAATATGCAAATAGATGGAAGACCTAAACAGGTCTTCAAAGACATTCAGATGGCCAAGAAAAACATGAAAAGATGCCTAATTATTAGAGAAATGCAAATCAAAACTATACAATGACATATTATTTCACACCAATCAGAATGGTCATCATCAAAAAATATATAAACAATAAAAGCTGGACAGGGTATGGAGAAAAGAGAAAGTCCTACATTATTACTTGTGGGCATGTAAATTAGTACAACTACTTTGGAGAACAGCATGAAGATTTGCTAACAAAATAAAAATAGAACTACTTCATGGCCCAGCAGTCTCTCTCCTGGGCATATACATACATAGAGAAAATCATAATTCAAAAAAGATACATGCACTATTTACAATAGCCAGGACAAAGACTAAACTAAAATGTCGCTCAACAGAGGAATGAATAAAAAAGATGTGATATATACATACAATGGAATATCTGTTGTTGTTCAATTGCTCAGGCATCTCCGACTCTTTGCAACCCCATGACTGCAGCACACAAGGCTTCCCTGTTTTTCATTATCTCCTGGAGCTTGCCCAAACTCCTGTCCCTTGAGTCAGTGATGCCATCCAACCATCTCATCCTGTCATCCCCTTTTCTCCTCCTGCCTTCAATCTTTCCCAGCATCAGGTCTTTTCTAATGAGTCATCTCTTCACATTAGGTGGCTCAAGTATTGGAACTTCAGCTTCAGTATCAGTCCTTCCAATGAATATTCAGGATTGATTTCCTTTAGGATTGACTGGTTTGATCTCCTTGCCATTCAAGGGACTCTCAAGAGTCTTCTCCAACACCACAGTTCAAAAGCATCAGTTCTTCAGTGCTCAGCCTTCTTTATGGTCCAACTATCACATCCATACATGACTACTGCAAAAACCATAGCTTTGAGTATATGGACTTTCGTCAGCAAAGTAATGGCTCTGCTTTTTAATATGTCTAGGTTTGTCATTGCTTTTCTTGCAAGGAAAACATCTTTTAATTTTATAGCTGCATTGACCATCTCAGTGATTTTGGAGCCCAAGAAAATAAAGTCTGTCACTTTATTTTGTCACCTTCATCAAGAGGCTCTTTATTTCCTCTTTGCTTTCTGCCATAAGGGTGGTGTCATCTGCATACCTATGATTATTGATATTTCTCCTGGTAATCTATACAATGGAATATTACACAACCATAAAAAGAAATGAAATAGTGCCATTTGCAGAGATGGCAGTATGGAAAGACCTAAAGACTGTTATATAGAGTGAAGTCAGTCAGAAAGAGAAAAACAAATAATATCGCTTATATGTGTAATATACAAAAATGGTACAGATAAACTTATTTGCAAAGCAAAAACAGAGACACAGCTATAGAGAACTTATGAATATCAAGGGGGAAAAGGGCGATGAGATGAACTGGGAGTTTGGCATTGACATATATACACTACTGTATAAAATAGGTAACTAATGAGAACGTACTGTATTGTACAGGGAACTCTACCCAATGCTCTAAATGGAAAGGAAATCTAAAAAAGAGGGGATATATGCCTATCTTTCTGTACAGCAGAAACTAACACAACATTGTAAAATAACTATGTTACAATAAAAAATAATAAAAATATGAACAAATGAGAATAATTGATAATTGAGAAATATAAATGACCAAAACAACCAGATAGAAGAAATTCAGAAGTAATTTGATGTGAGGAGGATTAGAGAATTAATATTGGAATTTGAAGGCAACGGTAAGGCACCATACTCATAAATATAACATGATATTAGAAAGGAATATTCAGAAAATGAGAAAAAGTTCTCAGAAATTAAGGGTACAATGGTGGAAAAATACATATATGTGTGTATATATACATAAATACAAAGGTAGTAGAAGATAGATTGAGGAAGTAACCTCCAAAGTATTATAGAGACAGACACAAATGGAAAATAGGAGAAAACAGAAAAAGCTAGAGAATTAAACCAGGACTTTCAGCCTCCAACTAATACAGAATTCCAGAAAGAAAAATACAGAAGAAAATAGAAAAGGGTATTAGTTACCAAATAAATAATACAAGACAGTCTCCAGAACTGAGATATCTGATTTGCTAGATTAAAAAAATCCTACTGAGGGCCTAGCTCACTGAAAATGCATGGACTTGATCATGACTATCACTAAATTTTCAAAACACTGGAGATAAAGAAAATCCTAAAAATTTTCAAATAGTACGCTCCATGTACAAAATCTGGAATAGGAACAACATTATACTTCTCTATAGCAACACTGAGGACTGGAAGGTAAAAAAGCAATAGCTTCAAAATTCAGAGGCAGAAAGATTTCCAGCCTACAGTCATAAATGCAGCTAAACTGTAAATCAAGGGTGATGGTAGTAGGAAAGCGTTTTTCAAAAATATGTGGTCTCACAAAGTTTGCTCTCAGGTTTCTCAGAAATCTACTGAAAGGTGTACATTATGAAAATGAGGAAATAAGCCCCAAATGGGGGAAATATGAAACCCCAACAAAGGGGGAATTCAAACTAGGAGACAGGTAAAGGGAATTCTCAGTATTACACTTGCACATAGGCCTTTGGGCTTTGCAGGGGTTCTGTGGTAAAGAATCTGTCTGCCAATGCAGGAGATGATGGTTTAAGCCCTGAGTCAGAACAATCCCCTGGAGAAGGAAATGACATTCCACTCCAATATTCTTTTCCTGGAAAATTCCATGGACAGAGGAACCTGGAGGGCTACAGTCCATGGAATCTCAAAGAGTCAGATCTGACTGAGCACATACAGGCCTTTAGAGAAACTAGTATTGATTGATACCATAGAAAGAAGAGGATTCAGACAGGATGACAGAAGGAATAACTTCAAGGGAAAAATAAACCATGAGACTGACATACGTGCTTGATTATTTTGTGGGTGTTTTATATTTCTGCTGGAAGTTTTTAACGGAAATTTTTGATTGAGATGTATTAACTGAGCTTCCCAGGAAATGAGTTAGACCCCTGTGTTGGGAAGATTCTCTGGAGGAGGAAATGGCAACCCACTCCAGTATTCTTGCCTGGAGATTTCCATGCATAGGAGCCTGACTGGTTACAGTCTATGGGTTCGCAAAAGAGTTGGACACAACTTAGAGACTAAACAACAGCAAATGTATTAATTACTTAATTTTAGAGAACTAGTATAATAAAGTTACAATGCACCATACTCTCTGTAGTATATGTGCACACAGACACACACTATTATATATACACACATATATATTTATACATATATGTTATATGTATATGTGTGTACATGCATATATATACTTAGATATATATGTTAAATATATATACACACAGATATAAACACAGAGTAAATAATAATATAAGTACAAAGCACAGATTGAACTAAAATTTTATTATAAGTATTTTGGAAAAATGAGAAAAAGCTAAGGATGGTTAGTGTAAGAGAGCAAATACTCATTTTCCATAAATAAGGATGAAAGAGCTAATGTCCTAAATTGAAAAATTAGTATCAAAAAGAGTACACAGTTTCTAGTTAGAAATAGATCAGCACTAGGAAAAAACAAGCAAAAAAATTGTGAATGGTTGTCTAGAGAGTAGGAAGGAGAGCCAGGATTACACTTTTTCATTAACAAAATACTTTGATACAATACTGGATTTTTAACTTTTGTACATTATTATTCATAAAGTTTCAAGAACAAAGAAAACAAGCAGTGGGTTAAGAGATATAAATCAAATAAACTGAATGCAGAAGTGATGATATTCAAATAAATAAAGGTGATATAAGACTAGAAGTACTAAAAAAGATGAAGTAGGATGTTAGGTGATAATAAAAGTTCTACTTCCCTCTCTTCCCCCTCCCCACTCCCGACTAAAAGAACAGACATGTTGATCTTAAACTTATATGTACCAAAACATATCACTTTTCTAAGCACATGAGAGTTCTATTTATTTATATTTTTAAATAAATAAAAAGGAAAGTAGAAGATGCTGTAGTGCATTCTTACACATTTTTTTTTTTAAGAATGAGATTTGGCTTCAAACTTGGTGGTACATTACAGTGTTAAGTAGCATATTTCCTTTTCAACCTGTTACATGTTTGTCTGATAAACTGAGCACTGAATAATCTTAGTAAAGGAATGCCATAACTCTATATAGGCATAGTTTTTTTGTTTCACTGAAGGAAAAAGACCATTCACATGAAAACCAGCTCTTTCAAAGAGAATGTTTCTAAACTTTCTTTAATATTAGTGTTTGATGAAAGTGGTGAATTCCCCCTCCCTACCTTCAAAATAAACTTGCCCTTTGTCTTTAAAGAAACGTGCCTCTGTCATCCCTCTACTGACATTCGCTGTTACTATTAATATTCTTAGAAATGTATTTTTGAGGAACCCATTTCCTCCCCTTTGCCTTCCACTTGGCTGCTCTACTATTGTATTTTCCAGTGCTGAACAATAAATGGAAATCAGCTTTATCCATCCTTAGACTAAATAAACTGAGAGATAAAAGAGGAATATAAAAGCTAACAATCCTTTAAGTATAAATCAGGGCAAAAGTTATTTCTCAAGCAAATCAATTTCAGATATGGTAGAAATGAAATTAAGTCAGCAGTTAGAATTTCTTGTTGTAATAATACACCACGTACATTATTTCTGTGATGTATCTAAACATTAGTCCCTGTTTTAGAGCTGACAATTCCTTGTATCAGTGAGGTTAAGTGATTTTTCCAAGATGAAACAGCTTCTAAGTAGGTCACAGAGCTATTGTTACAATAAAGAAGGACATAAAAGAAGTCTCAGAAATAAATATTAAGCTGTATTATGACTAATTGGGATAAAACAAGCAAACAAACAGGAAAAAGTGAAGTAAAAGACAGTTCTTAACATACAGCAAGAGTACATACATTTATTGAGTGAATTTATTTATATAAAGCAGATTAAATAGATTTATATGACATTGTATTTTTATATTGTAGGGTTAGTTCTAAATACTTTGATGTAACTTTTAAAATGAAACAGATGCATTTTGGGTATTCATTCTAATTAAAATGACATAAAATTGGTACCATCTAAATATTTAACACTGTTTTATGACTACTGAATGGAATGTTCTATGGCAGCTAGTCTGAAAAGTTTTGCAGAAGAATAAACTGATACTGAAAAAGTCTTAATATACTTACTGGGGATGAGAAAGTATATAACACACATGCATTATGATCCCATTTCTATTGAAAAGTAGAGTTTAGGAGTATATCCATCAAAATAAGAAAATAGTGTGTGCATGCTTAGTGGTGGGATCAGAGTAGTTTTTACTTTATTCCTTTGGTACCATTATCTTAAAATTCTCTTACAATGAGCATATTACCTCTATGTAACCAATTAATTTTTAAACAAGTGATTTAAAGGTATAGAATTTGAATCCAGATCCTTAAGTCCAAGTTAAATACTATTGTTTACCACTGACTCCAGGCACTGTGCTAAGCTCTTCACACACAGAACCACACTTGGCCTTCAGAATGACTGATAAGGTAGAGATCATCTCTTATTTCACAGGGAAACTGAGACAACAGAAGTGCACTATCTCACCTTGGAAAACTTAATTTTAGTGAGTGAGTACAGTAACCGTGGGGATTCCCTGGTGACTCAGGGGTAAAGAACCTGCCTGCACTGCAGGAGACATGGGTTCAATCCCTGGGTTGGGAAGTTCCCCTGGAGAAGAAAATGGCACACTCCAGCATTTCTAACTGGGAAATCCCATGGACAGGGGAGCCTGGCGGGCTACAGTCCTTGGGGCCACAAAACAGTCAGATATGACTTAGTGACTAAACAACAACAGTTACCTTGCCCTAAGCAGGCAAGTTTAAGCAGTAAAGTCATTAACAATCTGAACATAAATACCTCCCTGTAAAAGAAATGAAGGAAGGGAACAAAGTAAAACCAGCTTGATCCTTAAAAGGAATAGAGGAACTTAAACCAGAGGGTTGCTTTTGCAGCGTGGAAGTGAGGCTTAATAGAATTACTCTGATTCTCACTAATTCTCAACAGCAATTCTGCTTCAGGAAGCAGGGGAGCACAGCAGAGAGGCTGCTGGAGAACATGGAGGGGGAGAGGCTGCAAGCCTGAAGTAAACGTGACAGGAATCTTGAGAGCACATCAGGTTGAACTGATGAATAGCACATCTCTCATTCTGGCTGAGGTGCTTTATGTCTAATTTCTGGTTTTCATCCTAATAGTTATCCTCATGTATTTGAAGTGATAGTAAAGAGAAATGCAATATTTAGTTGCCATATGTATCTTAATTTAATTTATGAAAATATTATCGATATGACATTGCCTTGGCAACTTAACATTTTTCACAATGGACATGCATTACCATCATTTCATTTCATTTCCTTCTGCCTTCATAATATAACCTGAGCATTGTCAGAAAGTTCTCAGGACAGCGATGCAAATCAAAGCTTCATTACAAAGCCGAGTGAAACAGCATTATTGCAAGAACATTTCATGAAAGGTAACTACCGTGCATGCTTAGGGCCTGAATTGAAATGATAAAATATAGATTGCATTTATTTTTATAACAAAACCTTGTTTATATATAAAAAAGAAAAAACACCTGGCGTCCCAAATCCTCAAGCCTCAATTCATTCACTCAGAGGGAGAGGAACATCTTTCAGAAGCAGGAGCACAGGCTGGAATACACAGAATATTTCTCATCATCCAGACTGACAATGCATTGAGTGATTAAATATTCTCTTCTATGGCTCCCTCCATGAGACAAGAACAAAAGAGCCCTCAGGGCTGAAGACCTAGAGGGGGTAATTTTGAGAAGCAATATAGTGATACCCCAAGTTTTAATAAGAATTCAGCCACTCTTCCACTTCTCGCTAACCTAGCCCATTTCCTCAATTACACTGACTATGAAATTGCCTGAAACTCTCCTTAACTCCATTTCTGAAATCCAGTCTAGATTCATAAAATGAAATGGGTTTCATACCTCCCCCTCTAGGACTCTGTTTTGATAATTCACTTTGGTATATACGAAGTGTCTACAGCAAGCCAGTTCCCAAGCTAGACACCATGGAAGGCCTCAAAGCAAGCCCTATCACGGCCCCTTCATGGAGCCTATGGGGAAGTGCTGAAGTGGCAAATAATTATATTTATTAAACAAAACACTAAAACAGTCCAACACACTGAAGCAAAGTTGAAGCAGATGAAGTAGTGGCCAGGGGATGGGGAGGGGAAATGGGGACTTGTTCATAATCAGGGATAAAGTTAGAATTACGAGGATGGAGAAATTCTACAGAAGTGCTGAACAACATAGTGCCTACAATTAATACTGCACTGTGCATTTAAAAATGTAAGAGGGTAGATCTTATGTTAAGTGTCTTACCATAAAAAATAGATAAAGAAATGAACATGAATCAAGGGGCACCATAAATCTTGGAGGTTATGAATGTATTTGTTGCCTTGATGGTGGTATTAGCATCATGGATATATAAATATGTCCAAATTCATCAATATAAAGATATTAAACATGTATATATTTGTATATTAAGTTATACCTCAATAAAAATGAAAAAAAAAACACCACAGCAACAAAGTGACTTCATCCATGCCAAAAATATCTATTGCTTGCCAACTATGCATGAGTGCTCAATCACTCAGTCATGTCTGACTCTTTGCAACCCCATGGACTGTAGTCTACCAGGGCTAGACCTCTGTCCATAGGATTCTCCAGGCAAGAATACTGGAGTGGGTTGCCATTTCCTCCTCCAGGGCATCTTCTTGAGCCAGGGATCAAATCTGCATCCCCTGCACTGGCAGGCTGATTCTTTACCAATGAGTCACCTGGGAAGCCCAGCAATGTGCAGGCACTATTCTAGGTGTTGGGCATATAATACCACAAAACAGACAGCTGAGGTCTTTGAGAGAACTAGCATAAACATTATAGATAACAAGCATAACAATAAGCTGTTTACTATGTCAGATGCTAGGGAAAAAACAGGGTTTAGTGTGGGCTGGAGTAGGTTGTAATTTTAAATAGGGTGGTCAGCTTGAACCTCATTGATGCTTTTTTGAGTAAAGGCTTAAAGAAGATGAAAAAATTAGCTATGTAGATATTTAGGGGGTGACACCACCAGGGCAAAGCTTGAAAGTTAAAGCATTTCCTGAATCTGTAACAGCAAGGAGACCAGTGAGACTAGCACAATGGGAGCATACAGGAAAGTAATAGGGCTCAGAGAAGTAATAGGGGCTAGATCATAAAGGTCTTGGAATACACAGTTAAGGCAGAATAATGGGCCGTTCCCATCAAGATATCCATGTCCTAATCCCTGGAACCAGTGGATATGTTATATCAGATGGCAAGGGGAAACTAAGGTCACAGATGAACTTAAAAGTGATGATCTGCTGAGAATCTTACCAGAGGAAGAGCATCCTAGATGGATCCAATGTAATCATAAGGATCCTTTACAGATAAAAGAGAGAGCAAGAAGAGTCAAGGTCTGAGTGATGGAACATGAAGATTCCATAGGCCACTGCTGGCTTTAAGGATGGACAGAGGATGAAGGAACCAAAGAACACAGGCCGTCTCTACAAGCTGGAAAAGGCAAGAAACCAGATTCTTTCCTAGAATCTCTCCAGAAAGGAACTCAGTCCTGCTAATCCCATTGATTTTGGCCTAATAAAAAATTCTAGAATTTTATTTTGTACTGTTTTAAGCTACCATGTGGTAATTCCATTCATCATCAATAGAAAAACAGTCAGTCCATCCACATTAAGGAATTTGATCTTTACTTTGAATGAAATGGGGAATCACAGGATGATTTGAGCTGAGGGAAGACTTGATCTGATTTATGTTTTAAGATATAAATATAAATCAGATCAAGTCTTCCCTCTGCTCCAAATCATTCAGTGACTGAGGGCACACATGTGTATTTTAAAAATCTGTTCTTGTTGCAACAACAGATCTTGGAATGACAAGGGTGGAGGCCAGTGAGCAGTAGAAGGGTTTCAGACGGAGAGAGGATGGAGGTTCAGATCTTCCATGAAGAAGAGGTGGCTGGAGGTAACAAGGGGTTTGCCTGATTAGAATGCAGGAGAGATGTTGCTCTCGTACCTCAGAGAAGACCTAAAGGCCATTCCTTGAAAAAGGAAGTATTTGATTTGGACTTGGAAAGAAAGACCAAATGCTTTCCTCTGGGGGAAAATGTCAGTGGGGGAGTAAGCTCTGCAGGGGTGAGGACAGGAAATCTTTCATTTTGAAGGAAGAATATTAAGGGCACAGAGCTGGAAAGTTCAGTATGGGGACTATTCAATGATGTGGTCTGTCAGAAATGTCACAGCCAGACAATGATTTGTCAAGTGTTTGGATTTCATTCATTAAAGTAGTTTATAGTCTGTAAGAGGGTAGGAACAGAACTGCTTGAGAGATGGTCAGGATTTATTTATGGTGTGTTTGGCTGGGATTCCCTGGTGGCTCAGATGGTAAAGAGTCAGCCTGCAATGTGAAAGACCTGAGTTCCATCCCTGAGTCAGGAAGATACCCTGGAGAAGGAAATGGCAACCCATTCCTATATTCTTGCCTGGAAAACCCCATGGACAGAGGAACCTGGTGGGCTACAGTCCATAGGGTTACAAAGAGTCGGACATGACTGAGCGACTTCACCTTTCTTTGGCTAGTAGCCTAGGAATATACACCTTCACCTTATAAACACTGTCTACTTCATATGACTATGGACCTCATATGACTATCGACAAGCTTTAAGGGAATAGATGGGTGGTTCAATTTTTAAACTATTCTTGTGAGTAAAACGAATGTTACTAGTAGCTACTTGGAGAAGGCAATGGCACTCCACTCCACTGATCTTGCCTGGAGAATCCCAGGGATGGGGGAGCCTGGTAGGCTGCTGTTTATGGGGTCGCTCAGAGTCGGACATGACTGAAGCGACTTAGCAGCAGCAGCAGCAGCAGCTACTTATCCTAGGGAACATGGTAAACATATTTTTGTTAAGGAAGACTTTCTTGACGTTTCTTGTGAAATAATCCATAAAAGAGCACAAATAAATTTTAATTTACTTCTGCTTCTCCCTTTCATCATTCAATACTGTACATGTGATATATTAGGTGAAATATCTTTCCCAGTTTACTCAAGACTAAAAAGCTTCTCACATCCTGGGGCCACTCTCATTAACTTTAACAAAGCTCCATTTTGGCCTAAAGCAAACTTCAGGCATTGCTATTCTTGGGTTTTAGGCTTGTAGTGCTTGACTCCAACTTAGTTCTTACTTTCCTAGCACCTTGGGGTAGGGGGACCTGTTATGATACCCCACTGATATTTTCATTGATGAGGTAGGAAGTTAGGCATGAGCAATGAGAGGTGACCTAGCTGAAAAAGCTGATCTCTAAACCCCATCCCAGACATGCTCAGAGGAGCTCACAGATATGCTACAAAATCAGTTCAGTTAAGTTCAATTCAGTTGCTCAGTTGTGCCGGATACTTTGTGACCCCATCAACCGCAGCATGCCGGGCCTCGCTGTCCATCACCAACACCCAGAGTCCACCCAAATCCATGTCCATTTAGTTGGGGATGCCATCCAACCATCTCATCCTCTGTCAGCCCCTTCTCATCCTGCCCTCAATCTTTGCCAGGATCATGGTCTTTTCAAATGAGTCAGCTCTTCGCATCAGATGGCCAAAGTATTAGAGTTTCAGCTTCAACATCAGTCCTTCCAATAAACACCCAGGACTAACATCATTTAGGATGGACTGGTTGGATCTCCTAGCAGTCCAACGGACTATCAAGAGTCTTCTCCAACACCACACATCAAAAGCATCAATTCTTCGACACTCAGCTTTCTTTATAGTTCAACTCTCACATCTATACATGACCACTGGAAAAACCATAGCCTTGACTAGATGGACCTTTGTTGGCAAAGTGATGTCTCTGCTTTTAAACATGCTGTCTAGGTTGGTCATAACTTTCCTTCCAAGGAGTAAGTGTCTCTTAATTTCATGGCTGCAATCACCATCTGCAGTGATTTGGGAGCCCAGAAAAATAAAGTCAGCCACTGTTTGCCCATCTATTTGCCATGAAGTGATGGGACCGGATGTCATGATCTTAGTTTTCTGAATGTTGAACTTTAAGCCAGCTTTTCACTTTCCTCTTTCACTTTCATCAAGAGGCTCATTAGTTCTTCTTCACTTTATGCCACAAGGGTGGTGTCATCTGCATATGTGAGGTTACTGACAATTCTTCCGGCAATATTGATTCCAGCTTGCGCTTTCTCCAGCCCAGCGTTTCTCATGATGTATTCTGCATATAAGTTAAATAAGCAGGGTGACAATATACAGCCTTGACGTACTCCTTTGCCTATTTGGAACCAGTCTGTTCTTCCATGTCTAGTTCTAACTTGCTTCCTGACCTGCATACAGGTTTCTCAAGAGGCAGGTCAGGTGGTCTGGTATTCCCATCTCTTTCAGAATTTTCCACAGTTTATTGTGATCCACACAGTGAAAGGCTTTGGCATAGTCAATAAAGCAGAAATAGATGTTTTCCTGGAACTTTCTTGCTTTTTCAATGATCCATTGAATGTTGGCAGGTTGATCTCTGGTTCCTCTGCCTTTTCTAAAACCAGCTTGAACATCTGGAAGTTCACAGTTCATGTATTGCTGAAGCCTGGCTTGGACAATTTTAAGCATTGCAAAGAAATAGAGGAAAACAATAGAATGGGAAAGACTAGAGAGCTCTTCAAGAAACTTAGAGATACCAAGGGAACATTTCATGCAAAGATGGGCTCAATAAAGGACAGAAATGGTATGGACCTAACAGAAGCAGAAGATACTAAGAAGAGGTGGCAAGAATAGACAGAAGAACTTTACAAAAAAGATCTTCACGACCGAGATAATCATGATGATGTGATCACTCGCCCAGAGCCAGACATCTGGAATGTGAAGTTAAGTGGGCTTTAGGAAGCACCACTACGAACAAAGCTAGTGGAGGTGATGGAATTCCAGCTGAGCTATTTCAAATCCTGAAAGATGATGCTGTGAAAGTGCTGCACTCAATGTGCCAGCAAATTTGGAAAACTCAGCAGTGGTCAGAAGACTGGAAAAGGTCAGTTTTCATTCTAATCCCAAAGAAAGGCAATGTCAAAGAATGTTCAAACTACTGCACAATTGCACTCATCTCACACGTTAGCAAAGTAATGCTACAAAATAATCAGAATTTTCCAAAACCTGCACACACAACCTAGGCACACAGTGGATATGCAGAGGCTTCCTCAAGCAAACTTAGGCAGTTAGGAGCCCATTATGGGTTCATCAATAGTCTACACATTCATATATTTGATTATAACAGATTGAATTATGGGGACGATATGTGCAACAGAACCTGTTGTTACATATCTTGCAATCCTCAGTCGTACTTGAGTGTATGCCCATTTGCATTCCTTTTCATGGATTGGTGGTGGGTACAAGCTCTATTCTGCACAGGACACAACCAAAAGGAGGAGATGGGAAGTCTAAAAAGGGGGAAGCCAAGAGAGTGATCCTTATGATGAGAACTCCTTTGGGGTCAGTCTACTCCCATGTATTGGGGAGTATCTTTTTAATAAAAAATCTATCTGCTTCAGTTATAACTGAGCTGTAACCTGTCAGTCACCAAGATATGGGGGTGGGGTGGGTTAGCCTATTTAGGCCCAAATAACCATTCATTAGTAAAGAAACTTAAAACAGAATCATTATTCCTGGGGGTGCATCTCAAAGCTATAAGTACTGGATACTCTTGTAAATTGATGTTTAAATATCACTAGAAAAATCAATAAAGTGAATAGCATACATTTATACCTATAGGGGCTTCCCTGCTAGCTCAGATGGTAAAGAACTTGCCTGCAATGCAGGAGATCTGGGTTCGATCTCTGGTTCGGGAAGATCTCCTACAGCAGGTCATGGCAACCCACTCTAGTGTACTTGCCTGGAGAATTCCATGGACAGAGAAACCTGTGTGGCTACAGTCCATGTGGTCACAAAGAGTTGGATACTACTGAGTGACTTTCACTTTTCTTCATACCTATAAGGCAAAGCAAAGCAAAGCAAAAACTCCTAATAGCCTTAATGTTATGCAAAGGATATATTAGGATAAAATTTCTAATGACAATATCATGCACAAATTCAAGAAGTTTGGAATCTCAAACAAGAAAGTAAGGCTGTGAGTTTTCTTCAAGGCTTCCAGAGTCCCCAGCTGAAGATTAAATTTAAGTTGCCCACAGTGGTAACTTGCTGTTACCACTCTTCTTTTCTCATCTCTCTTTCCTTCCATTTTTAATTTCCCTGTCCCCCAACCAAATTAGCATTTCCTGGGGCCACTTCCTAAATAAGCTACTTGCATTAAAAAAAAAATAGAAAGTAAGAATGGGAGAGTAAAGATGCTGTGTTCAGGAAACTAGTGTAAAGACAAAATAAATAAATAAATAAATGCTGTGATAGCAAGGTGTTAGTATCACTAATAAATTTTATATGTGATTATAAAACTGCATGTTGGAGTTGGCAAATTAAAGTTATGTGGACACTGGCTATCCTGCTTATTTCCTTAAATGCTTTCATATCCTCATTGGGAAAATAGGAGTCACCTTAGGTTTGACTGTGCTATATATTCAGGCATATATGGTACCTAATATAACAAGCATGGCATTTTTAGGGAAATGTAATGAAAACCAGAACAAAGAAGGAAATGTTACTTGTCTGTCATGAGGTACCAGCAGAAACCTTATCTAGTCCCCCAACCACTACAGGCACTCAATAAATATCAGGAACTGATTTTTATATGTGACACCTGAGCAGGCTCACTCAGTATAAAACACAAGGCTATGGCTGCACAGGAAGCATAATTTAACAAGCCTAACATAGCAAATGAAGCTGTGCAGCTCTGGCCCCGTTAGCATAGGAAAGGCCTTGTGGTTAATGCTGCACTGCCCAGAACTTCAGCTGTGGCATCTGCTCCGGCCAGTCTGTGATTTATATAATCTTGTTTCGGTAACAGAACTGAGCTGCCATTCCAATTTAGGGATGCACAGTTTTTCTGCAACGACAACATGAGCATGGAAAAGTGTATTTTGACTTTAGTAGCACTTATATTTCTCGCTGGTGACAATTGTACAAACCCCTAGGTTGAAAGAGCTTGAAATGTATACCACCCTTGTATCCTGGAAGTATACAGACTATTTTTCTTAACACTATTCCATTGAGATAAACCTTAAAATTTCAGTGGTCCTGAAAACACGTCAAACATTTTCCTTATCGCTCTGAAAGCTCAGGTAAGTGTATCACATTCTGCTTGCCTCCTAAGAAAGACTGAAATCACTGAAGTAAATTGGGTAGTTCTCAATACCACTCTATCCTTATCACCTGCAGTACTATTCTTCAACTAAGAGCACTCCAGTTCCAATGGTCTCCTTGTGAATATAATTAAGGAGACCACTTTAATGTATAGAGGAAAGGAGGATGATTATCCATGGGATTGAAACTTTGGAATTAAGTTTAAACTTCACAGGGGAAATGTTCTCATCTCTAGTGGAGAGAAGAGATTTGATGCACTTGCATTATTATCAGGTGAGATTGAAAAAGAACATGCTCAAAGTTCAAAACTTAAGTTTAAATAGTTTCTATGCACATTCTACAGCAAATTTCTGAGACTAGTACAGAATGTTTCATATATTAATTTCAAAAAATATGGAATCACTGAAACTATAAGAAATTATTTTTAAAGATTATTACGACAGTGTCATATTTTGAAATCTATTTCCACTTAACAGGGCAATATCAGGTTTTCCTTCCATCTGCTGTGTTTTCCAGTACTTCTCCGGAGGCAAAGAAAATAATAATGGCAAAGATAATGAACTACAGAACCATCACATTTTAGAGTTGGGAAGAATTTTGTAGACCATCTGATAATCAAGATTATCTTTACCACATCCAATCTATGACTAACATACTTGTCTAAGGATGAAAGATAACTACACTTTGACACTTCCAACTGAGTTCCATATTATAGTTAAATCTGAAACCAAGAACATCTCTGGGGTGTGCTGCACTCAGTCGATCAGTTGTGTCTGACTCTTTGTGACCCATGGTCTCCCAGGCTCTTCTGTCCATGGGGATTCTTCAGGCAAGAATACTGGAACAGTTTACTAGGCCCTTCTCCAAAGGATCTTCCCAACCGAGGGATGGAACCCAGGTCTCCCAAACTGCAGGCAGATTTTTTACCATCTGAACCACCAGGGAAGCCCAAGAATACTGGAGTGGGTAGCCTATTTCTTCTCCAGGGGATCCTCCCAACCCAGGAAATGAACCATCAAACTGGCGTCTCTGCATTGCAGGCAGATTCTTTGCCAGCTGAGCTACCAGGGAAGCCATCTACCCCTTATCAAAAGTTTCAAACCAGACTAGTGTCAGGGCAATAATGGAAATTGCAGGACAATCTGATTCAAGAACACAGATATAAAAGCCCTAAAAAAAATATTAGAAAACTAAATCCAGCAGCGTATAAAAAAAGTAACATTTTATTCTCAATTTAGAATTACTGCAGGAATGCAAGTTTGATTTAAATTTGAAAATTTATACAGTTCACTGCATTAATAGATAAAAGTAGAAAATATTTAATTACCTCAGTGGATAGAGAACAAAAATGTTTAATAAAACTTAATGTTCATTCACATCAAAAACTTTTAGTGAACCAGGAGTCCAAGGAAACTTCTTGAACCTGAAATTTTTTTTCATTTATTCTCTAATCCTTACATTTGTTTTTCTTACATTACTAAGACTTCTAGTATAGTGTTGAACATAAGTGGCAAGAGTAGGTTTCTTACTCCTAATCTTAATAAGAAAATAAGAACTCACGTAACTACTTTTAACTTGTGATTACATGTGTGTGCATATACATGAACACACGTGTATGTGTGTATATATATGTATATACATATGTATTTATGTGTATATATATATAAACTTGAAAGGAAGAAATCATACCATCATTACTCATATGAGTATCAGTGTGAAACCCCTAAAAGACAATGTGGTTGAATTATAAGAGTTCTCAAAATTCCTTAGAAAATGCTCTGGGTTAAGAAAATATTCAACTGAATTCTATATTCCAGCAACAAACAAAATATCTTAATAACATTCTTTGTAATCAAGTATGTAGAAATAAATCCAAAGAGTTGCAAGAATTCTACAAAAAGATGAAACTTTATTGAAGGGTAATAAAGAAGATATAAAATAAATAGAGATATAGTAAAATCACTGATTTGAAAACTATATTCATAGCATGTTATATCTCCCAAAATTGATCTATGGATTCAATTAAATCTCAAACAAACTACAAGGGGTTTTTGTTCTAAAAACTCAGCAGGTCAATTTTAAAATTTAATTGGAAGAACTATGAACCAAAAACAGTCCAGCCAATCCTAAAGATCATGAACAACATGGGAGACCTGTCTTGACAGAGATCTTGGAATATAATGAAGGTATAATAATTAAAAATGAATAGTTTTAGGACAGGAATAGAATGGCAAATGAAATAGCTTAGGACATCCAGAGGAGACAACAGAAATACAAAGAGTTTTGACAGAACTAGCTGTGAGGACCACTGGAAAAAAGACAGAATTTATAATAAATAGTTTGACAATTGGGGGCTTCCCTGGTAGCTCTGATGGTAAAGAATCCAAATACAATGCAAGAGACCGGGGTTTGATTCCTAGGTCAGGAAGATTCCCCTGAAGAAGAGCATCACAACCCACTCCAGTATTCTTGCCTGGAGAATCCTATGAATGGAGGAGCCTGGCAGGCTATAGTCCATGGGGTCACAAAGAGTTGGACATGACTGGGTGAGTATCACACTAACAATTGAGTGTATGAAGGAAAACTGCATCTCTAACTTATACCATTTGTAAATGTATTTCTAAGTAAATTAAAACTTTATACAAAGTTATAAACCTTTTATATAACCAAGTAGAAGAATTTCCATGACCTTGCAGTAGGGGTCAATTTCTTAAATGAAATACAAATTATATAAACATAAAATAAAAGGCTGATATATTCTATTAAAATCAAGAATAGCTATTCATCAAAAGACATACAGGAATAAAAAGACAAGTCATCAAGTGGGAGAAGATATTCATACACCATGAATGATTAGTATTCTGAATATGTAAAGGAATTCCCATAAATCAATAAGTAAAATCCTAGTAGAAAACGGCAAAATTTTTGAATTGAAAACATCAGCAAAGAGCAAGTCTAATGGTAAAACAATTATATTAAAATATGCTTAAGCTCAAACATGATGAAATATTTCATAAAATTGACACAATTTTAAAATTTGGCAATATTAAATTTTACAAAAGTGAGGAATAATATTAGTTTGTTTATAATTGGTAGTGAAGAAAATGTAGAAAAGTGATATGTGAAGTAATCTGGTACAAAGTAATATACTTGAAAAGGGCATATATATAAACCAACAATTTTATCCCAAGGTATACTTCTTAGATGAAACTCATACATGTTCATCAGACTACATGGAAAGAAGGTTTATAGTCATCCTATTAAGGCAGAGGAACCAGAGATCAAACTACTAACATCCTTTGGATCACAGAAAAAGCAAGAGAATTTCAGAAAAAAACATCTTCTTCTGCATCATTGACTATGCTAAGGCCTTTGACTGGGTGGATTACAACAAACTGGAAAATTCTTCGAGAGATGGGAATATCAGACTACCTGACCTGCCTCCTGAGAAAACTGTATGCAGGTCAAGAACCAAGAGTAAGAACTGGACATGAAACAACGGACTGGTTCAAAATTGGGAAAGAAGCATGTCAAGGCTGTATATTGTCAGCCTGCTTATTTAACTTATATGCGGAGTACATCATGAGAAACGCTGGGCTGGAGGAAGCATAAACTGGACTCGAGACTGTTGGGAGACATATCAATAATCTCAGATACGCAGATGACACCAGCCTTATGGCAGAAAGTGAAGAGGAGCTAATGAGCCACTTGATGAAGGTGAAAGAGGAGAGTGAAAAAGCTGGCTTAAAACTCAACATTCAAATAATTAAGATCATGGAATCCAGTTCCATCCCTTCATGGCAAATAGACAGGGAAACAATGGAAACAGTGACTAACTTTATTTTCTTGGGCTCCAAAATCACTGCAGATGGTGACTGAAGCCATGACATTAAAAGATGACTGCTCCTTGGAAGAAAAGCTCTGACCAACCTAGACAGCATATTGAAAAGCAGAGACATTACTTTGCTGACAAAGATCCATCTAGTCAAAGCTATGGTTTTTTCCAGTAGTCATGAATAGATGTGAGAGTTGTACCATAAAGAAGGCTGAGCATTGAAGAATTGATTCTTTTGAACTGTGATGTTGGAGAAGATTCTTGAGAGTCCCTTGGGCTGCAAGGAGATCAACCAGTCAATCCTAAAGGAAATCAATCCTGAATATTCAATGGAAGGACTGATACTGAAGCTGAAGTTGCAATATTTGGCCACCTAATGTGAAGAGCCTACTCATTAAAAAAGACCCTGACATGCAGAAAGATTGAAAGCAGGAGGAGAAGAGGATGATAGAGGATGAGCTGGTTGGATGGCATCACTGACTTACAGACATGAGTTTGAGCAAGCTCCGGGAGACAGTGAAGGACCGGGAAGCCTCGCATGCTGCAGTCCATGGGTTCGCAAAGAGTTTGACATGACTGAGCGACTGAACACCAATGTAAAAACCTGGACATCATACAGTTCAGTTCAGTTCAGTCGCTCAGTCGTGTCCAACACTTTGCAACCCCATGAACTGCAGCACGCCAGGCCTCCCTGTCCATTACCAACTCCCAGAGTCTACCCAAACCCATGTCCATCGAGTCAGTGATGCCATTCAGCCATCTCATCCTCTGTCGTCCCCTTCTCCTCCCGCCCCCAATCCTTCCCAGCATTAGGGTCTTTTTCAGTGAGTCAACTCTTCACATGAGGTAGCCAAAGTATTGGAGTTTCAGCTTCAACATCAGTCCTTCCAATGAACACCCAGGACTGATCTGCTTTAGGATGGACTGGTTGGGTCTTCTTTCAGTCCAAGAGAAATGTCCGTTAAAATAAAAATGTAAAATTAAACAACTTTGAAAATGAATGGGTTATAGGTACATTTAACAAAATGGATGATTTTCAGGAATGAAATACTGAAAAAAGCAAAGTGTATATAAATTTTTACAGTATACCTCCATCCATAAAGTTAAAAATCTTATCAAACTAAATAATACCATTCTTAGAGATACATGTGTTCAAAAATATGTGGTCACTAAACTAAACAGAAAAGTAAAGGAATGGTTATTTTAGATAAAAGTGAAATAGATGGGATTGGCAAGGAAACTTTAAAGATAAGTGGTAATGTCCATCTTTTCAAATCAGGTGTTAGGTACATGTGGTGCTCACTGCATTTCTACTCTTGATACCTAACACACAATTTTTTAAAAAGTTATTATATTATTAAATCTTCTCAAGATAAGTAAGTAACTTTCAATGGTTTCTTTGAAATTGTCTTGGTTCCTTACTTAGTTCTCATGGCCCTTATAGACCCGGTCTCTTAGTTTCCAGCCATCTCTCTTCATACTTCTCTCCCCATTTTACATTACTATGGCAGTTCTACTTGGTATTTTTCATTTCCTTGAACATACAATACTACTCATTTAGTCTAGAATATTATTTACAATTTCACTAGGCTAGTCAATGTCTTAATTCCTTCGAGAAACCTTCCCAGAATCACCCTTCCCTAGCTCTGAAGTTAAGAGAACCTTTGCTGAGTTCCCATAGCAGCCTATATTTACCTCTCATTACACTTAATCTTTTATTGCTACCATCATTCATTTTCCTGTAATAGGCTGTATGTGTGATAGCAAAAATCATTGCTAATTTGCTCATTGTTAAGGCTACCAGGTAACCCAGTGCCTGGAACATAGGTAGCATATGATAAATATTCCTTGATGAATAAATGAACAAACAAATGAATTAATTATTTTTTCTAGAAGCCCATTCCTTCCACTTATGCAGGAGACATACGAGACGTGGGTTCAGTCCTCTGGTGGGGAAGATCCTCTGGAAGAGTAAATGGCAACCCAATCCAGTATTCTTGTCTGGAGAATCCCATGGACAGAAGAGCTTGGTGGGCTGTAGTCCATCAGGTTGCAAAGAGTGGACACAACTGAAGTGACCTAGCACACACACACATGCATTCCTTTCACTAGTGAAAGTGTTAGTTGCTCAGTCGTGTCCAAGTCTTTGTGACCCCAAGAACTATAGCCCATCAGGCTCCTCTGTCCATGGGAGTCTCCAGGCAAGAATACTGGAGTGGGTAGCCATTCCCTTCTCCACTGGATCTCTCTGACCCAGGGACTGAACCTGGGTCTCCTGAATTGCAGGCAGATTCTTTATAGTGTGAGCCACCAGGGAAGTACTAACTGTTAAGTTTATTCCACTACTGGATAGACCTAATAGTTAAAGAAATTATTTCTTATATAGAATCTGCCCGTATCTCTCATCAACTTCACTCAGATCACGCTAGGCTACAACTGCCGTCACAGAGCAAGGTACATAACTGATGATTATGAACTGGCCTCAGATGAAGAGTCAAGAGATCTATCTTTGAGTACAGAAAGAAAAGTCATCCATCGACAATGAATGGATAGTTTCCTTATGCTATACAATAAGACCTTGTTGTTTATCTATTTTATATATGGTAGTTTTTAATCTGCTAATCTCAAGCTCCTCATTTAAGCTTACTACTGCTTTTTTCACTTTTGGTAACCATAAACTGGTTTTCTATGTCAATGAGTTTCTATTTTGTAAATAAGATAATTTGTAGCATATTTTAGATTCCACATATAAGTTACGTTGTATGGTATTTGTTTTTCAATGCCTGACTTCACATAATATAATTATCTCTAAATCCATCCATATTGCTGCAAATGGCATTATTCCATTATTTCTTTATGGCTGAGTGGCATTCCATTGTGCGTCAGGTGATTTGGGGTCTCAGATTCAAGATGAAAATACAAGGCAATGTAAAATCAATTCTGTAGAAATAAACAGAGGTAACTGCTACTTTCAATTGTTCAGTAATTAAATTGTGTCCAGCTCTTTTCGACTCCATGGACTGCAGCACGCCAGGCTTCTCTGTCGTTCACTATCTCCTGGAGATTGTTCAATCTCTTATCCATTGATTCAATGATGCCATTAAACCATCCCATCTTCTGTCAGCCCTTGTCCTGCTGCCCTCAATATTCCTCAGCATCTCAGGTCTTTCCAATGAGTCTGCTCTGCACATCAGGTGGCCAAATTATTGGAGCTTCAGCTTCGGTATCAGTACTTCCAATGGATATTCAGAGTTGATTTCCTGTAGGATTGACTGCTTTGACCTGCTTACTTTCCAAGAGACTCTCAAGAATCTTCTCCAACACCACAATTCAAAAGCATCAATTCTTTGTCACTCAGCCTTCTTTTTTTAAAAAAAAAATAATTAATTAATTAATTTATTTTTCTTTACATTATAATGTTGGTTTTGCCATACATTAAGTTCATTACCGTATTGTTTATAATAGCCAGGACATGGAAGCACTCAGCCTTCTTTATGGTCCAACTCTCATGTCCGTAATTACTACTGGGAAAAAACACAGCTTTGACTTATATGGACCTTTGTCAGCAAAGTGATGTCTTGGCTTTTTAATATGCTATCTAAATTTTTCATAGCTTTTCTTTCAAGGGAGCAAGGTGAATTTTACTAAAACTTTAAAAAAGAATTAATACCAATCCTTCTCAAACTCTTCCCCCCCAAAATCAAAGAGAACGGAACACTCTCAAACTCATTTTACAAGGTCAGTATTATCCTGATACCAAAACCAGAAAAGGACACTACTTGAAAGAAAACTATAGGCCAATATCCCTAATGAAAGTAGGTGTAAAAATTCTCAATAAAATAAAAAGCAGACTCGTGGACTCTGTGGATGAGGGCAAGGGTGGGATGATATGGGAGAATGACATTGAAACATGTTAATTATCATATGTGTAATCAATCGCCAGCCCAGGCTTGATGCTCGGGGCTGGTGCATGGAGATCTCCCGGGGGGAGGGAGGAGGGAGGAGGGTTCTGGAGGGGGAGCATATGTAAACCCATGGCGATATCATGTCATTGTATGGCAAAACTAATTAAAAAAAAACAATAAATTAAAAAAAATAAAAAAAATTAAAAAAAAGCAAATTGAATTCATCAGCTCATTAAAAGAATCACTGACCGTGATGAAATGGGATTTATTCCTAGGATGCAATGATGGTTTAACATACACAAATGTGATATAACATTAACAGAATGAAAGAATCATATGATCATATTGAAAGACACAGAAAAAGCATTTGGCAAAACTCAACCACCATTCATAATAAAAACTTTTAAATTAGGCACAGAAGGAACATATAATAATAAAGGCTCTATATGAGACATCTATAGCCAACACCATGCTCAATGTTAAGTATAATTTTTACTGGACATTAGGTGTTCTCTCTTTCTCTCCCCATAACCCCAGAATTTCTCCTAATCACTTCTTTATCTGAACTCTTCTTGCTTTCCACTTCAACAATCCCTCTTCTTTCTTTCTGGTCTTTTAAACACTAGTTTTTGGAATCTGCTTGTCAGCTGGATTAACACAGAGACAAATCTATGTAGTCCCCAGAAATAGGCTAATGGAATGAAACCACTTCCCTCTATGGGGATCATAGATAATGTTTCCAGCTTTTCCTGACATGTGCTTAACATTCTTGTTGAATGTAAAGCAGTGAAATACGATTAAGATTCCAACTTGAAAAGACTGAATGAAAAGGCCTCAGTCTTGGGACACTGCAAAAAAAAAAGAAAGAAAAAGAGAGATGAAAATATATTTATTTAATTTGTTCATGCATTCCTCCAGTGAACATTGACTGACTGACTGTTACAGGCATTGTTTCACAGGTTAAAGATACAGCAGTGAACAAAATACACAATATTCCAGAATTCAAGCACTATACCTCTGGAAAGAGGTGAAAACAAATACATGAATGAGTATGTGTCACCTTTATAATCTGTGTTCTAAAACTGCAGACAAGTCTTTTCTTTGACAATGATAATACTGTGGATGAAATATTCTTGATAAAATACATATTTTATCCATCAATGAACATTCCTTTGTGGGGATACTCTCAACATTCAAGGAAAAATATCTTTTAAGAATTTTATTCCCAGAGAAAATATTAGTCTTCTGAATTTACATGTCACCCTGGGGCCACATTTGAAAAACAGACTTACCTGAAAATTAATTGCCTTCATTTTACTAGTAAGTGATTTTATTATATTTTTTTCTTTTTAGATATTTCAAATGGTTACTTTCATGGTCTATATTTCTTCAAAGTCAATGCTATTCTCTTGTTGCAAGGGAAAGCACCTTTGGTAGTTGTATTAAGTTTTACAATAGCACACAAGAGTGCCATTTAATACACCGAGCCAGTACTATTTAGCAACCTTACAACGGAGTCCCTAACACACCTGGGAAATTTGATTCAGCACCCGCACTATTGTTTTAGAATTTCTTCCCAAAGGACCTATTTTCTGCAGGTAATGAGAAAAATACCTTGAAGAAAGAGAGAGCTTTCAAATTTTGAGGAACTGCACTGAGGGAGATACGCAACAAATGACTGTCGAGAATCTTATCACTTGTGTTAAAATTTTGCTCCTGCATTTTATGGCAGGAACTAAAAGGTTGGCAGAGAGACGGGAGAAGGCTGTCCATCAAGTTGTCTGTCAAATTACCCAAGCAAAGGTCATTCCAATGACAATTATTCTTTCAGCTGCTATTATATTAAGAATTTCTACCAGAAAGGTTTTTTAAACTTCACAGAATACCTAAGAAACTGAACAATCTTATCTACTAAATTTAAAAAAAATCACTTCAGAATGCTAATAAGAATACACATAATATTAATTGTACACTTTAGGAACAGAAACATGCTAAAGGTAGTAATTAATCGCTGGACAATCTCCTTTTGCTCAGAAATAGTCTATCTGAGACCCACAAAAAAGGAAAGTCACCATTCAATGGGTTGTCATACTAGTCTTTACATTTAGTTTGATGTATTACAAAACTAGATTTAGGAGCTCAAAGAAAGGTTAATGTGATTTATAATAGAGAAAGTGATGATTATTACAAATTAATAATTGCCAATGCTTAAATAAATCACAATTTAGGGCTGACTTAGGCTATCCATACACTTCATAGTTCCATAGAAACATTTTAAAGAACAATGATTCAGAAGCTTATTTTGAGGCCATTCCCTGTGTACTTTGCTGACATATATCTGAAGGCTCCGAGGCCGTTTAAGCCAGCAAAGGCACCTGCCAGTGCTTAGTGAAGTAAAGGAATTCAGGAACACTTGATTTGCCAACAGAAGTCCCTATCAAAGTTAGCAAAAGACACAATATATCTGGTATGTTCACCAAGGTTGCCAGCCTATGGCCCCAGTTATGCCCTTTTCAGTACAATCCAGTGACTTCTCCACTCCATGCATCCTCTATCACAGGTACACCTTCCAAACTCTTCTCAGATATTCCCTTGAAATGAAGTCAGTTTGGCACATGGGGATGCATCACTTGCTTCTACTTACTTCAAGTGACTTGTTTATATATTTATTATGCATGAGAAAGGTCTTCTGTTACTGAACCAAGACAGGGGAGTAGACACTCAGTTCAGCTACATCAAGACTTTCTTCCCCTTTTTAGTCAATCCAGCTATGTTCATATTCACGGTGCATGACACGAATGCAACCATTGTGAAACTTCTTCCTCTTTTCTTACCAGCTCTTGGTGTATCATGCATACTCCCTTGTGCTCAATGATTTCACATATTCACAATTAATCAACTGTGAAACCTGTCTTTCCAATACAAGATACCAATAGTGTCTACTCAGCTACTTAGGCTTTTGGTTTGGTGTCCAAGTTCATTGAGATGATCATTCTTCAGAAAGACGGGCATTAGGAACTGTCTAATTTTGCTACATGGGTTTTGATGTATGACTCTCAAAGAAAGGAAAGTTGAGAGAGATGACAAGAGGGAAGAAAGAACGGAGACGGAGACAGAAAGAGGATGGAAGGGAAGGAGAGAGAAAAAAATTAGGAAAAGAAGGCTTAAAAAAAAAAAGAAGAAAGGGAAAATACAGAAGGAGGGAGACTAAGGCAGAAAGTTCTTAATCTGGTAGCCTATAGTATCATCCCCGGTTCTGGGGACAATGTCTAAAACCGCTACTAGATGTTCCAAACACTGTGGAGAAGGTTTTCTTTGTGTTGGAGCAGTGGAGAATTGTTTGTTTAAACACTTGGTGAAATGAGAGACTACAAAAGTACCCTGGGGTAAGGATGGAGCAAAAGTAGGAACATTCTTTCCCTCACTGGTTAGTCCAAGCTTCCAGACATCACTTCTACTAGCTTACTACTAGCGCTCAGTTTATGGATCCACACCACTAAACCTGCCATCTAAATGTATAACTGGATGAAAGGGAGACATTCTCACACTTGTAATGCAGAAATGGTCCTTTTCTTTCTAATCACATCAGCCCTCAATAGAAAGCCCATCCTCCAAGTTCCAGGCCCACTCCATTTGTTGCTACTCAATTAAACATGTCCCAGAAAAACTGACAATTCACATATCCATCAGCATTGCTTTTTGGCTTACCTGTTACACACATTTAACTTTAATATAATGTTATTCATATTAAATACAGAAAGAGAATTTCTACCACTCCTAGGGTCCCTGGCTACAACTGATATAAATTTGAAGCTTCATGAAATCATTTTTTCACATTTTCCCTTGAGTCTTATCCAATTTTAATTCCATTCCATCCTCGACATGAAACTCCAACAATTTCAGTGATAAAGTAGTAGCATTTATACATCAAAAATATGAGAAAACTATTTTAATTATTCTCAACTGACAAATGAGAAGACTGAAAAATCTTGACTGATATTAATACATTTAACAAAGATCTATTAATACTTGTCCAATTACGTGAGTCAAGATCTTTGAAAAGGAAACGTATCTTTTAATAACTCTTTTGCTAGTTTGGCTATTACACTGTAAATACAATGAAAATGTTTTCAGATCCAGAAAAAAAAAATTAAGTAATTATGATTGAGATGCTTAATGGGTGGTAAAACAATTGAATATTTTCTCCACACAGGCTGAATTTTCTCCTCCAAATTATCAACTATATTCTTTGGTTGAATTGAAAATATTAGACTTTGACTTTCCTTAAAAAGAACTAACTTCCTCCCTTGCCATCTTCCTTTTCCCTTCCATCCATACAACACACACACACACACACACACAAACACACACACACACACATTTTTGGATGTATTCTTTTACCAAAACCTCAATCTGAAACTTCATGAGTTTTAGCCCACAATACACACTCATGTTGATTGGAATCATGGTACAGAGATAGCAAATATATTTGCTCAAGATTCAATAACATCAATATTATTTCAGAATGAAACTACCAAACAAGGAAATTCCTATATAATGCCTAACAGTCATTAGACCCAACAACCAGCTGGACAGTCATCAATGCATTGCTCTATCCGAATTTCTCAGTATCAACCCCTTTAACTTCAAGTCAGTGCTCAACCTGAAGTAACAACCTTATGGAAAATACTCAAGCTGTGTCTACTTATACTAAGTCAGGTGGAAAATGGAGGCAATTATCCAGATAATTCAAGCAAAACAGACAAAAAGTATCCCCACTATTTTATACATTAGGTGAAGTATTTTTAGTTGTTCTAGGTTTAGATAATTGCAACTAGAATCACTATAGACACACACAATTTGAAAATCTTCCCTTAAGTAGAATCAAACACACAAACAAAAATACAAGCCCGATGGAGTATATTACAATTCATAAGACAGATTAATGTTCATTACACACAATGACAAATTTCTTTCCAGGTCTCCAGTGATTTAAGCCCTGACTACATATACACAGTCTACTCGCTACTTAATTGTTATTCACCATCTACAGGCAATGATAAACTTCTTCCCCCAATTCAATAGGTTTAATTAGAAAACCTTTTCTTCTCTCTTCCAAACATCTAATTGAAATCCTCAAGCTTGTCTTTCAATACTGTGAGTAGTGAAGTGAGTTGGTATTGGTGTGGATTATGAACCAGCACTCATGATTCATGAAAGCTGTCATGGTGACAGCTGAGACACGTCACCAAGACCCTGCCCTGGTGTGCCTAACTTGGGTGGATCTGGGGGAACTGTGCAATTGTTCTCAGAGCCGACTTTGGTCATAGTCATTCCTGAGCCTCCCAGCTATGTCTGTGAATTGGAGAAAAGAGAGTGAGCAATCCCGCTAAGTAACTGACAGGTATGTTTCAAAGCAATTCCTTACCACTAATAAGTAATTTTGCAAGTGATTTATCTTTAAAATATAGAATATTTTCAAGTTTCTTTACCAACGGTCCTCACACTTCCTGTATGCTGTTCTTGCAGTTTCCAAGCTATCTCCAATGCTTCATGACCTCATGGACTCCCTTATGCTAGGCTTCCCTGTCCCTCACCATCTCCCAGAGTTTTCCCAAGTTCATGTAGATTTCATTGGTCATGCCATCCAACCATCTCATCCTCTGTTACCCTTATCTCCTTATGCCTTCAGTCTTTCCCAGCATCAAAGTCTTTTCCAATGAGTAAGCTATTCCCAACAGGTGGCCAAAGTATTGGAGCTTTAGCCTCAGCATCAGTCATTCCAATGAGTATTCAGGGTTGATTTCCTTTAAAGATTGATTGCTTTGATCTCTTTGCTGTCCAAGCAGATCTTCTTGCTTACTGCTACTGTGGCTAAGTCACTTCAGTCATGTCCAACTCTGTTCAACCCCACAGACGGCAGCCCACCAGGCTCCTCCATCCCTGGGATTCTCCAGGCAAGAATACTGGAGTGGGTTGCCATTTCTTTCTCTAATTCATGCATGCATGTTAAGTCACTGCAGTCATATCTGACTCTGTGTGACCCATGGACAGCAGCCCACCAGGCTCCTCTGTCCACAGGATTTCCTAGGCAAGAATACTGGAGTGGGTTGCCATGTCCTTCTCCATCTTGCTTATTATTTGTATCCTAATGCCCATTCCTCCATTTAAAATGTTTTATAATATATGTATGTATGTGTTTACAAGTTTCAGGTGTACAACTTAGTTCAACATCTGTATACACTAAAAAGTGACCAGCCTAGGATTTGTTAAGTGTTCAATAAATATTTGTTAAATGAATAAATTTTCAATAGCCATTTTTATTTTCAATATCTATACTTATCTGCCCCATCAACTTTAGCTTGTATCTATCACCACCCCACCAGTGGACGATAAGGAGATCAATAAGCCTACACATTCTATTTTATGTCTTACTTCTATGGTATTTTGTTGTTTTTGTTATTGCAACAGTTACATCAACCTCATTGCTGTAATGCACTCCATTGTATGAATACACCGGGATTTATTTACCATTTTATCATGTGAGTTGTTTTCACTTGGAGACAATTAGGTTAGGAATGCTATGATGTCTTTTACTGAATATATGTGCTCTTTTCCGCTGAGAATAACCTAGTTTACAATTAGAATCACAGAGTATATGTTCAACTTTAGCAGATACTACAAAACACTTTTCCAAAATGTTGAACCAATTAACCTTCAAGTTAGTAGTGTATGAAAGTTTTAGTTACTCCACAGCCTCACTAACATTTGATATCGTTTTTCTCATTTTAGTAATTTCTGGTGGGTTTACAGTGTTCTTCCATTAAAAATATTTATCAAAATCATGCTTTTATTTTGGATTTTCAACTTACAAAAAGCTGTAAAGACTGTAGAGAGAATATCCAGTTTCTATGTTAACATTTTTCATAACTATAATACCTATGACAAAACTAGTAAGTTATCATTGGTGCATGACTATAAACTAAGTTAGGACTTCATTTCAATTTCACCAGTTTTTCAACTATTTTTGTTGTTGCTGTTGTTTCGTCAATTCAGGATGCTGCATTTTTTTTCTAGTCAAGTTTCCTCTGGCCTGGGAAAGTTTCTCAGTTTTCCTTTGTTGCTCATAACTTTGACAGTTGTGAAAAGAACTGGTCGGATATTTTGTAGAAAGCTCTCAATTTAGATTTGTCTAACGTGTTATTCAAGATCAGGCTGGAGTTATGGATTTTTGGGAAGAGTAGCAAGACAGTGAAATGCTTTCATCATATCATATCAGGAAATATGACCTCAGTTGATTTCTCCCTAGTGAAGGTAATCTTGATCAGTTGGTTCAGGAAGTGTTGGCCAGGTTTCACTGTACACTTATTAATTTTCTTTTTCCATATCCAATTTTTGGAAGTGAGTCACCAAGCCCAGCCCATGCAAAAAGGGCAGTGATCTACATATATTGCTTACAGAACTCAACTGTAAAAAAGATTCGTAACTTCCCACCTCTACCACCTTTAGTTATTCAATGGTCTATTTCTACCACAAGAGACTTATGTAAATTTATTTTATGTTTTGGATCGTAAGCCAATCAGTTCAGTTTAGTTTAGTCGCTCAGTGGTGTTCGGCTCTTTGTACCCCATGAACTGGAGCATGTCAGGCCTCCCTGTCCATCACCAACCCCAGAGTCCACCCAAACACATGTCCACTGAGTTAGTGATGCCATCCAACTACCTCATCCTCTGTCGTACACTTCTCCTCTGGCCTTCAGGGTCTTTTCCAAAGAGTCAGCTCTTCGAATCAGGTGGGAAAAGTATTGCAGTTTCACCTTCAACATCAATCCTTCCAATGAACACCCAGGACTGATCTCCTTTAGGATGGACTGGTTGGATCTCCTTACAGTCCAAGGGACTATCAAAAGTCTTCTCCAACACCACAGCTCAAAAGTATTGATTGTTCTGCACTCAGCTTTCTTTATAGCCCATCTCTCACATCCATACATGACTACTGGAAAAAACATAGCCTTGACTAGACAGACTTTGTTGGCAAAGTAATGTCTCTAGTTTTCAATATGCTGTCTAGGTTGGTCATAACTTTCCTTCCAAGGAGTAACCATCTTTTAATTTCATGACTGAAATCAGCATCTGCAGTGATTTTGGAGCCCAGAAAAATAAAGTCAGCCACTGTTTCCCCATCTTCGCCATGAAGTGATGGGACCAGATGCCATGATCTTAGTTTTCTGAATGTTGAGCCTTAAGCCAACTTTTTCACTCTCCTTTTTCACTTTCAGCAAGAGGCTTTTTAGTTACTCTTCACTTTCTGCCATAAGGGTGGTGTCGTCTACATATCTGAGGTTACTGACATTTCTTGTGCTTCTTCCAGCCCAGCTTTTCTCATGATGTACTCTGCATATAAGTTAAATAAGTAGGGTGACAATATACAGCCTTGACGTACTCCTTTTCCTATTTAGAACCCGTCTGTTGTTCCATGTCCAGTTCTAACTGTTGCTTCCTGACCTGCATACAGGATTTTCAAGAGGAAGGTCAGGTGGTCTGGTATTCCCATCTCTTTCAGAATTTTCCACAGTTTTTTGTGATCCACACAGTCAAAGGCTTTGGCATGGTCAATAAAGCAGAAATAGATGTTCTTCTGGAACTCTTGCTTTTTCAATGATCCAGCGGATGTTGGCAATTTGATCTCTGGTTCCTCTGCCTTTTCTAAAACTAGCTTGAACGTCTGGAAGTTCACAGTTCACGTATTGCTGAAGCCTGGCTTGGAGAATTTTGAGCATCACTTTAGTAGTGTGTGAAATGAGTGCAATTGTGCGATAGTTTGAGCATTCTTTGGCATTGCCTTTCTTTGGGATTGGAATGAAAACTGACCTTTTCCAGTCCTGTGGCCATTGCTGTGTTTTCCAAATTTGCTAGCATATTGAGCACAGCAGTTTACAGCATCATCGTTCAAGATTTGAAATGGCTCAACTGGAATTCCATCACCTCCACTAGCTTTGTTCGTAGTGGTGCTTTCTAAGACCTACTTGACTTCACATTCCAGGATATCTGGCTCTAGGTGAGTGATCACACCATTGTGATTATTTGGGTTGGGAAGATCTTTTAGTTCTTCTGTGTATTCTTGCCACCTCTTCTTAATATCTTCTGCTTCTGTTAGGTCCATACCATTTCTGTCCTTTATTGAGCCCATCTTTGCATGAAATGTTCCCTTGGTATCTCTAAGTTTCTTGAAGAGCTCTCTAGTCTTTCCCATTCTATTGTTTTCCTCTATTTCTTTGCATTGATCACTAAGGAAGGCTTTCTTATCTCTTGTTGTTCTTCGGAACTCTGCATTCAAATGGGTATAACTTCCTTTTTCTTCTTTGCTTTTTGCTTACCTTCTTTTCACAGCTATTTGTAAGCCAAACTACACAATTTATTTTGATGTCAAATTTGCAATGTGGTCTTCCTGTGCTTTTCTTTGAAGATTAATCAAGTTGAACATCCTTTTTGTATATTCACTTGTTATTTACCTTATGGAGTGCCTATTAGAGTTCTTTTCCATTTTTCTATTGATTTGTCTGTTCTATCATTTTGGCAAGTTCTTCATATACTCTGGGCATGGCCCTTTGTTAGATATTATATATTACAAATGTCTTCTCAGAGTCTACAGCTTTTCTTTTTCACTCGTGTAATGATACCTTTTCACTAATAGAAGTTCTTTAACATAATCTAATTCATCAAAATTATTCTTATGGCTAACATTTATGTCATATTTCAGAAATAAGCCTAATTCCAAAGCTATGTACATAGTCCCATTTCCTTTATGCTCTCTTCCATAGTTCGTTTTTTTTTCCTGTTTCTTAATATTTAAATTACTACTTGTCTAGCATTGAGTTTTTATAAAGTGTGAGGTTGGGATTAATATTTTCTATATAGCTGATGATTTGGCACCATCCCTTCCTCATTGCAGAACAGCATCAAATCAGATATAAAACAAATGGCTGTATCTGTGAGGGTCTGTTGATGGAAATTTTATTCTATACCATTCATCTGTCTTTGTGCCAAACCATACTGAGTCAATTACTATAACTTTATAAATCTTGCTATCTGATAATCTTGAGACCCTCTCATTTTTTTATTCTTTTCCAAGGATGTCTTGTCAATTCTAGCCTAGTTCCATCTTTTCAGTTGTTGTTCCCTTAAATGTCTGGTCAGTGGTGGTTGTCCATCCATATTTCTCAATACAACTGCTTAAGAATAAGCAGCTTCATTTTTTCTTGACAATATGTGGGCCTTTCCTGTACAAAGTTCTCATTTGAATTAGGCATGTGCCATGATAAAGCAAGTTTATTGACAGGTATAACTGTAACAAACATGCGTAAGAAGCATGCAGGCAGGTTGTCCATCTCTACCCCAGATAGTTTTCTCAAAGCCAAAAGAAGGAAGGCTTTCCTTTAGGATAGCCTGAAGTACAAGTCATCTGTTCATCTGATTCTTTTCATTTTCCATTTCCCCCTTCCCATTTCTAGTGTTTTTATTAAGCTATACGCCCCACCTTTATTTTCACCTCAGCAGTCATTTGTACGAAAGTTTGGAAACGAAGAGACATGAAAAACGTGTTAATATATTCAATTCACTTTTTTGTAAACTGAAAGCTGATGTGCATTACTAATTAAGTTCCAAAGGTAGTGGTATTATAGTCAGCACAACAGAAATCTTACATAGAGTGAGACACTGCATATCAGTGTGTTGTAGACAGAAATATCACCATTCTATGTCTCAGTTCAAAAGAAAATGATGAGAATTATGGAACCGAATTGTGAACGCCTTGATGAAAAACAGTAGATTTTAATGATTTCTATATTCCAGTAGCTAAGTTCCATGAGAAATATATAATCAACTTTTCCTTAATTTTCTAGCATTATTCATGCACCCCAGAATCTTATAAAAAGTTAGCTCAGTCTAGTTCAGGTGCAAGGCATGTCCAATTCTTTGCAACATGATGGACTGCAGCATGCCAGACTTCCCTGTCCATCACCAACTACCCGGAGCTTGCTGAAACTCACGTCTATTGAGTTGATGATGCCATCCAACCATCTCATCCTTTGTTTCCTTCTCCTCTTTTGTTCTTCTTCAGCAAAAAGTCAGCTCAGATATACACAGATTAAGTATTTGTGTTGGGTGATTTTCATGATGCTGTCTGGAGCCACTCCCTGGCCTCCTTAGCCCTGTTCTGGCCCCAGGAGGTTGACTTCTGCTCAGCAACTCAGAGCATCACACAGACCAGTTGCCCTTTGGCTACCTGTAGGATTTGGCCACGAGGAAGGACCAGCAAAAAGGGTAGGAAGACAGGGATCTGAGGATGTTTATTCCCCTCTATGCCAGCTCCACCTTTGAAAGTGGTGGCTGGATGAGCTTCTGGCATAGGTTCTGATCCTGTAATAGCTCTTGTGCACATCAGTGGTTCTTAGCAGATTGGTAAACTGACTCTTTTTTCAGGCCTGAGCTGATAAGAGCTCTCAGTTTTTTTTTTCAGAATTTGAGTGCCTGCCTTTCATAAACAACCCCATTATTAAATTCTCTCAGTTACACCTTTGAGCATTCCATCTGTTTCCTGCTGGCACCCCAACACATACAGTACTCTAGGCCAGTTGGACGAGGGTAACAGCATCAAAAATGTATTCTCATTCCCTTGTGTAAAAGTATTGTCAAACATGAAGAGCATGCACCTACCAATTCTAAAAGAAAATCCTTATGAACAATATGCTGCATCAGGGTGAGAATATGAAAGTAAGCACTTGAGTTCAGTAAGGATAAAAAAGAATCAAAGCAATTACCCTGCTACAAATCTCTAAAAATAAGCACAAAGGTATTATTTGAAAACTTTGCAGCGATCATATTACTCTGATTAACATCTCTGGGTATTGTTTTGGCTGCAACAGGCCATTTTATCATGTATCTTGTAAGCCTGAAGAGAGGAAAAACTCATTTAATTTTGTGGCTTATAGAAAGGCATAAAATGACCAGAATCTACGTTTATAAAAAAAGGAGAGAATATAGAGTTATGGGTTGAAAGGTAAAAATGAGAAAAAGGAAGAACAAAGGACCAGATCAAAATATCAATTACATAAGCACAAGAAGATTTTGTTACAAATGATCAATAATAAATATACTGATAAAAACATTAATAGTAACTAGTATTTACCTCTTAAATGACAGGGACTATTCTAAGTGTTTTATTTTCACATACATATGAGTGCTTTTGATGCTCACAGAAACTCCATTTGGCACTGCTAATATTATCCATTTTACAGATGAGAAGACTGAGGTGTGGTGATGTTACATACTTGCCTATGATCACCCAGCTTGCAAACGGCAGAGGTATATCTGACTTATGCAGTCTTGCCCCACGACTTGTACTCTTAATTTCTATACTATATGTTATAAAGTGCTTCCGCAGTGGCTCAGTGGTAAGGAATCTGCCTGCAATGCAGAAGCCACAGGAGATGCAAGTTCAATCCCTGCACTCCCCTAGAGGAGGGCATGGCAACCCACTCCATTTTTGGAGATGGAAATGGCCACCTACTCCAGTATTCTTGCCTGGGAAATCTCCTGGATAGAGGAGCCTGGCGGGCTACAGTCCATGGGACCACAAAAGAATCTGACATGACTGAGCGACTAAACAACATTTAGTCTATATCCTTTTCCATTTTCCATTCCTTGTTTTTTTCTTTTTTTTTTCCTGGAAATAATGCATTGCATACTTGCTTAATTAAGATATTAAGTCAAATTTATTAGGTTACATTTTTAAAACTGAGAAAACAACTATTCTTAAGAAGATATGAATTATAGACAAGAATTCTGCTTAACCTCATATAACTTTTCACATTATAAAGATAGATTATTATATACAACTTATGACTGCTACCAATCAAATGCTAAAATACTATCTTTAAAACAGATCATTAAGAAAGAAGGAAGGTCTTTTAAAGAAAAATTTTGAGTCAGTTTTAAAAGAGGTCTGAAAAGGAAAACAACACCAACCCATTCTATAAACTTCTTTAATGAAATCTTCCAACATGGTCAAATTGTTTCTTCTCAGTACAATCTACAATGTAGAAGGATTCATGTATAGGACGATTGTGTTTAGACAATCTGAGCACTCACCTGGAGGATGGTATTTTGAGTCAGAGGATAAACAGACTGAAAACAGAACTTCCTTAAACTTTCTGCATAATGTACATAAATTAGGCTGAAGTACAGCCAATAGATCCCGAGAAGAAAAGATTACTGTTAGGGTCTAATCAGTAATTTATGTGGTCGTCATGGAAAAAGAAAGAGTGGATCTATGAGCTCTACTTCCTGGCTCCAGCATATCTAATTATTCTGACTGTGATTTAGCTCAACTTGCCAGGGAAGAAGTTTGGTCTACAATGTCATTATCTAGAATAAAATGAGTACATTTGACTAGAGTGTCTTTGGCGAGAAGGATAGATTAATGGGTAGATAAATAGATATTTATCCATTGACCCATTAGTGAGACCTCAGAGACCTCACCTGAGCAGCTCAGAACACATTTGGTGGTAGCAGAAAGACTGCAGAGGTGAAACATTTCTGGTCATCGAATAGGAGATAAGGCTAAACTGCCCAAAACAGAGAGCCAGTAAAAACAGTCACAACATACACTACAAACCTGAAGTTATTATTTCCATGAAACTATCACCCAAATACTCAAATAAAAGACAATTAACCAAGCTATAGGCGATATCCCACCTGACCAAGGGCACACATAGAAGCTTTTGTGCACATCTAAATTTAATTATATTGCATGTATTTCCTCAACTGTATGGTTTTATAATTGAATGTCTTGTGTTACTATAGCTGTTATAAATTATAAATGGAAGCCTAACCAAGATGGAATCAAGACTGCTGGGAGAAATATCAATAACCTCAGATAGGCAGATGATACCACCCTTATGGCAGAAAGAGAAGAACTAAAGAGCCTCTTGAGGAAAGTTAAAGAGGAGAGTGAAAAAGTTGGCTTAAAACTCAACATTCAGAAAACTAACATCATAGCATCTGGTCCCATTACTTCATGGCAAATACATGGGGAAACAATGGAAATAGTGACAGACTTTATTTTCTTGTGCTCCACAATCACTGCAGATGGTGACTGCAGCCATGAAATTAAAAGACTCTTGCTCCTGGAAGAAAAGCTGTCATTAACCAAGACAGCATATTAAAAACAGGAAATGTTACTTTGCCAAAAAAGGTCTGTCTAGTCAAAGCTATGGTTTTTTCAGTAGTCACGTACAGATGTGAACGCTGAGCACTGAAAAACTGATGCTTTTGAACTGTGGTGTTGGAGAAGACTCTTGAGAGTCCCTTGGACAACAAGGAGGTCCAACTAGTCCATCCTAAAGGAAATCAGTTCTGAATATTCATTGGAAGGACTGATGCTGAAGCTGAAACTCCAATATTTTGGCCACCTGATGTGACGACTAGAGATCTCTTCAAGAAAATTAGAGATATCAAGGGAACGTTTCATACAAAGATGGGCTTGATAAAGGACAGAAATAGTAGGGACCTAACAGAAGCAGAAGATACTAAGAAGAGGTGGCAAGAATACACAGAAGAACTGTACAAAAAAGATCTTCATGACTCAGATAAACACGATGGTGCAGTCACTCACCTAGAGCCAGACATCCTGGAATGTGAAGTCAAATGAGCCTTAGAAAGCATCACTACAAACAAAGCTAGTAGAGGTGATGGAATTCCAGTTGAGCTATTTCAAATCCTGAAAGATGCTGCTGTGAAAGTGCTGCACTCAATATGCCAGCAAATTTGGAAAACTCAGCAATGGCCACAGGACTGGAAAAGGTCAGTTTTCATTTCAATCCCAAAGAAAGGCAATGCCAAAGAATGCTCAAACTATCGCACAATTGCACTCATTTCACACGCTACTAAAGTGATGATCAAAATTCTCCAAGCCAGGCTTCAGTAATACGTGAACCATGAACTTCCAGATGTTCAAGCTAGTTTTAGAAAAGGCAGAGGAACCAGATATCAAATTGCCAACATCCGCTGGAACATCAAAAAGCAAGAGAGTTCCAGAAGAACATCTATTTCTGCTTGACTATGCCAAAGCCTTTGACTGTGGGGATCACAATAAACTGTGGAAAATTCTGGAAAAGATGGGAATACGAGACCATCTGACCTGTTCTTGAGAAACCCATGTGCAGTCAGGAAGAAACAGTTAGAACTGGACATGGAACAACAGACTGGTTCCAAATAGGCAAAGGAGTATGTCAAGGCTGTATACTGTCACCCTGCTTATTTAACTTATATGCAGAGTACATCATGAGAAACACTGGCTGGAAGAAGCACAAGCTAGAATCAAGATTTCTGGGAGAAATACCAATAACCTCAGATATGTAGATGACACTACCCTTATGGAAGAAAGTGAAGAGGAACTAAAAAGCCTCTTGATGAGAGTGAAAGAGTGGCTTAAAGCTCAACATTCAGAAAACTAAGACCATGGCATCTGGTCCCATCACTTCATGGGAAATAGATGGAGAAACAGTAGAAACAGTGTCAGACTTTATTTTTCTGGGCTCCAAAATCACTGCAGATGATGATTGCAGCCATGAATTTAAAAGACGCTTACTCCTTGGAAGGAAAGTTATGACCAACCTAGATAGCATATTTAAAAGCAGAGATATTACTTTACCAACAAAGGTCTGTCTAGTCAAGGCTATGGTTTTTCCAGTGGTCATATATGGATGTGAGAGTTGGACAGTGAAGAAAGCTGAGTGCCAAAGAATTGATGCTTTTGAACTGCGGTGTTGGAGAAGACTCTTGAGAGTCCCTTGGACTGTAAGGAGATCCAGCCAGTCCATCCTAAAGGAGATCAGTCCTGGGTGTTCATTGGAAGGACTGATGTTGAAGCTGAAGCTCCAGTACTTTGGCCACCTCATGGGAAGAGCTGACTCGTAGGAAAAGACCCTAATGCTGCAAAGGAATGGAGGCAGGAGAAGAAGGGGACGGCAGAGGATGAGGTGGCTGAATGGCATCAATGACTCGATGGACATGGGTTTGGGTAGATTCTGGGTGCTGGTGATGGACAGGGAGGCCTGGTGTGCTTTGATTCATGAGGTTGCAAAGAGTCAGACACGACTGAGCGACTGAACTGAACTGAACTGATGTGAAGAACTGACTCATTGGAAGAGACCCTGATGCTGGGAAAGACTGAAAGCAGGAGGAGAAGTGGATGACAAAGGGTGAGATGCTTGGATGGCATCGGCCACTCAATGGACATGAGTTTGAACAAGCTCCAAGGAGTTGGTGATCAACAGGGAAGCCTGGCATGCTGCAGTTCATGGGGTCACAAAGAGTCAGACACAACTGAGATATTGAACTGAACTGAACCAAGTTAAGAGACTCACTTAGTAAAATATCTTAAGTCAACTTAAGTCATTCTCTCTTAAGTCAAGATTTTAAGCTACTTGAGAATGAGTTCATGACTTCTTCTATTTTATATTATTCTGGTAGCTTAGCCTAATAATACGTTTCATCTTTTAGGGCAGGAATAAATTATTCTTGATTAACTGAAGTCAGTGACAGATACACCACCGTCTTCTGGAGCACTGGCATCAGACAGACTGATTTCCATTGCTATTCTCTTAAGTACGGTCATCTAAAAAGAGCAGATGTCTGTTGTGCAAAAGCTGAACTCTCTGCCATAAGGGTAGTTAACTGTAATACCAAACTAAAGTCACAAGGTCAAAGGACATTATTCCTGAACTGTGACTAAAATAAGAACTTTGCCTCATGCTTTCAGATCTCTGGGGCAGAAACTCTATTTGTTTTAAAAACATAAGGAGGGTTTAATTGATCATCACAATTATGCAGAACCAGATGACCCAAAGCCATTTAGCTTGCTGTTATCCACACCATTTTTCAGAACAAATAATGCAAAAGAATATGGAAACACCATTTTTATCAACAGTATCAAGAAATATGACATGGAAGTAATGGCTTCTTTAATCAATATTATCTTAAAACATCAAATACAAGTGTTATGGTTTTAAATAGGTCGTGGTAAGGCAAAAACCTACTCTCACTTATTTTCCTTAATCATGGCATATTCTGTACACACGCATTAAGTAATCATAGTTAAGTCTTCCATATAAACAAAAAGAAAACACGCAAGATGTACCACATAATTTCCTGTACTTTAATTCTGCACGCACACACACAAAATACAAAGCCCCAAATTTCTTCCATCTGTAAAGGAGCTTGAGGAATTTAATGAAGAGTCTTATATTTCTACAGAAAAGCAATCAGAACTTTTCTGATATTTTTAAAAGGTCACCTGTATTTTCTGATAGCTATCAAGATTTTCTCATTAAGCTTATGAACAAACAAAATGAGTACCATTTTGTGTGTACCATATGATGGATGCATGGTTTCAATGATAAATTGACAGGGTGTGGTGGTGATATCTGGGAGGTTGTCTTATTTTATCTAGTAAACATTAAAAAAAGGGTAAACACAAGAGAGATAGCTTTTCTTGAGGCAATTGCTAAGCAAAGGCTGTCACCTTTCCTTATCACCTTGGGATGTGAGAATGAACAGATCAACCTGTTTCAGTATTTCCTTTCATCAGGGCAAATCAAGATCTTAGTAACATTTCAGAATGGGTACAGTGCAAGGAAATAAGCAAATGTGTGTATATTGGGTTGTAATTCATCATACAGCTTTATCAGATGAAGCAAATGAGAAAACCCTGAGCCAGTCATGAAAGCGTGTCCAACTCTGAGTGACTTGTCCTTAAGATGGATCTTCTGTAAATAATTAAATTAGTGGGTTTTTTTTCCCCCCTGTCCATCTGGGAGGAAAAAGGAAAAAAAAAAAAAAGTGCATGTGAGCACATGCGCATATACACACACAAAGAAAAAGTCCCAAAGTCTAAATCCTATATTAAAAATTGTTGGTGCAAAAAAAGCTTTACCATGTTTTAAATGGTGAGCAAGATTCTTGAATTTCAAATTGCAAAAGAAAATCAGCAGGGCTATTATAAATAATTTGCTTAACTGTGATTAGGAATGTATGAGAAATGTAATCTATTTTATGGCCACAAAGATTTCTATTTAAAAAGCTGAGTCACATTGTTCAGAAATTTTTAATACAGATGAATAATTAGAAAGTATCATGTGACAAACATGTGGAACTCAATTAGGCTCTAAAATGCAGCAGTTATATTGAGAGAATGAGGGTCATTCTTTTTGGCCCTGTTGACTGTCCCAGAGCACCTGAATAGCAGAGTTGAGAAGTGGTTATGAGAAAGGTAGATGCAAGTTGTAGCGAGGGTTGGGGAAGGGAGAAAAAAAAAAAGACTATGGGTTTGTGTGCTGGGAAGCAGGAGGAGGAGGACATTTTCTTTCCTTTATTATAAGGCCAAACCAAAAGTAACTTTATCGGTCCAGGGAACTACAAGGTGAGTATGACAGCATGGCTGAAAATATTTTCACTAGTCAGGGACCAGGCCTCTGCAAATAGAGTTTTCCTGGGCTTACTATTAAAAGCAATCTGCAAAAGAGGCTTGAAAACCCAGGGGTCTAATATCAAGCGAGCAGTAGGAAGGTGACCTTTCATTCCGTTTGTTTACGAGAGGATCTGCAGACTGTCTCAGTGTGGGCCCAGCATCAGCAAGAGGCCAAAGGGGAGATGGTGAACTCAAAGGGGTTTTTTTGTTTGTTTGTTTTTTGAGGTCATATAATCAACTTAGAAAATACAGCCAGAAAAGAACAAGAAGGAAAGCTTGGTTTTTATGTACTGTCTTACATCTTTGGGATAAATGGCTAAATGCAAATTCCCTTTAATATTTTTTTATTAGAGTACAGCCAACTTACTACCAATTTAGGTACTGAATGTAGCCATTAAACATAGCACACAAAATTAAAGAAAAGAGACAAAAGGACAACTGAGCAGGTGAAAAAAAGAATAAAATTAAAAGATGAATTGGATAGAAAATAGGAAAATAAAAGTAGTTCTATTAGGATAATGATTTTTAAAATTTTTCCTCACTTAACATTTAATAATTCAATAAATAATGTCTCACTTAAAACTTTTATAAGAATATAGAATATCTTTAAGCAAAATTCATATGCTATTTTTGCAAAATGCTATGAACTGATTGCTCATCTATGAAGTACATTCACATTGATCATTCATCTGCTGTTACTCAGAATGCAATGCCAGGCATATTGAAAACTTCTTATTTCAACTATCATTTACATTTGTACTTCACTAACACAACAGAAGTTATTCCTGTGTAGTAATTACCTTTTAATATTTGATAGCAGCTGCTTGTCTTTAGATACTGATTTAATTCTTTCATTTAACCAAATACCTCAGGCCCTTTCCAGAGTATTAAATTAAAAAAAAAAAAAACATTCAGTGTTTAACCTGACTTTCCCAGTACTACCTCCTTCTCCAGCAACTTTTCACCTACTCTGAAGACAAATTACAATAAAACCCAAAACAACAGCAAAAGAATAATGGTGCCAGAAATGGGTTAGAACGCTGTGACCTCCTTAGTCCTGATTTAGTTACCGTAATAGCAGGAAAGCATGCACACATTTTCTAGACTACATGGCTATGACTGATTGATGATAGCCTAGCAAGGTTACCATAGCTAATTACAACCTCATTCATCTAAGCCTACATAAGAAAAAATACCCAGCTCCCAGCGAAGACAAAAGAAGAGAAAAGAAAGCTATTCCATAGCTGTTAACTTTGAATAATCAGCCCCAACAGGAAACAAATAGGATGAAATTCAATGACCAAATGATGACTTATGGATTCATCCAAGCAAATAACCTCAGTTCCCTGGTCATTTCAACTTGGGGTTTTATCACCCACAGCAGAGAGCTTCCAGTAACAAGGAACCCTCATGGTCTTGGGTGCTTTGTAGTCAGAATTCAAAGACTCCGGCAGAAGCCTGGCCCAGCTCTGAGCTTTCATTCGGTATGTGTGTGGTGTGACTGTGTTAGTCTAGGATCAGACGCCAATACTTAAACTCACATTATGGACACAGCAGCTACTTACACACTGCAGTCTAATTAAAGGAATAAACTTCCTCCTTCTTTATTTTTGTCCTGAAGATCAGTGCCATAAAAGGATTTGGTTTCTTTAAAAAAAATCATACAAACGATCCCATATGTTTCCCTTATGCAGTAAATTAGTCAAAATCGGATAGAAAATGGCCACAATTTCCAACTTAATCTACGCCTATACCATATTATCTGGGAACTACTGAAAGCAAAGAGACAAGAACTCAATGTTTTGAAAATGATTATATCATAACAAACATACAATCATAATTTTCATTTTGGTTTTGAAGCACAAACACACATGGAAACAATAAAGCATCTGAGGTACCTTTCAGCTTTCAAGTCTGAAAAGCAAGAATCCCTTTCAAATAGAAAGCATCTCATCTTTAAAGTTTAACGTACAAGAGGAGAATAAAGCTAATACTCATTGCAACTCCACATTTTAATCAGGTTGCTTTATATCTGGTAATGTAGATCACAAGAGTGGCAACAACAAAGTTTAAAGTACTTTTTATCCTGATACAGTTTAAATTGCATTACTAAATAATTACAACAAAAGAGAGATTTTCCCATGGAAGCTTAGTGCAAATTTCAGTCAAGAATACTGAGAAATGTTATCAAAAGTTCCAAAAAAAAATCCTAGTAATTAACTGAGGCCATAGGATAGAAACTGACAGGGGCATGGAGTCAGATTCAAATTCAGCTTGGAATTAATGAAAGTTTGGGGATGGTCATAGCTCATTAGTGAAAAAAAGGCCTATTTTTATAGATGAGAAAACTATGGCCCTGGGAGCTAGAGTAGTGATACATAAAGAAGTAACCCATGTAGTCTCAGCTCAGAATATTCTCATCTATAGAATATCAAATGTGTCCTGGTTTATTCTTCGCTTGGAAAAATGTGATAAAGGACTTGTTTGGACACAAAGATCAAATACTGTAGTCTTGGACTGACTCCATATCATTGGTTTTCAAGGGATAAAAATTGGGTCAACCTTGGACTACAGCCTCATGAGGTTTTTTGGGGAACAGAAGAAGGTCAGTTACCACTGATCATAAAGTCAGCATAAGGATTAGTAGCTGAAAGGCTACAATTCTTACTCTTCCCAACATCAAGTTTAGTGTCCTCAATAATTTGTCTTTTTTGAAGATGGTTCTACATGAAAATACATGAAATGTCAAGAAGTATCCACAAATACAAATACAAAAGTATCCACAATATGGGGAAATATTACCCAGGTGTCCCAAATATTTGTTTTAGTGCAATCCCCCCCCCCAAATATACACACTCACACACATTCTAGCACATGTGTGAGAACACACACGGAGTGAAGAAACAGGAGAAAATTCATTTCTGACACAGAAGGTTTTATAAGTAATTTCCTTCATCTTGACTTTCTAGTCTTTATTTCCTTATTAGCCTTTTTATTTACAGCTATTCACAGTATCTATTTAATTTATACTCTATCTCAATTCAAAAAGACATAAGGTGTTATTGTATTCCACTTAGTATGAAAATAATCAGATAATTGAAACCTACAAAATTAATCTAAAAAAACTTTCATGGAGCTGAAAGCCAAGAAATGTATTATGGGTTCCAATTTTACTCTTTTAACCGACTAGTTATTTGACATCAGAGCACACACCAATCTCTCTAAGCTTTCATTTGGTCATTTGGAAAACAATGCTAATTGTATAGAAAAGAGCTATTATGAAATTCTAGAGAATTGTCTATCAGAAGACCAGCTTTTCACAAAAGTTGCTTTAAAAGGTGCTAACAATTCTTTTGAGTGAAGGTAGGCTTCTTTGCTGTAACATTTCTAAATGGTATTAGAATTCTCTATTGCCTACTCAACAGCCCTCTGCACCCCTTTCTGCCCTGTTAGCATAACTAATCATATGTGTTCAAAGAGTGAATGTGAACAAATTAGAATAGCATCCAGAACTGAAGTGCCCAATAAATGTTATTAACTAGAATCAAATGTCTGCTGAAATGCCTAAATGTGCTAAGTACCATAGGGTTCTACATATAAGACCTGGAAAATTCCTAAACTAGATGATTCCTAAAAGACCCTGTGGATATGATTCTTTGCTATTCTATCTGGTGTTTGTTTGACCGTTTCTTTTATTAAATAGACTCTCAGGTTAGCAATCTCTAGTCTGCACAGTAAAATGAACTGGTCAACTTCAGAAACATTAAAATCTTCAAGTGTTAGAAAGATTTGCTAGGTAGGGCTGAGTCAGAACTTAGTCATTTAGCAATACATTAGAAAATCCATTAGATAATAAAAGGTAGGAAATAATTTAGAAGGATGAAGTTGGAATTATGTGGTTGCCCACTTGATTTAACATTTGTCTTACAAACTAAAAATTTTAATATGTACCCCATTAGCTTGCATAGTGGAGAAGGCAATGGCAACTCACTCTAGTACTCTTGCCTGGAAAATCCCGTGGATGGAGAAGCCTGGTGGCCTGCAGTCCACGGGGTCACTAAGAGTCGGACTCGACTGAGTGACTTACCTTTTACTTTTCACTTTCATGCATTGGAGAAGGAAATGGCAACCCACTCCAGTGTTCTTGCCTGGAGAATCCCAGGGACGGGGGAGCCTGGTGGGCTGTCGTCTCTGGGGTCTCACAGAGTCGGACATGACTGAAGCGACTTAGCAGAAGCAGCTTGCATAGGGTGCAAGAGTATGAACTCCTTTCAGTCAGTAGAAAGTTTATTCATCTTTGTATCCCTTGTTGAAACATTAAGAAATAGATTTATGGCACACTTACCATACTGCCTTGAAGATTTGGATGAGGTTTCACAAACAAGGTCATATCTGAAACTGAGTTTAAAAATGCATACAATTTCACCAAGTTGAAAAGAGGCAAAAGGGTGAGAGCTAGGGAAGGAAATTCTAACTACAAAACAGAAGTTTGAAAGAAAGTAGCAAACAGTGAATGGCAAGCCTTTTGTGAGGTTTGCCAAGTGACTCAATGGTAAAGAATCCACCTGCCGATGTAGGAAACACAGAGGACACGGATTTGATCCCTGGGTTGGGAAGAACCCTGGAGGAGGAAATGGCAACCCACTCCAGTATTCTTGCCTAGGAAATCCCATGGACAGAGGAGCCTGGTGGGCTATAGTCCACAGGGTTGCAAAAGAGTCAGACACGACAGTGACTAAAAACAAGAAGTGGCTTCTGGTAGCTGTAGTTCAAAGTGACTGTGGAAGACTGGCCAGGAATAAAAGTGGGCAGAAAATGAGGGGCTGGATCTGTATACGAACTTTCTGCATGTTCTGTGTATAAGTTATTTCATCTTGGGAGATAAAGAAAAAGAAGGTAGAGCCAACCACTGTCTGCATGTATGTGAGGAATGTTGTGAATCTTTAGTAGGATACTGTGGATGATCAACTTGTATTGGAAAAAGATATAAAAATTATACTGAATTTTGAGTACATTTTATTTCAATATCAGTAAAACCTACACTACTGGTGATGAACAATCACCAATAAAGAGAAGAATGTATTGATTCCCAATATCTGTTAAACTGGGTCTCTTTAAATAAGAATAAGCATGTGAACCAATCATGGCTAAATTCCCCATTGTCTAGAATGGATCTCAAGAATGAGAAAACTAAGGAGAATCAGCCCCACGTCTGTTTTATCAGCCTGGGCCAAGGAGTCCCATGAGAAGTAGAACTAGCTCCAGTAGCCTCTGAGAGCTAAGTAGGGAGCAGAAAGGATGGGCTGGGGTTTGCCATTTCAATTGCCTTCTGTGATGATGAACACTTAGAACATACTTGCTCCTCCTCCTCTGAATACAGCCCTCCCCTCACCCCTGCCCAATTCTTCTTCTAAGCAAGGTCTCAGGCTGGGCCTGGCAGCACAACCAGGTCACCTCTCAGAAGAGCTATTCATGGACCCTGCATCTGCTCCCACATAGAGCCCCCATCCCTCTGCGCCTAAGTCATAACCACACCCTGCCCTGAGGACAGGGAAGGGAAAACAGAGTGGGCACATACCAAAGCTGGTGGCTTTGCTTCTGTTTTTTATTTCTCTGTCTGAGAAACACAATGATTTTTTTTTCTTTGCTTTTAAAATTCTAGTAATGTAAGGTGCAGAGTCTAAAAAAAACATGAGAGTAGACAAGGGATGATTACTTCATCATTCATCCCTGCCCAGATTTCTCCACTTAATTCCAAGGGACTATCTGTATCAGCTCATAATACAAGGTCCTCCTCACAGTGGGAAGCTGCTGGAAGTTGTTTAAGCACAGGAGTTATCTAATCAGATTTGTGACTTAGGAAGGCCACTCTGGAGAAGCAGGGATTGGGGAAAGCAGGTGTGATACAGAAAGAGGTCAATTTGAGGCCTCTGCAGGTCAACGTGAAAGCTCTGGCCTGCTTCAATGCTCCTGGACATGAAGGCTAAAGAAAGTGTGGATGACGAGAAGGAAAAGAAGCAATAGGAGCAATCTCCACCATTTCAGACTGAATGGCTGGAAGGCAACACTGACCACCCAGTAGTGAAGGCTGGCCAATTTCACCATTTCATCTATGATTTGGCGTATATTCACAAAATGACTCTAAGGAAAATTATATCTATATATTCTTTTATAAACAGCATATGAAAGACAGCACAGCACAATTATTCCTGCCCTGGAACCAGCATGGGTTCAAATCCTAATTTCGCCACCTGACAGCTATGTGACTTTGGAGGAGTCACGTAACTGCTCAATACCTGTTTCCTCACCTCTTAAATAAGGGAGATAATAGAACCCAACTGAGAATTGTGAGGCTCAAAAAAGCTGTCAGGAGTACAGGGTTTAGAATACTTGGTGCACTGCCTTGAGGTCTGTGCCTAGAATATATTTACCACTGAATATATATTATTCTCTGTGCCGGATCCAAAATGAGTATTGAAGACGCAGAAAGTCCACTTTCAAATATATGGAATTTCAACTTGCTTTTCTTTCTACATTGAACATTGTATTGCTCAGATGGTTCAATAAAAGAAGCTGAAAAAACTAAAGAAAAATAACCTCTTTTTTTTTTTAAACTGAGAAAGCTCATAAGAGAAAGGTGAAAAAACAAATTCTCAGGCATAGGCAGTACTCTGAGGTTGAGACTTTTGAAGACCACAGAGCTTGCTTATAAATAGAATATTAAAACAAGCAAGAGCAATTTTCTCCTTTCGTCTTCCCTTATTGCCTAATTTTCCTCCCATACTATTTGCATAATGGATAAAAAGGCATCCATTATGCAAATGAACGATAGGGCTGTGAGGTTGCTGAAGCCACAAACCTCACTCCAGATGAAAAGAAGGTGCCACTAAGGCCTTCAATGTCTGTGGTCCAGCAGAAACTGCTCTGCTAGCTTGGTTTCCAAAAGATAGAGGGAAATTATGAAGATGACAGGTCATTCATTTCCACTTGGTTTATTTTAAAAGGGGTACTATAGATGCTTTCCAGAAAATCAGAACAAAATATAGATAACTCAGTATCCTGGCATGCAAAATAAACTTTACAATATATTTTGTTTCAAATGGCAAAAATTATACTATGCACAGTCTTTACAATTTTAAGCATACGTTTTGCATAAAAACAACCTCTGTTCTAGCTTGAGAATTAACCTATAACCGGCGCTCAAAGTGTTCTCAAAATGTATGCATACATTCAATACGAATAAAAAGTGGTTTAAAGTATTATAGTATTACTGGATTTTTAAAACTTTATGCTTTAAACTGATCTAAACCTATCTTTAAGACATATTACCAAAATTGACATTATTTACCTTAGAGTCAGAAATTCACTAAAATTTCAGAAGAATGTTTATTTTCTCTTTCTATAAACACCTTCAAAACAAATGTAACAAATGAGCATTCTGAACAGAGTCACTTGCCTGGAATAAATCAGTAGATCAGAAATAAGAAATTAACTTCAAAATGTTTCACCCCAAATCTTGAGATACACAGTTGGTGGAGAAGAAAATGGCTAAAAACAGAAAGTGATCTTTTATCTCTAGCCTGGAATCCTTGATAACGCTTAGTTTTTTTTCCAAGTGACTTTTTCTCAGGGACTTTAAAAAACATTTAAGTAGTCCTCACAGGCTAAGAGCTTCCCTGTTGGCCCAGTCAGTAAAGAATCTGCCTGAAATGCAGGAGACCTGGGTTTGATCCCTGGGTTCGAAAGATCCCCTGGAGGAGGAAATGGCAACCCACTCCAGTATTCATGCCTAGAGAATCCCATGGACAGAGGAGCCTGGGGGGGCTACAGTCCGTGGGGTCACAAAGAGTCGGACACGACTGAGCGACTGAGTCCACATAGCACACATATGCCATAGATGAAGCTCCTCATTTAGAGTCGAACTCCTTCCCTGTCAGATCAAGGATATGTGATTCAGATTCACCTGCAATTCAAAAATAAAATGCATCCACTGCCTGAGCATCAGCAGCTGTAAAGATCTATGTAAAAAATAATTTAGAGAAAGACAGTCCAGGTTTAAAGGCAAACATTAACCGGGTCAGTCATAAAGTGGAAGCAACTCATAGACAGCAAGATGATGTATTTCAACCAGATGAAAAGCACACAACTTAAGAAATATACCTACCTAATTTCAGAGCAGAAGGGGTTACTTCGATTTCCCCACCGACTGGTTTAAAAGCAGCCAGCTGGGCAGCCACTTCCGTCTCAAAAGCATCTGGGCTCTGCCGGCCTGCGGGGTTTCCACTGGGGCTCTCAATCTTGTGGAGTGGTTCTTGCTCATCAAACACAGCGATCAGCTACAAACAAATCCAGTAACACTAATTACTTTGTAGGACACGCATATCACATGGACACTATCTAGCTGGTTGTGATCTTTATTTGCTTTTCTTTTTTTAAGACCTCTTAAAACTGAAAACTTTAATGTTACTGTATCACAATTCTTAATTCAGTGTCATGTCTGAAGGGGCCACGGTCAGAAAATAATTAACAGTTTGTTTGTATATTCCTGGAATAGAGATCCTGTTTTGGCTAACCTTCTGGAAGGAATGAAATGGCCCACTCCTCCCCTCACTTTCTTTTCTAATGTGCTTAACAGGACATAAGCATCTCTTTCTTTTAAGAGTATTGTCAAACATGAAAGCTGAATATGCAGAATGTGAACAACAGACTTACATGGTAGAAGAGAATATTCCAGTGTCAAAGAACTAAAGACATGACAAAACTCCTAATTGTGCGTTTAGACACAACAATAATAAGCAGAGTCATACATACATGTGTATATTTATACACAATCTGTGCTTATCTTGTACATGTAGTGTTCTTATTTGTATCCATGCCTGTAATTTTGGTTTTCTCCTTCATGACTAACTCCATGTTGACTGGCTTAAGTCCAATGAAACTAAACCTCAGGACTTTAATTATTCCAATCTTCATCTCAAATTTATTTCATATAAGAACTAGGTGTCTCATCATTACTATAAAAGATGTAATTGTCAGTCTCCAAGTCTCTTGTTTTAAAATTCAATAATCAAGTAATTGTGCAAACACTGTCGTATAAACAGCAAAGACAGCCCCAACTGAATCGACATTTTTTGGCCAACAAACAGCATCATGATAGAAACTTCCAACATCTCTCATTGGAAAAGTGGAAAACTCCAAAGCTGATGTGGGAAAGTCCAAGTGTGAGTGCAGTAGGTTGCTCAGGGAAGTTACTGTCAATCCAATAAAAGGTAGTCTAGAAAATGCAAATCTAGAAAACTGCTAGTAAATCTTTAGATATTTTCATTCATTAAATAAAGCAAACCTATTTATCATTCAAACATTTTTCAGGTAAGGCATTCAAAGCCCCATTCATAAGGGAACCTTGTTGGCAATAGTATTAATAACACCAGGGCAGGGTTAACCAATCAAAACATCATAAATTCAAGTTCAGTCTTTCAAAAGAAATGAATACAACTAGGGAAATGCAAATTGGCTATTCAAAAATAATTTTCATAATTGACTACTCATTTCCAGTATGGAGACTTCTTTAATTGGAAAACCCAACAATCCTCTCACCACAGGAAAAAAATGCTACTCCCAAGGCATTATTTTTAATTCTTGAAATTGAGCACATATATTTTCTATTTTTAATTGGTAGCACTGGTGAACTGATTTGAGATAAGACTTAAATGAATTAATAATGAAAGATTATTCTAGTATAAAAATAATCAGGAGAACAATATCTTTCTAATCGTCTGGCCAAAATGAAGAGTTTAACATTCTAAATCATGAAAAGAAAAATGAAACCAACTTCTAAAATGTGATAGAAGTGCTATTTTCATCACTATTTTGGTGACATGATTTTAATTTTTGCATGTTAGTGAATTCTATCACATACTTGTAATATTCATTTTAATATATTAATCAACAAGGCAAAGTGGCTTATTTTACTGGTACTACAAACAGTTTTGTGTAAGTTTTTCTTCTTGCTACATCTTTAAGTCTTAGTGTATCCTATGCACCTGAAATGATGGGGAAAGAGACACAGAATACCAACCAGTAGGGTAATTGAAAAGCTAAAAATCGATAACTCATAAATAAATCATTATTTATGTCTCTTACATAACCATTTTCCTTAAGCTTCTTCACTGTTTTCCATATTATTATATCCACACTGGATCACAGCATACATAGTAACAATTCTATACCTGTTTGCCTAGTGGGACCACAGGATAAATAAGATATTTTGCCTCCCAAAGTGACAAACAGTAATTAGTACTAGGGGCCATTCCACCGATTCAGACTACATTATAAGCATTTGCTGAAACGAAAGCTGTAAAAAGAGAGGCTGCATTATGAAATATTTGTATTTTGTCCAGGATGATGCTATGCCCTGAAGAATGTGTATTCTACTCTTTAGAGATACAGGCAATCCGTGGCTTTCTCAAAGATGATGACAGTGAGACCTGGAGGCTCCCCAACTCTCATCAACTCTCTGATTAATTAATTGCTTAATCTGTCTCCCAGTCCCATGGCTGATAAGAATTATCTCTGCAGAACCCCTTCTGGATGTCTGTATGAATGTACGAAATAAAGTCTGTCCTCCTGGAAAGAAGAGAATCAGTTCCTGAATCTGTGGCATCCGACAAAGCCACTGGCACCACAAGTGGTAGGTGATAAAAGACCCTCCATCCAGCCTTCATCTCAACAGCTACAATATACCCAGTCTTAGACTTGCTTCCACATCGATAATCAGTTTAAACTCTATGTTGTACCGTCTTTGTTATCTGGATCGCTTGATTCATCAGAACACCTACCTTACTGGTGACCCAGTTTAGTTCCCGGTGACAGTGTTACAGAGATATGTTAATAAATGTAAACCACTGTTCTAGTCCCTCAACAGACAGCAGACTGACCTTCGAATTGTCCAGTTCATGAAAAAGCCCTTCTTCCACCACTGAACCCATTCAAAATGGGTTTTGTCACAGAGATGGCTTGAACATCAAAAGGTGATTTATATTTTTATTAAATCCTGTAAAGATTCCATTTAGACTAAACTTCTGTGGCATGTGGAAGATTTTTCTTCACATGAAGAGTCTGCAGTAACCTAAACTTAATGCAAAATGCAAATAGGCAATATTTCATTTGAAGGCCTTCCTCTTCTGCTGTTCTATCCATCTTCTGGTGCCCCATTGGCTCTCCTTCTGTGATGCCAGTATTCTCATGGCAACAAGTACAGCAATGACATTTTCTTAAGACCCCATGGTCCAGAACGACATGTTCCAATAGACTTGACTTCCAATCAAAACTCTCATCCTTGCAGAGCTCTCAGCATTTAGGCATCTAATCCCCAGATACACATAAGAAGGTCAGTCTACAAAAAATGCTATTAACTTTCCTATCAAAAAAACAAAACAGCCTTTTCAGGACTCACCCCTACAGATACCACCCTATTTCTCACTTTCCATCTAAAGCAAAATTTGAAAGTTGTCCACAGAGCAGGCTCCAACCTCCCATTCTTTCCCTGTGGCCACTCCAGCCAAACTCTCACCACTCTCTTCCACTAAAATCACTGTTATTAAGATCAAAAACAATCTCTACAGTGCTAAATTCAAAGACATGTCTCTGGTTTGATTTTAGGACACAGCTGATCATTGCTTCCTTTTTAAATGACTTTCTTCACTTGCCTTCCAGGACACAACTTTCTCTCAGGTTTATCCTTAATACCCTGGCTCTTTCATTCAGTTTCCTTTTCCTCATCTCTAAAAATGTGAAAAAGGCTACCCCTAAATTTGCATAGTGATTACATTGTCTCATGGCAAAAATAAAAGAGTATGCTGGTAAATCTCACACTTAAATCTCTAACCCAGACCCTCTTCCTGAACTCCAGCCTCATGTGTCAATTACCTAACCTAACATGAAGACTGAGTAATCCTTAATCCCTCTTCCCTTCCATTTCTCATTATCCCTCATATACCTCACACACATCCAATTTGTCAATAAATGTTAAAACACACGCAGAGCTTGACCACATCTCACCACCTCACTGTCACCTCTTTGGACACGTGTACCACAGGCTCTACCATGGATTATTGCAAGGGATTCCTGACCCGGCTCCTTGTTTCCACACGTACTTGTTTTCCATCCACTTTCAACATTGCAGCCAGCATGACTGTGCTCAGACATAAGGTGGACTGCTGCCAGTGAAGGTTCTGACTTCTTATCCTGAGGACTCTCTCCCTTGTCCTTGGGATTCTGTCCTGCTCTGTCCTCTTCTTTATCCCTCTCTGGGTCTTTAGGTTTGTGCTTCTCTCTCCCTGATACAGTCTTGCACCAGATACCTGCACGGCTTTTTCCCTGATTCTTCACATCTTTATTGAAATGTAGGGTTTTACCGGCCACACTATCTAAATTGAAATCCACTCCCACACCTCGCATACTCCCTTCATTTTTCTTCATAGCATTTGTCACCCCTCAATGCTATGCCTTTTTGTAATTGTCTTATTTATTGCCTATCTCCCAGTTCCAAAGAAGAGCAAAAAGAGATAAGGAAGGCTTCCTCACTGATCAATGCAAAGAAATAGAGGAAAACAATAGAGTGGGAAAGACTAGAGAGCTCTTCAAGAAAATTAGAGATACCAAGGGAACATTTCATGCAAAGATGGGCTCAATAAAGGACAGAAATGGTATGGACCTAACAGAAGCAGAATATATTAAGAACAGGTGGCAGGAATACACAGAAGAACTATACCAAAAAGAGCTTCACAATCCAGACAATCATGATGGTGTGATCACTCACCTAGAGCCAGACATCCTGGAATGTGAAGTCAAATGGGCCTTAGGAAGCATCACTATGAACAAAGCTACTGGAGGTGATGGAATTCCAGTTGAGCCACTTCAAATCTTGAAAGATGATGCTGTAAAGTGCTGCACTCAATATGCCAGCAAATTTGGAAAACTCAGCAGTGGCCACAGGATTGGAAAAGGTCAGTTTTCATTCCAATCCCAAAGAAAGGCAATGCCAAAGAATGTTCAAACTACTGAACAATTGTACTCATCTCACATGCTAGTAAAGTAATGCTCAAAATTCTCCAAGCCAGGCTTCAGCGATATGTGAATCACGAACTTCCAGACGTTCAAGGTAGTTTTAGAAAAGGCAGAGGAATCAGAGATCAAATTGCCAACATCCGCTGGATCATCAAAAAAGCAAGAGAGTTCCAGAAGAACATATATTTCTGCTTTATTGACTATGCCAAAGCCTGTGACTGTGTGGGATCACAATAAACTGGAAAATTCTGAAAGAGACGCCAATATCAGACCACCTGATCTGCCTCTTGAGAAACCTGAATGCAGATCAGGAAGCAACAGTTTGAACTGGACATGGAACAACAGACGGGTTCCAAATAGTAAAAGGAGTACATCAACACCAAGGCTGTATATTGTCATCCTGCTTATTTAACTTATATGCAGAGTACATCATGAGAAACACTGGGCTGGAGGAAGCACAAGCTGGAATCCAGATTGTTGGGAGAAATATTAATACCCTCAGATATGCAGATGACACCACTCTTATGGCAGAAAGGGAAAAAGAACTAAAGAGCCTCTTGATGATAGTAAAAGAGGAGAGTGAAAAGTTGGCTTAAAGCTCAACATTCAGAAAACTAAGATCATGTCATCCAGTCCCATCACTTCATGGCAGATAGATGGGGAAATAGTGGAAACAGTAGCTGCCTTTATTTCTCTGGGCTCCAAAATCACTCCAGATGGTGATTGCAGCCCTAAAATTAAAAGACACTCTTTGGGAGGAAAGTTATAATCAATCTAGAAAGCGTATTGAAAAGCAGAGACATTACTTTGCCAACAAAGGTATATCTAGTCAAGGCTCTGATTTTTCCAGTGGTCATGTATGGATGTGAGAGTTGGACTATAAAGAAAGCTGAGCACTGAAGAATTGATGCTTTTGATGTGTGGTGTTGGAGAAGACTCTTGAGAGTCCCTTGGACTGCAAGGAGATCCAAACAGTCCATCCTAAAGGAGATCAGTCCTGGGTGTTCGTTGGAAGGACTGATGTTGAAGCTGAAACTCCAATACTCTGGCCACCTCATGCGAAGAGCTGACTCATTTGAAAAGACTCTGATGCTGGGAAAGATTGAGGGCATGAGAAGAAGGGGATGATAGAGGATGAAATGGTTGGATGTCATCACCGAGTCGATGGACATGGGTTTGGGTGGACTCAGGGATTTGGTGATGGGCAGGGAGTCCTGGTGTACTGCCACTCATGGGGTCAGAAAGAGTTGGACACGATTGAGTGACTGAACTGAACTAAATGCTACATCTTCTCGTATTTGTCTAATTTATTGCCCATCTCCCTATAAAGCTCCCTAGGAAAACTTTACTAGATTGTAAACTCAAAGAAGACAAAGGTTTTTGTCAGTTTCACTGCTTGCTGTACTCCATTGCCTAGAAAAGTGAGTTAGACATAATTGGCATCCAACATATATTTTTTTGTTTTTTTTTATCTTTTTTATTAGTTTTGCCAAACCATGACATGATATCACCATGGGTTTACATATGCTCCCCCTCCAGAACCCCCCTCCCTCCTCCCTCCTCCCAAGAAATCTCGTTGCACCAGTCCCAAGCATCAATCCTGGGCCAGCTATTACTTAGACATATGATAATTAACATGTTTCAATGCCGTTCTCCCATATCATCCCACCCTTTCCCTCATCCACAGAGGCCATGAGTCTATTAAAATGAGTGAATGAAGCAAAAAAAAAAAAAAAGATAACTAATATAGCAATGAAAGGTAGCTAGATTTTTCATGTGCTTTTAGAACACTAAAATTATTAATGAATGAGTATAAATGACCAATATAAACCCATATGACACTCAATGCCTTCTCACCATTATTATTGTTGTCTCCATTTTGTTATTATGGGGTAGACATTCCTTATTTTCTAGTCAACATCAGGGGAAATTGTTTCTGTTCTGGAAATGGAGATTATGTGTCTTCTCTTTCCTTTTCATGCTCATTTTTGAAAGGGAAAATCTGCTGATTTGGTTTCTGAAGGAGTGAAAGTTTGAACTACAGTGGATGTGGATGGAGAGATGGGCAGGGTTAGCAGTGTGGCCCCAGACAGGCCCTTGTCTGATTTCTTCTAATAGGTCACTTTGATGTGTCTGGTGTAAAGCTTCTCAATGTGTCCCAAGAAGCAGCTTAAAAACAAATGTGAATAAATCTCCAGGGGGCTGGAAGAACAGCCTTTAAGCTCAAAACTGAAGCACTCAGCTTTTATTTTACAAATTCATGTAAATATTTACCAGCTTTCCATGTTTTACTTAACACGTAAAGATTTTCTCTTTAATTGCCAGTAATACTAAAGCAAGGACTTCCCTTCATGGCTCAGCAGTAAAGAATCCACCTGCAATGAAGGAGCCACAGGTTCGATTTCTGGGTTGAGAAGATCTCCTGGAGGAGGGCATGGCAACCCACTCCAGTATTCTTGCCTGGGGAATCCCATGGATAGTAGAGACTGGTGGGCTACAGTCCACAGGGTCCCAAAGAGTCGGACACAACTGAAGCAAATTAGCACACATGCACACAATAAGGCAATGATCTCATGTGTTTTGCACCTGTTTTTGAGAGGCCAAACTGGAGTGTATTTCTCAGGCAAATATATACCTTCTAAAAGGAAATGAGGAAAACACAGGGAAATAGACCCATTAATGTGGTATGCACATTTTTTTTTTTTTTTAAATAACTACATCTCAACTGCTAATGATGATATAGTCCCAATTCAAAGACTAGGCTTAGTTTGGTAACCACAAGTATCCCCTGACTACTCCTTCCCCAGTGGGTACCAGGAAGGAACATCTGAAACTAGAATTCGCCTAGAAAATATATCATGCATAAGCTTTATTTTAAAAACATAGTTCAATCTTTTTTCATATTTAACTTATAAAGGTCAAAGTATTATAAAAATCAACAACAACTACCTCAAAGATCAAAAGGAAATAAAAGAGCATGACCTGGAATAACAGACATGATCAAAAGAGCCACATACTCTTCACAATCTCACATCATTGATATCTCTTCAAGGACTCAAACCTATTTTTATATTCAAACAAGGTAAAGCTGTGTGTGTGTGTGCACAGGTGCATTTTGGGAGTGAGTGGGGTGGTGGGTGGAGATAGAATATTAATGCCCTTGATGACATCCCTAACATGCCTAAATGCTTAGCACAGAGCCTGGTACACAATGGAAGGTTAAACGTTGATTGCTTTTCCTCTCAGCTAGCATTCCCTGACTCCCAGACTGAGTCCCACTTGACTTGTTTATTCCTATTCTGCTTTTACTTTGCTGCTTCTCTTTAATCTCATCACAGGACTGACAGAGGAACAGAGAAAGTATCAAGATCAAACACATCAAATAGGTAATTTTTGTTTTTCTTTTTTCCTTGCTCTTCATCACACAAGAACACACAACCTTTAGACATGCAGTGCAGCTCCTCCACCTAGCAGTACATGGTTTGTGCTGTCTGTTCTATTTTTACCATAACTCGAAGCAATATACCAATGCCTTTAGTTTCTACACTGACAAGTAAATATTTTAATAATAAATGTTACCAAGTGCATTTATAACAGAGTCTCTCAATATTCATGATGTGGTTCGCTCTGTCATCAGCCTATAGCATTCTGTCACTTTTATAGCCTGAGTTTTTATAATCTGATGAAATTATAGTCTACATAGAGAATAAAAAAGTGATCTAAATTCTCACAGAACATAATAAACTATATTTATAAAAGTATTTTTTGGATTAGTAATTACATTGAGAAATATGTGACTATTTTAAGTTCAGTTCAGTCGCTCAGTCATGTCCGACTCTTTGAGACCCCACGAACCACAGCACACCAGGCCTCCCTGTCCATCACCAACTCCCGAGGTCCACCCAAGCCCATGTCCATCGAGTCGGTGATGCCATCCAAACATCTCATCCTCTGTCGTGTCCCCTTCCCCTCCTGCCCTCTATCTTTCCCAGCAACACGGTCTTTTCAAATGAGTCAGCTCTTCGCATGAGGTGGCCAGAGTATTGGAGTTTCAGCTTCAACATCAGTCCTTCCAACGAACACCCAGGACTGATCTCCTTTAGGATGGACTGGTTGGATCTCCTTGCAGTCCAAGAGACTCTCAAGAGTCTTCTTCAACACCACAGTTCAAAAGCATCAATTCTTCAATGCTCAGCTTTCTTCACCGTCCAACTCTCACATCCATATGGAAAAACCATAGCCTTGACTAGACAGACCTTTGTTGACAAAGTGATGTCTCTGCTTTTAAATATGCTATCTAGGTTGGTCATAACTTTCTCTCCAATCAGTAAGCATCTTTTAATTTCATGGCTGCAATTACCATCTGCAGTGATTTTGGAGCTCCCCAAATAAAGTCTGACACTATTTCCACTTATAATATGTCAAATGAACTAACGTACTACTAAGAAAGGCTTATTTGCCAGATTGAGTTCTTTGGGTTCAACTGTTGAATTTAACAACATACTACTCTTTTTTTTTTTTTAACTGTTTCATACATATTCCATGTTACCAACAACTGTCAAATGGAGTTAAAAGACAAAGATCAAAGCCAGCATCCTACAAAATAAAATTGTAATCATTTGTTTCAAATCTTAGTAAACACAAATAAATCTAAGTAAGACTGTAAGACTGAAATTACAACAATTTCACAAATAGAAGAAAACACATTATCACCTTTGGGAAGAGAGTGAAACTGCAGAATTCATTTAAATGTATGCATCTGCTTGTAACTAAATTACAACTGGCTATTGAGCTAATTTTATGCCACTTGAAACAAAAGTTTGAAAATAGATATTTTTCTTTCATAGGATTTTTGACAGCCAGCTAAATGCATTTAATCTGGATTTAAAAAATTAACAGGCTCAGATTAGAATCTTCATCAGATGCTGCTATGAGGTCTAGCAACCTCAGAGGAATTATGTAACAGCTCTGATTGTCAGAAACTTCAATCAACATTCAGTAAAGGAGATAAAACCAATTTTCATTTCCTCTCCAAACTGAAAGTCAATAATAGAGAACTTTATAAACTTTACAGCTTTAAATTTCATTCTAAAGAAAAGAACAAAAATGTGCCTAAATATAGTCACCCATATTTCAGCCAAAAACACATCTGCTTACTCTAATTATGTAGCAAGTTACTAAAAAGTCAGGTATACATTAAACACATTTTATACTGAATTATATTCTTCTTCTAACTATCTTGAATCAAAATTTCCAAACGATGTTACCACTTGATAAGTTTAAGAGAACCTTGCATTTTTTTTGTGGTTTTCTTTACTTTCCTTAGTAGTAACAGCTCACCATTCATAAAACACCATTCAGTACTCATTATCTACACAAGGGAAGCCTGTGAAGCCGTTTCCTCTGAACACTTCACCCTCCATAGTGATGGTCAGGCAAAGGGTCTCAACGGAGGTCAGCTAGCAGTCACCACGCCCTAACCCTAGACAATATGGAAGCAGCTATAGAAAAAGCAAACAGCCACAAAAACCAGAAGAAAGTCTCAATCACCATCAGGATGTCAGACGTGTCAGAAATATAAAAAAATTCAATGTATCTGTCTTGTCAATAATATTTCCACTGCCTCTGAATTATACATATTAAAAATAACAGACAAAGAAAGTGGAAAATACTTGGGTTAAATTTGCTGAGTGATGCCAATCCACTGGATGGCTTTGCCCGCCATTTACCCAGCCAATCACTAGATGGTTCACTAATGTTATCCAATCCCAAGGACTGAGTCTTGGGAGACTGCACATTATTAGAAATGAAGATACAACCTGGGTTGTTTTAAAATGCGCACACATAAACCAATAAATGACTTTCTCTTCAAGCTATTTTCATCTAAATCACACACATTTAATGTGCAGTTTTGAAAGATTATTCTATCTGAAACAAGTTACCTCTGGCACCAGAAAAAATAAAATAATAGCATATGGAAAATATTTTGTCATTTATAAAGCATATACATATTTACAATGTTGTAACATTGACACTATTATTTTGTTTCTGTAGCCAAACCAAAGCTATAAATTGTCTCAGAAATATAGTTTGGCAATCTCTTAGGCAAGATCCAGTGCTACCATGGCCATCAGAGATGCGTATGTTAATAGATCACTGTCAATTTCTGAAATGTAAGGGTGCTATCCCTCCACAGGGCTTATCCCATTACAACAAAATGCCCTGCTGCCTCTGGCCAGGTACTTGCATATCCATTGCCAGGGCCCCAATCCGCTCCTGAGTTCCAGTCCAGTCCCCTGACATTTGCCCACAACACTTCTGCCAGAGAAGTCTTCCATCACACAGATCTGGAATCGTCTGCTTCAGCTCATTTTTTTTTTCTACTACATATTCTCATGGCTTTCAAAATAAATTTCAAGCCTCCCATATGAGACCTTCCACCAGGTCCTGTGATGTTTGTATAATACTGTGTCCTGGCGATTGATTTCACATATGGTAATTAACATGTTTCAATATCATTCTCCCATATCATCCCACCCTTGCCCTCTTCCACAGAGTCCACGTGTCTGTTCTATACATCTGCCTTCCTTTTGCTGTCTCGCATGCAGGGTTCTCCTTACCATCCTTCTAAATTCCATATATATGCGTTAGTATACTGTATTGTTGTTTTTCCTTCTGGCTTACTTCACTCTGGATAATAGGCTCCAATTCCGTCCACCTGAGTAGAACTGATTCAAATGAATTTTTTTTTTTTAATGCGATGCTCCGGGCTGGTGCACCGGGATGTCCCAGGGGGAGGGAGTCGGGAGGGGGTTGGGAGGGGGGTTCTGGAGGGGGAGCATGTGTAGACCCATGGCGGTTTCATGTCACTGTATGGTAAAACCAACCCAAAAAGTAAAGAAAATTAAAAAAAAAAAAAGAAAGCTGTGGTACATATACACAATGGAATATTACTCAGCATTAAAAAAAAATTCATTTGAAGCAGTTCTACTCAGGTGGACGGAATTGGAGCCTATTATCCAGAGTGAAGTAAGCCAGAAGGAAAAACAACAATACAGTATACTAACACATATATGTGGAATTTAGAAAGATGGTAACGAGAACCCAGCAAGCGAGACAGCAAAAAAAACGCAGTTGCATAGAACAGACTCGTGGACTCTGTGGAAGAGGGCAAGGATGGGATGATATGGGAGAATGGCATTGAAACATGTTAATTATCATACGTGAAATCAATCGCCAGCCCAGGGCTGATGCTCGGGGCTGGTGCACCGAGATGTCCCAGGGGGAGGGAATCAGGAGGGAGGAGGGAGGGGGGTTCTGGAGGGGGAGCATATGTAAACCCATGGCAGATTCATGTCATTGTATGGCAAAACCAACACAACAAAGTAAAGAAAATTAAAAAAAAAAAAAAATACTGTGTCCTTGTCTCATCACCATCAGTCACATGATACAAAGATCCTTGACTTACCCGCCTCTGTCTAAAAGCAAACTGCAAGCTACTTGAAACTATGGGTCACATCATTTAAAATATATTCAACAAATACTTTATAGCCCTCACTATGCAGGTGGGCTTCCTTGATGGCTCAGCAGACAATGAATCCGCCTGTAGTACAGGAGACAGAGGAGACGCTGGTACAATTCCTAGGTCAGGAAGATTCCCTGGAGAAGGGAGGTGGCAGCCCACTCCAGTATTCTTGACTGGTTTCCCTGCTGGCTCAGATGGTAAAGAATCTGCCTGCACAAGGATTCAATCCCTGAGTCACAAAAAACCCCTGGAGAAGGGAATGGCTACCTGCTCCAATATTCGAGTCTGAAGCATTCCATGGACGGAGAAACCTGGCAGGCCACAGTCCATGGGGTCACAAGGAGTCTGACATGACTGAATGACTAACACACCACCATGAACTAGGCACTGTTCGAAGAGCTTATATATATGGTTTAAGAGCTGTAAGAAATCCTATCAGAAAAGCACCATTTTTCCCATTCTACAGATGAGAGAATGAAAGTATAATTGACTTGCTATGCCATGCTCCTAGTACGGTACATGGCAGAGAGGAGGAGGTCAGGTAAATGAGTGATTTGAATTCCTTGCTATATTTGAGAGGAAAACAAAATCTCTCTTATATGGATGCCAACACTTTTGTGTGGGTGCCACCTCCCTGTGTTCTAATTTTCCATCCACATGGAAATAAAGGTAACCTCCATTAACATGCATGCTTGCATACACAGGGTAAAACAAATTCTGCCCATCCTTGAGGTTCAATCAAACACTTGATCTTACAATTTATTCATCTAAAATCCACTTAGTTCATTATAATCCCAATCCTGTTTCCTCATGGACTACAAATATCTATTTGATATTCTATCAAAGAAACTGTAAAACAGATGTGCACATTAACATACTTAAGTTTTGAAACAAACATAACTGTACAGTGTTCTCCATTCCATTCGACTGTTAGAAGAACCCTGCTTATCTGTGCTAATGACTGCAATCCAGGGTGTATTGCTTAATTTTGTGGATTAATGAGTAAGCAATCAAATGTGATTTTAAGTCATGAATATAACAAACATACTATTCATTTATTTTGACAAGTATTTTAATTTATGTGACTTGGCTACAAATAGAGCAGTCTATTTCATTAAAAAAAAGGAAAAGAAAAGAAACCTTTGTGCTCTCAGATAATAAACCTTGCTGGAGAATAATGGCAAAGCCACCATCTTCTAAAGACAGATAGAGAATTGATAGGTTGATAGAAAATACAATGAGACCTAAAATTTTCAAACAGAGAATGTCTTTTGCATGCACTTGAGCTATATGCAATATGTTTAGGGGCTGCAAACCACAGAGAATATTCTAAATAAGCTAGGTCAGTGCTGGCCTGAGGCAGGCACCCCCTAGCCTGGCACCTTGGTAGCCTCAAACACAAGTTTCAGCAGCTTCATGTGTCTGAGGTGGCCCCCATAGTCCTGCTCTTAGAACCCCAAAGCCAGGCAAAGTGGTGAGTGGACTACAAATATGAGCAAGGTCACAACTCCCTGAAAATTAGCCGGTGATTAATTGGTGCTTCATTTCACCAGGCTGGGAGGGAACAGACTCTTTAGCATGGACACATTTAGCAAATTGGCCTGAGCCCCAGCTGACTGACCTCATGACAGGTCCGATTATGTTCTACCTTCTCTGGGATTTCAAGACAGGTAAGCAACTGGTGGAGACGACAGAAAGGTCAGCGTGCAGTCTGACTGAGGCACAAGGAAGCACTCCCCGTAAACTCAGACTTAGATCCTCCTTGTCACGGGTGACAAGGTGTCAAAGCCGATATTTAAAAAAAAATTAACACTGCAGTAGCAGGTGGGTTTAACTCCTGCACGCCTTCTGTCTGAGTGGTAGAGCTAACCTTTTCCTTGAGCTTCTAATTGCCCTACATCTCTTTAACTTGTGATAATGTGGCCAACCCTGCTGGGATGGGTGTTGACTTTGGGAGCCTCTAAATGTCAAGATTTGTAATTGTGATTGTGGGTGTATTAAAATCACAAAGAATGATGCCTCACTAATTGGGGCCTGAAGACAGGAAGCCTGGGGTCCTTGTTCCTTGCTTACAGTCACAGGAGGTATGTTACCTCCTCCAGGAGCAGTTTCATCCTAGGTCTTATCTTTAATTGCGGAAAGATGGTCTTTGTCAGTCAGTGGTAAAATTTTAGCGTTAAGGAAAAAGGCCTTCCTAAAATATCTAAAACGTATTCCGTAGGTATAAAAACTATGATTGCTAACTCAAAAAGTAATATGTACCGAGCCTACTTACTGGCAAAAATGGAATGTAAGTTTTGAAATGAGGACTGGCCCCCCAAATCCAGGTTGCTATGACCTCCACAATAACTTCATTTCAAAAATCAGTCTTCATGCCAATACTTCCTAAACCAAGGGTCTCTTGTTTATACCTTGCTACTTCCCGGGATAAAGAAAAGTATGGGGTCAAGAAGGCATTGAGGGGGTCACAGCCTGCACCAGTGCCCTCCAGCCAACTGTGTATGTGCTATGTATTTCTTGGGGATTGTGGTGGCGAAGGGACAGAGGAAAAATAAAAAAAAAAAAACTTCAATGGATGCGGTTCCAAGACTTCTGCAAACACACAGGCTCAGCTCAAATCTCAGAAAATTACTGCTACAGTGTTTCTGTTTTTCCTCTGGTCTTCTTTTTGAAGTACACACACACACACACACACACACACACACACATACACACACAGATAGATACACCTTCAGTTCAGTTCAGTTGCTCAGCAGTGTCCGACTCTTTGTGACCCCACGAATCGCAGCACAGCAGGCCTCCCTGTCCATCACCAACTCCCGGAGTTTACCCAAACTCATGTCTATTGAGTTGATAATGCCATACAGCCATTTCATCCTCTGTTGTCCCCTTCTCCTCCTGCCCCCAATCCTTAACATTACATAAATCATACTATATAGCACACAATTCCATTTTCTGGTATTTTCACTTAGCATTTTCTTGTAGGCAATGTTCTCTAATTTTAGTTTGCAAAAAAATAAATAAATAAAATGAAGAAAATTCATGACCGGATAGTTCATAATTAGCCATATTATAATTTAGCTTATTCTGCCTTTCTGGGTGCATGAAAGTAGAGGCTATTTTTGCACTATTATTTTCTCAGTCTTTAAAGATTTTGCAGACAAAAATCATATCCTCTTGTTTAAGGTCAATTTTGTGATTATTAGTTATACTGAAAATATTGTTATAAGCTATTTTTTTCTTCAATGGATTCTCTCTTCATACCTTTTACTTTTCATTTTCCCATTGTTGTTTCTTATCAAAATAACTGAGCTATTTAAATATACTAAGTTTGTCTTTTTTAACTTTTCAAATTTTCTTTTTGGCAATTTATCTTCTTTTTGTTTTTTCATTGTATGGTATTCCATTCACTTAAAACCTTCCTTTAAATCTTCAAAGGTCCCTTGTAAATAGGTACTCACCTGGAACCAGTAATACTTTATGATGGGCAAGTAGTAAAAAAATATTGGTTTCATTTAATTTACTACTTTGATAGTCCCTTAAGAGAGAGCAGGTGGGAAATGTTTTTACTGATGGGCCTTTGGTTTCTAAATCATCATTCATATTCTAAACAAATACAGATGGACAGAAGCTATTACAATGAAGAAATCACAAATAAAATTTTCATATTTCAAAGATTTTATAATCCAAATGTCTGTCATTATTTTTTGTAAAATCCTTGTGTTGAAATTCCACATATTTAATCTGTTATTAAAATGTAAAAACGTATAATAAAAGTTGTTAAAAAATTTTATGTACTTGAAGGCTCTAAAATTCTCTTATTTGTGCTCCCCCAGACAAGAAAAATTTTTAGCTTTAATATCCTTTAACATGTCTTCTATATCACCTACTGTCAAGTTATCAATGTTTATTGCTTTCCTGTAAACTGTCTCCCTGTCCCTAATTTTGACAAGGATTGAAAACTCTAGAAAATAATTATTTACAGTAATAATGTGTAAAAAGTAATGTATGCATGTCTTTAATTCTCACCCAAGTCTCCTTTTCATTGTTTATTTAGAAGTGTAATTGTCATAGGTAAGCTGACATTGCCCTAATGACTACTGGCTAGGTAGCTCCATTTCTGTATCTTACAAACATACTCTGTTATATTCTGTCATCCAATCTGTTCTGTCAGTTAATGCCACCTTCAAATAAATTTCAAACTTAACGACATTCATTTCATCTACAACATGGAAGCCGCACGGCACTTCTTAATGAGTCAGGAAACAAAAATTCTCAGAGAGTTAATTTGTTAAATAAATATGAAAAGGTCTGTTTATAAATACACAAAATTAACTTAAAGACAAAAACCTGGGACAAATTTAATCGACCATATAGATAAGCTAAATAAGTGGTATGTCAATAAGATAGTAATAGAAGTCAAGAAAATGATGTCAGAGGTGAATAAACTAACAGGGTCATTTCAAGTTTAATCCAGTTGAAGGGATCCACTGGAATAAGGAACAAATTTGCAGTCCCATTAGTGAGGATATTCTCATTGTGAAATGGGAGAGACTAGGGATTACAGTGTGGGATCACTAAACTTATGAATCTAGGACCAAGTACCTAAATTCTGGGGCCAAGAGCAGAATGAAAGCATGGGGCTCTTGTTCGAAACATTGAAAGAATTCCAAGATGGCAATAGCATGGGGCCCTGAGCAATGGCACGGGTCACGTACCCATAAAGTTGGCCCTGCTGGAATCATGGACCTTTCTAAACTTATTCTGGTTTCATTTTCCCCACATAATCTGATTGCAATTTGATATCCCACATTATTCTCTCAACAGACAGAAAATCTGCTGGCTAGTGGATATGCCATGTCTAGTTCCGTTGGCAGGAATTATACATTTGTTCATAGTCCTGAGTCTGTTTATAGTCTAGTTGAAGTCAGAATCCTTGATTCAAGTCAGTCTAGAGCAGTGAGAAAGCATACATTATGGAACTACAGTTCGTGGGCCCTGTGTTGTGGTGCATGGGGCTGGGAGTGGAGGGAGACTCAAGTATTATACGGTTTCTAGTGAAAAGTCTTCTGTAAACTCGCTCTTCTTCAAACAGTCTTCCATTTGAAAGTCTAGCTCATATTTATTCACTTAAATGCAATACTGGGTTGGAAGATAGCTTAAATCAAGGGGAAATGCTGGAATTTTTTTTTTTTCATTTAAACGAGAGCACTGTAACTATGTAATGTGAGAAATGTCATTACAATGGCAGTCATACTACAATAAATAAATGTATCAAAGTAACACTGTATGCATTCGTTTCTCAGAATCCACAGTAGTTGGGAATCTAGACTCTGGAGCCAGACTATGTGAGTTCAAATCCTGATTCAAACCACTTTCTAAATGTAGGGAAGTTATGTAGTTTCTCTGAGCCTCAACCATTTATCTGTCTTGTATAATGAGGAGGATAGTAGTGAACATCTATTGAGCACTTATTATTTTTTAACATATAGTAGCAATCTGTATTATCTCAGGTATTTTTCATATCCCTCTAGAGATTGCTGCTGCTTTCTGTTGGTTAGTCTCAAAGTTACTTTTATTATCTTTTCCATAACTGGGGACACTGAAAGGTTAGATGGCTTACTTGCCCAGTATGTAATAAAGCCAAAATCAGAAGCCCATCAAACTTCAGTATCCCCTTATTATTCTGAACCTATTTTGAGTTGTTGCATTATTGATAAATGAGATACAACTTTGCAGAGTACCTTGCCACAAAAAATAAAGTCCAGCCCCTAGCTATTATTACTGTTATCATTGCTATCATTATTTTTATTATTGATCAGAATCCCTATTCATACTTTAATACCCATTCAATTTGTATCCTGAATAATATCTAGTATCTAAAGATTAGATATGTGCCTAGTGTAAGAATATACCTTAAAATTGTCTAATTAGAAATATACAAAGTCAATGTAAAGATACCAAATAATTCCCACCCAGAGCAATACTGGACTGAATATTTGACTAATAATATAGACTTGATTTATAATACTTTCAGCTATGAAATTAAAAGACACTTGCTTCTTGGAAAGAAAGATGGAAGAAACCTACATAGCATATTAAAAAGCAGTGACATCACTATGCTGACAAAGTTCTGTATAGTAAAGTTATGGTTTTTCCAGTAGTCATGTATGTGGATGAATCATACGGATGTGAGAGTTGGACCATCAAAAAAGCTGAGCACTGAAGAATTGATGCTTTCTAATTGCTGCACTGCAAAAGACTCTTGAGAGTCCCTTGGACTGCAAGGAGATCAAAACAGTCAATCCTAAAGGAAATCAACCCTGATAATATTGGAAGAACTGATGCTGAAACTGAAACGCCAATCCTCTGGCCACCTGATGCGAAGAGTTGACTCATTGGAAAAGACCCTGATGCTGGGAAAGATTGAAGGCAGGAGGAGAAGGGTGGGGGCAGAGGATGAGATGGTTTGATAGTATTACTGACTCAATGGACATGAATTTGAGCAAACTCTGGGAGATGGTGGAGGACAGTGGAGCCTGGCGTGCTGCAATACACAGGGTCACAAAGAGTTGGACACAACTTAGCAACAATAACAGTAGACCAACAATATATATATATATATATATATACACACACACACACACACACACACACACACACACACACATATGTATATATATCCCAGGACTCAATGGACATGAATTTGAGCAAACTCTCCTGAACACAGTAAAGGACAGGGAAGACTGGCATGCTGCAGTCCATAGGGTTGCAAAGAGTCAGACACAATTTAGAGACTGAACAACAACAAAGGTTATATTAATATTTCTATTTTATATATATTTATTAAATAAAAGATACAATGTTATTAGTAGATGTATCACCATGACAAGTGATAAGCATCAAATGAAAAATTAACAGAAAAACAAAGACGTTGATGAAGATTTAGAAGTTACTAATTATAGCATAATATCTATCTCACGGTTTATATCTAGTTTCTACTTGCAGAGTATTGACATTAGGACTAGGAGAAATAATGCTCATCCATAGAAATATTAATACAACCTTTGTTGTTTTTGTTCCATCTCTGACTCTTTGTGACCCCATGGACTGCAGCATGCCAGGCTTCCCTGTCCTTTACTGTGTTCAGGAGATTTTGCTCAAATTCATGTCCAATGAGTCGGTGATGCAATCTAACCATCTCATCCTCTGGGGCCCCGTAAAACAGAATTCAAACAGAAACTGCTTGCAAAAACTGTATTTCATAACAGCATGTTTGGATGAAATGGAATGGAGATGCTACCTTCTGTTAGTATCTTTCTGTTAGTATTTCCAGGTTTCATGACTGGAAATGCTGTGCAGCATTTCTCAGAAAGTACCCTAGAAAGTCTGTACAGTTAATCAACTTTAGAAAGACTCCTCTCTTATAATTTATTTTGTTTTTATAGAAAAAAAGACTTGGAAATGTTCCTGTGAGACATGGAAAACTACCAAGATCTGTCAAGGATAAACATGTTTTCTTCCCTGAAACCCTTAAAGTCAGTGAAAACGGTTTCCAATAATGAATCACCAAATGAAAAAGCCCTATTTTTATTGGACTAAAATTCAAAATTTCTATGAAACAAGAGGATAAACAGAACGTGGAGGCAAGCAACTAGTAGAGAATGCCTGATACTGCACTTAGGAAACCCCATGGCATAAATACTGGAGTACTGGGGAAGAGTCTGGGGAGCTGACGGCATCCTTTTTCTTTTCTTGATATTCACATTCAGTCTCTGTGTACTAGGGCAAAATTGTTTTAAATGTGTCCATAACTAAGAGCTTTTTGGCAAAGGTGAACCATTTATCTCGTCAAGTCCAAACAGAAGTCAAAAGTAAGAGCGTGATGTAATATGCAAATTATTTTCAACTAATGTAGCTAAACTTGACAAATGTGAATCACATCTCACACATCTCTAAGAGTCTTGCTTCTAACTTAAGGAAGGAAATATCATTTATACGTAGCTACCAAATACTATGTCCTCACTAATTTAATAAGCAGGCACCATTTTGCCTACCTTTGAAAATTTATGTTGGTCTTTGGATGGGTTCAGCTGCCTTTTTAAATCTAGTCGTCTGTGATCATGGAGAGCTTTAGGCAAAGGGAAAACGACCCCATAAACCCACATAGGCTGTCCTGATTTAAATTATAGTTTGAAGGCTTCAGGACTATAGGAAAAGGCTCTGAACAAGAAAAATTAACACACACCAAAACGTATGTACTGAAAGTCATTCCATTTTACAAAAGAAAGTGTTCCTCAAGCTTTAGACGATACAGACTTGGTAATACCTATACAGACTTGCTACTTAATTATCAAGAGATTTGTTAAAACTATGGCATTACAAAGGATATGAGTATATAAAATGGGTTTTGATACAAAATATGATTAGGATATTTCACAAACTAATAAACCTATTCATTACAGTGTCACTGGGAAGCAGATTATGTTGCTTTAGAAGATGGCATGATGCTTCTTAGAATTCCTGTTAGAACGCTTGAAATCAACAAAGGTGCTATTTCATAACCTCACAAACTTAACTGGCTGGTAAAACACAGGAAAAAAAAAATCTTGAGATAGTAGATCAGCCATCTATTCTATAAGATAACTGAGTGCTGGAGAAACTGAATAAATATCCGAAGTCTTACAGCTAGTTAATAGCTAAACAAGGGTTTATACTCAAAGGCTCATCTGAAGTTACAGCTTTAAAAAGACTTGCATATTATTAAACTAGGTATTGAGTTTTCCCATGCACCACAGTTTCTCCCATTCTGGCTTGGTGTATAGTCAACATACTAAACTTATCAGTTTGCCTAGCTCCTAAAATCATTAAATTTGAGACTCCTTATCCTACGTCTGACCAGAATACATGTGCTTGTTTTTTCAGCTCTATACTTGTCCCATGATTAAAATGCAATTATCAAATGAGACTCTAAACGTCTTGTAAAGACTATTACTGTCATTATCACTGACAAAATATATGATGCTTTTTAGATAGAATTCCTTCCTTAAATCAACTGCTTGGCAACACTGGCAAAATACATATGCAGAACAATGCCCTGTGATGGCTGATTTTATGTAATACCTTGACTGCGCCATGGGGTACCCAAATATTTTGTTAAACATTACTTCTGGGTGTGCTGTGAAAGTGTCTCTGGATGAGATTAACACTGGAATCAGGAGACTGAGTAAAGCAGATTGCTCTCTCTAATGTGGGTGGGCCTCAGCTAATCTGTTGAAGTCTTGAACATAATTAAAAAGACTGAGTTGAAAGAATCCCTCTCTCTTGCCTGTTTGAGCTGAGATATTGGTCTTTCCTGACCTTCATACTTGGATTGAAACATATGCTTTCTTTGGGGCTTGAGCCTGCTAGCTTTTAGGCAGGGGTTTATACCAATTTCTCCTCTGATTCTTAGGCCTTAGAACTTGGGCTGGAATTATATATTGGCTATCCTCAGTCTACAGCCTGCCAACTAAAAGCATGGAGACTTTGCAGTCTCTGTTATCATGTGAACCAACTCATAATAAATTTCACATATATGTGTGTATATGTGTATACACACACACGCACGCATGCGCACACACACACACACACACACACACACACACTCTCTCTCTCTCTCTATTGGTTCTGTTCATCTGGAGAACCCTAACTTTAAACTAACACAGCTTCCTCACCCAGAGGTCAAGCAAAATCAATGTTTTAGGACAAAGCCTAAGACCTAGAAGTAAAAAATCCATCTCAGTTCTTTCCAATACTGCACAGCTTTTAAAATGATCAGTTATGGAATCTCAAGCTAGAGCTGAACAAAAAAAAAAAAAAAAAAAGCAAGAAATAGAAGACCTCCTAGATTCAAAATATGGAAAGCTGAGCTAAAAGGAAACAGAGCCACACTTGAAAGGAGACGTATGAGTGGCATGTTCCTAGCCATAACTCTGCCACAGTGAGTAGGGAAAGATTCCATTCCATTCAGTAGAGCAGAATAAATGCCCATGTAGCATGTGTCTGTTCCTACCTTCAAGTAACATTTTTCTGAACACCTATAACACGCCAAGCACTGCATTGAAAATGGAAGATATAGCCCTCATTTTCAAGAACCTACCAATTTGGTAGTAAGAAGGGCAGATGGACATGAAAGTCAATATAAACACTGACATGTGACAAAATAGCTGAATGAGCAAAATGCCATGGCAGGAAGAGAGGGGGAAGAGTCTCTGTATGTTTGCTGGGAAGCTGTTAAAGAAGGTATAGAGGGCAGATGACATTTAAGCTGAGCCTTAATTAGCATGATTTCATAGGACGGCAGGATCAGGAAGCCCTTCAAGGCAGAGGGAACAACACAAACAAAGCCGGGTGGAGGAAATTGCAAATTCACCATTTGTGAAATGCCAACCAACTAGTTTGATGTGTTTCGAGTGCAGGTCCCTGGAGGTTGAGAGGAAAAGAAATAGAAGAACAAAGGCTGGACCGAAAGGTTAGAGACAGGAAATGAAGGACCTTCAATGTCTTGCCCACAGATATGTTTCCCACAGTGTGTACTAGGTTTTATGACTTCATAATATTTGCCTATGCTTGTTAGATCTTCAGTCCTAGCAATGACCCTATGACGAATTTCACCTTAAATCTTCTGGGGATTAAGATTAGATATAAGCAGATAACACTGCACAAGTGGCATCCTGCATGCATTTCTCTTTCATATATAGTTTGGATTCTTGTAAATACACAGCCTGGGTACTTGAATTTTGAGTAACCTGACACATGCAGTTGAAGAGTTACTCCCCATGGACTGCCTGTGTGCGTTAGAGGGTGTGTGCAGGAGAAAGAGGGAAAGAGATGGTGGGGGAAGAAGGAGAAAGGCAGGCAGGTAGGCCTAATTAGGTGAAAATCATTCTAATAGAAACTGAAAAAGCAGACCTTTTCAAAATACAGCTTTTCTATGTTTAGAAAGCTATTATTTTAATTGAAATATAACTAAGTATGTATTATCAACATTAAACATTTGGATTATAAAAAGATACAATTACCAAATAGCTGATTATGACAGGGAGCTCAGCCAGGCACTTGGCCTTGACTGCCTGCCGGAAGAGCACTGGGCTAAACGTTGAGTCCTTCTCTCAAAGAGTAGGTTGCACAAAGGGATGGAGGTGACCAGACAGCTTTTCTGGCAGCGCGAAGCCAGCCGGGGGGAAGCTGGCGGCTGGCAGCTTGACGATGGCTGCTTACTGCAGGGCACACCTCCCTGCCCTCTCAGGTACCCTAGGGGTATCTGGGGGAGCCAGTGATAGGGAGACCCCCCCCCAAGAGTCCTGTCTTCCCTTGCACAGTGCAGCTCTCTCTCACCCTCAGAGGTCACCACAGAGCGCCCAGTCACTGGAGTTGCCTCATTTCACAGGACCACTTTGAAAATGGCACTCTGCTTTCTCTTTTACTATTTATATTTCCTAACAAGCGTATAACTTTTTAAAAAGTCAGCCAGCTTCACTCTTGTTAGTTGTTTGAGTGATTTCATTTTCAATTTGTGTCAACTATTTTATTTTTTCTGTTGTGCTTACTTTCTTTTCGTTTTTTTTTTTTTTTCCTATTGTCTCTCTCTTTTTAATCCTGGTTTACAAAGTATTTTCCAGCCTCCCCAGTGACTCAGATGGTAAAGAATCCTCCTACAATGCAGGAGACCTGGGTTAGATCCCTGGGTCAGGAAGATCCCCTGGAGAAGGGCACGACATTTTCCATTCTTGCATGGAAAATTCCATGGACAGCCCCTGTAGCCTGGTGGGCTACAGTCTATGGGGTCGCGAACAATCAGACACAACTTAGTGACTGAACAACAGCAAATAAAGTATTTGCATTACTCTTAGCTAAGTTTCCTTTAGGTGACATAATGTTAAATGTGTAACCTCCTTTTCTACTTTCACTAGCTTATTGCTAGCATTCTTTTTAAAGTCCTTTTCCAATTTTACTTTCCATCCTCAATTTTGTGATATTTTCCTGTGAAATCTTAACCTCTCATGATATATTTTACCTTATCACTTCTATACTCCTGGTTTACCAACCACAGATACGAAGGACAATATAAGGATAGCAGCAAAGACAACATTCTCTCCAAGATGGGTTTTCTCCCCACTTGCCCAAAGCAGTCTCTTTACCTCCCTTATTGGATCCTTCAAACACTTCTATTAATATGGAGTCCAATTAAATACAATATATTCCAAACTAGGGAACTTAAGAAACCTTACTGCTTGTTTTCTCATAGGACAAATCATTCACCTCCATTATGAGCTGTGCCACCGGCTCAGTCTCTTCAGTCATGTCCGACTCCGTGTGAGTCTATGGACTTACAGCCTGACAGGCTCCTGTGTCCATGGAGTTTTGTCCAAGAGTACTGGAGTGGGTTGTCGTGTCCTCCTCCAGTGGATCTTCCCAACCCAAGGATCGAACTCATGTCTCTTAAGTCTCCTGCATTGGCAGGCTGGTTCTTTACAACATGTGCCATCTGGGAAGCCCATTATGAGCAGTGGTAGGATCTAAAAAGCTAGCACATATCACTCCTGGGAAAGGGGCAATATTAAACTAGAGCATGCCCCTGGTGAAAGAATACTAAATCAACTCGCTAGGGTGGCTATAGTACCACTGGCAGTTCCAAGGGAGAAGGCTCAATCCAGAGCTCATGGTAGGCAGCATCATGAATTCTCTTGTGTAGCCACCCAACCACCTCTAACCTGTAATTTTCTCATCACTGGTCACAGGAAGATCTACTCAACATATGGGGTATCTCAAGCCACTTTCCTTTTGGAAGAGAAGTCATTTTGGTTTGAGAAAAGCAGAGAGAAACTGTTGGATCTGTGATCCTCTCTAAACAAATGCATTTATTTACAAAAAAAAGAAAAGTCAAAGAGAAGTTTTAAATTTAAAAGAGGTACATTTATACAAAATGTAAATTTTCTTAGTCTGTTGTTTAACAAAAATATAATAAAATTACATTGCAAAGAAGTCAAACATACTGTGTAAAAAGAAGTCTGGAGACTTTTTACGTATTTTTCTATTTGTATTTTCCAAATATTTGTGCCAGTCTTAAATCTCATTACCATGGACCATAGGAAATGGGACACAGAAGATTGTTTCCATCCAGTCACTGGTGGCCAGCACAATGTCTGTGTTACCACTTGTTCTAGGTGTGCTGGTTTTGTAATACTGACCTTTTAAAAAGAAAATGTAAGCTTTGTTAAAATGTCCAAGTAGGTGAAAAGAGAAGAGGGCTTTTCTCCCACTCTGCTCCTCTCTTGAGAACAACTTCAATAAAATTCAGAATTCAGAAATGTTTCAAATGTTCTCAAAAAGGCTGTGATCCTTCAGAGTCCTATCAATAAATCAGTTCACAGAATCTGGTAGAGTTTATTTATCTGACTGGACCTAAGGAATTTGTACTAAATCACTACATTTTTTTGAAATATTGGTTCTCAAGTGAAATATCAAAACAGAGTGAGAAAGGCAAAAATATTCTGACCTGACATCTTAATGCAGCGTTACTATAAAAACAGGGAAAGTAAAAGTTATATTTCCAAAGATGGCTAATTTTAACAGCAACTGACAACAAAAAAATCCTTTCATTTTAGTAATTGGTTTGTAACACATATCCTGCTTTGCTTATTACATCCTACAGAAGACTGACTTACATATGGAAGAATCCAACTTAGTCCACCCTTACAAAATGGTGAGTACTAAATAATTACAACTCAGATGGTTTTTCATATATTTGAATGTTATCTGAAATGAATGTCCAAAAAATCTAAACACTGGGACATTCCCTGAATCAAAATTATATAAAACCAATGTAGATAAACATTTAGGAATAGCTGTGTTCAAGTTCTGTATTGTACCCCACTTTAGATCAAATATTCTGGTAGTTCCATTTGACATTTAAAAGATACACACGATATGGATACACACACACACACACACACACACACACATTAAATATACTCAGAAGGTTACAATAACGAGAGCTCTAAAAAATCAAGTGAAATTCAGCTTTTGAAAAACTCAAATTATTTCTTCACCACTCTGCACTCTACTCATCCTGTACAGCATTTAAAAATGCCATCAAAAGGAAAATAAATCTTTCAGGAAAATTTCCTTTAAATGGAACCAAAGGTTAAAAGACCCACAATGGAAACCCTGAAGCACAAAGGATGCCAATATTACCTTAAGCAATTTACAATGAGCTTTAATTTACCCATTTAGAAAACCTGATTTCCATAGGAAAGGTTCAGAAGTCATAAATCTTGTCCTGCTAAGAAGTCTAAGAGGGGAAAACAAAACAAAATTTCACCAGCTTTTGTTCATTAACTCTTTCATGTTACTGATAGCTACGTTGTTAGATAATGTTTTGAGGGCATTAATTACCATCCTAATAGATTATAGCTTTAGAACTTACAAGACAGAAATTTAATCAATTTAGCTATGTAACAAAACTTGAAAAATATTTTGTGCTATTTGAAATGTATGCCATTAAAGTCTTTTTCATGTACACAACAAGATGAATTTAAAACTAACTCCCATAAAACAGAACATGGTATATAGCTCTCAGTTCAGTTCAGTCACTCAGTCATGTCTGACTCTTCACCACCCCATGGACTGAAGCACACCAGGCTTCTCTGTCCATCACCAACTCCTGGAGCTTGCTCAAACTCATGTCCATTGAGTCAGTGGTGCCATCCAACCATCTCATCCTCTGTCATCCCTTCTCTTCCAGCCTTCAGTCTTTCCCAGCATCAGGGTCTTTTACAATGAGTCAGTTCTTCGCATCAGGTAGCCAAAGTTTTGGAGCTTCAGCTTCAGCAGCAGCCCTTTCAATGAATATTCAGGACTGATTTCCATTAGGATTGACTGGTTGGATCTCCTTGCATTCCAAGGGACTCTCAAGAATCTTCTCCAACACCACAGTTCAAAAGCATCAATTCTTTGGTGCTTAGCTTTCTCTACGGTTCAACTCTCACTTCCACACATGACTCCTAGAAAAACCATAGCTTTGACTAGATGAACCTTTGTCAGTAATGTCTCTGCTTTTTAATATGCAGTCTATTGGTCATAGTTTGCAGGAAAAGCACTGAAAAAGACAGTGCAGCTGGAATGCAGTGAGCAAGAGAAAAGTGATGCAGACAGTGGCTGGAGAGGCCTGGCACTCCTGGCCCAGGGAAGATTGGGTGAAAGACTGTGGATTTCACTCTAAGTACAGGGAAAGCTATTTGATGTGTTATTGTTTCATCAAAAAGTGACATTCAGATCACAGGAGGGTACAATGATTTATTTAATATTTCTAACTTAACAGTTTATTAAAAAAAAAATCTAGATCCAGACAGAAAATGGACAAGACTCTAAAAGCTATCAGTATCTTTTTCGTCTTCTGCTGGCACATAGCAATGATAATAACATGTAAAATCTCAGAGCAGGCCTGGGACTCACACAGTGAGTTTCTCTTATGTACCTCTATTACAAGAGTTTTTCCACTCTTTCTAATTTTGACTATGACATTGAATTTTTTAACCAAGCTATCTTTGCAAAAGGATAGATTCCCCAAAGAGAAACTTCTTAAAATTGAAATTGCTCTACTTTGTAATTACAAAGGAGAATTAGAATTTATATATTTGGGGACCCAGGATTTTAAATTTTCAAAATTGCCTATTAGTCTCAATATCATGAAAATAAATAAAAAGAAGATAAAATAAGGACAAAGAATAGATCAAGCCAAGGAGACTGTCACAGCTGGTAATAGCCATACAGGAGGCACATGTACTTCTGGCTAAGGAAGAATCTGCTGGTCCCACAACAGCTCTGCAGCCAGACTGACACATATTCATCAGGAAGGCATATTCAGGAAGCGGCAATGGCATATTTCAAGAATCAGGGTCCCGCTGAACTTTTTGGTAGTAATGTCTTGGGTGATGGCACCTAAAAGCTTACACAGTCTTTTATGAAGCTGATAGATCCTGGGTACCCCAGTAAATGGCAGAATGTCAAACACCAGGAACCACTACCATTAAGTTGACAAAGAAAACAATCATTAAATAAAAAAAAAGAAAAACATGCAAATACACACTTGCAATTTCTCCAGAAAAGAGACCCAAGAAACTAGGGTGTCAAGTTCCAAAGATCCTAAGGCTTGCTGAATGGATGGGGAGGGCAATGATAATACAAATATATCTATTTATTAACAACAACAACAAAAATGTGGGAAAGAGTCAGCATATGGAAGGAATCAAAGGGGGAAAAACAGCAAATTATAAAAAAACAAATACATTCAGTGAAGAGTAACATGAGCAAGCCACAGTCTCCCTTTACCCTGATTCTGGCATCATCTATAGCAGTGGCTCCCTTTACAAACCAGAAAGTTATCAGGGGCCCTGGAAAGCTTTAGTTTATCACTGTGCACAAATTATTCAAGCAGTGAGTATATTCACTTCTTGTCTTGAGGATATTACCTAAACTCTTTGACTAGTCTTGATTGAATATAATATTATTATACTACCTATCATCTTGTAAGAGCATAATACATATTGACTACTAGTTTTACTTATAAGTCTTTACCTTTGGTGATGGACAGGGAAGCCTGGAGTGCTATACTCCATGGGGTCACAAAGAGCTGGACACGAGTGAGCAAGTGAACTGAACTGAAACTTCTCAGATACTACACTCCTGCATTCTTCTGTTTTGTCTTTCATCGGTTCCTGTACTTTTTATTCTTCCTTTGATCTATCAAACTATATATATATCTCCAATACGACAGTTTTAAAAATCATCATTGTAGCTCATTTACCTCTCTGATAAGGTCTCATGTAGCTACTCAAATGAAACTTAAAACATAATAAATGTATTTTTAAAACTCACATTAAAGCAAACAGTAAGCAGTTTACGTCAGTGGTTAGGGGTTTGGGATGTGAAGTCAGAGAATCCTCAGTTCAAATCCTGACTTGATATCACACTCAGTTGAGTTCAGTCGCTCAGCTGTGTCTGATTCTGTAACTCCAAGGACTGCAGCACACTAGGCTTCCCTGTCCATCACTAACTCCCAGAGTTTGCTCAAGCTCATGTCCATGAGTCAGTAATGACATCCCACCATCTTATCCTCTGTCATCTCCTTCTCCTCCTGCCTTCAAGCATTCCCAGCATCAGGGTCTTTTCAAAGGAGTCAGTTGTTTGCATCAGGTAGCTAAAGGATTGGAGCTTCAACGTTGCCATTACCACTCCCATAGACAGGCCTCAGGCCAAACAACAGGGAGGGAACACAGCCCTGTCCATCAACAGAAAATTGGATTAAAGATTTGCTGAGCATGGTCCTGCCCATCAAAATAAGATCCAGATTCTCCCACAGCCAGTCCTTTCCATCATAGACCTTCCACAAGCCTCTTATCCATCAGAGGGCAGACACAATGAAAACCACAACCACAGAAAGCTAACCAAACTTACCACATGGATCTCAGCCTTGTCTAACTCAATGAAACTATGAGCCATACCGTGTAGGGCCACCCAGGACAGATGGGTCATGGTGGAGAGTTCTGACAAAACTGAAGAATGGAATGATAAACCACTTCAGTATTCTTGCCTTTAGAACCCCACGAACAGTATGGAAAGGCAAGAAGATATAACACTGAAAGGTGAACTCCCAGGTTGGTAGGCTCCCAGTATGCTACTGGAGAAGTGTGGAGAAATAGCTCCAGAAAGAATGGAGATATAGAGCCAAAGCAAAAACAATGCCCAGTTGTGGAGGTGACTGGTGATCGAAGTAAAGTCTGATGTTGTAAAGAACAATATTGCATATGAACCTGGAATGTTAGGTCCGTGAATCAAGGTAAATTGGAAGTAGTCAAACAGAAGATATCAAGATTGAACATCTACATTTTAGGAATCAGTGAACTAAAAATGGACTGGAATGGGTGAATTTATTTAAGATGACCATTATATATACTACTGTGGGCAAGAAGAAGAAACAGTAGTCTTCGTAGTCAATAAGAATCCAAAATGCAATACGTGGGTGCAATCTTGAAAACGCCAGAATGATGTCACATTAGCTTTCACAGTTTGGCACATTTCTAAGATATCTAAACCTCTGCTTCTTCATCTGTAAAATTAGACCAATAAAATAAATTTTTACAAAAATTATTAGAATTAAATAAGGCAGGCAAACTATTTGTAATCTTGTGAATTCTAAGTAGTGTAATATTTTAAAAAGTAAGAGGAAAAAAGAAAAATGCCAGAGTAGACAGTCCTAGGCACATGAGAAGGAAGAATGATGATAATTTAATATTTTAATAGATAATCTACAAAACTTCACCTTCATCAGTTTATGTATAAGCAACGCATTGTTTTGAGATCATGGATGAAGAGAAAACTGAAGAATCTACCTTATTCAGACACGACTGCTACTAATAAACAGAGAAGTCACCAGCTGTTTCTACTGTGACTCCCAGACCATATGGCATGCGGCCCAGAAAGAGTATTAGTTGAGTAAGCTCAGAGCATGCACGGTTCTCAAGGGCCATGGAGTAGATCTTTTGTCCTGGGACTTGAGGCTGAACGGTCACAAAGCATGCAGTCCCTTACTCCTGCAGCACGCTGGAAACAGACCAGTGAGACAGAATATCTATTAATACAATAATCCCCAAAGAATATTCTGAGCAAAATCCTACTTTCTGCTTAGAAAATAAATGCTACATATATGGCCTTCTGGGAAACTAGTAAACAGTGTATATTCAATATTAAATATTTCAAAATTTGTTTTTAATTGGGTCTTTCTCTGAATTTTGTAAGCCTTGTAATCACCTATAATCAGCTAATATTTTACAACTAGTAATCACGGAATTATGAAAACTATACCAATGCTGTTATTTTAAACCAGAGAAACTAGAAGCTTCCTTCAAATTACAGACACTCAAGGTAGGTATTACAGACATAGTGTCTGGAAAAGTAGCTTATTTCTAAAGAATAGATATCAGTTACACGTGATAACATGTGACACGGTAACATGATAACATCCGTGGCACAGAGGAGCCCAATGGACAGTTCACTGGGTCACAGAGTCGGACAAGACAGAAACTAAACAACAAACACGTGACATCCTCTACCAAAAAAAAAAAAAAAAAAAAAAAATAGCCTACTTCCTAAAAGAAGAGAAAGATACAATTGAGTCTGTATTTTTAAAATGCATTTTAACATATTTTCAGAAAGCTAACACCAGAGATATGGTGACCTTGGGAAAGGAAAAAAGAACGTTAAAAATACATGTATATGAGAAAATATGAAAAATAGTGCATGAAGGAAAAAAAGTGAAAATGTGGAATAAAAGTGATTAATAGAAATCTGATTACTGGGTTATAATCAAGCATCACATAATAAATTAGGCTTTCTAAACAAGAAAAAGAGAGTAAAAGTAATAAGATCTACTGGTTACCAAATTATATTTCATTGTCAATAAATCTATGGTGAGAACAATTAAATGAGTTCATTCTATTATTTAGTCAAAGACTCATATATATTAGACCCAAACATGATGGGAAAACTTTGATGGATATAGCCTTCAAGATTTTTGTCTTGCCACTAAAGACTGCTGAAAAAATAAACTAATAAATATCCACCCCAGATCCCATTTGACTTTCAAACTGTATCCTTCATTCAGAGGAATGAGACTAGGAATATCCAGATAAGATTTACAGTTTCAGACCTCAATGTAGAAAGAAACAGAAAAAATATATATATATATATATACATATACACACACACATACATACATACATATATATATATATATATTTTTTTTTTAAAAAGGCATGGATAACCGTGAACTTCTAGATGTTCAAGCTGGTTTTAGAAAAGGCAGAGGAACCAGAGATCAAATTTCCAACATCCAATGGATTATCGAAAAAGCAAAAGAGTTCCAGAAGAACATCTATTTCTGCTTTTTTGACTATGCCAAAGCCTTTGACTGTGTGGATCACAATACACTGTGGAAAATTCTGAAAGAGATGGGAATACCAGACCATCTGACCTGTCTCTTGAGAAACCTGTATGCAGGTCATGAAGCAACAGTTAGAACTGGACATGGAACAACAGACTGGTTCCAAATAGAAAAAGGAGTATGTCAAGGCAGTATATTGTCACCCTGCTTATTTAACTTATATGCAGAGTACATCATGAGACATGCTGGGCTGGAGGAAACACAAGCTGGAGTCAAGATTGCCAGGAGAAATATCAACAACCTCAGCTATGCACGACACCACCCTCATGGAAGAAAGTGAAGAGGAACTAAAAAGCCTCTTGATGAAAATGAAAGAGGATAGTGAAAAAATTGGCTTAAAGCTCAACATTCAGAAAACTAAGATCATGGCATCTGGTCCCATCACTTAATGGGAAATAGATGGGGAAACAGTGGAAAAAGTGGCTGGCTGATTTTATTTTTTTGAGCTTCAAAGTCACTGCAGATGCTGATTTCAGCCATGAAATCAAAAGACACTTACTCCTTGGAAGGAAAGTCATGATCAACCTAGACAGCATATTGAAAAGCAGAGACACTACTTTGCCAACAAAGGTCCGTCTAGTCAAGGCTATGGTTTTTCCAGTAGTCATGTATGGGAGAGTTGGACTATAAAGAAAGCTGAATGCCAAAGAATTGATGCTTTTGAACTGTGGCGTTGGAGAAGACTCTTGAGAGTCCCTTGGACTGCAAAGAGATCCAACCAGCCCATCTAAAAGGAGATCAGCCCTGGGTGTTCATTGGAAGGACTGATGTTGAAGCTGAAACTGCAATACTTTGGCCACATGATGCGAAGAGCTGACTCACTGGAAAAGACCCCAATGCTGGGAAAGATTGAGGGCTGGAGGAGAAGGGGACGACAGAGAATGAGATGGTTGGATGACATCATCGACTCGATGGACATGGGTTTGAGTGCCCTCAAGGAGTTGGTGATGGACAAGGTGACCTGGTGTGCTGCGGTTCATGGGGTCAGGAGGAGTCGGACATGAGTGAGGAACTGATCTGAACTGAACTTTAATAAATTTTAAATATACATTTCCCAAGCTTCAAAACACTGACTATACACATGGATAATTGAGCATAAAAAGACATATCTACTAATTCAGCGGGAACTTCACTGAATAAATAGTATAATCCAGTAATCAACTAATTAGTCATGTTTTGCTTTAACTGATGCATAAAGGAAAACTAGACCAATAATTTCTAGGCATTTGCATCACTGGAAAGCACCATTTAGGTAAACCTGTACCTCCAGGAGCCCCAAAACTAGTGATACTCATCAAACAACCAAAATCTCATAAAAATCATTCTCTCTAGCCTCCCCACGAAGTGTCTCTCTTTCTGTCATGCTGCATTAAACATTTTTAAACACTCAGAGCCATATCTGTTCCCTTTAACTAATCTTGCAGTAAAATGATATTAAGTAATTAACAGCATGACAATGATGGAAACAGATGTCATGAGTAAAAAACGTGGAGGCAAACTGATGCAGAAGACAGAAAACTGGTCTAAAACTGGGAGACCTGGATTCCTTCCCATCAATGTCACTGATTAAGGCTTTACCCTAGGCAAGTTGTTTAACCTTGTTACACTTCGGCCTCCCTTTCTGCAGCCATCTGCTTTGCTCATAGGAATGTCATGACAATTAACAAGAGTGCCTATAACAGTGCTTGGAGCTCACAAGAGAAAAGATTGCCTAAATACAAGGTATTATTACTCTGATTACAAGGAAGTATCAAGCAGATTTTTGTGTAAGCTGTAATTATAAGGGAGAGTAATCTGCAACAGCAAAGGTAATACGGCAAATTACAATCTATGTCATTTTTCAGACACTTATCATTCTAGGCAATGACATTAGAGACATAATAAAACAGAGATGAAACTCTTAGTGAGATGCTGAGCAGATGCAAGAGATCTGACAAGCTAGACTGGAAATTTTACAATGCAGAGCCATTTATTAAATGTAGGTTTGGACCAAAAGTCACTACAAGATGAACTCTGATAGCTTATAATAAAGCATGGGGGTTTAGTAGTCCACGCACAACATTAAAAGCAATTTGGAGATTCACAGCCACAACCATTGTTTCTAACAGAGCACATATTTTCAAATAAATAATCTAAATCCTCCAAATATCAATGTTTCTTTTAAGTGAAAAATAATTGTTAATCAGTTCTACATAATGTTTTCTATAAAATGAACAAAACATTTAATAAAGCTACACTTCATTAGTTACACCTCCTCTAGTTCCAATTACCAATATTCCAATCTGCCTACGTTTTTATTTCTTAATTAAGGAACCTCTGATATATCAGGGTGTCATCAATTAAAATCAACTGTAAATTAATTATGGCTTTAGATCCCTAAACCCACACAATTTTCATCAGCCAATATTCTACTCTTTCTTAAGAGTTTCTGGGTAAGTTTCATTTATCTATAGCTTAGAAAGCAATTTTACTCCAGGCAGATATACACGACATAACTGAGTCCTATAAATGCTATTAATTCTAATGATGAAAACAGCTATTCATTTAAACTACTTCAAGTACTGTCCCCTACAGACACCTTACAGCAGTTCATTCTTAATCTAAAATCATGCTAAGAGGCTTGAGATGGATCACTGAGAGGATCTCATGGGTTGAGAGCCTTGAACTTCACCATATAGGATTTACAACTTTGACTAATTTAATCATGCATAACCAGTACAATTATTCTTAACAAGGCAAACAAACTAGGAACAAAAATAGCTGCATCACCTTGAAGGTAGCACCACCAGTAACAATAGCCTGAAAAACAGGAAGTGTAAGCCCCTTAATAAAATATCATGGATTTAATGTAAACATCAAAAGCACAGAGTTAACCACAGAACTTTTAGGATAAGAACAGATGGGTTTCATTTATGTGTTTATTTAATCTACCTTCCCTTTTTTAAACATGTTTTTTTTAATGGCTTTTTTTTTTAAGAGAAGTTTAAGGTTCACAGCAAAACTGAGGGGAAGATACAAAAATGTTCCCTATAGTTTCTACCCCCACAAATGCACAGCTTCTCTCCTTAGCAACCCTCCTCAGCCCCATGCTGGTACATTCCTTACCACTGATAAACTTACAGGACACACCATAATTACCAAAAGTCCACAATTTACATTATGGTTTACTCAGTATTCTACATCCTATTTGGAATGATGTGCATTTATGCATTGTTACGGTATCATACAGAGTATTTTCACTGCCTTCAAAATCCTTTGTGCTCTGCCTTTTTATGCATTCATCCCCTCTCCAATTCCTGATCTTTCTACTGACTCCATAGTTTGGCCTTTATCAGAATGTCATCCAGTTGGAATCATACAGTACATAGTAAAACAGGCTTTTCAGATTGGCTTCTGTCATTCAGTAATATGCATTTGAGGTTATTCCATGTTTTTGCATGGCTTGATAGCTCTTTTTAGTGTCAAATAATTTTCAACAGTCTAGCTGTACCACTTTATTACTAACCCATTCACCTACTGAATTCAAGACATCTTGATAGTTTCCTAGTTTTGGTAGTTATGAGCTGTTATAAACATCTGTGTGCAGGTTTTTGTGTGGACATAAGTTTTTAATTTCTTTGGGTAAATACCAAGGAGTAAAATTGCTGGATCTTTGGTAAAGTTATGTTTAGTTTTGGAAGAAGCATTGTCTTCCAGAGTGGCTATACTATTTTGTATTTCCACCAATAAATATTGAGAGTTCTTACCTCTACACATTCTTCTCTGCATTTGGTGTTCTCAGTGTTTCAGAGTTTGGCCACTCTAATAAGCGTGCAATGGAAGCTCAGTGTCATTTTAATTTGCCTTTCTTTCATGATACATGAGGTAGAGTATCTTCTCCTATGCTTATCTGCTATCTCTGTATATTCTTTGCTGATGTGTTAAGGTCTCTGGTGCACTTTTTATTTTTTATATTTTTTCCTCTTTATTTTTTTTTCTTTTATTTATTTTTTTCTTTACATTATCGTATTGGTTTTGCAATGAATCTGCCATGGGTATACATGTGTTCCCCTTCCAGAACTCCCCTCCCACTTGCCTCCCGATTCCATCCCTCTGGTCATCCCAGTGCACCAGCCCTGAGCACCCTGTATCAAACATCAAACCTGAGCTGGTGATTCATTTCACATATGATAATTTACATGTTTCAATGCCATTCTCCCATATCATCCCATCCTTGCCCTCTCCCATAGAGTCCAAAATAATCCATCGGATGTTAGCAATTTGATCTCTGGTTCCTCTGTCTTTTCTAAATTCAGCTTAAACCTATGGAAGTTCACAGTTCACATATTGCTGAAGCCTGGCTTGGAGAATTTTGAGCATTTCTTTACTAGAGTGTGAGATGAGTGCAACTGTGTGGTAGTTAGAGCATTCTCTGGCATTGCCTTTCTTTTGGATTGGAATGAAAACTGACATTTTCCAACCCTGTGGCCACTGCTGAGTTCTCCAAGTTTGCTGGCATATTGAGTGCAGCACTTTCACAGAGTCATCTTTCAGGATTTGAAATAGCTCAACTGGAATTCCATCACCTCCAATAGCTTTGTTCATAGTGATGCTTCCTAAGGCCCACTTGACTTCACATTCCAGGATGTCTGGCTCTAGGTGAGTGATCACACCATCATGATTATCTGGGTCGTGAAGATCTTTTTAGTAAAGTTCTTCTCTGTATTCTTGCCACCTCTTAATATCTTCTGCTTCTGTTAGGTCCATACAATTTTTGTCCTTTATTGAGCCCATCTTTGCATGAAATGTTCCCTTGGTATCTATAATTTTCTTGAAGACACCTCTAGTCTTTCTCATTCTATCGATTTCCTCTATTTCTTTGCATTGATCACTGAGGAAGGCTTTCTTATCTCTTCTTGCTATTCTTTGGAACTCTGCATTCAAACGGGTATATCTTTCCTTATCTCCTTTGCTGTTCGCTTCCTGTCTTTTCACAGCTATCTGTAAGGCCTCCTCAGACAGCCATTTTGCTTTTTGTATTTCTTTTTCTTGGGGATAGTCTTGACTCCTCTTCTCCTGTAAAATATCACAAACCTCTATCCATAGTTCATCAGGCATTCTATCAGATCTAGTCCTTTAAATCTATTTCTCACTTCCACTGTGTAGTCACAGGGGATTTGATTTAGGGCATACCTGAATGGTCTAGTGGTTTTCTCCACTTTCTTCAATTCCAGTCTCAATTTGGCAATAAGGAGTTCATGATCTAAGCCACAGTCAGCTCCTGGTCTTGTTTTTGCTGACTGTATAGAGCTTCTCCATCTTCGGCTGCAAAGAATATAATCAATCTGATTTTGGTGTTGACCATCTGGTGATGTCCATGTGTAGAGTCTTCTCTTGTCTTGATGGAAGAGAGTACTTGCTATGACCAGTGCGTTCTCTTGGGAGAACTCTATTAGCCTTTGCCCTGCTTCATTCCAAGGTCAAATTTGCCTGTTACTGCAGGTGTTGCTTGACTTCCTACTTTTGCATTCCTGAAGTGAGGGTTATAAGAGGCTAAAGATAAACCACAGGATTCAACCACTTTATGGTGACTAAGTATTTTAAAGAGGTAGTTTTCCTAAATGGTTGAGGGAACAGCCATGGAAACTGAAGTTTGGGATATTGGATTAAGGAGAGAATGGGAGATAAAAAAAAGTTGAGGTAGTGAGCCCAAAATACTCCAGAATTTCATAAAGGAAATGAAAAGGATCAAAACAACATGGAATTTAAAAGACTGAACAGATTTTCTTTTTAAAATATAAAGAAAAACTGAGCATGTTTATAAGTAACTGGGAAAGCAAACCACAAAATATCATGTTCATATTTCTTTAGTAAACTCTAAGAAAAATATAATTGTTTGAACAAGAATACCAGAGACTCAAGAAGATGGGGGACTGTGATTAAAACCAGAAATTAAAGAGTTAGGTTTGGCAAAGAGGAAGACTATTTCTTAGTCATGGTAAATAGAAGCACATGAAAACAAACTGAGATTTTCATGTCCAGGGATGGGGGAATTAAGAAAGCTAAACTTGGGTAGCCTCAATATTCTCAGCAAATTAAAAGTTAATGTCATTCTGCTAATCATAATAGGAGTATGGTTAGAGTCGGATTTGGGAAGAATTAAATTGTCTGGGGTAGTCAAAATAGAGAATAAGAAAAATAATTATGTCTTATGAGCTGAGATGCAACATTTGTTTTCATTTTCTCTTTTGCCAGCATTCTAGGGATAGGAACTTTCTTCCAAATGTCTATGTCCTGGGGAAGAACCATGTTTGTTTCTCATTTAGCTGATCTTCTGATTACCTATTAAATCAAAGGGAAATAATTTTTATTCAGTTTAAGTGATTTTAATCTCCAAAGATTGCTGCATAGTCTCACCCTTGCTGGAAAATACAATTCAGTATAAAAATTTAACCCTGAAAGAGTATTTGTTTCATTAAGACAGTTTCTCAGTCATTTCTAACGTATTTTTTTATCAATTCATAAAATTTAGTTAGTACAAAATAATAAGCTATTTTAATATGAAGGAACAACAAATGAGCTATTTTGATACACTCTTCAAGTTGTCAATATTGGCAAGTTTGAAGCTTAGATTACCAGAAATCTTTAGCTTTCAATGTCAATTACATGTTATTGTATCCACTAGCATCTTATTTGATCCAATAAGAAGATCCGGATGCTTCTATTCAAACAACAGTATAGATTCCTCCCAGAATAAACCATCCACCTATGATACGCATGCATAAGTACCAGGTCGCTTCAGGTGTATCTCACTCTTTGCAACAGGGTGGACTGTAGCCCACCAGGCTTCTCTGTCCTTAGGATTTTCCAGGCAAGAAAACTACAGGGGATTACCCATTTCCTCCTCCAGAGGATCCTCCCAACCTAGGGGCTGAACCTGCGTCTCTTATGTCTCCTGTATTGGCAGGGGCATTCTTTACTGCTAGTGCCACCTGGGAAGCCCATGGTACACACAGTCATATTTTATTATAATCAAATTCTTCTCAGAAGTGTTCTGAAAAGAGGTCCATGTAATCTTCTGGAAAATATTTTTGGTTGAGTGCAGGATCACTAAAAAGTTAAGTATTCTGATTAAGCAAACCATTTGTGTGAGGCAGCCATTGACCAGAAGGATGGGTTTTAGTGACCTGGGATCAGGTGCAGGTATTAGAACAATAATCAAATGTCTCCATCATAAAAAGGCAGCCAGGACAGAGACCATGTAGGTCAATTCCCAGTTTTAAAGCTGAATATTTTCATCTAAGAAACACTGCATGGGTGGAAGACTATACCATGCTTAGCTGCTCCAGTTGGTCACTTGACCAGTTACAGTTTCAGGCATTTCTCTCTAATCACTGTTATTGTTGAAGGAGGAGAGAATTAAAAAGCTAAAGACAGGTTCCCAAAAGAGATAGAGAAGAAACAGAAGTAAAGAGTAAGTTGATCTGCTGACAGTTCACTGACCTCAAAGTTAGGCAAAGTTCTTTTCTCCCTGTTTGGGTTGGAATCCTCACTCAAATATGGCACTTAGATGATGAGATTGACCTTTCATGAACCTCCTGTCCAAAAGCAATATTTTATTTTTTGTTGTTCTGTCGTTCAGTTGTGTACAACTCTCTGTGACCCCATGGACTGAAGCATGTCCCTGTCCTTCACTATTTCTCAGAGCTTGCTCAATTTCATGTCCATTGAGTCATGATGCCATCTAACCATCTCATTCTCTTGTCCCCTTCTCCTCCAGCCTTCAATCTTTCCCAGCATCAGGTTCTTTTCCAATGAGTTGGCTCTTCACATCAAGTGAGCCAAAGTACTGGAGCTTCAGATTCAGCATCAGTCTTTCCAATGAACATTCAGGGTTGATTTCCTCTAGGACCAAGGGACTCTCAAGCATCTTCTTCAGCACCACAGTTCGAAGGCATCAATTCTTTGAGGCTCAGCCATTTTTATTGTTTAGCTTTCACACCTATACATGATCACAAGGAAAAACCATAGCTTTGATTATATGGGCCTTTCTCAGCAAAATAATGTCTCTGCATTTTAATACACACTCTAGGTTTGTCACAGTTTTTCTTCCAAGGAGCAAGCATCTTTTAATTTCATGACTGCAGTGATTTTGGAGCCCAAGAAAATAAAGTCTGTCACTGATTCCATTCTATCTCCATCTATTTGCCATGAAGTGATGTGACCACATGACATGATCTTCATTTTTTGAATGCTGAATTTTAAGCCAGCTTTTTCACTCTTCTCTTTTACCTTCATCAAGAGGCTCTTTAATTCCTCTTCCCTTTCCATTATTAGGGTGGTGTCAGCTGCATATCTCTGTACTCATCATAAAAGTTAAATAAGGAGGGTGACAATATATAGCCTTGATGTACTCTTTTCCCAATTTGGAACCAGTCCCTTGTTCCATTTCTGGTTCTAACTGTTGCTTCTTGACCTCCATACAGGTTTCACAAGAAGCAGGTCTGGTATTCCCAACTCTTAAAGAATTTTCCACAGTTTGTTGTGATCTACCATCAAAGGCTTTGGCGTAGTCAACAAAGATGAAGTAAATATTTTTATGGAATTTTCTTGCTTTTTCTGTGATCCAGTGGATGTTAGTAATTGTCTCTGGTTCCTCTGCCTTTACTAAATCCAGCTTGTACATTTGGAAGTTCTCAGTTCACATACTGTTGAAACTTAGCTTGAAGGATTTTGAGTATCATCTTACTTAGCATGTGAAATGAGTATTCTGCGAATGACTTAGAACCCCACTTTTTTAAAACACCAGATATTATAAAACTCTTTCAGAGTTTTAGTTTTATGGTATGTGTGTGTGTGTGTATACACAGACTTTGTGGTAAACTGATTTTTTAAAAAAAAATAGCCCCAGTGATTCCTCTCCTTGGATCATTTCAATTTGAAATGTGACTTTGAAGCTCCTTCATCAAAGTCAATGCCCCTCCTCCCTGACTCCACGATGGCCTTGTGACTTATTTTATTCAGTAGAATCTGGCAGAGTCGAGTGCTGTTCCAAGTCTAGGCTGTGAGAAGCAAGCATGCTTCTTCTTGTTCCGTTGAACTCTGTACCACTAAGCAAACAGAGGCTAATCTTCTGGGGGGTAAAAGATCCCATGAAGAGGAGCGCAGGTGCCCTAGTCAGGGGCATCTTCGATCACTCAGTAGGCAGTTATAATTACCAAACGTGTGAACGAACGCAGCCACTATCAGCACATCTGCCTACTTGACCCACAACTACCTAAACACACCTGGCTAAACCCAGGCAGAACCCAAACTTCTCGGCTAACTTGTGGACTTTTGGCAATGAAACACTGCTTGTTTTACATCACTGATTTTGATGGTAATGCATTACACAGTATTATTGTAGCAAGAGATAATGGATACACGATTTTAATCCTAAACTATGTTTTAAAACATATAAACAAACATTTTTGTTGTTGTTCAGTCACCAAGTCATGTCTGACTCTTTGCGACCCCATGGACTGTAGCACAGCAGGGCTTCCCTGTCCCTCATCATGTCCTGGATTTTTGCCCAAGTTCATGTCCAATATATAAACATACACATGTATAATGTGTATATATTATAGAGACACTTAAATATGTATCTATATCTATCTATATGTTTCTATTCATGCTTTAGCTACATAGCTTCCAAAGGCTTATTAGGTGTTACTAAGGACCAACAGTAATGAGCTAAAGAAAAATCCTGTGACCAAGCTTCCGAATTACAATATCTTGCTGTTCTTATTCCTCCTAATAGAATGGATTCATATAACAACTCAAACCAATAATATATGGTTCTTAAAGTTATAATTATAATTCAAAGTACTAGAGTAGTAATTCTCCAAATATACATACAATTATATTAACATATAATTATATTATTAGTCAGTGCATATTCTGCAGTTATTCACTTATCAGTATTTCCAAAAACATGCTATTCTTCAGTTCTAAAGAGAGCTATGCATTCACTGATAAAATACTAGTGAAAACTCAACCTTTGTTTAACTGAATTTTTTTACTTTGTTTGGATCATTAATAATCATTCTGAAGTTATAATACTACTGTTTTTCAAAGAAAGAATCCCAAACATACTAGTGAAATTAATTATCTCCCTTCTAGGGAGATAACATTTCAATGTTAGCTTGGCTTTCATGTAACAGATATAACTCTTTGGTCACTTATGTTTAGATGCTACAGTTTAGAAACTTTAATGTATATAACGGCAATATTTAACATAGAAAGAATGGCATATGTACCCATATTTATCACTCATGTAATGGGAAAACTACCTAAAAATTATGCTGTACAATTGACTATTCAGAAATTGTTGAGATCTATCCTTGAGTTCTGTAATGTGTTGGAAGCAAGGGTTCAGTGGTCAAAACAGACAGATTATTAACTGAAGAAACTTAAAAACTGCTATGGACACCTGGTTTGTTTCAGAGAGAAATAACAAAATGCCTTCAGAGACAGCACTCACATGCTAAGACATTCTGTAGAAGCATGGAATGGCATGACACTGTACTGGGACTTCTAGCTGTTTGGTCCCTTGGACATTTCACTAACATAATTGGAATTGGGACTTAATTAGTAATACCCATATTCTATTCTTAGTGGTGAAAGGAGTGCCATTTTCCTTGGAGAACTATTTCACCTAGGAACTTCTTTTTTAAAAAAAAAAAAGAAATCGCTTGATAAATATAAAAATAGTTTGAATAAACTGATAAATGTTTACTTTTAACACCCAAGAGTCTACAATAAACTGCCCCTATTTCACCACTCAAGTTCCAAAGACTTGAGTGAAATTTCTCAGTATTTGACCAACCAATAGCCATTCCTCATACCTAAAAGGCCCCTGATTTTCTCTACAAGATTTGCCCTGTGTGTTGTCTTGCTTGAGTGGCACATCCAGGTTCCAGGAGCTCATCACCTAAGACAAACGCTCTAGATATGGCCGCTGTCTCTGACCTGGTACAGCACGTGTGTGTGCTTGGTCGCTCAGCTGCGTCTGATGCTTTGCGACACCATGGACTGTAGCCCACACGGCTCCTCTGTCCATGGAGATTCTCCAGGGAAGAATACTGCAGTGGGTTGGCGTGCCCTCCTCCAGGGGATCTTTCCAACTCAGGTATAGAACACACCTGCATTGCAAGTGGATTCTTTACTATCTGAGCCACCAGGGAAGCCCATTCAGCATAGGGATGGTAATAAGACCAGTGTTCAAATAATAAGAATATTCTCCTGGAACCTCAATCTCACTGAAGTGACACAAGATGAGAAAGCTCAGTGTTTGCTTATTGCAGAATGGCATTGTGACTAGATCATTTCTTACTTTTTTTCTTTTTTTTTGCTGCACTGTGTAGTATGTGTGACCTTAGTCCTTGACCAGGGATCTAACCTATGCTCCTTGCATTGGAAATGCTGAGGCTTATCCACCTGCACCACCAGGTAAGTCGCAGATCATTCCTTCTCAAAAGCAGTTTTAACTGCTGCTTCCTCCCTTTGATTTTAGGAACACTCATGGTTTTCAAATATATTTCCTGCTGTTTGAGGTAGCCAGGGTTGAGCTATGTTCCTTGGAATCAAGGGATTCTGTTACAGTCATTATATAAAATTAAATGAATATTACATATCAAATTGGAGTGAGCTATTTGGGAGTGGGGATTTGTTTCAATCCTGACTACAAAGTTAAGCAGTATACTCAATAAAATAATCAAAATCAATTATTTCCTTTTTCATACTTACCACAAAAAAGGAAATTCAATCTATCACTACTTCTAACTGCCAGAGTAGATGTAGTGAATAACTATGTTGCTCAGGGAAGACATCTACTACTCAGGGAAGACATTATTATTCCTATATCTGCATCAGTTGGTGGTTTTCTTATACCTTTACCTGTAATATTTTTTTATACATGACAGAACTTCTTCCTTCTTCTATTCTAATTTATACTCTCTTCATTAAAAACCCCATTCAGTATTCAGTTTCTGAGAAGTTGTCTTTTATTAACCTCATTGACTGATCATTCCATTACTGTAAATCTAATTCGACTTAACATATATCATTTGCACTGCATTTTCACCTACTTCAGTTTGTGAACAGTTTTAGGAATGTGTATGTTTAATCCTCAGTGTTTTTATTACAGAGTTCTACATACAGTGAGGACTCATACTGTTGAATAACTGTTTTTACAAAGATTTTTAAAAGATATTTTAGAGGGAGTTGAATCCTTGAAAAGACTATTGACAGATGGGCTTTAGTAACTTTAATAGTACCTAACTGATATCTTGAAAGATTTTTAATACATGGAATTACTGTGTATGTATATGCGTTTAACATTTCCCTTCGAATGTTCAAGCTAAACAAACAAACAACAAATACATGAAAATAAAGCCCACTTATTTGAGAATGCCAGTTTAAAATTATACAATGACTGAGACCAAAGCAGGCTACAAGTAACAACCAGCATTGTGTATCAATGATCCATTATTAATTACATGGGAATAGTTCACTCTCTTAACACTTTTAACAGCTTGAAAATGGAAGCATCTTCCCCCAAGGAAAGCTGAGATGATTTTGTTTCAGGTTGTCTCTGAGTAGTCTTTCTACCCTTTGAGAATTCCCTGCAGACTAATATCCAAAAGGACTGCTGTTTTGGTTGTATGGTCAGTTCACAGATTTTCTACCTTTTAACTGTTTCAAGACAGGACTCATGGAATATGGTTGCTCAAGATTCTCCTTCACTAACAGTGGCTGTAGTCCATTGTGTTATGGCTTTCAGAGTCTCTCGGAGTTTAGTGAGTTTTTTCCTGCCATATCACTCATCAAGTCCTTTACAACCAAGGCAAGCAATACACTGATAACACATCCTTAGTGCCATAGAAAGTCTGTCTGGCTTATGCTGAAATTCAATTCAGATCATTAAAATCTGACTTAATAATTTTAGACATTTCAACCTCTGAACTTGTGGTCACCATTTTCTATGAATCAAAATTACCTGTGCGTATAAAGCTTATCATTAAGTGGATATCCTCTATAAGCACTGTGGCGCAGAAAGATTAGGTGTTTTTCTGTAAAGTTAGTTATCAGTGGTTTCACAACGTTGAGTAAATATCACACAAGTCTTGTTCAATTGAAAGAGAAACAAAAACTCAGAAAATATTAAGAATCCTCTTATCCCAGTATTTCTCAGCCTTTTATTCACAATTGTCTCCCTAAGGAGACATTTAAGACATAAACTGTCATCCAACAGGAAATTTTAATATACTGTGTATTTGCTTATATACTGTATGTATATTTATGTCTTATACATAAAAAGTATATGGCTTATAATTTTTATTCAATGCAGTTATGAATGACTAAATTTTTTAAGTTAAAAGTCTAATTAGAAACTAGAAAGTTTATAGCATTTAACTTAGCTTTGTAACTGTATTTGTTGAACAATCTTTAATAAAACATATAAATTGCAATTAAATTTATGAAACTGATTTACATAAATGCAGAAAAGAAATTAATCAAATTTCTAAAAATCATCCCAAATTGTTATATTTCCAACAAAAGTAAAATTATTAAATTTTTAATTGGTTCTTAAAATATATCTTTAGTGAACTGAACTTTTTAAGTTTCCTTAAGAAAATAATTTTTAACTTAACTGGCAGCAAGATAATCCTTGTGATACTGTCATCCTTTTTAACATTTGATACAATTAATGGCGGGTTGAATAATTTTTATAAAATTAAATAATATATAGCTTATATATATAGTTTAATAGTTATAATATCTTCAATTTTAAAATTGCCTTAATTTTCAAAGTTTAAGTCACATACAAAAGCACTGAGGAACAAAATATCCACCATCCACAAGTTAGCCAATAGCCACTAACAAGAGGACACAGGTCACCTCTCAAGTTACAACTTTGAGATCTAACAATAGATCAGAAGTCCTCCAATTGCAGCTGCATATTTGCCCTAATTTTAAAGCGCTGATCTTGTACACAATGTGTAGATTCCATAAACTCAGATGATGTTGCCCTTATCATACCCAAGAAAACCCAACAAGAGAAATGAAAGACTTGAAGAACAGGACTTTGTTAGACAGGCTGAACTTCTCTGGGATACAAGGCTTTGTAAAATGTAAGATATTTTTTCCTCTCCAAGAACCAATTTTTACTCACTTGAGGGCAATATCACCCTCACTGAGAACATTTGCCATAGTTAAGAACGATTTTATGTAATTATGTGCTCTAGATGCTATAAACCGATGCTCTTCCCTTTTTTCTTCACCACCAATTTCTTCTGTCGACATGATCTGTGTGCAGTCCCACACCATTCATTCACTCCTCAACCAAACATCATGTGCTTTCTAGTTCTACCATTCCATGGATACTGCCTTGGCTTTTGCTAAACACTTAGTATATATTCTCTAAATGGAAAAAGACCTTCTATGTTTATTCACCTAACAATATCTCCTTGGTATTCTGGCTTAAGCATTCTAGTAAATTTGATAGTGTTCACCATCCCCTACCCCACACCAGCTACCATAATACTTCTGTTATTGGTATTGAATAATTGGTTAGTTCAGTCTTTTCTCAGTTCACTGTGGTACAATTTTTTTTCCCTTAAATATAGTCTGAACTTTAAGATTTCATCATTTAGTTGCTTCTTTTTGCCTATATTCTCTCCTTCTAAAGCAACTGCAACTCTTTCTATGATTTCAATAATTTATTGAATGAAAGTAACTACCAAATCTCTCTCTCCTGTTCACTGCTATTTGTCCCAAAGGAACCTTAAATTGCACATAATCCAAACTAATTTCATTATCACACCCTACCTATACCTATGGTCTTTTCATATAATGGCATCATAACACAGAAACACTCTATTTCATCGAGAAACTGGGAAATATATTTTTGTTCCTTCTTCTCTTCTCTCCCATAGCAGCCCCCATCCACCACATCCAACCTAGGTGTGTAACTACAAATTTTAGTTAGTAATGCCTCTTACATGCATCATGCCTTTTCTAATCCACGGAAAAGTATTCTTGGTTTGGGCCCTTATCTCTCATTTCTTATTTCAAGAATTTCCTATTTGACATCCCTTTGGTTCTTCTCTAATCCTCCTTTATCACCATTAACTTTTTTTTAATTCAAATTTCAACATGACAGACTTGCTTTTAAAAACAGTTTATCCTTTCTTTTCTATGAAATCATGACCATTCCATTTGCTCCTGAATTACTTTTCTAGTCTATTTACAACAATAAATATCAACCACCTCACTGAACAATGCCCCCCGCCCCCCACGTTTCTGATCTTCATGCTGTTTCTTCTTTCTTGAATGCTTCCTCTCTCCCTTTCTGAGTGTCAAAACATCCTCACATAAACAATCCGTTCTTCCCAAATTTGCCAAAATCCTCCCATCATTGTCTGTGATTCTCTAAAATAATCTAAGAAAGATCTATTGTTTGGGATCTCCTCTAGGCTAGAAACTAGCACATTATTCTGTAAATAGGTTTTTCTAAATCGTTAGCTACTGTCATATATTTGATAAAGTACACGATCTGAGACTGGAATATTCTTCAACATTAAAAATAACTACCTATAACTTGCTTTTTAATAGGAAAAATAATCCTCATTCTTTCATATGTGGACAATGAATGAATTCTATTAAAAATGCTGAAAGTCTAATGAACCAGCACTGATTACATAGTCTCAGGTTTGTAAAGAGATATTCATAAATGAAATAAAATTCATCAAACCTTAGGAAAGATCACCAGTTTAGCCTCTGTTATCTATTGCACATCTGCCTGACCACATTAGCTTAGTGCTTAAGCATCATTTTTGCATTTCAATGTGGCATTCTATCAGATTAATGCCCAAGATATTCCAGCTGCACTGCAAGCGAGCAAGTGGACATATAGGAATATTATGCATGGCTTGTATCATTGACATTGAGCAAAGGAAATGTGATTAGCACCAAATTGCATCTGACAGGGGAATCAGAAACCTGTCAAACACGATGACATGGATCCAATGTTTAGAAGGCAAAAGGGGGAAGAAAGGAGCAGGGCAGTCTGGCATGGAGACAGCAATAAAACACAACAGCAATGATAAATTAATTCATTTACTTATGAAAAATTAGAGGCTTCCACACACAGCTCTCATTTATAATCTTGTCAATCTGGCTGAGTAAATAAAAGGCTCTACAATATTACTTGAAAACACAAGCAAGAGAGAAAATGCAAAAATTGGATTCTTGGCCTCACTTTTAATCAAGTACAATAATTCTCTGGTATGAACCACAAGGGTCTTTGAAAGGAATTTTTCATCAGAGAATATATTCTATCACCTTCTATATAAGTCCTTTTCCCAGACTCAATTTTAGAGCCCTAGAACTCCAGGGCATAAGACCATCAAGTTGCACTGAGCATTCTGTTAGTCAGAAAAGGTATGTGGACAAAAGGACATAACCAAAATGGTTTGCTTTTGATGACTCTAAGAAGGGGAAGTGCAAAAATCAAAGTACTGTCTTGTGATACTTTTTAAGTGGTTATAGTCATTACATAGTCTTATAGTGCTATAGCCTGACTCCAGGAAAATTGATTGCCAGAGGCAATATCAAGGTCATATTCAAAATTCCTTTTTATTTGTCAACTTAAGATAGTTCCCAATCTTAGAATGACGACTTGGATGAACATTTTATATATATATATATATATATATATATATATATCTTTTCATGCTCTAAACTGAACAGGATACTCTAATTGTTCTTGAAATACACATCCAAAAATTGCATTCTTGCTATTATATATGAAAGGAGGAAATGCTCTTCTGTTGCCCCCAAATTAATTAAATTGGGAACAAATAGAAGCCAAGGAACAGAATCTGAAGGAGAAATTCAATGTGCTTGTCTAAATGGAAGAAAATAAGTGACTGTCTAGAAGATGCGGCTAAGGAAAAAAGATTTCAGGGCACAAAAACATCACTTAAACCTGTCATTTCAAGTCTCCAGAAAAAAAAAATCCTCTTTTCATACACAAGGTATATTGTATAGATTACATTAAATAAGACTCAGTGGGGATTATTTATTAGATAAAAGATGAATTGTATTTAAAAGAGAGGAGGGTCATATTGATTTTATTAATAACTTAAAAATGGAAATATCTCAAATGCCCATTAACAGGAGATCAGGCAAGTAATTTGTAGAATATCCATTCAGTGGACTATTACTCAACATTAAAAAGAAGTTAACTGCCTTATATCCATCAAAAAGTAAATTTCAAAAGCATTATAGTGAGGTAAAAAAAAATGCCTTACACAAAAGACTACATACTGTATAATCTGGATTTATATGGTGTCCTAAACCAGGCAAAACTAATCTATGGTAGAAAACTAGCAAGTGGCTGCTATATGGGGGTTGGTACAGACTGGAAAGAGGTGACTTTCAAGGATAATAATAATGTTTTTTATCTCCATAGGAGTTTACATCACACAAGTGTATATATGCCAAAACCCATCAAATGATGCACTTAGGGTTTGAGCACTGCATTGTAGGTAAATTTTACTTTGAAAAGATCCATACACAATAATTAATTCTAGTTAATGATATGAATGCTAAAGTTTTAGGGGTAACATGCATGCATGTCTGTAATTATTGAGAAATGCATCAAAAATAAGATGGATTGAAGAATGGAATGGAGAGGAACATAATGATGCATGTGTTCAGAAATAACAGGCAAAGCAAATGGGGTAGAATGTTAACTGTAAATCCTGTTGTGTTCATGGTACTTCACTGTAAAAATTTTTTTCAAATTTTCTTTATATTTAAAATTTTCAAAATAAAGTGTAGGGAAAAATGGTGTGTGAAGGATTGGGGAAGTAATGAACATTAGTTTTACTAGTCTGGTGCAAAGATGGGGGGTATGGTGCAAAGACAGGGGGAAGTCTCAAGGATTATAGAGCAAGAAAAAGTCAGAAGCATGGAGCTAGTACCGTGAGTTCTTTGGCTTTAGGTGGATTAGCAATGGCTAGACACCCTTCACAGTGGGACAAAGAACTAAACCAGGAAAAACAGAAAAATCACAGAATCCTTCAGAAAGAACAAAAGACATGTCAGATCTTTAAAAACGGTAGTATTTTTCTATAGCTTCTGCAAGTTTTACATCTCGGCAAAAAAAGCAACAGAGTAATTTCTACATGAATTTTCAAAGCAAGTCTAGCAAAGAAATTTCTCCCTTAGGAGAGGACAGTATGAAGCATTATGATGTTTAAAAACTGAATTATCTGTTTGTGGTGTTTAAAAACCCAACAGCTTTCATCTTACATTAAGAATGTTCTCAAAGGAGAAATTTGAAGGTACATATATTACATTTTTTTATACCCATTTAAGTAACAATTTATCTCCTTGATTTAACTTGATTCCACAAAACCCTTCGAAGTCAAAGTGAAAGTCATTCAGTTGTGCCCGACTCTGCAACCCCATGGACGATACAGGCCACGAAATTCTCTAGGCCAGAATACTGGAGTGGGTAGCCTTTCTCTTCTCCAGGGGATCTTCCCAACCCAGTGATTGAACCCAGGTCTCCCCCATTGCAGGTGGACTCTTTACCAGATAAGCCACAAGGGAAGCCCAAGAACACTGGAGTGGGTAGCCTATCCTTTCTCCAGTGGATCTTCCCGACTCAGGAAGTGAACTGGGGTCTCCTGCATTGCAGGCAGATTCTTTACCAACTGAGCTATTAGGGGAGCCCCTCCAAGTCAAAATGTCCATCAAATCTTAATAAAATGGATCAGGCTATTCATGTGATGCTATATACTCTTCTCAACTTTGTAATCTTTATTTTAATTGTTTTAACCAATAATGCAAGCTCTTGTAAACAAATTTAAGAGAAAAGCTTTCACTGTTCCAAAGTGTATATTCTAATCCTTAGTAGGACTAAAATCATGAAACTACAATCATTTTTAGTGTTACTATTGCCAAGGTTCACTGTTAAAGACAAAAATAATATCTTCCGCTAGTCAGTATCCATGAATCATAATAATCATCCACAATGGCCTTTCAGAACCTAAAATAATTAACTTCTATTTGAACAACAAATGAAATGCCTTGAGTAAAAGGAAAATATATTTAATTGTCTACATTATACCCTTTTGATCTAAATGAAAAACAAAATTATAAAATGTTTGTATTCTATCCCTAGACTATAAAAAAAATAGAACTCTCAAAACTACATCACAGCATTCACTTCTACTCCAAATTTCACACTTCTTACAGTTTTCACCAAATCTATAATTCACAGACATATGTGCCCAGTAAATCAACTCATCCCTCCAAATGCCCTGCCCTTAGCTTTTATTTCTCTCACTATCCAAACAATAAGTCTATCAATACTGACTAACCAGAATAAAAGCCACCGTTGCATCTTCCCTGAATTACAGGCTCACTGACTGCTCCTTCCTCCTACACTGCCCAGCCTCTACTCCCCAGCATACAGTCAGATCATGTCCTTCTCAGCTCAAAAGATTTTGCTGGCTTCTCCGACTGCTAACAACAAAAACCAAGTTCTTAGAGCAACTTACAAGGCTATACTAAGTCCACCCACACATCAAGCAAGGACTACCTCCCAGGCTTCAAACACTACCCTGTTAAGAGAATTTCCCTGATGACCCTCTGTTAAGCTGCCCTCCCCTGGCTTTCCCTAAGTTCTTTCCCAACTCTATTTCTCCAAAACATTTAGCAACCTACGACATGCTATGCACTTACTTACTTCTTATTTTAAAGAGAACTCTCCTCACTAAAACTAGAGAACAGGGATTTTTATCCATTTTATTCATTGCACTGTGTGGAAATGCAATTTGGCACTCAGTAAGTATTTGTCAGATAAAGAATGGACTGAAATTTATTTCACATGCTAACAGTTTAGAAGAGTATCATGATTCCTGCCCATATATGAAAAGGACTGTTTATGTAAATGATCAAAAATTACCATTAGTTAAGAATATGTCATATACTTGCTCATTAAGAGAACTCTAAGAACAAGTGAAGAGATAAATCAGTTCTAATCAGTTTCATCACATAGAATATTTATTACCAAAAATATCTACATTGTTTGATACAAAATGTTTTCTAATTTAGCTTTTCTTACAAATCAACTCTTATGGAACAGTTATCACTTAAAATGCAACTGCACTGATGGAAAAATGTGAATTTTAATAAATCCCTATTTTAAATCCAATATGCTATGCAATATAAACTGGACCACTGTTATATTACTTTAACAATGCTTTGGGTTAATCAAGGAAATTTTAAAATACTATATGTCTTCAGAGAATATCTTTAATAATTCTGTGACTGCAACATAAAAAATGCCACATACAGTTAAGAATTGGTACAAAGTTTAATCTAAAATGGCCTATAAAGTTCAAAATAACCATATGTATATTTTTAATAAAAGTGACATGAAATAGTTTGTTTCACAAGTCCATAAAACAGTCTTACATCTGAATGAAAGCATTTTTGCATGAATAATGAAAAGTGAGTAGTTATATACCACCTGACCCTAATTTTTTTATCCTGGAAAATAAAATACCTGTTAAAGGGTTTAACAGTCATTTTCAACAGCGATTTGTGCCAATATGTATAGTGATCACAGAGTACTTTAAAACACCCTACTCTCCCTTCACTGAAGCAAACTATAAATTATGACCAGGGCAGTTACAGAACATGGAATCAACCATGCAAATCTATCAAGAACCTATTATAAGTCCACCACTCAACCTTCCAGCATTAAACTCACAGCCACAAACCACAAATGAATTTTTAATTATTCCATATTTGATTTTTACAATGCTTTGGGACAAGCAATTACGAAAGGCACTTTATTTGTCTGATGTCATTAATATGCATCAGTGACAATGAAGCCACAAGAAAACTGAGTGAACAGGGTATCTTGAGTATTAGTTAATTATGACTTGCCAATCTGGGAAGGTGAAGTTTTATGAAAGTTCCCAAATATTGTTATCACTATTTCAGACTATGAAGGCACGCAACTTCTGAGAACATTAAGCTCTCTAAAATAGTTTATGTTTAATTGTTCAGTTAAGTTCATTCGCTCAGTGATGTCCTACTCTTTGCAACTCCATAGACTGTACTATGCCAGGCTTCTCTGTCCATCACCAACTCCCGGAGCTTGTTCAAACTCATGTCCATTGAGTTGGTGATGCCATCCTACCATCTCATCCTCTGTCACTTCCTTCTCCTCCTGCCTTCAATTGTTCCCAGCATCAGGATCTTTTCCAATGAGTCAGTTCTTCACACCAGGTGGCCAAAACATTGAAGTTTCAGCTTCAGCATCAGTCCTTCCAATGAATATTCAGGACTGATTTCCTTTAGGATTGACTGGTTGGACCTCCTTGCAGTCCAAGGGACTCTCAAGAGTGTTCTCCAACACCACAGATCTCAATTCTTTAGCACTCAGCTTTCACATCCACACATGATTATTGGAAAAACCATAGCTTTGACTAGATGGACTTTTGCTGGCAAAGTAATGTCTCTGCTTTTTAGTATGCTAGGTTGGTCATAGCTTTTATTCCAAGGATCAAGCATCTTTTGATTTCATGGCTGCAGTCACCACCTGCAGTGATTTTGGAATCCCCCAAAACAGTCTCTGTTTCCATTGTTTCCCCATTTATTTCCCATGAAGTGATGGGACCAGATGCCATGATCTCAGTTTTTTGAATGTTGAGTTTTAAGCTAACTTTTTCACTCTCCTCTTTCACTTTCATCAAGAGGCTCTTTGGTTCTTCTTCACTCTCTGCCATAAGAGTGATGTCATCTGCGTTTCTGAGGTTTACTTGGAGGTTTTTTCAGACTCGAAGTTGAGTTTTAATTTATTTAAATGAACTTCAGTGGCATTTTTCTATATGTAACCCTGAAAATGTTATATATATCGCTATATATTTTACATAATTATAACTAAAATTCATTGGAAAAATGACTATTAAAATATCCTTAATTCAAATTTTTCTTTAAATGATGCATAACAACTTGCAGCATTATAATTATTACCAAAGGAACAACAGAAATTACTCAAAAATTTAGAATGAAATACAGCTTCTTTTGGGTGAAGACTTCTCCAGAGAGAGGACTTCTCTAAAATTAAAATTAAATTTTATTAATTAGATACTTTATTAAGTGTATAATGGGCTCTTATGAAATGAAATGAAAAGAAAGTACCATAGTTTAACTTGGAGAAAAAAGTTGCTGAGAGAAAGGAACTAAAAAAAATATATGCTCATATAGGGATATTTAAAAGGAATTATCTAACAATATACACTATTTTTATTAAAGCAATGTTTTCCAGATGTGCCAAGTGTTTCCCCAGGCCATCCACTGAGAGGTACAGTAAGGATACAGATTAATAGCTGGACAATTTTCTCGGTACCTCAGCCCTCCAATCCATCCAGGAGCCCTAAACAGGTGAGAGAAGTGTGGTGGGGGGCATGCCTTTCCATGGTCTGTTTTCATGGGTTTGGCATCTCTCCCTGGCTGACTGCCTGGTACAGCTTCTGAGACTTCCAACCCAGACCAACGACTCGCCTTCTAAGGCTGTGGGTGAGAGTCCAGAGCTAGCCTGAAGCTGTCAGTCAGGAGTGCAGGAGCCTCTCCCCAGGAACACACATGCTCTCTCTGCCCCCGGGCACCACACACCATTGCTGGTCTGCCCTCAAACCTCCCTCAGTTTCTCCCTTTCTCTCTGCACCACTGCTTCTAACCTTGGCACCACCACATCGTGCTTCCTGCTTTTTAGGCTGGATTGGAGGTATCCGTTGGTGGTTCCTTTCTGACTCTAGAGCAATTCCTACATGATAAACCACTCCCTCTTTTGCAGGAAGCAGCTTACATCTACTACTTCTCACTGGTGTTCCCTTTCATTTCCACACTCCCCAATTTCCATCAGCAGGTTAACTTATTTCATTTTCTCCCCTCCTTCTGTTCTCTTTTTTCTTCTTCTCCCTCCTGCTCTAGCTGTCATTACACAAGAAGAAAGGAGTTGAACATTGAACAAGAAGAAAGGACTACTGGAGGAACTTCAGGTACATTTAAGTATATGGCTTCTGACTTTTTAATTCTCACCACCAAACCCTTCCTGAGGGCTTACTGTATGCACAAGATAATGTTAAGCCAAAGGTTTTTGAACTTTCCTGGTTCGTGGAGCCTTTAGTGTCTCACTAATTTTTTTCATGGTGACTTCAGGCTAAGTGAAATGTCTAACAATTCAATTCATAAGTAGTAAAGTCCAAAGAATTTAATTATCCATATCCTAAAAACAAAAACAAAACCCAGTAGCCATTTGAGAAAATGCATGTAAAACGAAGAAAATATTTAATTCTTAAACACAATTACTAACATGGGATGCATATGTCTACTGCACACTTCACAGTTTCTTAAACTCATCAATCAGACACCAACAATCTCAATTTCCTGTTCCACAGTGGTAGTCACATGGTACTTTCGAATCAGAGAAACTAAACTACCTTGGATTAGTAGTTCATGTAGTATTTCAAAGAAGTTTAAAATATGCAGTGCCTCTGTGAGTATTCTATAGCACCCTCCGGGTACTCATGGTTTGGGTACTATGAGAAATGTGTCTAAACACTTTTGCATTATCTCATAATCCTCTCATCGTCATATAAAGTCAGCACTATCATCATCAGAAGAAATTAAAGCAATGATACATAGCTCATAAATAGTGTGGCTAGATTCAGTTCCAGAGAGTTTGATTCTGGAGCCCAGGAGCATCACAGATGTAGGCAGAGAACAGACTCAACTGAGGAATACAATAGAGTATTTCCATAAAAGTTTAGGAAATTTTGCCCATTGAATATTTTTAGGAATCAATTTCTCAACTGCCATATTTCTATGATGGGTAAGCATAGAATTGGGGGATTTATGAAATAAAGTCTCTCTTGTGAACACAGTATTAAATGCAATGATGCACCCTGAGAAAACACTTGTGAAAAAAGTTAAATATTTGGAAACTTTATATTATAAACATATGATGCTCATTTTATCTGTAGGCTAAATTACCATCAGTGGGATGAATTCATTTCCATGATAAATGATAATAGCCTCTTTGAAAGTCATCATTCTAATGCTTCCAAACATCTATTTGTCATGGTTAGTATTCAAATTAGCTGGATGAACACAGGAAAATTCTGATAGATGTGAGGAGAAGGGAACAAACAAGAGCTCAAGTGAAACAGGACCTGTAACAGTGCTGGGGACAAATAAAGAACTCAACAACCATTCCTTACTCACCCTCTTAGTTTTTCATCTAGTTTTATGTAGCTACACTGCAATTAAACTTTCAATATTCTTCCCCCTTGCTGCTTAATAAATGTGACAGATTTTCCTATGTATCAAGAATCTTCCTGGTGGCTCAGCAGCAAAGAATCCACCTGCAATGTAGGAGATAGATGTAGATGCAGGTTCGATCCCTGAATTAGGAAGATGCCCTGGGAGAAGAAATGGCATGTGAGAGTTAGACCATAAAGAATACTGAGTACTGAAGAATTCATGATTTTGAACACTGATGCTGGAAAAGACTATTAAGAGTCCCTTGGACAGCAAGATCAAACTAGTCAGTCCTCAAGGAAATCAACCCTGAATATTCATTGGAAGGACTGATGCTGAAGCTCCAATATTTTGGCCACTGGAGGTGAAGAGCCAACTCATTGGAAAACCCCCTGATACTGGGAAAGATTGAGATAATGAAGAGAAGAAGGTGACAGAGGATGAGACAATTAGATAGCATCACCAACTCAATGGACAAGAGTTTAAGCAAACTCTGGGAGATGGTAAAAGACAGGGAAGTCTGGCATGCTGCAGTCTATGGGGTCAAAAGAGTAAGACAGGATTTAGCAACTGAAAGTGAAAGTGTTAGTCACTCAGTCCTGTCCCCATGCACAGGAGCCTGCCAGGCTCCTCTGTCCATGGAATTCTCCAAGCAAGAATACTGGAGTGGGTAACAATTCCCTTCTCCAGGGGATCTTCCTGATCCAGGGATCAAAGAACAACAACCTATATACAAAGAGACAAACACACTTTGAACATGCCACAAGATCAATCATTTACGGCTCCTAAAAATGATTATCTCTCTTTAAAACAAACCTGCTGCTTGAAATGTATTTAAAATGTGTATATTTTTAAAATTTGATAAAAGTGTTATTGATGTATATATTTTCACTAAAAACAATACCTTCTTTAAACACATAAAATCACTGTGAAAAGACAAGACAAGCACACATGATTCATAAAATAAATTATATGATATAACAAATGCAAGTTTCAGGTCAACAATATACTTTGACTCAAGTTACTCCTTTAAAACAACGTAGAAACGAGCTAAAGGTAAAAAATATGTGATTAATAAAAGGCTAGGCTCATTTTAAACTGAAGCATATAAACCAAGAATTAGCATCACTTCCAAATTCTCATGCATTTTTTATGTTCCATGTTAATTTATTGAATCTGTTTTGATATGATCATATAATGTTTCTAAAACATTTAAACCAGAATACTTCATGTGTCTCTTCCAGAGAGAAAACGAAAAGAACAACTCAAATAAATCTAGTCTACAAAACTGGAAGCATTTCTAAAATGGCCTTTCATGATCCTAAGCTATCTTTAAACTTAAGTATTTTAACCAAAAAATTCAAGCCAAGTTTTCATTGTTTCCAATAGCATATTAATTTATTTAAATATATGTACTGTTTCTCTAAGCCTTCAAGTAAGTTGCTGTTATGGGCAGAGATCCTGTGCTTAACTGTTTTTATGTTGATGTTTCTAAACAGCTACATTGATCCTAAGGCATACATATCAGAGGTTGAAAATTGCATTACTGCATCACAGAAAAGCAAAGTTGCAGACTGACATGAAAGTTTCTGAACCCAGGACCAAAGTCCTGATAACAATCTGCCTTTATGAGATGGAGAAATCTTTGAACATTTAAAAAAGAAAATGTTCTGAAGTTCTGAAGATGTATTGATGTGTTCTTGACTCACAAAATGTTATAAGAAACTAAAACATACAACAGAATCATGACTTCTGGCCATTGGTGTTCTCTAGACTTCCTGAGAATCAGGTGAACACCTCTGATAACGGTGAGGCCAAGGCTGTTGCTGATGGTAATGGCAGCCCCCACACAGCATGTCACTGGCATCAAGCTGGGTACCTCACATACAGGAGCATGCTGAACTATTTAGGCTTCCTTCCTAACCTGGAATCCCCTGAGCATCCACTCCATCATCATGCTCCAGCACAACTGGAAATGATTACCTATCACACACTGTCTCCTCCATCTGTGCACTCAGCTGCTCATTTCTTCAAGCATTGTCGAGCATGTCCCTGTCCTTGGGCTTCCCTGGTGGCTCAGCTGGTAAAGAATCCACCTCCAATGCAGGAGACCTGGATTTGTTCCCTGGGTTGGGAAGACCCCCTGGAGAAGGGAACAGCTACCCACTCTATTATTCCGGCCTGGAGAATTCCATGGATGGTATAGTCCATGGGGTCCCAAACAGTCGGACACGACTGAGCGACTTTCACTCTCACACTCCTTGTCTTGGGTGCTTGAAATGCTCACAGACACGTCGAGGAAACAAGTATGTAAACACAATGCCATAAAATGAAATAATTAGTGAGCAGTGCAATAATATTATTAAAACTGGCACCTTTGCTTAATCTCAAATGATTAGTTTTGTACCTATTTACGGACCACTAGGCCCAGCTGAATAAAGATCCTATCGTTACACTGATCTTACTCATAAATGTAGGCAAGACATTAATTTCTCCCTCAAAAGCCACGCATCTTAGAGTTGTTTGACTCAAAGTGTTTTGTTATCTTTTTCAAATTTTTGTTCAATCTTGGTAATATTTTACTGTTTGTGTATCATCCAGATCTCCATTTCTCTTAGCTAGGAAGTACAGAATCAATATTATTTTACCATGGTTTCTCCAAATTTATTCCCTCTCAATTTTCTGCCTCCCCAGATTCTCTTCCTTAGATTATTTTCTTCTTGTGCAAAAAATTTCTCTTCCTAAAAAAAAAAAAAAAAAAATTACCCAGGTCCAGCTTTTTTTTTTTTCCTGATTTTGTCTGTTTATTATTTTTTAAGGTCTTAGCCCAGATAATCATTACACTAAGGAAAATAATCAAATTTCTCAATCTATTTTATAAAACCTTCAGACGCTAGGAAATCTTGCCTCTCTCTATAATCTCTTACCTAGTCCCTAGCTGTTTTCTCTTCATTTCAGGTCACTGTTACACTGTTTCTTCATTTGATCAAATCTTTCAATTCTCCCTGTTTTCTTCCCAAGAACATTTCCCATGAAAAGTCATCTTGACACAGGATTACCTATCTATAGTCCTCCCCATTAAGCATCTAATCAACTTCATAACACTGCACCCCCTTATTTCCAACAATGAGCTAGATCATGATCATTCCCACCTACACACTTCTGTTTACACTGTTTCTTTTATTTGGAATGCCTTCCTATCTCTTCTATGAGAAAAATAATTTAAAAAATCTAAATGTCTAGCAACAACAAAAAAAATCCATTAATTATGACAGCTCCACACATTGGAAATATTGTGCAAGAAATTAAATTTTTGATTCCAGAAGTAAAATTACCCAAGTTTCTGTCATTTTCTAAAATTATATCAACTACATGACAGTCTCTTCAAAAACGCCAAACTTCATTCACCAACAAGAACATGCCAAATTTCAAGGTAGCCGCTATCAATTATGTCAATTATCATGTTGGCACTCTCACCATCTTCACTTTAGGGATTATGTTTAATTTTAAGTGTCACAAGATGATCACATATTTGGCTCAATATTATTCTGAGCATTTCTGTAATGGTAATTTTGGATGAGATTAATATTTAGATCAATAGACTTAAGTAAAGCAGAATCAGAGTCAACTTAATATAGTTTAGTCTCATCCAATCAGTTGAAAACCTCAATAGAAACAGAAATGTTGACCTTCTGAGTATGAGGACTCTTCTGCGTGACTGGCTTGAAACTGGGACATTGACTTTTTTCCTGCTTTCTGATTCAAACGGAAACACTGGCTCCTCCTGGATCTCATGCTTTGGGGCTGAAATTGGAAGTAAACCTTCAGTCCTTCCTGGGTTTCCAGCTTACCCATTCACCCTGCAAATCTTGAGATTGGTCCAACTCCATAGCTGCATAAGGGCTTCTTAGGTGGTTCTAGTGGTAAAGAATCTGCCTGCCAATGCAGGAGAGATGGGCGTTCAATCCCTGGGTCAGGAAGATCCTCTGGAGGAGGGCATGGCAACCCACTCCAGTATTCCTGCTTGGAGAATACTTGGTGGGCTACAGTCCATAGGGTCACAAAGAGTCAGACACGATTGAAGCGACTTAACATGCATGCACATAGCTGCATGACCTAATTCTTTAAAATAAATTTATTTATACACACGCATAACCCCTGTGGGTTCTGTCCTTGGATATATTGACTAACAGAACAGGTGAAGACACTGAGGCACAGACAAGTTCAGTAACCTACCCTTAGTTTCACAGAGCTAAGAAGCAGAAAACTCATCCAATCCAAGAAATCTGGCTCCACAATCTGGGCCTGTCAGCATTTCACTCTAAATTTATGACAGACATGTTCCACGAGTAGTGCACATAGATCTGTCTTGTTTTGAGGGAGGATGAATAGCATGCATAGGGCATATATTTCCAAGCATTCTAACATGAGTGACGTGAATGGGCATTTATGCTGTTTTTAAAGCATTACTAACAATGCTGTAATAAACATCCTTATATGCCTATCTTTATATTTTTTTATTTATGTAGCACAAATTCCTAGCCATGTAATTTCTATGTGAAAGAGTACATGCATTTTCAATTTTAATAGATGTAGAGAAATTACTTTCCTAAATAATTGTACCACTTTACATCCTTGACAAAAGTATATGACAGCGCCCTTTCTTGCTTTAAGGTGTGATTATATGTATGGTTCCTAACTATATAACCTCTTTTTTTAATTTATTTTTTTAATTGAAGGATAACTGCTTTACAGAATTCTGTGGGTTTCTGTCATAAATCAACAAGAATTAGCCATAGGTACACCCATGTCTCCTCCCTCCCAAGCCTCCCTCCCATGTCTCTCCCCGTCCTACCCTTCTAGATTTGAACATTCCAGCAGAGTATTGAACTATGGTAATTCCTGAAAATAAATTCCCTTTTGGCTTAAATCAGTTACAAACATCACAAATCGGTTCTGAAGAACAAAACTGATAATATGTATCCAAAAACTCAATTATTTTGTCACCCAGATTCATGACATCAATCTTATCTAAGCCATAGGTCTTGTGAGGTTTTTTAGTTGTTGTCATCTTTCAGGACTTTATACCTAGTCAAACATACTGTCTAAATGGAAACGTGTTGGTCCGATCATCTTACAGATCTACAGAAAAAGAAAAGAACTATTCTAACTAGACAGACTTTTCAGATCTTTTGTAGTAACACAAGCATTCTTTTAGGTGCTGCTAATTCATCTGGATCATGAATTAGAAAAGGACAACATCAAGTCCAACAGAATCTACACTCTATTACATTTTTCTGTCTTGATTCACTGGTACTTAGGTGAGTCTACTGGATTCTTTTGTATCTCTTAGATTTTAATATTCTGCAGAATATCATGCAAATACTAAAGTAACTTATTTTTCTATGAAAAAAGAATAATAGCAATTTCCCTCAATGTGCAACTCTGAATATTGTTTCTTTAAAAAAAGATTTCCCCACTTGATAGACTAGTTTAAAGATACTGCTAACGTTTTACTATCCTCAAAGTATGATTCACGAGAACAATGGTCAAGAAAGAGATCTGGTATTTTAGTTCAGTTTCTTCCCCTTGCTTTTTATATGAACTTGGGCAACTCATTTACATAGGACTCAATTTCATTTTCAATATGTGATAATTATATTTAAGTATATTTAAATTTCCTTTTAGCTCAAAATTTTTAGGATGCATTAAGAAGTCTTAACACGTGTTTGTATTTCTGAATGTCCTTACTATTTCCTTTGCTATCATTATTCTGTTGTATTGAAAGCTCAAAGGAGGAAGAAATTGTATCTGTTTAACTCATTTGGTATAGGATAGCACCAAGGGGCTTAGGAAATGCTTTAAATTATTATGACAGGCTAGTAACAATATAATTTGCAGTGAATCCAATGTATGTCAGAAACAGAGAGAACTTTTAAAAACTTTATAGAAACAATTCTGAGAAATCATGTAAATCAAAACAGTCTTTCAATATCAATAAAAAGACACAGTTTTATGACAAGGCACTAATTGACCTCTGAACCCCATGAAAATAAAACTTTGGCTGAGCCCAAAATGTCCTTTGCATTAATTTCAAGACCTACAGAGGAAAACTGTCTGCAAAGAATGAATTCCACTGTATTATCAGCAGTCTGCTGTAGGGAAATTAGCTGCATTGGGAATTTTCATACAGAGGGATTTTATTACATAGACTAATTTACCTTCAAGTGAAAAAGTAGAAGATATACTAAAATTTAAGCTTTTAAAAGACAAGAACTATAAAGACAGCCCCATGGATTCAGATCATCTATCACTAATGTAACCAAAGTCTTCCACAGACATTTTCTTAGTAGCTAAAAAAGCTCAAATGCCTTTCACTTCTCAAAACAAAATATCATTGCTTCAATTTGTCCCAAAATACACAGTTCTCTAAAGAAAAGCTAAAATTTCCAAAGAAGGTTCATTATCTATAGATAATATACATTTTCCTAGATATCACCCTAAGCATCCCAATTCAAATGATTTAGGAATCCATGTATATTTAATGTGTGCATGCTAAGTCGCTCCAGTTGTGTGTGACTCTGAGAAACCCTATGGACTGCAGTGCCCCCCACCCCAGGCTCCTCTGTCCTTGAGGATTCTAGGCAAGAACACTGGAGTGAGTTGCCATGTTTTCCATCAGGGGATCTTCCTGACCCAGGGATCAAACCTGTGTCTCTTATGTCTCCTGCACTGGCAGGTGGGTTCTTTACCACTTAAAGATTAAATAAGCCCATGTAAAATGTCTAATATAAACACAATATAAAAGCAAGCCTGGGAAAAACACAACTTGGTGACCACATTACAGAGAAAGTCTCCTCCTGCATAGATAAAAGTCATGCTGAAAAAGAGACGCAGATGTATAGAACAGTCTTTTGGACTCTATGGGAGGGGGCAAGGATGGGATGATATGGAACAATGGCATTGAAACATGTAAACTATCATATGTGAAATGAATCGCCAGCCCAGGTTTGATGCATGATACAGGGTGCTCAGGGCTGGTGCACTGGGATGACCCAGAGGGATGGAATCAGGAGGGAGGTGGGAGGGGGGTTCTGGAAGGGGAACACATGTATACCCATGGTGGATTCATGTCAATGTATGGCAAAACCAACATGATAATGTAAAGAAAAAAATAAATAAATTTAAGAAAAAGTCATGCTGAATATGACAACAAATTTTGAACTCACTATTAGTTAGGCAGCTAATACATCTTTCAAGCTGTGGTTGTTAGGCATAACAAGAGCTGCTAAATTACCAACATATGGGAAGGCACTGAAATTACAGCCTGGATGCCACAATGAGCAAAAGAAGTAATTATCAATAACAGTCCAAACATCATGTGTTCTCTAGTTATTAATAACGTCTTCTTGCCATGTACACAACTGGCATGGGAGAATTCTCTCTCCACGATATTCATTCATTCATTCATTCATTCACACACACACACACACACCCCTGCATGTTTACCAAGGAGAGAAGAGAGCAAAGGATGAAAATGGGCTTTGGCATTCTAGCTGTAATCTCACTTTTCTGTGAGATGACAGTTATTGTGGGCATCAAAGCATGAAAAGTCTGAGCCTAAATGAGCTACATTCTCACAGGGATACCTACTCTAGAACCCTTTACAGAGAAGAGAGGATTGGCCCTTTGAGAGGAATGGCCCTCTTCACCCCTTTGACTAAACAGTTACTGTCAAAATAATGCATTGCACCCTCTAAGTTTAGCCACAGAAAAAGTATTTAATCAGTTAACCAGTTCAGGCAAGGAATAAAAGGTGCTACTACGTGACTTACAAATTGCGATCAGAAATTCTTTAAACCAAAATCAGAGTGAGGGCCACAACTGTTCCTATAGACTATTCCCCTTTGCCTGCCATCTGATTTGGAAAGGTACCTGAATTTTCATTTTCTTACATTAACCATTAAAATGTCTTAGTCTTTCACCTGTTGTCTTTGTTCCTCTCTGTTCCCATTGACTTAGTAAGGTTTTCATGTCTGGGAATGTTTTCAGGTACTAAATACTGTGGAAGGTAGCCACTGGTCCTCAAGAGTAATGCCATTTTTTTTTTTTAAACTTATTAAACTATTTACATTGTGTGTTGAGTTCATTCATCTTGAACCCTCTAAGTGGGTGACAGCTGGAATCTAATTTTAACATTCCCACTCCCCTGCTGGTCACTACGCCTGTCTCTTCTCACGATGCACACTACAAGCTCAGCCCTTTACCTACATCACAGATTTGAGACCCATGCCTCGTCGAGGCTGAGGATGCACTCTTCTGAAAGTTATTCCAGAAGGAAAAAAAGTAAATCCTACTTTTTTTTTTAAAGGGATTAATTCATTCTGAACAATGCTTTGAAAACAGTTATGCTTACTGATTCTGAATGCAGTGCTTATTTTGGCCACTCAATTATCTTACTTAGAAATGATGAAGCCATTTTTTTCCATTCAATAGATGTCTTAGAATGAATCATAATTCATTAATCAGATTTCAAGAAAAATGAGAGACAGTTATAATAGTGGAGACTAGAGAGAAGGGTTGGAAGTCTTCTCCCCATCTTCCCTCTTCTCTTTCTCCCCCAGGCCAGGCCCCCAAGGCCACCCAAAACATCCTCCTCCAACCCAGTTTGGTAACTACTGCTGAGGACATCACTACTCCTCTGGTTGCTTCTTTTTAGTATTTACATTCCCTCTTCTTAGTTAAACTCAAGGGCAGGAGGAGGAACAGTTCAGTATTGCTGTGAACGGGGACTTCTCTATGTTATCACTGGTAATTCTCACAACCACCTAGCAATTTAGTGTTTAAGTGATTTTGTTTTCCCTAGGAATGTAGAAAAGTCAGGATTAAATCCCAACTTATATCTTACTCCAAAGCCTCTGATCTTTTAATTTCACTACACTGCCTCTACAATTTTTTAATTTTAATAAAAATCATACCACTTAGCTCAGGGCAACAGTGATTCAGTAACCCAGCCAAACTCTAAATAATAAACACCTAAGTCTTAAAAGAAAATGATTAATGATAACAAATGTGTAGAAATTACATTCATCCTTGAATAAGATGTAGTTGAAGAACAAAAATGGAGTGAAACAGAAAAGTTCATCAAATGGATTGATGTACTTTTTAAAAGTGTAATAGATTAAAAAAACAACTAGATAATAAAATATAATAACCCAATCAACATTCTGATTTTATTTAATTTTTTTTTCTCTGCTCACTATTCTCTAAGGATTCTTTTATTCATCTTGTACATTAGATTAAGAAACATGTCAGTTATCAACATCCCAGAATATGACAATAATACAATGTGATAAGCATATACATATAACATGGAGGAAAGGGGACTTTGAGTGTGCTGATAGAGACTTGAAGGAGGCTAAGATGTCCCAAGAAGCCAGAGCTGCCTTCTGGGAGGAGACCCTGATTTATTAGCCAGTTTAAAAGGCAGTGAGATCTAGCGCCACACAGAGAGTCCCTACTGGGGATCTGGAGGGAACCAGGAGAGGTTCTCACTCAATTAGAACTAAAGAAAGAGTATTAAGTGAGATGGTCAGACACAGACAATGTATTCTGGCTTTGTACAGGCTGTGTGACCTTGGACAAGTGACCCAACCTTGCTGAGCTTCCATTTCTTCACCCATTCCATGTTAATAGCAGTTGACTCCCTGGTGATGTGGATATTCCACAGGACAACACCCGAGAAGCTCAGCATAAAAGAAGAGCGAGGCGCTCAGACATGCGCTGTTCCCTATCCACATTGGGGATCATATGCAGGTGGGTTCACTGTGAAGCTAATAAAGTTTTTAAAGGTTCAGAGCCACTCCCAAGTCGTGTACTGAATTCTGTACTTGTCAATCTGTATGCTTTTTCTTAAAGAAAGCGCCTCAATAAATACAAGTTTCCGGCCCTGTAACACTTGGACCCACCCCTAGGTTCACAATCTTGCTAGAGAGCAGAGCAGAGAGGAGCTTTCAAAACCCTCTACCGAGGGTGATGCTTCACAAAGTAAGGCAGTGTCTTTGCTCAGAACCTCACATCAAGTGTCAGAAGCTAGCATGGCAATCCTCCACCTTATAGACAAGGAAAAGGAGACCCAAAGAGGAAAGGAGATTGGCCCAAGGTCCTGAAGTCAGCAAGTGGCCAGGGATGGGATGGCTTCTAAATAAACAGCCTACTCCTTGCACCAGCATTTACTGACAGCATTGACTCTTGCATGTCAAGAAAGTCTAACTGCTCCAGGGGATCTGCCCAACCCAGGGATCGAACCCACGTTTCCTGCAGTGTAGGCAGGTTCTTTACCATCTAAGCCACCAGGGGCAAGATGCAGCGCTAAACTCTGCCTAGGTACAGCATCTGACTTAATCCAGACTGAAAATGCCCCTCCGAGTGGGGAGGGTTATTTGCCTTATTTTCCAGAGGAGAAAAGTGAGCCTGGGAGAGAAGTCTTGCTCACAGTCACACAACAGGAGGCTGAGTGGGGTCAATCCCTGGCTTATCAGAATCCAGAACCTGGGTTGTTCCTAGACTCTCAAAGAAAGTAATCTGTAGAAGATCAAAGGCTGCAGATTGAGGTCAGGAGTGTCACGACAAAATTCAGCACGAGTGGGAGAAGGAGATGGTATCGCAGGTCCCACGGTGGGTCCCTCACCTGTGCCCAGCACGTTTAGAGCATCAGGGGAAGGTATGAGGCTCGTTAGACAAGGCTTCTACCTCTAGGAAGTTGTTTCACTGTCCCTCAATGAGATATTGTTCAGTTGCTAAGTCGTATCTGACTCTTTGCAACCCTGTGGACTGCAGCACACCAGGCTCCCCTTGTCCTTCACTGTCTCTCTGAGTTTGCTCAGACTCATGTCCATTGAGTTGATGATACCATCCAACAAGAAGATATTAATTATTCATTAATTGCCATCAATGAAACATTAAATGTTCATTAAAGTAAAGAGAGGGTATAATTTAATGAGACCAGGGGAGCAGGGAGAAGTGTTCAGAGAGGGCTGCCTGGAGGAAAGGGTGAGGAAGTGGTACTAAGAAGATGGTGTCAAAAGATCCAGGACAAATTCTTCAGTGTGGAATTTATTTAATTTTTTAAGAAAATATTTTAGGGACCTAGTAGAAATTCTAAAAATAAGTAGAAATCAAAGAAATTGCTCTAAATAATCTATATATAACTGAATGATAGAAAATTTGCCTCTCAACTAAGATGATTAAAATTAAGGTAAATAAAATAGAACTAAAGATCACCCACGGGATGTGAATTTTGCAAAATTTCCAAAGGTACTTGGATAAGATCCTTGGAAGAGGCTATAAACAGAAATAAGCTCTAGATTATTTAACGGATATCTGATGTACACCATTAACAGGTTAAGTTTTTGGTTTTTTTCTTTTTTTAAACAAGCAAAATTAAGGTTCATTTCTAGGCTTCCATCATGATAGTAGTTAATAATGATAAGGGTCAATATTTGAATTAACACGCTTAATCTGATTATAAGGAATTTTAATCACAGTTGGTTCAGTAGTGAATTAGTAAAACCATCTTAGACTATGAAGAACACAGAAACAGTTTCTTTTAAAAAAAAGAAAAAGAATTTCTTTTTAAGTTTAAAACAGGGTAGTACTGAACTGAACTTAAAGAACTATAAAGCAGTTGTTTGGAAAAAAAATCAGAACCTCTTTTATTTGTAAGGGTGTAATATCCTCTGATGAGAAGATTTTAAAACTCTTAACATGTGGAGTAGATCAATGATGTTCTTTCAAGTAGTATTCAACAAGCAAATAGGATATGTTGGCCCAGAGAAATTACAAATAGTAGACTGATAATTATACACTGACAGCATAATGAATAATCTCAGCACTGAGTAGAGCTGGTCACCTAATTTCAAAGTTTCTATACAGACTGAAAATATAGCTCTGTATTTGCCTCTATCTGACTCGGGATTTTTAAATTTTTAGCTTCTATAAAGCTTTAAAATGGTTAGCAGCAAAATAAGATTTACATATAAAAGGACCCTGACATGATTGCCTGTCCTTTAATAAAAAGGTAGAGAGAGCGAGATGAAGATTGTCAGAATTATACTTATTCATTTTATTTCAAATCAATAATAAGAGAATGAGGAACTTTTTCAGGAAATTAAAGAGCCAAAAATTTGTGAATCAATTAGGAAAGCTTCTGTGAAAGTTACAGTATCCATGGTTTGTAGGATTCACAGCATCAAGAAGTTATAGATATAAACATTGTTAGGTTTCAAAGAGATGGATACGTTTAGGACAGTGTAATGGTTTTATCCAATTTGTGGTTATGTAAGACAAGACAGAAGTACCCACAAGGGTGTAGAAATTCATATACATAATACAATGTTTCTAGAAGCTTGTTGTTCAAATACCAAATGTTCAAATACCAAATAAACAGCAAAGTAATACTTATATCTATATCACACTTGGGTAATAAGAATGGCATATTTTATTCAAGTTATTGCTAATTGGTTTCAAACTCAAACTCTTTCATCTCTTATTAGCCAAATGCCTTTATAGTTCTATAAAATAAGTCTAAAAGAATCACAACTTTTCTGATTTTTAAATCTAGATACTCACAAACGTCTACAGAAAATGACTTTTCTTGTTTGCATGATTGCCATGAGTTGAGTTCAGTTACTCAGCTGTGTCTGACTCTTTGTGACCCCATGGACTGCAGCACACCAGGCCTCCCTGTGCATCACCAACTCCCGGAGTTTACTCACACTCATGTTCATTGAATTGGTGATGCCATCCAACCATCTTATCCTCTGTTGTCCCCTTTTCCTCCTGCCTTCAATCTTGCCCAGAATCAGGGTCTTTTCCAAGCATCAGGGTCATTTTTTTTCCATCAGGTAGCCAAAGTATTGGAGTTTCAACTTCAACATCAGTCCTTCCAATCATGCCTCCAAGATGATTTCCTTTACAATTGGACTGGTTGTATCTCCTTGCAGTCCAATGGACTCTCAAGAGCCTTCTCTAACACCACAGTCCAAAAGCATAAATTCTTCAGCACTCAGCTTTCTTTACAGTTCAACTCTCATCCATACATGACTACTAGAAAAAGCATAGCTTTGACTAAATGGACCTTTGTTGGCAAAGTAATATCTCTGCTTTTTAATATGCTGTCTAGGTTGGTCATAACTTTTCTTCCAAGGAGCAAGTGTCTTTTAACTTCATGGCTGCAGTCACCATCTGCAGTGATTTTGGAGCCCCCAAAACTAACATCAGCCACTGTTTCCACTGTTTGCCCATCTATTTGCCATGAAGTGATGGGACTGGATGCCATAATCTTAGTTTTCTGAATGTTGAGTTTTAAGCCAACTACTCTCCTCTTTCACTTTCATCAAGAGACTCTTTAGTCGTGATTGCCATAGACTGACTGTTTGTGTCCAAAGTTCATGTTAATCATAATGGCCCAATATAATGGTATTTAAAAGTGTGCTTATATCATGAAGGTGGAGCCCTGGTGAATAGGACTAGTGCCCTTATTAAAAGAGCCCCAGAGAGTTTCCTTACTTCTTTCACCTGAAGTTACAAAGAGAAGACTGGTATCTATGTACCAGGAAGTAAGCCCTCACCAGACATCAAACCTGTCAGCACCATAATGTTAGACTCATCAGCCCCAGAATAGCGACAAATTAATTCCCTTTGTTTATAAACCACCAGTCTATAGAGCTTTCATTAGAGCCATCCAACCAGACTAAGCCAATGATAGATGTATGCATACTGCCCTCTCACTCAACAATTTCAACTAGCTCTATCCCATAAGACTTCTCTGCTTCAAACCCTCATTCCAGCTAGAGGATATCTCTCACTGTTCTTTGTGTCACCACCAATGACCATTTCCAGGAGTTATACACAGTGACCATCATTCCATGGACCAGTGGCCCACTGTGGAACTAGAGTTCTAGAAAAGTGCACACTGAATTCAGGAGCTGCTGTGAGGAAGATAACCTCATTTTGTCCAAACACAGGAGAAGGAGATGAATTAAACTTATTTAAGTTCTGAAAAAAGCAAGGTATTTCATCTAAAGAAATACTCAGGAGATAACGGTCGGAACAAATAGCAAACTATGATTCATAAAGCTTAAAAAAACCTAACTCTTCAAAAGTACCTCTGAATCCTTAAACTAAATCTTCAGCCTAGAATTTAAATGAGTGAAGAATACTGATCAATTAATTTATATAAATACTTGAAACATGCCTTCAATTTTCAATAGCTCTTTAAAGAAAATTACCTCTTCTACCTTAAAAATAAGCTGATGTTTTTAAAAATAACATTATTATGTAAAACAAAGCTCCTGAAATGTAGATGAAAGACAAGAAATAGACACTGTTTTTGCTGCTGTTGTTTCCCTGTTTAGTGGTTTTTATCTGACCAGGGATAGAACCTGTGCCCTCTGCATTGGGAGCACAAAGTCTTAAACACTGGACCACCAGCAAAGTCCCAAGATTTAACCTTTTTCAGGCGCAAAATTCTGTGGTATTAAGTACATTCACAATGTACAACCATCACTGTTGTGCAACTATCACTACTTATTTCCAGAACCCTTCATCATTTCATACTAGTCAATGGAGTTTAGTTAAGTTTTTCATTTAGTCCATTTATTATCTATAAAAACCCTTTCATCATTCACTCAACCAAGGTCTCTCATATATATTAGTTTTTTTTTTTTTCTCTTACTGCTTTAAAGGGATATTGCAAATGTCTTTTGTTCTCTACTGGTGGTTGCTGCTTGACTGACAGCCAAAACATTCCAATTAAGAGGCAGAAACTAATGATCAATGTTCTCTTGATGAATTTCTGGCTTGCTTCTTTGAACTACACTCAGTATTAAGTTGATTTCTTTGAGGTGCCATGAAATTAAAAGACACTTACTCCTTGGAAGGAAGGTTATGACCAACCTAGACAGCATATTGAAAAGCAGAGACATTACTTTGCCAACAAAGGTCTGTCTAGTCAAGGCTATGGTTTTTCCAATAGTCAGGTATGGATGTGAGAGTTGGACTATAAAGAAAGCTGAGCACAGAAGAATTGATGCTTTTGAACTGTGGTGTTGGAGAAGACGCTTGAGAGTCCCTTGGGCTGCAAGGAGATCCAACAAGTCCATCCTAAAGGAAATCAGTCCTGGGTGTTCATTGGAAGGACTGATGTTGAAGCTGAAACTCCAACATTTTGGCTACCTGATGCGAAAAGCTGACTCATTTGAAAAGACCCTGATGCTGGGAAAGACTGAAGGGACAAGGAGAAGGATGACAGAGGATGAGATGGTTGGATGGCATCACCGATTCAATGGACATGAGTTTGGGTAAACTCCAGAAGTAGGTGATGGACAGGGAGGCCTGGCATGCTGCAGTTCATGGGGTCACAAAGAGCCGGACATGACTGATCAACTGAACTGAACTTGAGATGACTTAGCCATCAAAAATTAGAGTTTATAAACGAATACTGGTGGTGATGAAACTGTTTTATATCTTGAGTGTATCAATGTCAACATCTTGGTTGTATGTCACTATAATTTTTGCAGGATGTCACCACTAGAGGAAATTGAGTAAAGGGTACAGAGTCTCTGTATTATTTCTTATAACTATATGTGAATCTGTTATTTGCTCAGAAAAATGTGTAATTAAAAAAATAAATCAAGATTTGACAATACAGACTATTAACCCTTTCTTTTGACTTTCACTTTTCTGTCGATTTCTCCAATAGGATCTAAATTTCTCTGATTATCATAGCCTATAGACTGAAATGCGTGAAGCTATTAATATTTATATAATGATTTAACTCTTTGTTTTCCAATGCTGACTGAAGGCAATTTTACTGAAATCTAAACAAGAAATATTTTAATAAAGACATGTGTACAGCTGTCCTTAAATCTACAAATTATTGTATGTCTAAGCATTTATATATATATATGTGTGTGTGTGTATAGACACACATATATATATATTTAAAAAAACAAGCCTTGGAGAATTGAAGTACTAAAAAACTCATAAAAAAACTCATGAATTTACTTGCTAAAAATATATTTATGAAAATAATAAAAACACTAAAAAAGGATTGTCTATGACACTGCAACACTGAACATGTTAATACTGAATAATGTACATTAATTTCCTTTTATCATTCTTCACTTGTTAAAATCTTTTCAACTTCGTCCTTCTCCGCAGAGGCAATTAACTACTAATACACTTATTTTGATGTGTTGGAGATCATATGCATACCAGGCAGCAATTTCAGAGAAATTTCAAAGCCTTTCTAATTTTATCACTTTCAAACAATTAGTCTCAGCTTGGTCTCAGACTCAGAATAACAAGGATGTTGACAATGGTTAAAGCTTTAGATAACCTTTATTTAATGTACTAGACACAGCTAAATAGATATTTTTCAACTCCCTTCCTAATTAATAGGAATTTTATTTATGCCTGAATAACTCCCTCTCAAGTCGCATTGTCATTAGTCTCTTTTACAAACAATATAGGTAATAATAAAATCATCATTAATATTGTTTTTGCTAATTGCTAACATTTATTAAGCTCTTACATTGTGCCAAACACTATATTAAGTGATTTATATACATGATTTCAATTAGTCCTTTTAAATCTCTATGGTTTGCTAAGTTTTAAAGGTCATTATTACCTCCATTTCATATATATGATTAACTAAAATAAGATGAACTAGATGACAGTGTACAAGTTTTCACCACTGAGAGAGATGCTATTTTAGCTCAAGGAGCTTAACTCTAGAGTTCCTGAGCTGAACCTCATCAATACAAAGCATATCCATCACCCTTTATTAATAGACAGAGACAAAGATGGGCACAAAGTGGAGGCCAAGGGCAACTCTGGCTTATCTTTACTTACCTTTACTATTGCATTAATGCAAAAATCCCAAATTTAGCTGATATTCAATTCACCTTCATTTTCAAAACCTAAACTCTGGTGTACTCATTCAGTGATTACTCCAAAGTAGAGACATATAATAGCAGTAGCTTTCCTCTGCAGAATCCCATTTCACAAAATAAACAAGCACAGTGGCAAAGGTCACACAGTAGAAAAGTCTGGTTTAAGCGCAGTCTCAGTAGAAAGCCTATATATTCCAAAACCAAAACGCTAGTTGAAAATTCCTAAGGACATAAATTACTTATGTTCAGAATATATTTGATAACTATATACTAGATAGCTAAATTGATAGTACTGTTCTTTGTGTCCTGTCTACCTTCTCAGATACTGTTTACAAAACAAGGAAAGACGGTACTCCTTTTAGGGGGATCCCTACATAGCTTAAGAAGAATCATTCTCTTGAAGTGTTTCTAACTCCTTGCTCTCATGTATATATTCTTTCAATTCTTACAGTTAAAATGCTTTCAGAAGAAGTGAGTTTAAACAGATAAAAGATTGTATCTATGTAGAATCTGACTAAGGAGAATAAAATATCCTGGAGATAAAGCACAATGAAGCAAAGCTAATATTAGTTCTTTTCTTTTGGAATTCATTAGGTCTGAATACATTTACTTGAGTAAAACAGTAAATTTTTTTTTAATTTTTAATTTTTATTTTTATTTTTATTTTTTTTACTTGTTTTTGCCATACAATGTCATGATATCACCATGGGTTTACATATGCTTCCCCTCCGGAACCCCCCTCCCTCCTCCCTCCCCCCAGGGAAATCTCGCTGCACCAGTCCCGAGCATCAATCCTGGGCTGGCTATTGATTAGACACATGACAATTAACATGCTTCAATGCCCTTCTCCCATATCATCCCACCCTTACCCTCATCCACAAAGTCCACGAGTCTATTCTATACATCTGCGTTCCTTTTGTTGTCTCCCATGTTGGGTTCTCGTTACTGTCTTTCTAAATTCCATATATATGGAAACAACCTAGATGCCCATCAACTGATGAATGGATAAGAAAGCTGTGGTACATATACACAATGGAATATTACTCAGCATTAAAAAAAAATTCATTTGAAGCAATTCTACTCAGATGGACGAAACTGGAGCCCATTATCCAGAGTGAAGTAAGCCAGAAGCAAAAACAACAATACAGTATAAAACAGTAAATTTTTAGTAAAGAATTTAATGCAAGAATAATAGAGCTTCTTAGCTCTTACTGCAAAACTACCACAATATAGTATGAATGTTTATAGAATAAACAAATGTAAATTTAAGTAATCATATTAATATTTGATATTTAAATACACACATGATAAAGTGAAAAAGATGGACTATCTTTGGTTGGACTATACATCTTTGTGAATTATCTAAATTATATTCTGAGTTTCAAAGTGCTACATAATACAAAGCAATGAAGATATATATGTCTATAAAAATATGATAAACATTACCTTTTGAAATTTCCAGAAAAGGCTTTCAATTTAAAATTTCAAAAGACATTCCTAACTAGCCTCCTAAAACTGATTCTAAAAACATATATGTTTAGGGAAGGAAAATAAACTACTTTCATAACACATCGTAGCACCTCCTAATCTTCTAGATTTTTATTACCGTAAGTTAATTCTGTTTCTAAAGGCACCTGTTGATTTTCCCCAAAGAAATGCACACTTCACATCTTTCCCATCATACTGCCCTTTGTACACATGAATTACACATTTTAAAATATTTCTTATTAATCCTCTACTTTTCAAAAGAATATTTAGCTTAAACATTTTAAGGTCAGTCTCTACCTTAAACAGATAGAATCTATGTTCCTTTTTAGAATAAATTTTATTTCTCCTAATAAAGTTTATTCTTTTTGATAATCTCTCCTTTTATGAACCAAAAGCATTCTTTTATTGTTGTTTTAAAAGCACAATTATCAACATGTTATCTATGTAGTCTATAAGGATATTTAATAATGAAAAATCTGAAAAAAATAAATTGAGGAATTTACTTTCATGAAGTCCACTTTAAATGTTCATTTCTGAAACATCAGTAACTCAATCCAGGAGTGGCCTCCAAGTGATATTTTATATTTTTATCAATTTTATGCTTTCATTACTGGATGCAAACCATTTGAAGAATTGTATAATTTGTGTAAGTTATAATTTACTATAGACTTGCAATTTACTGAAAAACCTTCATTTCAGAGATGCACAGAGTTGTATTGTGAGGAGCGTTTAGTCTACTTCCTCTGTTTAAAGAGAAACTGAGGCAGGTAAGTTTGACTTATCTAGTGGACAGAAAGTGAAAAAATAAAAATGTCTATAATGTAACATGGCTCTAGCTGTATTTTTCTAGGATTTCAAAAACCTGAGTTTGAACTTATTCCAACCTTGGTTTGTACTCTTTTCTGCGTTTCCTCACCTCAAACTACTTGTTTAAAGAAAATGTCTGTATAACATACAACCTTGCAAAAATGCAATTCCGTTACTATATTTTCAACAAATTCAAGTAGAATATACACATCCTTTACAAAGGACACCATTAATCTCTGAGCACAAACATGTATAATTCATTAAAAAGAAAAAAAATTAATGCCCTTTACATCATCCAAAACTTTATAAATGTTATATTGTTAAACCCATTTCAAATTTTACTGTAACCACATGGCTGAAATGGCAATTAACTTTTTAAAGTCTAATAGGAAATCTTATTGTCAACATAGTCATATTTCCTATTTAAAAATGAAACACGTAATACAAGACACCAATTATTGTACGAATTTATTTTATACTCATTTTGCATCAGTTGGTACAAATTATATATTTGGAAAAATATGTATTTAATAAAAGTATTTTGCTCACTTATAACAATAGCTCTTTCTTATTTGTGAGGAAGTCTTGAGAACTATGTATCCAATATGGTAGCCACTAGCCACATGTGGCCAATGAGCACTTGTAATGTGCCAACCTTAAACTGAGAAGTGGTGTGTGTGTGTGTATATACACACACACACACACACACACAAAACACACATGGATTCTCAACACTTAATATCAAAACACAGAGCAAAAAATGATCCCAATATATTTTTACATTGGTTATATCCTAAAATTATAAGTTTTATAAATTGACTTATATAAAGATTATTTATTAACACATATATATGGAATTTAGAAAGACAGTAATGAGAACCCAACATGCGAGACAGCAAAAGGAACGCAGATGTATAGAATAGACTCGTGGACTCTGTGGATGAGGGAAAGGGTGGGATGATATGGGAGAATGGCATTGAAACATGTTAATTATCATACGTCTAATCAATCACCAGCCCAGGATTGATTCTCAGGGCTGGTGCATCGAGATTTCCTGGGGGGGAGGGAGGAGGGAGGGAGGGGTTTCTGGAGGGGGAGCATATGTAAACCCATGGTGATATCATGGCATTGTATGGCAAAAACAATAAAAGGGAGAAAAATAAATAAATAAAGATTATTATTAAAATTAACTTGGTTGGTTTCTCTTTACATTTCAGTTGTGGCTACTAGAAAACTTAAAATTCTATACACAGCTCATATGCTATGTTATCTGGACAGCACAGCTTTAGAATCTTTAAGTATGTTCACTTGATCATGTATTGATCCCCCATACAAATGCCATTTAATTGCATCCTACATGAATCTCTTCTTGGACCCTATTCTCTCCTCCCAGTACATTCCCATTCCTCTACTCAACTTCAGAGCGTGACCTCTTAAAAAAAAAGAAAAAAGAAAGATAACAGGCTCTACTATCTGCCTCCACATTTGTTCTCACCATTTCACTAAAACAGCTCTCCTAGAGAGGACTTATTACCCCCAAGTTGCCAGTTCCAGCTGCCACTTCTCAGACCTCCTCTTGTTCATCTCACACCGTTGATCATTCCCATCTTCCTGAAATGCATTCTTCTCTTGGCTAACAGGACACCATGCTATCCTCCAATTTTCCTTCTGTGCCAACCCCTCCATTTTCTCAATCTCACTCTGATATTTAGATACTGGAATGTTCATCGGCTAAGTCACAGACCTACACTTACTTCCCAAGTTGATTCATCCAAGTCTCATGATTTAAAAACCATTTCTGTGCTGAAATACCCAAATGTATTATTCTATATAGATTTTGTCTATCAACTCTAGATATTTGTAACTATCTGTCCAATGATCTTTTTGCATGGATGTCTGATAATTATCTCAAACTAAACTCATAACAAGAACTTGAGGGCTTTCCTAGTGACTCAGGGGCAAAAATCTGCCTGCCAATGCAAGAGACATGGGTTTGATCCCTGATCTGAGAGGATGCCACATGCTTCAGGGCAACTAAGCCCTTGTGCCACAACTACTGAGTCTGTGCTCCAGAGCCCGGAGCCATCACTATGAGCCCAGGTGCACCACCTACTGAAGCCCAAGCGCCCTAGAGCTCATGCTCCACAACAAGAGAAGCTTACGCACCACAACTGCAGAGTAGCCCCCACTCGACTCAACCAGCAAAAATCCCAAGCAGCAATGAAGACCCAGTGCACCCAAAATTTAATTAAAATAAGCATTAAAAGGAAAACTTTGATCTTCCCTGCCCTGAGTCCAGAGCCCCTCAACCCACTCTTCCTCATCTCAATAAATGGAGACTCTATTTCTTAGAATTGCAGACAAACTCTTCAAATGGCTTTTGTTTCTTCTCTTTCTCATTTCCCCACATCTAACCCATCATTAAATCCTACTGAAGCCGTCTTCAAACAAACCCAGAATCTGTCCACATCTCTTTGCTTCCACTCATATCGTACTGGCCCAAACCACTGACATCACCTCGATTCCTGGCTCATTACTATTCTTCCTCCATCATTAGTTCTTAGTGCAACAACCAGAACAATCTTACATCTGTGTGATATATTAGATGGTTTCACCTCCCTGCTCAAAATCTTCTCATCTAATGAGTCCCCAACTTACTCCAAGTAAAAGCCATAGCCCTGGCTGTGACCCACAATGCTCTGAAGGATCCTCCCCCACCCACGGCACTCAGACGACAGCTACTACCAGCCACCCTCTTCACAGTCACCTCTAGCCACAGATACTCCCTCGCTACTACTGCAAGAATTGGCAGGTTCTTTAGTTTCAGGGACATTGTACTCATTTCTGTCTCCAGTGTGACTGCACCTTCTCAGGAAGGCCTTCCTATTCACCGATATTAGTTGGCCTTTTCCTCCTTACCCTGCCCCGACTCAGCATCCCATTAATTTCTCACCATCTGTTACATAATTGTGTTTGGGTTGTTTCTCTCTCACCAGAAGGTAAACTTCAAGAAAAACTCAATACATGTGATAATAAAGAATAAATGCTAATTATTTCATTAGTTGCCATGTACACAGTTATGGTTAATTACTAATTACTGCCTTAAAGGTGTCTTCATTCCAAGGCAGAAAAGTATGGACATATACAGGGTCAGGAGTATGGTAACAGGAGTTCTAGGAGCACTCAGAGGAAGGTGAGGATGGGCAAATACAAAGAAACTGTTCAAAGGGAGAGATTTGGAGCTGAGCACTGACTGGCAAATGGCAGCTCTTAGGCACAGTGATGATGAGAGTGGAGGCAACATTCCAAGGAAAGCAGAACATTTTGGGGGGCCCAAAGGATGGCCAAAAGTGAAATTTAGAAATAAGTAATTGCTTTTGGTTCTGATACTAGGTTCCGTGTAGAAAGAAGCAGTAGGACCAAAGAAAATGAGAACGGGAGGGAGGAGAGACAAAAAGACACATTCATGCCAGGCTAGATATAAACAAATACAGTGCACACAAATGCGTGTGTGTGCAGGTGGTTCTGCATGTAGTGGTATGCATGAATTGTACACGTATGTGCATATAGATAATATTTGTATATACTTGTATACCTACACACACGGATGATAACAAGTCTCAGGAACATGTTTACAACCACATACTTAAACACTATTTTCCTATTGCTAGATTATATTAATAGAAAATTTAGAAGTACACAAGATCATATAAATATGAAATGAGAAAATCTCTGAACTCCAAAGTGCTTCTCAAAAAAATAAAAGCAACATGCTGCCCTTTTCTTATATTGGTTTACAGACTGAGTTTGTAGAAATATGTAGATACCAGGATTAAAATCCATGCCAAGTCAAGATCTTTTTTTTTTTTTTTAAGCAAGATCTTGTTCTAGGAATGCCCTCTTGCCTCTGCATCCCAGCAAAAAGTTCATCAATTTCCACAAACTGTTCCTTGGCAGAGACTCCCTGCTGCTCTTACAGACTGCCATGAGCCAGCTCCCAAATGGTAGCCAGCTGACTCTTCCCTCACCTGCAGAATCCAGATCAATAAGTGATCTTTAGCAAAAAAAAAAAAAAAAAAATTAATCAAAATGAAAACAGACACGATAGCTAAATTTTAAGTCTGATTATGTGGTGTGAATGAAAACAGGTTGTGCTGCACAAAACTCCAGCAGGTCTTTCTAAAAAATGGGATGCATTATAATAATAAAGTAACCTGAGGATATGGTTCAGAGAAGAATGTGGCTGGTTTTCAATGAGACTGCCGTATGCTTTTTACTGCATGTGGCAAGCATCTCTTAATAAAGATTAGAAACTGTCCAGTGAAAATACGTGCGTTATTTTCAACACTGATTAAAACATTTTGTGTGGATCCAGCACCGGGGTGCCATACACTATGCAAGACCCACTGTGTTACTTGGCAGAAAATAAATCATTGAGCTTTAAAATGTGCTGTGGTCTCTGTCTTCATTATAGAGATCTTGCACACAGCATACAGAAACATCTATAATGTTTACAGCACCTGGATGCCTGCACTATTAAACATCAACACAATCTGTGTTCATATCATCTCCATGCTAATCAGATCGATTTACTACTGATATAGTGTCTTGTCACAGTATCGTAATGCTAATCAAACAAATGGAGCAAAAGGGAGATAATTCAGATATATAGGTATTTAATAGCACACTGTTTTTTAAAAAAAAGGAATCAACAGCACACACACAAGGAGCAGCTGGGTCATGGACAGGCAGAGTCCTCGTCAAGTCCTGGGAGGTGGTGCTGTAATTTTGTCAGCAGTCATTAAAAAGGGAATAGAATACCGTTTGATGCCATAAAATGGACTTGAAAGGGAAATGAGATTACCACTGCTGCTTAGCATGGCAGAGGTAATTAGCTGCACAGGTAATTAGATACAGATTCCTAGCATATCCTAGTGGGGGCAGTGGATAATGACAGGAGATAATATCCTTTTGCCCGTTGAAAAAGATCAATGTCACAGTTGTTTTAGATCCAAAACAAGATCCTCATCAAACATTCTAATCCTCCAGACAGCAAAGACGCTGTAGTAGCTGCAGTGAAACGTGATACAACTTAATAAAATGGACTAGGGAGGCTGGATCGGTGGTGGGGCGAGCGGGGACACCGCTGCCTCAGCGGAGGTATCGGTCCTTAAGCCACATATCTACTTATTTCAGTTATCACTTTGTAACACTCTCAGTTGAGAATGTCTCCTGGATTCTCTTACTAATTTCATCTATAGCACTAAAGACAATGAGAGGGAGGGAAAAATATCAATGATAATACCCCAAACATAGAAAATCCATCAACATAGTCATCTTTTAAATAGTTACCCAATGAATTTCATGTGCGTCTAATGTACACACATTTTGGCCAAAGCTTACACTTCATCAACTGAGCTATACCTACTGTTGCATATAGAGGCAAATGAAACTTCTTGACTAGTGAGTGAATCTTTTCTACTGTCCACATGGAAGAGTTCCCTAAACCACCGTGCTGCTGTATGCTCTATCATCACCTGCTGAAACACTTGGATAAAAAATGAAATAAAAGCTTCTGCATTATTTATTCAACAAATATTTGAGAAATGACTATTACATATGCAATCCAGAACCAAAGCAAGCCTTCCTACACATACTTGGGTCACTGAGCCCTTAATGTGGCACCTGCACTGCCAGCTGGGAGCCATATGGATTGGAACTGTGGTGAATGGTACCCACCAGCACATGGACAAGGCAAAGCAAACCTAGTAAACCCTGCATCCAGCTGCAAGAAAACAGACAGCCCTAGAGAATACATTCCAAAAGTAAAAGGAAACTTCTTGAAAACAAGCAAATGACAACAACAGCAGCAGCAGCAGCAACAAAGAAACCCTAACTCTTCATGTCTCCCTATAGAAAGAGAAAAATCATCACATAAAAACCATTCAGATGGTTTTAGAATCCCCAATGCTGGGTAACGTGATTAGAACACTTTCCATTTAGGAACATGGCTGTTAGAAAATAAATTTGTTACTTTAGTGCTAAGAGACTTACCAACAGGTTACTCTGAAAGAGTCTGAATACTGTCAATTTTCTCTTCACCATCCCTCTTTTGTAGGGTCAATCGAGGAGGAGATGGACAAATCAGGAATAACTATTTTGACACCTTGAATGGTGATCAGAGGTAAGACCAGCCAAATATGACAGCATGAAGAAACTCCAGTCAGAAAATTCACTTTTTTGTTCAAATATTCTTAATACTAGTTGGTATCGTATTTTTTCCTAACATGATGACTGGTTTGCTGCCATCTTGCTGACATTGAAAAGTCATCATAAACAGGGCTGGCTTCATGCCTACTCAAACCTTTGCAGTCAAAGAACTGTGAGCTTTCTTTAATACTGGATTTGTTACTGCCCTGAATTTCTTCTAAGTTTTAAACAAGGTGCTTGCCATTTTCATCTTGCACTGGACCAGCAAGTTATGTAGTTGGCAAACATCAGCATCACTTTTATATATGGTAGAAAGACCATATATGGTAGGTCATTCATCACAGGGCATCATGTAAGAATTGAAATGATAAAGGAAGAGAGATGATCTTTAGATGGAGCCAAATATTATGGGTGAAGGGGATGGGACACAATCCATTTGGTGTGCCTACCTATGGCCTGAAAGAGCCCTGAAGAGGCTAAGTGTCTGGAAACCAAATCTCAAGTAGCTGGGAGGCAAAATGAAAGAGAAGCAGAGCTAAATCAAGATTTCCTTAAAATGTTGGAATGTCATCAGATTCATGAAGCATTGACCTTTGGGAGTTCAGTGATTTCATTTCTATTTATCTTACTGTTTAATTTGCAAAACATGCCTCTTCTGCTTTTTGCTTATCTTAAAGATAAACAATCTATTAAAAGCACCATCTATAATTCTTTAGCTTATAAAATCTACCAGTATTACTGCTACATAAAACATCTAACTATTCCCTCCTAAGCCTACTAAATATTTTGCCTGCTTCTTACTATACCACTAGATTCTCAAAAGGTTTCTGTAGTCATAACCAAAGGACTTTTCTCAGACCTCATTATCTTGGCCCTTCCATACCTTCTGACACAACTACATCCCCTCTGAAACTGACTTCAAGGTCTTGTCTTTTCTTCTGGCTGTGAGACACAGTACTATTCCTTGTGCTTTGTCTACCCTCTGACTGCTAACTTCTCTTCTCCAAGGAGATCCCAGTCTACTGAACTTTTTAACTCATCACCACTCCCTGCCCCAGCCACCCAATCTCCTCTGTGATGAAGACCTCAGGCCTGACATCCTCAACCCTTTGCTTTATCATTGATGAATACACCAATGAACACTCCACATTGTTCAGAGGATATTTCCACACATGTCTAGAAAAGCATGGAATTCTTTCAAGTCTTCTGTCTGTCCTCTCTGCAAAATCAGTGCTCACTCCTATCTAACATCCTGCTTCTGCCCTTTTGATTTCAGCTTCCTCATTGTTAGTTGCTCAGTCATGTCTGACTTTTTGCAACTCCATGAACTGTAGTCTACCAGGCTCCGCTGTCCATGGAATTCTCCAGGCAGTAATATTGGAGTGGTTCACCATTTCTTCATTTACTCTTTTGCTTCTCAACTCTCTGGTGCATGCCTTGCACCTCCCTGCCCTTCTCATACAGTCCCTTACAGTTGGAACACTGGGGCCTGATGCCCCCATGTACTCCTCAAACTCACCTCAAATTTCACCACTTCTCCGAAGACTTTTCTGGCTATTCAATTGCACAGTGAGCTCTTGCTCAAACTCAGGACACTCAAAGCCTTTGCCACTTTTGGCTCTAAAATATATGTCATCGTGTCTCTCGCCTTTTATAGAGCTATCTGGTGCTGCTATTTAGCTTTTCATGTATATTCACATTGTATCTATAGGTTTCCCTGGTGGCACAGATGGGAAAGTAAAAAATCTGCCTGAAGGAGACCTGGGTTTGATCCTTGGGTCAGGAAGATAGCCTGGAGAAGGGAATGGCTATATCTACAGTTGTTCCCTACTTGAGGACAAGGATATGATTTTAAATTTGCTAAAACTCCCAAAAGGAATGAAATGAGCCAGGTAGAGAATAGTGCTCAATCAATACTGTGAAACAAAAGAAAACAGTTTTCTGATTTATAGCAGTTAGGCTTTTTTATTTTTAATAAAGTAGTTTACCACATTCTCAAATAAATGTATTTTATTCTTAAAGTGGTATATTTCCTGACAGTTTGCCTTTAAAATGTGTTGTAACTAGCTGACATACAGAAGGGATATCCCAAATGTGGCCAGGCTTTGTCTGGATGAACAGCTACCCTTGTAAATGACAAATGAGCAAGGAATGGCCCCAGCTTCAGGAATATTCCACTAATGCTTTTTAAACAAAGATATATGTAGGCGACGAGTGACTCAGCTTCCAAAACAGGCTTAAATAAAAATAATCACATTGTTTTAGAACAGAAGATTGTGTTTAATTGGTAATTTGTGGACTCTAAGATGGAAACACACTACTGTGGATTCTAATGCTCTCTTAATATAAGAATTACAGTAATGTAATCTAATTACTATTCCTCTCTATTGAACAGATAACATTCCCTAAACAAAAAACAAAGGAACTAAAGAGATCCAGTTTACCTATCTTTGAACAGATGGCACTGAACTAATTTTTAAAAACTAATGCCTTGATGGGCTTTGTGCATAAAATGCTCAGGGTAATGATACATACCCTCCAGGCCTTTGAAAATGTTGAAACTGCCTGTCAGACACCAGGAGTGACTGTTAGGCAGTCACAGTCATTAGGCTAAAGTCCCATCTCAAAAAAATAAATAAATAAAAGAATTGCCTTCATGTGACACCCTGATGTTAAACAGACCAACTGTCTGACAATCCCTCAAAGGAAAAGAATTCCCAAGTGCCCTCATCTCTAGATCATTCTCAGTCCACAGAAAACATTTTTATTCTTCAATCTTTCTATCCAACCCAAAATGAACCAGTTTTTAGAGTTTGCCTGGCACTGAAGAGATGTTATTGATTATATTTGTTTATATGATTTTGTATGTTGCCTAGACACCAATCTCAAATATGTTTAATTTTTGCATCCTGCATCTCAAAGCAAATCTCAGCAGGTCCTGCTTAATAATATTAAGCATTTTCCTTTGTTAAAAACTAGTATTCAGCCTAAAGACTACTGTCAAGTCTGATAGAAATACACAGACTGAAGAATAATTCATAAAACATCAAGACCCAAAACACTGGCAGGGAACACCCAAGAATTCACTGAGAGATCTCAGAGTATTTCTAATTTTTACTGGAGACAGTGGTGCTAGAGCAATGGTGACAGCTCTCTTGATGTCTCATAATGAGGGCCAAATGTTTTCATTATAATGGCATATCTATGAAGGGAACTCAAAAAACAAGTTGAAGACACACAACTTTATTTCTGACTCTGGATAATCAAAAAGCACAAGATAAGCCTTGTTTCCTTATATCCCTATATGAAGATGTCACCCACCCACCCAGACAACACTCATTAGATGACTACTATCTCTGATAATTGGCTCAGTTTGGTGAATGCTTTGTCTTGGTAAACAAAATTGAAGCCTTGCAAATATTGGTTGGCCAAAAAGTTCCTTCAGTTTTTAAGTTAAAAAGAGAGGCATATTTCTCACTTGAACCAAGAACTTGATTAAATAACATATTCGCTGTTTTGTCCCACTACTTTCTGCCATTTTTCAGGCAACTTCATAATTACATCTTTTTTTTTTTTATCTTTTTAAGCAAATAATTATTCAATGCCTTTTACGTTCTCTCAAGTATTTGAATTTTTTCCATTAGGATAATTTTTTAAAGTCTAAAGTTAATGGAAATCTGAAAATACAATGTCTGGTAAATATGGTGGATGAATTACAATTTCCCAAGCAACTTTTTAACAGTTTTTGCCAGGTCAAAGAAACATGTGGTTTTGTGTTTTCCTGAGGGAAGGTTAGATGTTTTCTATAAATTCTGGATGCTTTTTGTCAAGTGCTAGTTTCAGTTGGTCTCATTGGGAGTAGTACTTGCTGGAATTAATCATTTGATTTTGGAAGGAGCTCTCTCTTCCAATCCCATTAGATACACAACATCACCTCCTTTGGATGAAGACTGGCCTTTGGTATGGTTGGTGATATTTCATTTTACATGCTCCATGATCTCCTCCATTCCACATGATTGTATAGTGTCCACTTTTCTTAGCACATCAAATTTGTTTTAAAATAAAAGAATATATTTGTTACAGTGAGGCAGAGATTTGTCATGAGGAATATGGTCAAGAAGGTTTTTTTTTTTTTCCTTTGCTTAACTTGTGTGGAAGTCACCCAAAGCAAAAAACAACCAAGCTGGTGCAACTGATTTTTATTGATTGATTTGGATATTTTGAGTATGTCGCCTGTCTCCCATGTGGTATAATGTTGATTGATCTCAGTTAATGTGTTGATAATTTCTGATAGCTCAGTTGGCAAAGAATCTGCCTGCAACGCAGGAGACCCCGGTTCTATTCCTGGGTCAAGGAGATTCCCTGGAGAAAGGATAGGATACCCACTCCCGTATTCTTCGACTTCCCTTGTGACTCAGCTGGTAAAGAATCCGCCTGCAATGCGGGAGACCTGGGTTTGATCCCTGGGATAGGAAGATCCCCTGGAGAAGGGAATGGCTACCCACTCCAGTATTCTAGCCTGGAGAATTCCATGGACTGTATAGTCCATGGATTGCAAAGAGTCTGTATATGACTGAAAAACTTTCACAGTTTAATTGCTGTCAAATTTAACTACCTACCCAACCATGGAGCATCGTCCAGTGAGTAATCTCCAGCACAAAACTTTGAACACCACTTTTGACACATTCAGTCACAGCACCTGCTCCACACATTGCACAAATCTTGTGTGTTCCAGTTGTGTTTTAACCTTTCTTGAAAAAATAAAATAAAATACATCAAAAATGTGTTTCTTCCATCTTCAATATTAAAATGGCTACACAAAAATTCACCGATTTTGATACGTTTTTTCATAAACACACACTGATATGACAGCTGTCATAATTCACTCTAACAAAATTGTTTTGAATGAAGTTAAAGTCAATGAAGTGCTACTAGAGCCATCTTACAGAAAACAACAAATGAAATTTCTGGCCAATCCAATAGTTTGAAAGACTATTTTAAGCCACAAAATTGTGGACAGAAGGAAACTGGAAAACTGACTCCGTGATTCATCTCTTCTTTGCAGGTGTTCAAGTGCCCTGTAACATCACTTAGAAAGCACCACATGGGAGAAAGGAAACTGTTCTGAGGACGACCATGTCGCTGTGAAGCTGTTTCCACACAAAGCAAATAATTCAGAGGAGCAGTGTGTAGTTCATTCAGTATTTGGTTCACAGACATTTCTTGCGCAGTCAAAGGTAATGGTCATCTCTACTTGAGATATAATACAAGAGCCCCAGAATCTCCAAGGCTTTCATAGTCTGATTTTGAAATCAGACACACACATGCAACTAACTAAACACCTGAAACATTATATTATCCACAATAATCAAATTCTGCAAACTTAGTCTTCAATTTCTATATCTATTTTATTGTCAACCTCAAAGTGGGAGAAGCACAGATCTTGAATAAAGTTCCAGTTCACTAATCTCTGAAAGATATTTTAAAGATAATACCTTTTCTTTAAAATATGAATAACAAACTTTCTCACAGGACTTTTATAAGGATGAAACAAAACACGAAACATGTACCATGGCCAGGATAAATGGTGTCCAATAAATATTAGTTCTCTGAAAAAAAAATGTATGTACACACTCAATTGCTTTATGTTTATAAAGAAAAATGTGCTTATATCAGAAGGAAAATTTCTATTCTGCTTACAGCTTAATTATATCTTTGGAGAAAAAAATACAGAAAAGTTAAGTCAAAAAAATCCCACCCTATTGGTTACAAAGCCACAGTTCTATTTACAAAGTATTCAAATTATGTAGCTTTCTTTTTATTTATCCTTACTCAAGTGTGTCTGCTCCATCTATTTCAACAGCTGCATTTCAAACTTGCAGACATCATCTATTTATATTTTTCACCTCAACAGCCCTTGTCTATTAGCAGTAACCTCACTTGCAGTGGTCCTCTATGATTATCTCCTATCTGGTAATACTCGAGGTTGAGAAGTTTCACTTTAAGCCTAAAGTAAATACAAAGCTACTACTTTGTATTTACTCCCACAAAGAAAATGTGTGCATGTATCTTAATGCAGAAAACACATCAATGATGGAAAGTGAAACAGAGAATAACAATTTAGGTCTCAACAGCATTCTGGAACATAGAACATTAACACAGTTACCACTGGAGACACTTAACTGTTGGTGAGGATGACGAGAGGGAGGAGGAGACAGCGATGAGAGTGTTAATTTCTACCATTTCCTGGATATTTATTATGTGTGAGTTATATGGATCTTCTCAGATACTTGCTTTGTAAAGTATTTAACCAAAGTGAAGCCAAGGGATTATAGAAAGCTGGTCTCTCGGTTCCACTTTACAGTTGAGGATATTGGGGTATAGAAAGATTCAGTAACTTGTTCAGGCTACATAATCCTAATATTTGGCAAGTCTATGATTTTAAACCAGTTTCCAATTGGTTTCAAAATCCATATCCTCCCCACTACTTCGCAATGTCAACATAGTAAACAGTCAATGAGAACAACACTGGTAATTAAACAACCACAGGGAAACTTATTTTTATTAGCATTTCCAAAGATACTGAGAAAAAAAAACGTAAATTCTTATTTACATGATAGTCCAAACAGGAGAAAGTTAAGACTTGCACTACAAGGTGTCTTTACAAAAGCAATGGAAACTCATTTCCCTTCATAGAAAAGTCTCATTTCTTATTCCCTGGAAAGGTGTGCAAAGAATGAGGTTGGAATAATTCCCCCAAATTCCACCAGGACTTCCTAACTCATTCTGAATGGTGTTTACAGTACTGAAGGTTAACTCTCTGAGGTTCTATCATAGCAGTTTTGAATTTTTGGAGATTCACAATCATCTGATTTCCCTCAAAAGTATTCTAAGTCAGTGACTGGGAGGAAGAGCACAATCCTGCAGTTCTAATAAGCTTGCAGATGATGTCATGCTGTCCACAAGCCACATATTGAATAGAAAAATTCTAAACCTAAGTCATAATATTGAAAGACCCACAGCAGGACCTCTACTTTGAAGTCCACAGAATCAACTAGTAGTCTTCAAAATGGATGTTTTGTCAGAATCTGACTACCAACACACTAAGCGATCCTTTGTGAGGCATGAAGAAAGAGAGGGAAATAAAAGAGACAATCTACAAATAAAGATTTTTGTAAAATCAGCCATCTGCCAAAAAGTAAATCAATCCAGTGGTAAAGTGTTGCTATTTCTAGACTAAACAATATTATGCTAAATCTTAGAAGGATTATAAAATAGTGATCAGTCTGTTGTCCTCATGGAAGATACAATCTAGAAGAAAGGTTTAGCGCGATTTAACATTAAATTCAATGATAATAACTCTGGGTACAATGGGATGAAAGTAACGACTGATAACAAAGATTTCTCAGTGGATTCTCACTTCCGGGAAAGCAGAAGAATGGGACAGGTTTTTAAACATGGGAAAATTAACAAAATTGCTTTTGTTGAATATGCAAAGTTTGGAAATTAAAATCAACCCCAGCCATTGTGTTCCAAAGGTAGTGAAAGTTAGTTCATAGCTTTGTGCTTCAGTGCAAGTGAGACCTTGTTCCACCCCTTGCTGAAATAAAAAGCATGTATGTATTTCCAAGTATATCTAAGAAGGTGTTTTTACTGCCTGATCGTAGACTATGTCCCAGACATACTCTATCAGCTATCTACTAGGCCCTTTAAAAAATGACAACCACAGTACAATACCAGCCTTGGTGCCTGGGTCTAACTTTGCCCCTCCTACTATACTCAAGATTTAAGACAGTGCAAAAGAACACCTTTATCATCTTAGGAGAGGAAGACTGACCCCTAGCTAACAACTAATGACTACCCACAGGATCAGTAATCTGGGCTCTTTATTCCAAACTCATTCTCTTTCTGAACAACCCACTCCTCTACCACTACCCCAGACTAAGATCCCATGTCAACTATGCATGTGGACTCAGATCTTCCATCACCCTGGCCTGGTATCCACCAGAAATTTGCCTTTGAAAGATGCCCAGTTAGCATGAGCATGTCACTGTTGGGGACTGTCTACCAAATCCAAGAGATGTTGTTTTTCAGATTGAGATATACAATAAAATAAATCATTTCCCCAACCACTGAAAATGACAGTGTTGAGTCATCTATGACTAAAAGAAAGGGGGTAAAAAAAAAAACAGCTTAAATCCTCCTAGATGTTTTTAAATTTTATTAAGCAAAATTTCATATTAGGTTACATTATCAATATAAGCTGAAGCTATACATAAACTAAACAACATCATTCTGAAGAAATAGCTACTAGTTAAACGTTTACCAACTTATAAATGTTGAACTGTTAATCTACTTTGCATTCAACCAAAAAAAAAAAAAAACCCTACTATATGTATTCAATTAAATAGACACAGATTACAAAACAATAAAAAGAAAAATTAAGTAACTAAAGATAATGTCTAATAGGGTCAAGTTTTTCTAAAGCAGACCTCAAGAAAAATATTTGCCTCTATTAACTATGAGGGAAACATGAATTGTTTTCAGTGGTGTGAAATTATTTTGTCAAGATGGAAGAAATTTCATAGAACTTTCCTAACCTCACACAACAGGTAAGTCCAAATGATTTTGTTTCCAAGCCTTCTCTGGCTTATTTTTTTTTTCTTAATGAAATACGATAAAATATTAATTCAAGATGCCAAGAGACATACACAAACAGAAACACTGCAGCACGCTTGTTCTAATATAATTGCAGGATGTTGGCTCCTCTCCTAGATAATTATTGCATTAGTTAGCAAGGCTTCCCTATAGGATCGTGCAATTTTTTAAAGTAGTTAGACCAGATATCCTGTCCATGGGAAAGTCATTTATGTGCAGCCCCACATCAGCTGTACATTTCTTGGAGATAACAAGGCTTTTGCCTACTCTACTGTATTCCAAACCACTACGTATATGGAACTTGCAGGAAACCAGCCAAAGATAGAGATGGAGAACAGCTGATAATTTCAAGCTAAATGATGTTAAAGCCCAAACAACTCCTCCAAACTTTCTCAAAGAACATTGACAGTAAACCTTTACTTTTCTTGGGCTCTGACAGCCCTCTTTGTAAAGAGTGAGAATATCCTTCAGAAATGGGGTCATTTTACAGAGCAATCTCCCACATATCAGAAGTTGGCAGTCTGGAAAAGAAAATCTGGGATCCAATCTATTCCTTTTGAGAAGCACAATCCAGGTACATCAAAGAAATGAATCCTTCAGAACAGCCACATCATGTCTGATCGATATAAAAGGATGCTTTGCAGTTTCACACTTAATAAAACAAAGTGAAAATAACCTCAATTTTATTTCCCACTAAAATTCTACTAATCATCAGAGTCCATTTCAATCTAACTACAGGCTGGCATCTGGCTTCTGTCAGCCAGTCAATCAGGCAGTGGCAAAAAGAATATGCTCAGTGATATCTAGACTCTGCTAACCTATTTCAGAATCAAGCTATGAGCTTTAAGTACAAAAAATTGATTAGGCATAAGCTGGTATACAAACCAAACCAGCTCCAAACAAATATTCAATTTCTAGATGTTTAATGCTGATAAGAGACAATCTCTAACAGCTTTACAAAAAAAGATGCCATCTTAGCTATCAAGAGTTATTTTAAAGAATTTTACTCTACCTACAACCCATTAAGGCCTATGGTTCCCAAGATAATGCTCTGGCCTAGTTTTAAATTTGGTTTCCTCCATGCATGTCACACTGTAAAATCTAAGCAAACTTAGAGCTGACCATGGCATCACAGGATACCCAGAAAGGTGATTTAACTAGTGTCATAGAACATGAGTTGGGAGGAGGATAAACCCCACACCCTGGTTACCTGTACTCTTATATGAGTTTTCTGATATGGGGTAGTTCATACCTTCAAGTCTTATTTTACTACTTCAGAATCACAAATCCAAACAGCTGAAATACACCCTGAGAAGATCTCCCGCCTTGAACACTTAAATAGTTACACTTTACTGGTTTCCCTGTCACAGTCCTTGCTTGGACTACTGTTCGAGACATAGAAACAAAATGTTTCAGAAACGATGCTCATCTAGTAACAAAAATGAGTTAATTTGTTTCACATTTTCAATTAAAAAAAGAAAAAAGAAAAACCAATGGTTACCATTGTGGAAAGCTGCCAGAGATCATGTTTTCATGCACTTTTCCTAGAGAACAACTGAATCAAACCATTCTGAAGTTATGACAATTACAGGAGTGAAATGTTTATAGACTACAACTTTCCACATCCCAAATAGCTAAGGGCATCTAAAGCAGCCAACAATTACAACGTTCTGCTTTAAGTACTAAACTTTCCGTAAATTAAAAAAAAAAGTCGTTGTCAATCTTGTAAAACTAAATAACTGCTGTATGCTTCATTTCTTTCTCCCTGCACAGCATTCCTATAATTTACAATTTTCTAAAAAAAGACATCACTAATAATCACATACATTCCATCAAAGTTAGCAATAAAAAGTTCTGCTCTTAATTCTAATGTACAATACAGCAGGACTTACTTCACAACCACCCTTGATGAGGTTCTTGAAAGGAAATAAAAGTTGAATTCATATATAAACATATATGTGTGAGTGTATCAGTAAATAGGAAACATACACACTCTTGTATCATATATATAACAGAAGTGAAAGATACTTGGGCAATTTATTACCCTTAGCTAGGAAATGTGTCTCTTTAAGGAACAGATACATGTTATTAATTGACTATGCTTTTATTCCAACTTATGGAGATACAATGGACAAAATATTGTATATATTTATGGCATACATGGGATGATTTGATATCGCCATACATTATAAAACAATGATCACAATTGAGCTAATTAACCCACCCATCATCTCACCTCACATAGCTACCTTTTGGGGAGGCAGGGGAAGTGAGTAGACACAAGCTCTCCTCTCTTAGATTTCTAGGATATGGTACACTTTTACTAACTACAATCCCATGTATGTACTGGATCCCCAGAACTTATTCATTTTATAACAGAAACTTTATACCCTTGAACCATTATCTCCCCATTTCCCAACCACTCAGATCCTAGTAACCATCATTCTACCATCTGCTTCTGCAAGTTCGACTCTTTTATATTCTGTATATGATATGAAGCAATATCTGTCTGTGCCTGGCTTACTTCACTTAGCGTAGTGCTTCAGATTCACCCACCTTGTCACTAGTGGCAGGATTTCCATCTTTTTTATGGATGAGTAATACTTCACTATGGCTAAAGTACATGTGTTTGTGGCCAGTAGCTCATGTCCAACACTTTGCGATCCCATGGACTGTAGCCTGCCAGATCCCTTTGTCCATGGGAGTTTCCCAGCAAGAATACTGGAGTGGATTGCCATTTCCTCCCCCAGGAAAGTACACACACAGCACACACATATATGTGCATATATGTACACACACACACACACACACACATCATGTTTTCCTCATTCATCCATCAAGGGACACTCATGTTATTTTCATATCTTGACCACCTTGAACAGTGCTGCAGAGAACAAGGGAGTACAGATGTCTCCGAGATCCTGCTATCTTTTGGATAAACACTGGTCCAGAAGTGGGACTACTGGACCCCATAGAAGCTTTATTTTTATTCTTTGAGGAACCTCCATTCTGTTTTCCATAATGACTGAACCAAATTACATGTCCACCAACAGGGCACGAGCCTCTCCCTGTCTCCATACACTCAGCAACACCTCTTCTTAACAGCCATGCTAACAGGTATGAGGTCATATCTTGTTGTGGTTTAGATCTATATCTTCCTAACGCTCAGTGATATTGAGCATTGTTTTCAGGTACTTGTTGGCCATTTGCATGTCTTCTTCGATTCAATCTGTCCAGGGTTTTTTGCCAATTATTTATCTATTTGCTATTGAGTTGTATGATTTACATATTTTAATATATATTTTATACATCAAGTCCTTATCAGATAAATGCTTTGCACATATTTTTCCCTATTCTGTAGGTTGCTTTTTCAATTTGTTGACTAAAATGTTTATTTCTATAAAAATCTGCGATTCTCTTATTTCAACATAAAATCAAAATGTGCATAACTATAAATAAGCGTCAGAGGAAAATTGAGATTGTACTTAGAAAAAACAGAGAGAGACTCAAGTTTAGATCAGATTGTATCTCTACGTTCTAAAACCATTCTTCTGGTTTTTATGTTTAACCATTTTTTTTTCTACAGTATGGGACAGTAACACATCAATTAGTGAAGTTTAATAAGAATTTAAAGAATTTATATAATTACACACGTAGTTTTACTGCTTTGCCTAAGATCATTGCCACCTCCAATAAAATACTTTTCATTAAAAAAGGCAATTTCTTCAGTCCTTTGATGGGACATAATTAGCTTTTCTGACATATCAAAGTCACCTTGTAACACTAACTCTTTGGTGTAACACTGAAGCCAGGTGTGCTGTTACATGACTTTTTTCTTGACAGCACCAACAGAACTGTTGATGGATGTCTCTGTAGTTTAGTATCTGACAGTAGGCACAAGTAAATAACATTTTTATTTAAAAAACTATAATATATGGTGATAATGAAGAGCAGAGGCAGCTTTTTCATTTACAACCTGTCTATAAATTTTGGCAGGAAATTGAAACTAATTTAATATGTTCAGTCTGAGGAAGTTACTCAGTTCTGAGAACAGAGAGTCCTAGTTCAATCGCTCTAACCAGAATTATTCTCTCTGAAATGAACAAAACAATGATGTGGGACACCTAGCTGATGTTTCCAAACTGACACAAAGCATTTGGCTAGCACAAACACAGAGTGGTCATGTATTCAAATGTACCACCATTATTATCATTACTAAATAAATCTTAATTTGCTGACCCTCACTACTTGCAAGCATTATTGGTGTTTGTCAGGAAGTTGTATAATGATCCCTCATAAAATATTGACATCTTTGGTGATATTCTCTGGTAGACTAACAGAATTACAGATTTCATTATATTTTTAAAATTTATTTTCATTAAAATAATTTTTTATACTTAATTTTCAATAGACACACCTTACAAAATTTCTACAGTGGAGTGCTTTCATTTACATAACTTCTATCTTTAAATGAAGGGCTTTTCAATCAAGACTTCAGACCATGTTAAGGCAGTGGCCCCCACCAGGTAAAATTTAATACCTTAATAGAATTTAAAATTTAATAAGAAGTGGACTTGAGTGTTTGGAAGCCACCAGTCCTGGAAAGAGGGATCTTGGTAAACATAATGAAACATCTCTTGGAATAGAGGTGGAGTTACATCTTGTTAAATGAACTCAAATTAAAAAGTCAAAGTGTGTGCCTTTCCTTGCATGTTGCATATTTCCTATGCATATTTCCTTGCAAAGGTCTACATGTCTGCCAGGCAAGGTAGCATGAGGTAACTGCCACTTACTTATGCTTTGCAGAAAACCAAAGTCCTTTAACTCAATGTAATGACCGTTTTGTGTATAAAATGCATTTTCAGTTATCTTTTGGCTAACAGTAGAAAAAAAAAAATTGGTTTGCTCAGTAAAAGTGTACTGAGCTTTTAAGGAAATAAAAAAAAAATTGCATTTAAACTAGATGCACCAATACATAGCTCTTACTAAGCACTGAGTTGAGATACACAGAGCTCTGTAAATAATCGCCATATTACTGCACTTTGAAAACAAATATTTAAGCCAAACTTAATACTTTTGAGCAATTGTAGTCAATAACTATATACAGTCAATATTGTCCTTTTGTTCCCCACTCAACTAATAACCCACTGACTCAGGCAAGGATGGATACTGCTGTTTCCACAGATCCAGGCCAACATCTCTCAACTGGCATCAACTCTGAGTACAATTCCCTCTTCACCCTGGGTCCTCTGTAAGCTTTGGGAAAAGCCAGCAAAGGAGTGGTTTCAGAAATTGAGGAAGGGCCTTGAAAGGGCTTTTAAGAAATCCTACTCTTAGTCAACTAGTCCCCACAGGGACTCTAAAGGATTCTCCCTGTATAGTTGTTTCTCTTTCCTTGTTCAGCAGGGTCCTCAGTGAGCTATCAACAAACTAATACAAGCTATAAGGTTTTCAAGGCCTTCTTCTGAATCCTACCTTTAAAATTCTTAAACCCCATTTCCTTTTTACATACCTACAAAGAGATGTGATGAACTTTTAAAACACCCAAAACAGAGTAAGAACGACTCTGAGAATAAAAATGTCATCTGAGTATAAATCACCGGATAGAAAATGTTACAGCAGAAACAAAGCCTCCCTTTCACTGTCCTCTTTCAAGACATCCAACCAAAATCTCTTACCTTGTAGTTCCACGAGGCCCCATGGACCTGCAGCACAGGCATCAGGGGAGAACTTGTCAGAAATGCACAATCTCAGATCTACTTGAAGCCTACCTAATCAGAACCTGCAACCTTAGGTGATGTGAATGCACGTTCAAGTTCGAGGGCACTCCATCTAAAGATTTTCACAGGATGCTCTGCAAAGCAATTTGAAAGACAGGCTAGAAAGAAATGTGTCATCTTCATGCTCAGTGTGGACAAAGCCAAGAGAGCTATTTACTTGGCCTTGGATAAAGAGCACACAAAAATATAAAACATTTTACAATGCATAGATTGGAAGAGGGGAGGGACCTTTTACTTACATGCAAAGTTTCTTTTTAAAAAATGAATAATTCTAAGATTACCTTTTGGTGATGGCTGGATAACTCTCTATATACTAAAAACTACTGAATAATGCAATTTAACTTGGTGAAATTTATGTAGGATATGTAATGTCTCAGTAGAACTGTTAAAAACATAAACTAAATAAACTTTTAAAATCATAAAAAGATAAAATAGCATTCATCATAAAGGAAATATAAATTAAAAACACCATGATATATCACTTCATTAGAATAGCTAAGAAAAATGAAAAAACTACTGCATATCCATACAATGGAATATTATTCTGCAATAGAAAAGAATAAGCCACTGATTCACACAACTATGGGCTTCCCTTGTGGCTCAGATGGTAAAGAATTACCTGTAATGCAGGACACCTGGGTTTGATCCCTGGGTTGGGAAGATACCCTGGAGAAGGGAACAGCTACACACCCCAGTATTCTGGCCTGAGGAATGCCATGGACTGCATTCACTCAATTTCCATGCAATCACAAAGAGCCGGACAGGACTGAGCAACTTTCACTTTCACACAATTATGAGACTGAGTTTCACAAACATTATGGAATGACAGAAGCCAAGCCCCAGAGGATAATTTTTTGTTGATATGAAGTTCTAGAACTAAGTTAGGGTGATAGAAATCAGAGCTATGGTTGCCTCTGGGGATGGAGGGAATTAACCAGAAAGAGGGACATGGCAATGTATTCAAGTGATGGAAAAGTTCTACATTTTTTATTTAAGTGATGCAGTTACACAGTGATTACATCTGGTAAAACACATTGTTTATTTTTTAAAGTGGACCAAACATTACAGTCATCCCAGCAAAGATGAGACTCTTGTTTATAAGTATATAGATGAATAATCCAGATTACATGCTGCCATTAAAATGCAAATTAAAAATACAATGATATACCACTACATAACCCTTGAAAGTGAAGTCGAAAGTGAAGTTGGAAGTGAAGTCGTTCAGTCGTGTCCAACCCTTTGTGACCCCATGGACTGTAGCTTACCAGGCTCCTCCACCCATGGGATTTTTCCAGGCAAGAATACTGGAGTAGGTTGCCATTTCCTTCTCCAGGAGATCTTCCCGACCCAGGGATTGAACCCAGGTCTCCCACATTGTAGGTAGACGCTTTACCATCTGAGCCACCAGGGAAGTCCACATAATCCTTAGAATGGCCAAAATGTGGAATAATGACAAGAACAAATGCTACAGAGGATGTGTTTAAATCTGTTTTCTATTGTATGATAATTATACTACATCCATATATTCTGGACGCCTTTTGCAACCTGGGAAATAAAAATATTGTAGCTGGGTCTCTCTTCTCCTTATCTCCAGTTTTGTAATGTTTTCTCCAGGTGAAATTTCTACTAATGGTTCTTTACTCTTTTTAAACACCAAAACTTTTTTCCTGTATATTTACTGTTTTTCTTTTTCTAAAATTCTTCACAAGTGCTTACTTTCTCAAATAGAATGTACATATTTCATCTCTTTCTGTACAAAATTTCAATAATTAAGGGCTTAGAGTACCGGGATGTAATGCAGGGCTATCTTGAGGGGTATTTGTGTTAGAGGGGGCTATTCATTGTCTGCTCTACATGAGAGCTCCTATGCTATGGTTTTTATTCCTCTCTGCCTTATGTATTTCCTATTAGCCTATTTCTTCTTTCATTGCTAGTTGCCTACTATCTTTTCTTTCACCTATTTGATTTTAGCATCATAACATGGACTCAGGTGTAAAGACATTCTGCAAAGACATTCCACAATCCCTCCACCTGATGTCATTTCTAGTCACTCTCTCACAGAGAATCCTGGTTTATATCCTTTCTTACGACATTATAATTATATACTCTTTTGGCTTTGTTTGATTTTTCTGGCTTGTTACTCTCTGTCTCCCGACTCAAGCAGGCTTCGTCAGTGTCATTTAGCATTAAATACTAAGCAGTTTAAAGGGTGTCTGGCACAAAACATATACTTAAGAATGTGCTGGGGGCAGGGTGGGTAGGGGATTTGGTTGGACAAATAACGACTAGCTGGGGGAAGCAGGGATTTGACAGATAACTGAGGCTAAATATCCCACTTCAGTAAGCTGGATAGTTGCAGACCAAGGGTGTAGGCCCTCTGAGATAGAGCTCCCTCACTTGTTAAAAGGACGCTATGTCTCAATGTATCATGTATCACTGCTGAGAGGACTAGTCTCCAAAGCTTCTTTAGGGAAAGAGGCTAATAATGAAGCCCAGTCATTGTGTGTAATGAACTAACCAGTAGGCCTTGAATAAGATTCTCAGCCTGCAAAAGACATAAGTTTCAGTGTAACCCTTTTAATGCATATTTTAGATGATCAGGTCTTTGAGATGTAAGATCTCTATTTATCTATTAATCAATTTCATTATTCATTTACGATCTTATAGTAATGGTTATAATATGTCCATTTATTGGTTAGGTATCTAATAGGTAGCTACCTAGATTGACAAAATACTCTTAGTGCTTATTAAAGCCAAACCAAGAAAAACCTCTCTACCCCTCCCAGCCTTTTAGAAACTGTTTGAAACACTGTTTACTCTAAAAAGCAAATAAAGACAACACACACAGGGAGAATGGAGTTTAGGAGATGGAATTTTCAGTGAGACTTAGTCTACAAGTGACTTAAAAAACAAGACAAAGAAAGTGCGGAGTTCAAGTAAGTATTTGCCAAATCAGGTAAATGAAAATCACGCACACAATCATCCAAATATCTGAGTAGCACGGGGCTAGAGCCAACCCAATTAGAGAATAGCACAAAGAATATATTACGATTAGCTTCTTTGAGTAAGCACATGACCTTTAACAACTTCTGCCCTAACAGATATTAAGCGGCGAGACAGCAGCCCAGGCATATTCTTTAGGACTTAAACACACGGAATAACAAGTGGAGACCACAGCACAGCTGTTCGCACTGAGAGCAAAACGAAACAACTACACACAAAACAGTAGCGTTGTTTTTTTTTTTTTTTTTGCCCAAAGCATTTTGTAGGCATGAGCAAGTGTCACTGATGAGACTTTCTAAACCAGCCTACACACACAGAAAACCCCGAAGTCACTGATCACTAAATTCTAAATGAAACCTTTCAGGCAAAACTTCTCCTCTTTCTTGATGAGATATTTTCTACACACTTATATAATTATATATACCTGTATTACATGTTACATATATAATTACATCTATTTCTCTATCAAACACATGTGATATAAAATTTAGCAGGTGAGTTCTGAAACAATGGCTTTAGGTTCCTTTATTTTAATCATTTTTTCAATTTGGGGATTTCTCAGAGAGCTACACTCTTTTGGAAAAGAAAATCAAGGAATATATTTTTATGACAAAACATTTAATCTGAGTTTGAGCGTTAAAGGGTAGGTATATCTGAAACACATACATGTTTCTCTTTTTGTTCTGGGGTTTTTAATGTTTGATTTTTTTTTTTTTTAAACTGTTCAGTAATACTGGATTATTGGAGAACTGTGGGAATATCTACCCATTTTAATGACAGTGCTTTAAAAGTCCAGACTTTTCTTCCACATTCTCTTCAAGAGGAAAGGGGCAAGAGGCTTTAAAAACAGGCTTTGGCACTGATTATCTCAAGTGGACCTGAAGAAGAGCCCCTGGCCTGGCATACACTTAGAAAAGATCTCATAGCTCCATCTAGCTCCAGACGAGGGAATTCAGGGAATAATGTAAAATTATACCCAACAGGACTACTGAAATATAAAAGGGAAATCAGGAACAGTCAAAATGAACCCATTATGCAAGCACTGAGTTTATAAGTGCAGGAAGTTTTTCAATTAACACTGATTAAAAAGAATATTCATTAGGTAATTGACAGTTGATTTTTCTAAATAAAGAAATCATTCCTATCATTATTATTTACTTTCTAGCACTTCAGGTTTTAAAAATAGAACAGACAAATGAGAACGGATTAGAACTAAACTTTTGTTTCCTGTTGAAAATGCTCTCCTGTCTCATACATTGTTCAGAATGTTCTGAATTCTGCCTTGAGATCAGGAAAACAAAGAGGAAGCCCCTTCCAAAGTTAAAACTGAAGGATAAATCAGGATATGATGCAGAAATACGACATGATTAGTGTCTTTTAAAAAAAAATCTAAACAATAGAATCTGTTTTGAGTTGTTTATAGTCTACAATAAATCAAAAGGAAATTTACACAAAGTGTCCAAAAGAGGTTTATGTAAGAACATAATTACAATTTGAGAAAAATCTGCAAATGACTCTTTCATACAAGAACACGCAAAAAAAGCAGTCAGTAAAGTTAAAAAACAATTAATGAAAATCCAGATAGGAAAATGGCTTTGGTCCTAAAACTAAAGAAATACTGAGAATAACAATGGACTTGAAACAGAGAACTATCAAAGTAAACTCAAATCAAATCATACCACATCAAAACATATGGAGTTGGAGTTTGCATTTGATATTACACAATTAAACAGCAGCATAATTCCTTAATTGTGATGCTTTTATAAAATGTTTTCAAACAGTTTAAACATTTTAATAATGGACAGGCAGTTTCACATTTCTCTGAGAAGCTCAAACACAAAAATCCCTGAAACCAAAACAAACTGGCATTTAACCCTATCTGACTAGTCAGATTCCAAATAAAATATTCAAAAGACAAAGAGGAAACATTCTGTATAATTCTGTACATTTCTGTCTTAACTTTAAAAACAAACTCAGTGTTCATTATTTTGACCCCCTTGAAGTGCAACAAAATTTCCACATCAATTTTATACAGCATTATATATTAATAAAATAGTATATAATTGCTCATTATTCTTGCCAACTCAACATGAATGTATGTCTTTCGAAGTTAGGAATGTGATCAGGGGACCCTAACCAGCTAGGACAGCTCTGACCGTAAAGCCCATATTAAATGGGTCAGAGCTTCCAGGTAAATTCCTATTGGAACTACTAATACAACCATGTAAACATCTAGACATATAATATGATGGGGATAATTATGATTTCCAGGCAAATCTTTTCCACTTTCCCCTAAGTTTTAATTCCACTGATGAACTTCTTAATGCTTAGCACATTAGCAAAACGAGCATTTGGTTCAAAAGAAAAAAACATGGACTGATATATTTAATTTCACTTCTGAGTGGTAGCATATCTTCTGTACTTGACTAGTTTTTCTGGGTCTGGTCCGCCACTAAACTCACTCATTCATTTTAAATCTACTTTTTTCAATCTATATTCTATGTTACTATCCAGGGTCACACTTTTATCTCAAGGCTAGATTATCTTAGCAGTCTCCAAAGTGGCTTTACCAAATTGCCAGTATTCTCATGCTCAGTTCCAACAGGCCCACATCTTCCTGGGTGATTCCGGTGTTCCTCAGAACTGACATTTGTTCAACAATGTAAAAATTCTCCCATTGCAACCTTGTAACACCCCATCTTGTAAGCCTGGCATTCATGTTTCTCCCAGAGTATCTTATGATCTCCCCATTGCTGCTCCTGTCCTTCAGCTTCGATGATCAACTCTGTCCCTGCTATGGCTGAAGTGTATTCTTTACCTAGAATGGCTTTTTCACTTCTCTTGACCAATCAAGACTCTCCCTGTCCATCAGATTCAATTCTTATTTCCATAATGACATTTTTCCATGATACCCCCACCCCAGCATATTGTCTCATTCTTCAAAATCCCGGCAGCATCTCTCTGTATTACTCACCTGCCCATTAATGAAAATATACAAGCTCTGTGATTTGTGGGTGTGGCTTCTCTTTCTTGCTGGAATACAGGTCTTTCAAGATAGACATCATAGCTCTATTATGACTCAGGGGTAGTGTTTAGTAATGAGAAGCCCATAGTTTTGGGATATAAACAAACTGGCTGTGTGAATTTCATTTTCCTCATCTATGATGTGGAGACAAGGCTACCTGAATCTGTATGGGGAGGATTAAATCCAGCACATGCTATAGCTTTATTTACAAGGTACCAGTCCCTCCCATTGTTTGCAGTGCCAAATGTAGCAGGTCAACAGTGCAGACATTTGGTGGGTACCCTTAGAAACATTCAAATTAATTTTTTTTTTTTTAATTTCAGCAAGGGATACTCTGAGTTACAGTTACAGTAAGAGGTATTTTGGTAGTTATCCAATTAATTGTCATGCTTAGCACTGCAGTTGGCTTGGAGCCTGACAGCACACTTAGTTTACTAGCTTCTCAAAGTAAGGGAACTTCTTCTGCCACCTCAGTGATAAGGGAACTTCTTCTGCCACCTCAGTGAAAATGCTCATTTGAGGCCCTCAGAAAAAAGAACCAGAACAGGAGAGAGAGTAGAGCTAAGCCTCATTTGACCAGTGTGCCCAGGTAGCTGTGCAAACTGCTAGGGAGGGTGCAGCACTTGACTTCTGCAATCAACTCTCATATTAGCTGTAGTCCTGAGAGAAAACACCATGCTAACAACTGATTAAAAGAACAAAACAGAGAGCCAACTGGATATTATCCATCTACAGCCACTATGGAGAAAGGAGCATTTTGATATTTAAGGATGAGCTTAACATGAAAAATACCACACGTGTCTCTTAAAAACTTAATTCCAAAAGACTTGAGTAAGGGAAGGGAGTGAAAAGATGTTAAAGGCAGAAGACTGAATGCACACATAGCTTTGTTTTCTCTTATCATTTTCAGTATCTTTGATTCCTGTAAAGAAAGATGTTAATCACCTCCATGTCTGAGTCCAGTGTTACAAGACTGAATAAAAAGAATCATAGCCAACAAAAGCTGTCTACATTAAATGAAACTCATACTACATCAAAGAAGTCATGAGGATATTTTGTTTTCTCAAGTTTCTATGTATTCCAAAATACAGTTCTCTCTAAAGACAAATTCAATGAAGCCTCAATTTTATATTTGGCAAAAAATAGAAATTACCCCTGACCTAACCATTTTTTTTGTTGACCTCGCTAATTTTTTTTTTTTTTTTACATGAAGGATGTTTAGGGGAATCTTTATCTTAGAAAGATCAGAAGTATAATTGTACCTTTAATCCAACATTTTTTAAATTTTAGTTACGCATCACATCAAAATATCTTGGGGTCAGTCAGGAGAGCCAGTGAAGACTCCTGGACCCCTCCAAGAATTCTTAAATGAAAATCTTTGAACATGTTCCCCAAGTGGGTTTCTACCCATAAGTCTGGAAAACAAGGAAATGAACCAAAGGGACAGAAAAAGACTCATTTCTAATGGTGGTATAGAGTACAATAATATCATACAATGTTTCCTTGCCTTCATAAACCAAACTTGATCAATGTAAAAAGCAGATAATTGGTTGAAATAAAAATGTTTAAGAGGAAAAATATATCCACACAGCAGCAGCCTAAAAAGTATGCATCACAGTGGTCAGATACCTATAATATTTCATTATACCTTTCTAGTAACGATTTTCACATTTCGTACTCTGATTCTTTGCTTTTGGCTGTTAAAAACTGACAACCAGCAGTTACATCCTCTTTCCACCTAATCACCATAGAATGGAATTTTAACCACAAATGCAGGGTCTCAACCTGCCCCCAACTCAACACCAGCCCCATGTGACCCATTCTAACACAACAGATTAAGAAATTCTAAATTACCAATCTATATCCTGTCTAAATCCATAGCAATAATAATCCATAAAAAATAGTAATAATACTATTAAAATCCAATTTAAATAGTATTTAAAATACTATTAAAATCCATAGTAATAATAAATCCATAAAAATAATCCAAAAAAATTCAAAAAATAAATCCATAGTAATAATAAACTAGTATTAATATTAAATTCAATAAAAGTACAAGCCCTCCTAGGAAGCTGTAAAAGTAACAACTTTGTTAGGATATTTTAAAAGGAAAACTCAAATTCTTAGGACTTCGGAGTCTTCCTCATATGAAATGTAGTGATGGGGAAAATATTGGATAATTTGATTTCAAAGGGTTTTCTAGATTTAAGACCTATTATTGAAGCAGGATCATAGATAATTTTTAAACCTTATATATTACATTCTTCTACCACATTATCATCCTTTATAGGTACAAAGGGTTAATTTCAAAAATGTACAAATGTACAAATACCAGAAAAACAAATAACCCATTCAAAAAGTGGGCAAAAGACCTGAACAGACATTTCTCCAAAGAAGACATGCAGATGGCTAATAAATACATGAAAAGATACTCAACATGGCTCATTATTAGAGAGATGCAAATCAAAACTACAATGAGATATCATCTCACACTGGGCAGAATGGCCATCATCAACAAATCTACAAACAATAATGTTGGAGAGGGTGTGGAGAAAAGGGAACCCTCTTGCACTGTTGGTGGGAATGCAAATTGATACAGCCACTATGGAAAACAGTATGGAGATTCCTTAAAAAACTAGGAATAAAACCACCATATGACCCAGCAATCCCACTACTAGGCATATATCCTGACAAAACCAAAATTAAAAAAGACACATATAAACCAATATCCATTGCAGGTTTATTTATAATAGCTAGAACATGGAAGCAACCTAGATGGCCATCAACAGGCGAATGAATATATATACGTATATGTGTGTGTATATATATATATATATATACACACACACATATACAGAGTGTAGTATTACTCAGCCATAAAAAGGAACACATTTGAGTCAGTCATAATGAGGCAGAGGAACCTAGAGCCTATTATACAGAGTGAAGTAAGTCAGAAAAAGAAAAACAAATATTACATACCAATGTATATATACGGAATCTGGAAAGATGGCACTGATGAACCTATTTGCAGAGCAGCAATGCAGACAGACATGGAGAACAGACTTATGGACACAGCTGGGGTGGAAGAAGGAGAAAGTGGGAGGTATGGAGAGAGTAACATGGAAACATATATTACCATATGTAAAATAGATAGTTAACAGGAATTTGTTGTATGATGCAGAGAACTCAAACTAGGGCTCAGTAACAACTTAGAGGGCTGGGATAGGGAGGGAAGTGAGGGGGATGTTCAAGTGGGAGAGGACATGGCTAAACTGATGGCTGATTCATGTTGATATTTGGTAGAAACTAGTGCAATACTGGAAAGCAATTATCATTCAATTAAAAATCAATAAACTTAAAAAAAAATTGTATGTAAATTACTTAATCCCTAAATTCTCAGTTCTCCCATTTATAAAACAAAGATCATAATAGTCCTTCCTAATACTAACCTAGTGGAATTATTGTGAAGGTTAAATGAAATGAAGGTCTTAAAGCACTGAGCACTACCTCTGGCTCACTATATATACTCAATAAGTAATTTCATATATAGTTTTATTTAATGTTTCCCAACAAAGTATGTCAGATTCACTGGCAACTAAGCACAGTCTCTTTACTTTCATGAAATCCAGTTGGGCCAAGACAATGGAGAGGCTTAATAAATACCTCACCTGAGTAGAGACAGACCCAGCTGAAGTCTTCATATAACCCCATCACCACCCCCAGAGTGAGTGACATTTGCAGATGTGTTTTCTAAAATACTCTTGCTTTAACCAGGATGAAACACACCTAGGATGTTTCCTCTCTGGGAGCACTCATCCCATCAAGGCCCAACTCCATCTCTCTAAGACCTATTCCACAAGAATGTCTTGCCAATCCAAGACAGTCCTTTCTTTCATATGCTTTTGATCATGGAGTGTCTGGGCTAGTCAGTTTCAACATCTCAAACACATCCAGTTTGCCTCATAGCATCAGTTAAAGATCAGCAGGGCAGTGGTGGGATTTTCTTCTCTCTCTTCTTTTTTTCTAAACAAGCAAATAACACCAATTCAAAACAGACAAATGTCTGTTAAATACATGCCTGGAAACTGAAAGAAGCCAAGTGAAATGAAGTGGTAAAATGTATGCAATGGTCAGGGATTTCTCTTTCATTATTATTATCAAATTTCACAATTAAAAAGTCAATAGGGGTATAATATTTATTCAGGGAACACAAAGCACATGGAACAATGCTCAAAGGTGCATTTTAAATACCTTCAAACACATTAAGGGAGTCAAAGTTATAAGACAATATAAATACTATCACAGCCCATTAAGCATGTTGTAATGGTGCTTAGGGATGATGCAGTCATGCTTTGCAAAAAGTTATTTTCACCCTTCTCCCTGAGAGGAAATTCAGTGCAATCCAGATATTCTCAGACAGGAAGATATACAAACATTCCCAGATTATACAGAAAGGTATTTCACCACCAGTGCAGACCTCGAGCACTAATTTGAGTGTTGAGAGTGTGTAGAAGTGTAACAAACCAGAAAGGTGGACAAACTGAAAAGTGGTTTATTTTTTGATGTTTTTTAAATGCTTAAGCCACTCCAATTTGTCAGAGTCAAAAATTGAAAATTAATTAGGTCAAAGGTTCAGCTTTTCAATATTTTGCATTTGTTTTTCAAAAATAAATATGTCCTTTACCACAACACTGTTTAACAAGGACAAACATTTTAACAACAGATATAATAGTTCAAATGAAGAACTGACTATTCATAGAGTGGTTTTCAATTTTTCTGTTTTCATCCTATACTCAGTGGAGAACATAATCTAAAATCTTCATCACTATTAATGATTCTTATGGATTGTACTATTTTTTCATTGATCCATTTCCAGCATCAAGAATAGTGCTAGTACCTGATAAATAGGTGATTGATAAATGTTTTTTTAACATATTATTGAATAATTATCCACATGTATATTTATGGATATATGGAGGTATGAATATATGAATGTGTTTATGAGTGCTAAGTCACTTCAGTCGTGTCCAGCTCTTTGGAACCCTATGGACTGTAGCCCACCAGGCTCCTTTGTCCATGGAATTCTCCAGGACAAGAATACTGGAGTTTACTGCCATGCTCTCCTCCAGGGGATTTTATACACAAACACAAATTTGTGTATAAACTTGTGGGGGAAATTTAAGGGGAGGGAAGAGAGCTCATACGTTTTAAGCAACTATGTGCGCAGCTCTAGCATTCTCCTTATATAATTTTACTTAATCTTCATAGTAATTCACAGAGTAACCCAAAGTTCACAGAGAATAAGCAGCCAGAATACATAGCAATCAGAGCCATAGTTAAAAAATAATGCAAAACTTCTGAACTCCCTAGATCCATTGGACACTTAAAGGTCCAATGCATTTGAGGATTCAGTCCTCCTCCTATGGCTATAAAGTGAAAGTGAAAGTGAAGTCGCTCAGTAGCCACATTTGCAGCCCTATGGCCTGTAGCCCTGTAGGCCGCCAGGCTTCTCTGTTCATAGGGTTTTCCAGGAAAGAATACCGGAGGGGGCTGCCATTTTCTTCTCCAGGGGATCTTTCTGACCCAGGGATCAAACTCAGGTCTTCTACATTGCAGGCAGACTCTTTACCCTCTGAGCCAGGAGGGAATCCCATGGCTATAAGTAATAGTCAAACTATTCAGAGCAAACTACAATAACACAGCAAAATATTAGACATACTGGGCATCTGAAAGAACCTATGTGCTATCCATTAATATTTCATCATGATGATCTGATACAAGCTCTCACTCAATAACCATGAGGAGAATGAATGGGGAGACCTGATAGATTGAGAAGCGATCTCTGGCCATAGGCAGGATCTGTCTAGAAAGCAAGGGTTTCATGCTGGTCAGGATATCTGGAGTCACTTAGTTTTCATGACAGCCAAGGTTCAAAGATAAAGGAGTAAGAGTATGGGGTCACAGAGCTCTTAACAGTGGAACTGGATTCCCTGTATCACTGATTCTCACCAGTCTAACATACTCACAGGGGGATTCATTCTCCTTCCACCTCTATCAATAATTCTCAATCAATGGCAATATCTGGTCACATATTTTTATTGTCAAAAAAGGAGAGTTCTACCGGCATTTAGTGGGCAGAGGCCAGGAATCTGCCAAACATCACACAATGAACAGGACAGCCTCCCTCATTAAGATTAATCTGGTTCCAATCATCAATGATGCCAAAACAGGGGAATCCTGACCTGTATGGTCAATATGCAAAGCGCTCACAAATTTAACAAGACCTAACACTTACCCTATTCAAACTCTTCCAGAAAATTGCAGAGGAAGGTAAACTTACAAACTCATTCTATGAGACCATCATCACACTAATACCAAAACCAGACAAAGATGCCAAAAAAAAAAAAAGAAAAATACAGGCCAATATGACTGATGAACATAGATGCAAAAACCCTTAACAAAATTCTAGCAAACAGACTCAAACAACATATTAAAAAGATCATACATCATGACCAAGTGGGCTTTAATCCAGGGATGCAAGGATTCTTCAATATCTACAAAGGAGTCAATGTAATACACCACATTAACAAATTGAAAAATAAAAACCACATGATTATCTCAATAGATGCAGAGAAAGCCTTTGACAAAATTCAGCATACATTTATGATAAAAACCCTCCAAAAAGCAAGAATAGAAGGAATATACCTCAACATAATAAATGTTATATATGACAAACCCACTGCAAACATTATCCTCAAAGGTGAAAAATTGAAAGCATTTCCCCTGAAGTCAGGAACAAGACAAGGGTGCCCACTCTCACTACTACTATTCAACATAGTTTTGGAAGTCTTGGCCACAGAAATCAGAGCAGATAAAGAAATAAAAGCGATCCAGATTGGAAAAGAAGAAGTAAAACTCTCACTGCTTGCAGATGACATGATCCTCTACATAGAAAACCCTAAAGACACTACCAGAAAACTGCTAGAGCTAATCAGTGAATACAGTAAAGTTGCAGGATATAAAATCAACACACACAGAAATCCCTTGCATTCCTATATACTAACAATGAGAAAACAAAGAGAAATTAAGGAAACAATTCCATTCACCATCGAAACAAAAAGAATAAAATATTTAGGAGTATATCAACCTAAAGAAACAAAAGACCTATATATAGAAAACTAAAAAACACTGGTGAAAGAAATCAAAGAGGACACAAACAGATGGAGAAATATACTGTGTTCATGGATTGGAATAATCAATATAGTGAAAATGAGTATACTACCCAGAGTAATCTATAGATTCAATGAAATTCCTATCAAGATACCAGAGGTCTTTTTCAGAGAATTAGAACAAATAATTTCACAATTTGTATGAAATACAAAAAATCTCGAATAGCCAAACCAATCTTGAGAAAGAAGAATGAAACTGGAGGAATCAACCTGCTTGACTTTAGGCTATACTACCAAAGCCACAGTCATCAAGACAGTATGGTACTGGCACAAAGACAGAAATATAGATCAATGGAACAAAATAGAAAGCCCAGAGATAAATACACGTACCTATGGACACCTTCTGTTTGACAAAGGAGGCAAGAATATACAATGGAGAAAAGATAATCTCTTTAATAAGTGGTGCTGGGAAAACTGGACAGCCACTTGTAAAAGAATGAAACTAGAACACTTTCTAACACCATACACAAAAATAAACTCAAAATGGATCAAAGATCTAAACCTAAGACCAGAAACTATAAAACTCCTAGAGGAAAAGATAGGCAAAACACTCTCTGACATAAACCAAAGCAGGATCCTCTAGAACCCACCCCCCAGAATATTGGAAATACAAGCACGAATAAACAAATGGGACCTAATTAAAATTAAAATCTTCTTCACAACAAAGGAAACTAAAAGCAGGGTGAAAAGGCAGCCTTCAGAATGGGAGAAAATAGCAAACGAAGCAATGGACAATTAATCTCAAAAATATACAAGCAACTCCTGCAGCTCCATTCCAGAAAAATAAACAACTCAATCAAAAAGTGGGCCAAAGAACTAAACAGACATTTCTCCAAAGAAGACATACAAATGGCTAACAAACACATGAAAAGATGCTCAATATCACTCATTATCAGAGAAATGCAAATCAAAACCACAGTGAGGTACCACTTTACACCAGTCAGAATGGCTGCCATCCAAAAGCCTACAAGCAATAAATGCTGGAGAGGATGTGGAGAAAAGGGAACCCTCTTACACTGGTGGTGGGAATGCAAACTAGTACAACCACTATGGAGTACAGTGTAGAGATTCCTTAAAAAACTGGAAATAGAACTGCCATATGACCCAGCAATCCCACTGCTGGGCATACACACCGAGGAAACCAGAATTGAAAGAGACATGTGCCCCAATGTTCATCACTGCATTATTTACAATAGCCAGGACATGGATGCAACCTAGATGTCCATCAACAGATGAATGGATAAGAAAGCTGTGGTACATATACACAATGGAATATTACTCAGCCATTAAAAAGAATTCATTTGAATCAGTTCTACTCAGGTGGACGGAACTGGAGCCTATTATCCACAGTGAAGTAAGCCAGAAGGAAAAACAACAATACAGTATTCTAATACATATATATGGAATTTAGAAAGATGGTAATGACAACCCTGTATGCAAGACAGCAAAAGAAATACAGATGTATAGAACAGACTCGTGGACTCTATGGGAGAGGGCAATGGTGGGATGATATGGGAGAATGGCATTTAAACATGTAAATTGTCATATGTGAAATCAAACGCCAGCCCACGTTTGATGCTTGATCCAGGGTGCTCAGGGCTGGTGCACCGGGATGACCCAGAGAGAGGGAATCAGGAGGGAGGTGGGAGGGGGGTTCTGGAAGGGGAACACATGTATACCCATGGCAGATTCATGTCAATGTATGGCAAAACTAACACGATAATGTAAAGAAAATTTTAAAAAATTAAATTAAAAAAGCAAACAAATAAAAAAAAAACAAATTGAAAGATAAAAACCATATGATCATCTCAATACATGCAGAGAAAGTCTTTGACAAATTTCTACATTCATTTATGACAAAAACGCTCCAGAAAGCAGGAATAGAAGGAACATACCTCAACATAATAAAAGCTATATATGACAAACTCACTGCAAACATTATCCTCAATGGTGAAAAATTGAAAGCATTTCCCCTAAAGACCGGAACAAGACAAGGGTGCCCACTCTCACCACTACTATTTAACATAGTTTTGGAAGTTTTAGTCACAGCAATCAGAGAAGAAACAGAAATAAAAGGAATCCAGATTGGAAAAGGAGAAGTAAAATTCTCAGTGTTTGCAGATAACATGATCCTCTATATAGAAAACCCTAAACACTCCACTAGAAAATTACTAGAGCTAACCAGTTAATACAGTAAAGTTGTAGGATATATAATCAACACACAGAAAGCACCTGCATTCCTATACACTAACAATGAGAAAACAGAAAGACAAATTAAGGAAACAATCCCATTCACCATTGCAATGAAAAGAAGAAAATACTTAGGAATAAGTCTACCTAAAGAAGCAAAAGACCTATATATAGAAAACTATAAAACACTGATGAAAGAAATCAAAGATGACACAAATAGATGGAGAAATATACCATGTTCATGGATTCAGTTCAGTTCAGTCGCTCAGTCATGTCTGACTCTTTGTGACCCTATGAACCGCAGCACACCAGGCCTCCCTGTCCATCACCAACTCCCAGAGTACACCCAAACCCATGTCCATTGAGTTGGTGATACCATCCAACCATCTTATCCTCTGTCATCCCCTTCTTCTCTTGCCTTCAATCTTTACCAGCATCAGGGTCTTTTCTAATGAGTCAGCTCTTCGCATCATATGGCCAAAGTATTGGAGTTTCAGCTTCAATATCAGTCCTTCCAATGAACACTCAGGAATGATCTCCTTTAATGTTCATGGATTAGAAGAATCAATATAGTGAAAATGAGTATACTACCCAAAGCAATCTATAGATTTAACACAATCCCTATCGAGCTAGCAACAGTATTTTTCACACAACTAGAACAAATAATTTCACAATTTGTATGGAAACAAAAAAAACTTCAAATAGCCAAAGCAATCTTGAGAAAGAAGAATGGAACTGGAAGAATCAACCTGCCTGACTTCAGGCTATACTACAAAGCTACTACACTCATAAAGACAGTATGGTACTGGCACAAAGACAGAAATATAGATCAATGGAACAAAATAGAAAGCCCATGGATAAATCCACACACCTATGGACACATTATCTTTGACAAAGGAGGCAAGAATATACAATGGAGAGAAGATAATCTCTTTTAACAAGTGTTGCTGGGAAAATTGGTCAACCACTAGTAAAAGAATGAAACTAGAAATTTTCTAACATCATACACAAAAATAAACTCAAAATGGATTAAAGATCTAACCATAAGACCAGAAACTATAAACATCCTAGAGGAAAACATAGGCAAAACACTCTCTGACATAAATCACAGCAGGATTCTCGATGACCCACCTCCCAAAGTAATAGAAATAAAAGCAAGAATAAACAAATGGGACCTAACTAAGCTTAAAAGCTTTTGTACAACAAAGGAAACTATAAGGTGAAAAGACAGCCTTCAGAATGGGAGAAAATAATAGCAAACGAAGCAACGGACAAAGAATTAATCTCAAAAATATACAAGCAACTCCTGCAGCTCAATTCCAGAAAAATAAAAGACCCAATCAAAAAATGGGCCAAAGGACTAAGCAGACATTTCTCCAAAGAAGACATACAAATGGCTAACAAACACATGAAAAGATGTTCAACATTACTCATAAGCTGTGGTACATATACACCATGGAATATTACTCAGCCATTAAAAAGAATACATTTGAATCAGTTCCAATGAGGTGGATGAAACTGGAGCCTATTATACACAGTGAAGTAAGTCAGAAAGAAAAACAATAATACAGTATACTAACGCATATATATGGAATTTAGAAAGATGGTAACGATGACCCTATATGTGAAACAGCATGGGAGACACAGATGTATAGAACAGTCTTTTGGACTCTGTGGGAGAAGACGAAGGTGGGATGATTTGAGAGTGTAGCACTGAAACATGTATATTATCATATGTGAAACAAATGACCAGTCCAGGTTCGAGAATGAGGCAGAGTGCTCAGGGCTGGTGCACTGGGATGACCCTAGGGGATGGGATGGGGAGGGAGGTGGGAGGGAGGTTCAGGATGGGGAACATGTACCCCCATGGCTGATTCATGTCAATGTCTGGCAATAACCACTACAATACTGTAAAGTAATTAGCTTTCAATTAAAATAAATACGTAACTGGAGCCTATTATCCAGAGTGAAGTCAGCAGAAGGAAAAACAACAATACAGTATACTAACCCATATATATGGAATTTAGAAAGATGGTAACGAGAACCCAGCATGCGAGACAGCAAAAGAAACGCACATGTATAGAACAGACTCGTGGACTCTGTGGAAGAGGGCAAGGGTGGGATGATATGGGAGAATGGCATTGAAACATGTTAATTATCATATGTGAAATCAATCACCAGCCTAGGGTTGATGCTCGGGGCTGGTGCACCGAGAAGTCCCAGGCGGAGGGAATCGGGAGGGAGGAGGGAGGGGGGTTCTGGAGGGGGAGCATATGTAAACCCATGGCGGTTTCATGTCATTGTATGGCAAAACCAACACAATAAAGTAAAGAAAATTTAAAAAAATTAAAAATAAAATAAAATAAAATTGAAAGCATTAAAAAAATGCATACTTACATATGTGTCTATTTTGTGCCAACCATTGTTCTAAGGACCAGGTAAACATATGAGGCATGTCCCCTGGCTGAGATTTTATATTCAAAAATTGAAGACATACCTTACGAATGGACAAAAATGGAAACTCAAGCCTGACTTCGGTGTATAAGATAGTCATCTAGAAAAAGATAGTGACTTTGAGATCCTGAAAAGCAGAGGTATAAAAATAGAATAGAAAGCAGTCTATTTGCTAGCAAAAAAGATTTCCCCGGTGAAGCATTATCAAAATGAATGGAGCACCCCATGGAAAAATCAAATCACAGATGACAGCTTAAATGAAAATAATCCACTTAAAAATTTCTTTTGAACTATAAACAGTGCAGACTGGCAAAGTTTATAATAATGAAGCCCTTGTTCAAATTCAGTTTTTACAAAATTTAACTTTACTTTGCTCTTGTGGTAGATATGCTCTGAAAAGGTTTTGCATAATGTGAAAATCTGTACATGTGGGAAAAGTCAATGATTGACTGGGGAATACTCTTCTTTTGTCACAAGCTACAGTGTTTTCTTTGAGGCACTACAAATTTCACATATATCAAAACCATACTTATCCCAATGTACCTTTCTAGATCTACTGCCAGTGGGCCATCTCGTGCATTACTTTACAACAGTTCATTTGCAAGTCATTTGGAACCTGGAATATATATTCCTAGAGAAATAATATCGTGCTGTAAATAATGACTAAATTTCTTAACCGGGAAACAAAGATTTGTCTAATTCAAACTTTGTTGTTGTTTATTCACTAAGTCACGTCTGACTCTTTTGCTACTCCATGAATAGTAGCCTGCCAGGCTCCTCTGTTCAAGGGATTTCCCAAGCAAGAATACTGGAGTAGTTTGCCATTTCCTTCTCCAGAGTATATTCCCAATCCAGGGATTGAACCCATGTCTTCTGTACTGGCAAGCAGATTCTTTCCTGCTGAGCCACTAACTCAGACTACATCTATATCAAAATACCAAAGCTAATGATATTTTTAAACATTGCTTCTAGGGGGAAACAATTCCTAACACCTAATGACTTATCATGAGAACAAGAGGAATAAGCTTGCTTTGCTATATAGTAAGCAGGGGTTGTGGCAGTCTTAATCTAAGGAGGAAGGGGATTGGGGGTGTAAGAATCTTTACCAATGGAAGGAAGTGATGGAAAGACAAGAAATCCAGTGTAAATGAAGCACTGGGATTCAGGTTATGGTTAGAAATGTTTGTTAATTAATTCAACAAGTATGTGGCTAGAAGTCGGAGATGTAGTGATGATTAAGGCAGACTCCACTTCTCTCATTCCAGAATGGAAAGAATTATCACAGTGGTAGAGGAAGTAAGTGGTAAAGAGGAAATAAAGGGATGTTGCAGAGGTGAGTCTCTGGTTTCAGAATAGATGACAGCGTCCTACTCAGAAGTTCTTGAGTGAGTGTCCTAATGAGAGGTTCCTTTTCTAAAAGGAAAAGATATGGAATCATGCATTTAACTAAAAATCGTACAGTCTTTGATACGGTAAAACCTCACAGATTTTATCCTGCTGAATCAACACATTTGAAAGAGAAGGAAAACAGCACTGAAATGCAAAGGGGTCTAGCTTATAAATCTAGAGTAAGATCTGAAATGCTCGATAATGAAACATCTATTAGTCTGTGCTTTCTGGATCTTACTTTCCTTTTCATAGCCCCAAAACAGTCAACATCAATTCTTCCTCCTTTTTATAATTTGTACCCTCAAGTGCCAGAAAAGGTTTCAGTGATTCATTAAAGGAGAAAGGACATTAAAAGCCAACTCCTTTATTTGAAAGGTGAAAAGACAGAGGTCTAGGAAGATAAAGTATTGTGTCCTGCCTAAGGCAGAAGAATGAAGGCCGCCTGTCTTGTGTGACCTCACAGTTTGCATTACAGCATCAACACCACTGGCATTACAAAAACTGAAAATGATGAGGAAAAGACAAGCACCCATGAGAAGGAGGTGCTATTTGTGAAGGTGTACCCCTCTAAGCACAGGTTTTAAATACAGCTTCCAATTTATGAAAGTAAGTATAGGTTAAAAAGCATATACAATTTAAGACATCTTTAAGTATGGAAATGAAAGTTTCTAAATTAGCAAGTATTCTAGAAATTTAATGTCTGTCTCTAAGTGTTAAAAATTGACCATATTTTGGAGAAATTTTTTAAGTGTCTTAATTACAGCCTATTGAAATAAGTTTTGTTCCCATGAAATCTTGGGAGGTACCCTTTCATTATTTAGTAAATTGTGCAGTTTTTAATGAGTTCTCCCTTATGTTAAGCTAAGGCTGTGACTTCATATACCCATGCTTCTCTTTTGTAGGCCTCTAAGTCCAATCAGATGCTTCCAATCTTCCATAGGCTGAGAAATTAGATCACAAAGATTGATAGAATACTGTGTAAGGTAAATACCAAAAGCTCTAAAGCATGACTTCTCAAAAGGTAAATAACCATTATGACAGTAATTTTGTTGGCTTAGAGGCATCTTGGGTGACATCATTCAAAATCTATCTTGTCTCTTTTGATCTCAGTTCAGTAGCACTTTCAATTATATCCAAAATCTCAGCAGTTTTCTGAATAGTAGAGATACTGAAAGTTTAAACTTCAGTGAGCTGGGAAGAAATAATTATTAGAAATCAACGGAACTGGTTTTGCAATTCTTAGCAACATGCTTCAGTTTTAAAATTTGATTTTAAAACATCCTTAAGTATTTTTTTCTTGATACTGGTGTTGATACATGAAAGCAGTATCCTTTTAGAACAACCAGGTTATATATCTCAGTTTCAAATACTGCTTGTGGATTCAGGTTTTATTAAGTGTGAGTCTTCTGAATTAATTAAGTCTGGAAACACAGTATCTAACAAGCAGCATAAGAGGGAGACATATTAGGGAGCAACAGGTGGAAAGGCTACAAATGAAAAATTGTAGCAGCCCCAATGAGATCAAGGAAGTAAATGCCGATTTGTTACAGGTAGCTTCAGAGGCCCCAGAAAACAAATGCAATACATGTGATAATAACAATAACCCTTAAGTAATTCAGTGACACAATCACAAAAGTGTAGGTAATTGAAATGCAGTGGGGCTTCCCTGGTGGCTCAGAGGGTAAAGTGTCTGCTTGCAATGCAGGAGACCTAGGTTCGATCCCTGGGTCGAGAAGATCCCCTAGAGAAGGAAATGACAACCCACTCCAGGACTCTTGCCTGGAAAATCCCATGGACAGAGAAGCCTGGTAGGCTACAGTCCATAGGGAAGCAAAGAGTCAGACATGACTGAGCAACTTCACTTTGCTGATAAAACTCTGAGTCTGTATGTCTATAACCCAACCTGAATTCACAACACATTACTTAAGCATGGGAAACAAGGCTGAAGGGCACTTAACAAGATCTTTCCTGATTCCTACAATGTAAAACCACAATTTTACTATACTATATGAAGCCAGGGAAATGGAGATAGCAATTAGAGATTCTTTAAAACCTTTTTAAATTTTTTTAAATCTATGAAAATATAACATAGATTACACTGTTTATGAATAACATCCTGAAGAGATATTTTTGAGTAATATAAACAAAATGAGTATATCCTAATATTCATTCAGCATAGTTGGTCTAGCTAATCTTTAAAGGGCTCTTCCATATGAAACTGCATTCAAACCACACCAGAGGGAACACACTTTATGCAACTTAATAACAACTCTTTGCTTTCCTTGCAGTTAACAATTGAATATCTTTTGCCAGTCTCCATCCTGCCAAAACGTTTTCTGTATACACGCTGGCAACATTGGGCAAGTTGTCTTCTTCTTTCTTTCCAACTCTTAGCATTGGTAGCCAAAAGTGTCTTTGTTGCTCAAATAGTCCACGCCATCTGCCAACAATTTCTCCATCCTGCTGTACCATCTGCCAGCCTCTCTGCTTCTGAGTCCAGGCTGTGTTGCCCGCATAAAATGGCTCTTTCACCAGAAGAGAAAGAGAGAGCAAACCAGCACCTTTTGCGTTTAACCATTCTTGGTAATCATCCCAACTCTGTTCTCTAACCCACTGCTTCTTAACAGGACAAAAAGCTCAACAATTTGAATGGAAACATTTTCCTTTGACTTTTTTTCCTTCCCTGTCGCAATAAAGAATTAGACAGTTATAGTACATTAATAGAATCAGTCATTAGTACAACAAGTTTTTCATGGCTATGTTCCCTTTTTGTTTGTCTAAGGTATTCATAATTATAAAGAATTATCCTTCAGATAGAGAAGCAAAGAGAGGAAAACAATCCTTATTCTTACAGTTAATCCTGATTATTTTAAAAGCAACTTCTGGTAGGAATTAATAATTCAGTTGAATTTTATTAACAGTATAATGTTAACTTTATGCTGCACTGCACTGTTCTTCTTTCTAATCTACTTAAAATTCTTGACTTTAAAGTAGAAACAACAAGGGCGGAATAACAGTCTCCTAACGAGGTTAAGCCTAGAGAGTTCCATTAATATCCTCCCTAAGGGCACCAGGAAATTCCTTAAAGCAAGAGGGTATCAGGCTTTGCTGTGGATTACACTCAAGAGATTTTCTTTCTAGATTTGCTATTGCTGGGAATTTAATGTCTCCATCACTGTCCAGGCTTCAGAGGGAGGCCCTGTTCATTTCCAATCACTTACTGGAATCCCAGGATAACTCAACTACCATGAAATTTGGAAGCCTTTGGCTATTCTAGTAACAATTAAATTAGCATTTGAGTGAATGTCAGGAATCAAGTTCACTCATAAGAAATGACATTATTCTACGCAAATGTCTGAAAATGTACATATTTTAAGCACCAACATCTGAAATTTCTCAATTTTTACAAACAGATGGTAATATTCTCTGTAGGCACGGCTGACCTGATCTGCATAAATAGTGGAGGGTGCTCAAACTGCATTAACCTTTACACCATAGCTAAATATACATACACACACACACACACACACACACACACACATATATATAAATCATAGACCTTGATGTTAAGAAATATGGCTATTCATCAATCTCTTAAATTATACCATGTTTTCTATACTTGTGTGTGTAGTAAAAAGTTTGTTGTTTTGAGTTCCATAATTTGGATTCATAGTGGATGAGTACATATTATAGTTTAATATTTCGGAACACAACTAAGTATATTTTCACAGTAGCTATCATTATTCATATCATGACCACTTGAAAATGATAAGGAATGAGCTATTAAATTTCACAAGTAGTTTTTGCTTTGAAGTATAGCATTGTTACCAAAAATTCTACGAAAACAATACTTCCTTCACATTTAAGATTTTAATTTCAATTTTACTGAAATTTTGGAATGGAAAAGTTTCTAAATACTTTGTTTTCCTGAAAAACATAGACAAAACCATGTAGAATATCAGAAACAGGGAACAGATTATTTTGCGAAGCTTATAAGTTATCAAAAAAGCAAGAGAGTTCCAGAAAACATCTATTTCTGCTTTATTGACTATGCCAAAGCCTGTGACTGTCTGGATCACAACCAACTGTGGAAAATTCTTCAAGAGATAGGAATACCAGACTACCTGACCTGCCTCTTGAGAAATCTGTATACAGGCCAGGAAGCAACAATTAGAACTGGACATGGAACAACAGACTGGTTACAATAGGAAAAGAAGTACATCAAGGCTGTATATTATCACTCTGCTTATTTAACTTACATGCAGAGTACATCGTGAGAAATGCTGGGCTGGAGGAAGCACAAGCTGGAATTAAGATTGTTGGGAAAAATATCAATATCAGATATGCACCACCCTTACGGCAGAAAGAGGAGAACAACTAAGGAGCCTCTTGATGAAAGTGAAAGAGGAGAGTGAAGAAGTTGGCTTAAAGCTCAACATTCAAAAAACTAAGATCACAGCAGGTGGTCCCATCACTTCATTTGAAATAGATGGGGAAACACTGGCTGATGTTATGTTTTTGGGCTCCAAAATCACTGCAGATGGTGACTGCAGCCATGAAATTAAAATACACTTACTCCTTGGAAGAAAAGTTAAGACCAACCTAGACAGCATATTAAAAAGTAGAGACATTACTTTGCCAACAAAGGTCCAACTAGTCAAAGGTATGGTTTTTCTAGTAGTCATGTATGGATGTGAGAGTTGGACTATAAAGAATGCTGAGCACTGAAGAATTGATGCTTTTGAACTGTGGTGTTGGAGAAGACCCTTGTAGTCCCTTGGACTGCAAGGAGATAAAACCAGTCCATCCTAAAGGAGAGCAATTCTGAGTGCTCATTGGAAGGACTGATATTGAAGCTGAAACTCCAATGCTTTGGTGACCTGATGAGAAGAGCTGACTCATCTGAAAAGACCCTGATGCTGGGAAAGATTGAGGGCAGGAATGAGAAGCGATTGACAGAGGATGAGATGGTTGGATGGTATCACGGACTCAGTGGAGATGAGATGTGCTTGAGTAGACTCCAGGAGTTGGTGATGGACAGGGAGGCATGGTGTGCTGTGGTCCATGGGGTCACGAAGAGTCGGACACAACTGAATGAACTGAAAAGTCATAAATGTTATGAAACATAAGGTTGTTTTTAAAAATTATAATTCAGTTCAAAATAAATATATTTTCAATCAAAGTGTTTCTCTCTCTCTAGTACTTTAAATTGAATGATGTGTACTCTATGATGAAAACTAAGAGGTTAACAGGATGGTCTTAATAAGTTATTTGATAAAAATATTGATTAAATAGTGTTCTTAAGGTTAAAGTTACTAATATACTATTAGGTTCAGCCTATTATAAAGTAAAAGGGGTAAGAAAAGTATTTGCTTATGAAGAAGCTCTCCCCTAAAATGCTTGGTGCAAAGTCACGAACTAGTGAAGAAAGTGGTGCTTTCATAAAAATTGTCAAGGAAAGCTGGGGTAAAAAATATGGCAAAAGTTCACCCAGAGATCAATACGCTACACTGGGATAATGATGCAAAAATAGATACCCCTTTGAGATTTGCTGACTCTTTAGTGGTAACTTATGAGTGCGTTATTCTTTTAATATTTTAAAAATGGGTGGGGAGAAGAAAAACTATTCAAAGTTACACCACCATGGACATCATGTAACAGCATATCCATTTGTTTGACTGAAATCTTAGAAGTCTACATATCATTACAATAAAGAGACTAACACCCCTCTTTTCTAATTACCATCTTTTCATAGAATGATAGATTTATCCCTTGTTTGGGAGAAATTTAGAACTATGTCCCAAGAACAGCAACTGTTCTGAGAACTATTAAACATTTGCTAGGAGTCCAGCATTCTGCTTTCACTACTGAATATTGACTAAAGTAAGGTTTCCACCCATTCTTGGTAGAAGACAATCATTAAGAGTTCTCCACATACTTTTACCGCAAATCAGTATTTTATACTTCATCCTCACTCTCTTGATTCTTTATACTGCCTTGCTGATCCTTCCTCCTCCTTATTCCAACCTAAAATCCTTCCATTTTTTCTCAGAAAAACCAGTGATACATGTTTCGTCTAACCAGCACTCTTAGCATAGATTACTCTCATCACTTTTGCTTCAGCCATCCAACTTCCTTACTATATTAAAGAAACTCCTTTGTAAAATGATATAAAAGAATAATTACCCCTGAACACTGATTGAAGTGCATCACTTCCCTACAGACCATCAAAGTGAGCTCCTCACTGCTTTGTTCTAATTTACACTTCATAAACATTTTTTAACCTGAGTTCTTTTCTATCTACCCCGTCCCCCAGCCTCATCCTACACCACTGGTTTCCTGGTTTGTTCTACTTCACCCTCAGAGTTTCTTTTGGTTCCTTCCAAACTTTGTTCCATTTCAGGTCTTCACACATTCCCCTCTCTCTCTACCCAGAATGTTCTATGTCTTGCTCTTCCACTGATATACTCCATGTTATCTTAGGACTCAGTATAATATCCCTTCCTCAAAAACACATATTTGACCATAGTTACATTTACAGAAGACTCCTCTCTCAGACATTCTCTCTCTCATATCCTTCACCATTTCTAACTAGAAGTTATCACAACTTGGAATTACACATTATCTGTGCAATGATTATTAAAATGTTTCTCCTGCTAGACTGAGGTCCATGTGGGCAGAGACATATTTATTGCATTCATTACTGTTTACTCAACTTCTAGCATCATGCTTAGTGCATAAGAGCACACACTTAATACTTGTAAAAAAAAAGTGAACATCTTCTTAAGCTGTTTTTCTTTGTTTCTCTCCAAATTTCATTCATAACTCATTTAGTTATTTGTCATGGCTGTCACTCTGCCCGATAGCTTGCCAAGCTTGAGTATATGAGAGGTGCTGATACTGCCTCTCATTCCCAGGTTCCTTAAGTCTGACTTATTCTGTACCACACAAGCACAGCACTGAACGAACATTGCAGTTTACTAAACTCTTAGCCCCAGACGCCTTGGGGATAGAATACTGTCCTTGCTCTTTCACATATCCAGGCTTCATCAAGCCAACACTGAACTGTGGCACTTAACTCAACCCACACATGACATTTATCCAGAAGACTTCTCAAGCTGATTGCGATGTCCTTCTGTGTGATGCCAAAATCCTCTTTCTTTTAGTTATTGTGGAGGTTTTACATAGTACCATAACTGACAACTTAACCCACCATGCCTCTCGTATATGCTTAAAATTATTCCAACTTTTGGGAAAGTTCTTGCATAGTTTGATAATAAAATAATCCAAAGAACTCTAAGACATTAATATTTCCTAAGAATGAAGATGAACAATTGATATATACAATATAATGAGTAAGGGCCTAAAAGAACTTCAACATGTTAACTTATATTATTAAGACATCAAATCATATTGTGGGTTCCTCTTTATTATTATTAGTGACAGAACTAGATTCAATGATACTCATTCCATCTCAATTAAAGAACTTTCAGCTGAATTACTGAGCCCTTAAAACTTAAATAAGTTAGCACTTAAAATGGAATAATTACAATGGCTTTTATAATTAAGAAACAATATACTCTGGAGCATTGTATTTCTGCAGAATTATTGCATGTCTCAAGCACATTAAGACCACGACCAGAGACACAGTTGCATTAGCCTCTTGGGAAATCTACTAATCCCTAGAAATCCTCTGCTTAGAGAAGCTTGTTGTGTATATAGATTTTTTTTTTTTAGTATTTAACTTTCACTTCTGATAAAATTTGTGCTTAATGTCTGTAACACAACTCCATTTTGTTTATGGAAAATACATTATTCTTATTTTTCAATATGGACATATGAATGCTGAACCAAACACAACACACAATCATCGCATGCTTTAAATTTTATCTTTATGTATTACCACAAGGAGTTTAATAAGCCTTAACTAGAACCATACTTATATACATACATAAATGTAATATTCTGCATAATTGCAATTATGAAAATTAAAGAGTACTGCACTCCACTGGAATTCAAAAGCAGAGCAATCACCTAACAAACTACTGAAGAAAACAGCCCCCAAAATGGCAAAGTTTTTGCCAAGCAAAACTTGTTGCAAGAACTTAAAAAAATAAAACGTCTCCTGAATGGGTTAAAGGGCAGCCACTTGTAAAACGCTATTCTCATTTTACTTTTTAATTCCTTTCCTTATATCTCAACGTGGGAGTCATAATGATTTCATACTCAAATGGTTTCATAGTCAAGACTATCTGTAAAAAACGAGTTCAAATACTTGTTCCATGTGATTTTGTTGAGATTGTTATGGCCAGTAGGCAATTGGCTTTTTTTTTTGCAATGTGTCCATTTATGAATAATTATATAGAGCTAAGCATATCTAATTAACCTGTATAAAATATGTAATGCCAAAGTCAAATACAGTTTGATAGAGAAATAACTATCAAAGAATCTTATCTTAAAGTTAATTTTAGAACAAAAAATCTGCATAACAAGTTTTTAAATTCAGAATCCAGTTTGATACAATGCTTACTTACCACTCATGCTGACAAGAAAGTTGTATTCTTGTATTGTTCTATTCTCCACATATTCTATTATTTCCAAAGCCTTGAGAAAAACCATCTGGATTAGCATGGGGCGACAGGGGAGAAGTTACTTTTTAACATAGTCTTTTAGAACATATAAATAGCAAAACCGCATGGATAAGCAGACTTGAAGCATTTCTTCTTGTTGCTCACTAACCTTTATAGGTGACTGAAGAGGAGAAGCTGGAAGGGAAGTGTATGTCCACCAAGATGAATAGATAAGAAGTAAGGGCGTCCACTGAAATAAATTAGCATAAGTCACTATGTTCATTTTCTAATGGTTTAGATGACTGACATCCCATTTGGGAACTTCACATTACTCAAGGTATTCTGACCTTTAGAAGCATTTTCCCATCTCTAAGGAGAATTATTCAAAAAACAGGCACAATTTAGTGACCAAATGCAAGCCGAATTAAACTCTTCAGCATAGAGATATGGAAACTCACAGAATTTCCGCACTCCTTTCTCCTACTTCACCAGATGGTAACAATATGATTCTTTGAACAGCACTCAGTACAATTTGCCAGACAGTCATAATGACCAAGCTACCAGTACAAAGACAGCACAGACCATGTGCGGAGCACTGTAAGACATCATGCAAAATCTAATAGTTACATTAAGCACAGCTCCTGCCCTAGTTCACAAGTTATGCAAACTCATAAGTGGAGTCACATATTTCAGCATTTGGTCAGCAGTTGCTTAGATGATGAACATAGATAGTCAAGCACCAGAAAAGGAGTCAGGGGCTCTGGAAAGATTTCCCAACACTGCCTAATTAAGTAAATTAATGCAATGAACTAATGACACATATCAGTAACTTCCTGCTAAGCTAGAATCACCAAATGCAGCAACTTCCTCAGCTCCTCACATGTTTTCATCACATTCACCCCATGAATCATATATGCATGTGCAAACTTTGAATAAGGTGCTTCATTGGGGTTCACTGCTAAGAGAGCTTATGAGCTCCAGTCCCAATAAATAATAAATCTCAGCAGTACCATAAAGGTTAACTTTCTGCAAATATCAAGGAGACCAGAAACTGCAATTACTTTTTTGCTACTGGAAGAATGACTTCAATAATTAGATAGCCTTCCTTCAGAAGAATGAAAAATTTAAAAACAGGAATATCACATCTCAAAATCTCACAAAAAATACTGTTTTCAATAAAATGCAACAGAGAGACAAAATGTAAACTAAATGTCAAAAAACACCAAATCTGCATGCACTAAATACTGGAGTTTTGACAAAGTCAACCATGCAGTTGTACAAAATGAGCATGTAGTTGTTCAACATTTGAGACCTGGGCTAATGTGTGCCAGTTCAAAAAGAGTATGAATGTGTGAGCATATGCATAGATGTTTGTGCTTATATAGTATTATATATTAACCATTCAGCTATGAGAAAGATAAACAATGATTTATTCCATTCTCTATATACTAATACTCAACCTCTCCACTAGCAGAAATCCCCACTACTTCCAGAAATATGAAATGACCATTTATCTGTATATAGAATACTTTACTTATTCAACTTTCATTTTTGAGAATTATATATGTTGATCAAAAAAAAAAGTGAATTTAAATGTAAGTCCTGCTGCTGTTTAGTCGCTAAGCCACGTCCAACTCTCTATGACCCCATGGACTATAGCCTGCTAGGCTCCTCTGTCCACAGCATTCTCCAGGCAAGAATAGTGGAGTGAGTTGCCATTTTCTTCTCCAGGGGATCTTCACGATCCAGAGGTTGATACCGTATGTCCTGCTTGGCAGGTAGGTGCTGTACCACTGAGCCACCAGGGAAGCCCAAATATAGGTCCTACCCGCAGGTAAATATATACTACTGCATGCGTGCTAAGTCATTTCAGTTGTGTTTGACTGTGTACAACCCTAGGATTATAGCGTGGCAGGCTCCTCTGTCCATGAGATTCTCCAGGCAAGAATATTAGGGATAGGAAAAACAATGTTTTGAAAACTTTTTTCTGAGGTTTATTCCATTCTTGTAAATTCCAAGTAAGGTGCCACTAATCAACTGGATGCTCATGGAGCTCTAATGCATAGAAACAGACTTTAAATGATTCGTTAGTGTTTGCAATGATAACATTATACTAACATTTAAATGTCATGAAAAGTTTCAGAAGTTAGATTACAAAGATGTTAGCTCTTCACTACTCCCTAAGTGCCAACAGGCCTCTTAGAATTCAGCACCTCAAACTAAAAGGCTGCAAGAAGGTCAATATTCAGCCAAGTCATATGCTGAAACACAAAGCAGACAGTCTGAGTTTAGAAGTTTTAGTTGCAAAAGCATTTGTTAAAAGAGTTTCTATTTCTAAAGAATATACATTCAGCAATTTATGAATTAGAAATAATCAAAATCCTCAGGAGATTCTAAGTGTCCTGTAAGTCCTACACAAGATTCACTTTTCCATCTGCTTGAAAAATGACAGCATTCTAATTATGCTGTGAAGGTTAATAGACCCCAAATTTCACTCTTGAATCTCAGTGGACATTTTTTTCCAATAGCCACTACATCTCATTTGTGACATTTTTCCTTCCTACAATGGTGTGTTGCAAGAATTTTCACAGTCAATTTAAATAGTCAAGCAACCTCTACATCAAAGAACTAGAGTGATACAATCTTGAGATATATGAGAAAACACCCTTAAAGAATCTTAACAAGTCTTTAAAAAGAATCATAACAATGAACTTTAAACATTGTTAATAATGAGCTTGAAACTTCAACTCTAGTAAGATGAATGAAACTCTAAATGAGTGATATAACAAAGCCAGATAATATTTCTCAATTAAAAAAATGAAAGCTATAAATCAAGGACAATAAAGAATTCACAGAGGCTAAAATCAAATGAAAGAGAGACCCAGTAAAGTAGTAAGCATTAAAACTTGATTTGGAGAGTATATGGCAAAACTAAGTAATATTGATTATTAATTTGCACAGGATATAGAAGAAGGAAACAATCTATAGGAAATATTGAAGGTAAAGAGTTTATAGTAGATACTCATAACTGATATTCACAAAATACTAGGACAATCCACATTGTCATTGCAAGTGTTGAAAAATACATTCACTACATGGAAGAGATCATCAAGTAAATGTGACTATCTTGACACCAGCAGTAGGTGAGAGAGGGGATGGGGGAATCACATCTGAATATATCCATCCTGAATTCCAATAACCAGAGGCTGAGAATTTAATTTAAAGTGATTCTGGGCGGCGGTGTTTCCAAATGGCTGGCAGAAAAAGACAGACATGCAAATATTTTCAAATAAATCACAAATAATTCTCAAGAAGATAAATTTAAAAAGAAAAAGAAAAAACACATAGGTCAATATGAATGAGATTCAGACTACAAAAACAATAAAATCATCTCCAAAGATACTGCATATTAGAATGTTAAAACTGAGAATGTAGAATACCTGTGTTTCATGTGTTAAAGAAGTAAAAAGAAAGCTTTAAAAATAAAAAAATAAAAATGATAAAGGTGGTGGAACAAAGGAGAAGTATAATAACTGAAATTTAAAGCAGGATGAATTATGTAAAATAGCTTATTAGTTATTGCTGCAAACATCATGAAATGGAAATAAGATTTAAATAACAAGAATTAAAGACTGAACAATTCAGATGCAGCCCACAGAAACTAAAAGGTGCAAAATGTAAAAGTACATGATTAAAGCATCATGGAAGAAAGGGGGTAGATGGTCTAACAGGTATCTAACCAAAGTTTCAGAAAGGTAGTAGTAAAGACAAAATGATTTGAGATAATTATTGTAAGTTTTCCAGAATTCCAAGCGTAATCAAACTTCCTATCCAAAAAAACTGGAAACAGGATATAGTTTTTAAAAAGACCCATATTTGTATGCATCACAGTGAAGCTTAATAAAGAAAAGAGAACAATTTCAAAACTTTGGGGGGAAAATAAATCAACTACAGAGAAATTGTAAGTACACTAACAGCTGATATCTTGGCAGAAACCTGCAAAAACAAAGCCAATAGTAGAAAGATTTTTTTCAATGTGCTGCAATCATTGTCAATTTACAACACTATACCTACTAAAACTATTTACTCAGAGTGAAATGAAAGAGACAAAAAGTGTATTTACTATGTTGAAGTGAAATGACAGTCACTCAGCCCAGCTCTTTGCAACCCCATGGATTGAGGACCACCAAGCTTCTCTGTCCATGGAATTCTCCAGGTAAGAATACTGGAGTAGGTCGCCATTCCCTTCTCCAGGGGACCTTCTGGACTAAGGAACTGAAACTGGGTCTCCTGCACTGCAGGGAGACTCCTTACCATCTGAGTCATCAGGGAAGCCCCATTTACTATGTTAATATTGTATTAATTATGCAAGTTAAATAATCCAGTTTTTTCATGATTTTAGACAAGATACCTGAAATGTTTATTGAGAATCATGTAGTAAACATATAACAAACAATACACCCCTGAAGATAAATGAGATGAGGGAACCTACTTCGCTCTACCAATGTAGCCTGCCTTATAAAATGCTGCAACTCTTCTCCCAATCTTGTCCACCTTCATCCTTGATATTAATTTTTTCATTGTGATAGAGGTGAATAGGCTTTATCATCATTTAGTACCCAACTCCAGTACTCTTGTCTGGAAAATCCCATGGACAGAGGAGCCTGGTAGGCTGCAGTCCATGAGGTTAGCCAAGAGTCGGACACGACTGAACGACTTCACTTTTATGCACTGGAGAAGGAAATAGCAACCCACTCCAGTGTTCTTGCCTGGAGAATCCCAGGGACAGTGGAGCCTAGTGGGCTACCATCTGTGAGGCCACACAGAGTCGGACATGACTGAAGTGACTTTGCAGCAGCAGCAGCAACATTCTACATAACATTTCAGTTCACTTCAGTCGCTCAGTCATGTCCAACTCTTTGCAACCCCATGAACTGCAGCACACCAGGCCTCCCTGTCCATCACCACTGCCAGAGTCTACCCAAACTCATGTCCATTGAGTTGGTGATGCCATCCAGCCATCTCATCCTCTGTCATCCCCTTCTCCTCCTGCCCTCAATCTTTCCCAGCATCAGAGTCTTTGCAAATGAGTCAGCTCTTCGCATCAGGTGGCCAAAATACTGGAGTTTCAGCTTCAACATCAGTCCTTCCAATGAACATCCAGGACTGATGTCCTTTAGGATGGACTGGTTGGATCTCATTGTAGTCCAAGGGACTCTCAAGAATCTTCTGCAACATGACAGTACAAAAGCATCAATTCTTCAGTGTCAGCTTTCTTTACAGTCGAACTCTCACATCCATACATGACTACTGGAAAAACCATAGCCTTGACTAGGTGGATCTTTGTTGGAAAACTAATGTCTCTGCTTTTTAATATGCTATCTAGGTTGGTCATAACTTTCCTTCCAAGGAGTACTGCATTGCATTGAAGTCGCTCAGTTGTGTCTGACGTGTGATCATGTCGACTGTAGCTTACCAGGCTCCTCCTTCCATGGGATTTTCCAGGCAAGAGTACTGGAGTGGGTTGCCATTTTCTTCTCCAGGGGATCTTCCCAACCCAGGGATCAAACCCAGGTCTCCCACATTGCAGGCAAACGCTTCACTAGGGAAGCCCTTCCAAGGAGTAATTAATTTCATGGTTGCAATCACCATCTGCAGTGATTTTGGAGCCCAGAAAAATAAAGTCAGCCACTGTTTCCCCATTATCTGCCATGAAGTCATGGGACCAGATGCCATGATCTTAGTTTTCTGAATGTTGAGTTTTAAGCCAACTTTTTCACTCTCTTTCACTTTCATCAAGATGCTCTTTAGTTCTTCTTCACTTTCTGCCATAAGGGTGGTGTCATTTGCATATCTGAGGTTACTGATATTTCTCCCCGCAATCTTGATTCCAGCTTGTGCTTCCTCCAGCCCAGCGTTTCTCATGATGTACTCTGCATGTAAGTTACATAAGCAGGATGACAATATATAGCCTTGACGTATTCCTTTCCCAATTTGGAATCAGTCTGTTGTTCCATGTCCAGTTCTAACTGTTACTTCCTGACCTGCATACAGATTTCTCAAGAGGCAAGTCAGGTGGTCTGGTATTCCGATCTCATTCAGAATTTTCCACATTTATTGTGATCCACACAGTCAAAGGCTTTGGCAGAGTCAATAAAGCAGAAATAGGTATTTTTCTGGAAATCTCTTGCTTTTTCAATGATGCAGCTGATGTTGGCAATTCGATCCCTGGTTCCTCTGCCTTTTCTAAAACCAGCTAGAACATTTGAAGTTCATGGTTCATGTATTGCTGAAGCCTGGCTTGAAGAATTTTTCACATTTCTTTACTAGTGTGTGCCAGGACAACTCTTTTTATACTGGGGGAGTGTATATGAGCATCAAACACTTAGAAGAGTTTGATGGTATCAAAGAAAACTTACAAGCATACATCCAAAGACTACACAATCGCATTGCCAGGAAGAATCTAGCTTCTGGAGGTGCAAACATGGAGGTGCATACAACAACCTTCGTGTTGACACTGCTTAGGAAATGAGAAAACAGTAGAAAACAACCAAAGTGTAAGCAATAAAACAGATGAAATATTTGGATGTATTCCTACAATTAAATGAAGATTATGAAGCACACGAGATGAAATCAATGTACTAGATTACATTTTTTTTCTGAAATAAAGTCAATGGGCATAAAATATAAGACTGGTTGATTTATAGTAAATATAAGTACTGTTTGCAAAACTTTAGTTGCAGTTATTTGTATGTCCATACTTATTTGCAATTAAAATGTATTTCCTATGATGTGTAAAACAGTGAGTATTATCAATCTTTATCAGTTTTGCCAATCTTCAATTTCCAGATAAACAGTATTGAAAATGAGCATTTCTCATGTTTGTTATTCCTTTCTCATATAAACTTACATTCAATTTGTTCAAAAGTGTCATATTTCTTTCCTATTCTTTTTTTGACTCTTTTCCATTTTGAGTCACAGGGACTTCTTTCATATTCTAGATATTAATCCTTTATCAAATACACAGCAGATACTCTTTACCTCTGTCTCTTGTCTTTCAGTTATGCATGGTGCTTTATCATATACTTGTTTTCCACTTTTATACAGACTTATATGTCAAACCTTTCTACAGATGAAAAGAATGATAATATCTTAGTTTTAAAATCAGTGACTATCTATTCAAATATTATGGAGGAAAAAAAGAGTTAAAATAATAAACCTCTCTAATGAGTTTGAGGTTGATGTGTACTTGTGAAGGTTACAGTTTTATAAGAAATAAAATCAGCTGAAATCAGAATCTATTCACGACTAATCTATATAAAGGCAAAGGTCGCTATGATGGGGTCTCAGAATTGAAAGAAATCAGTCACACTCTTATAGTCAACAAGAGTAAATCAGATTTGATGATGGATGTGTGCAATCTTCAGAACCAGTTTTTTACATTTTATAAAACACAAATACCACCAAGATTATAAAAATATATTTTACTGCTATCACTTAAATACCTAACACTGTAATTTTGAGTCTATGAGCAAAATTTGGACAATATTAAAATACAGTTCAAGTTTGTATTTTATGATTTCTACAATAAAGCTTATTATAAAAAAATCTTGTAAGCATTGTGCAAAAGAACAAACTATACCCAAATAATGGAGAAGGAAATGACAATCCACTCCAGTATTCTTGCCTGGAGAATTACATGGACATAGGAGCCTGGCAGGCTACAATCCATAGGGCCACAAGAGTTGGACACGACTGAGCAACCATCACTCACTGACATAGTCAAATAAAGTTTAGATTTTCCACATGAAAAACTGTTTGAGGTAGAAAGTTGAATCTTTGATTATCAGAATATACAGCTTTATATAAGCTCATTATTTTCATCTCCACGCTTCCCTTTATCACTGCAGAAGCATCATAAAACATAATGAGGGGACATGTATGCTTTTTATGGCTTCTAGTTTATTCCCTTTGAGGGTAACATTAACACCTGTCAGATTATTACATCCTTCCAAACTGACTTCCAATTCAACACATGCTTCTATTTTAAACTTTAATTTAGCAATAGGTAATCCTTAGCATACATGATATATTTTCCTATCTTAAGATGTGTACTCTGGGAGAGTTTCTCTCTGGAAAATCTTACATCTTTCTCACCTCTTCAATAATTTGACCTAGAAATGTGGCCCAGTGGGGATAAGGCTGGCTAAGAGATGTTGGGGTCAGAAGTCAAACAGTAATAAAATCACTTATGAAAATCATAACCTTTAGAAGGGTAAATCAATAATGCAGGTTATTAGTAAAATCTGATATAAAATGGAACATGTAATACACTTGCTCGAGTTCTTATCTGAAGCCATTATCTTATTTTTCCCTCATAAAAAAATTCACAGGTGGATTTGAATTCAAGTTTATAACTCAACATAAGTAATACTTTATCATTTCTTCAAAAAATACTCACTCTGATCATACACATGACACCTTCCGAGCTACAAGTATGATGTAAAAAAAAAATACATAACATGGATTCTCCATGATCAAGGTGCTTGAAAGGTATGACCAGAAATTTTAGGCACATTTAGTATATACAATAAAACATGATTAAAATGACATCTCACTTATATTTCATAAAGCTAAGTCTCCACATCAAAGATTTGCACGAATTCAAATATTAAATTGAAAAATATTATTTTTAAACTAATATTTTCATGTAAACAACATTAAATGCTATAATCACAGCTCAGAATGAGCCTCGTATTTTTTTCTACTGGTGACTTTTTAACTTGTGGTGGTACTAAAATGATTTAGCCTTAAACATGGATAAATAGTAACCTAAGACCACTTAAATGACTTTTGTATAGAAATATGACATCAGTTTCCTGACGTCAGTTTGGATAAAAGCAAACACAATGAGTGCTCTCATTCCAAAGACAACACTCTTCTTTGGGACAGGCTCATTGTGACTAGATTGACATAACTTCTGTATTGTTCTTAGCATAGTTCATGGCCAGCTAGCTGTTTCTCACTGAAGAGTTGTTTCTATATCTGCTCCACTAATTTGCTAAAACCATTTGCAGCTCTTCTCTCACATTTGTACTTTCCCATGACTCATATACACAGTTGCTATTAAATACTTAGTGTTGATTGCCAGTGAGGGCTATCAGGTTAGAATTTAATTTTAGAAAACAGTATAAAAATACTAGCAAGCTTGAGAACTTCTGAACAATATGTGAACGAAAATGAAAAGGAAGTAGAGATTCTTTGGAAACAAGCACAAAAGAATATTTTGATTCAAAGAGGTGAGACTTCAGACCCAAACAGCCAAGACTGACCTTTAGGTCCAGCTGCATCTCTGGCTTCAAACTTTAGGTAAGTTAATTTAAGAAACAGAGTCCTGTACAGGTGATTTTGCAACACAGGTAAATGCCAGAGCTATTTACTTCATCAAGAGTCAGGTTCAAACACAGACTAAAAGTGTTCTAAAGTGTGTGTGTATATATATATATATATATATACACACACACACACACACACACACACAATACATACATACACACACATACATATGTCATTTCACAATCACTTTTTCCAGCACATTTACTCAAAAATCCTAAATAGCTACTCTAAGAAAAATCATTTGCCCAAACCTAGAGAGATTTTATAAGGTCAACCTAAATGGGAAAATCCCTCACAAGGTTGGATGGAAGATTATATGTCAAGACCTAGTAAAGGATCTAGTAATTAATAAAAGGCAGTTCCGTGAGTTATCCATCCAGTGAGAAACTGACTACTTTGCTTTGGGCCAAGGTTTGCCCCCTTCCCTTTTTTTTCTCCTCAAAGCTGCCATTTGGATAGAGATTCTCAAAGTGTGGGCCCAGGACTAGAAGCAACAGCATCACCTGGGAACTTGTTAGAACTGTGAACTCCCCAGCTCAAACTTGCTGAATCAGAAATTCTGCAGATGGATCCCAGAATCCTGAATTACAAACCAAGGCTCCCGAAGGTTTCTGATGTATCCTTCAGTTTGAGAGCCACACCATCATGAAGTGGAACCTCAGAAATACGCAGCCAAGTCTAGCTAAATGGTAGATCATTTTCCCTTATTCTAGTAAAACATTTCCTAATGATTCAGCTTTTGTTAAAGGAATTTAACAATTTTGAGGAATGAAGGTAGCAGTCAACCTTTGCCAACAAAGGTCCGTCTAGTCAAAGCTATAGTTTTTCCAGTAGTCATGTATGGATGAGATTTGGACTATAGAGAAAGCTAAGCACTGAAGAATTGATGCTTTTGAACTGTGGTGTTGGAGAAGACTCTTGAGAGTCCCTTGGACTGCAACATGATCCAACCAGTCAACTCTAAAGGAAAGTAGTCCTAAATATTCATTGAGAGGACTGATGCTGACGCTGAAACTTCAATACTTTGGCCACCTGATGAGAAGAACTGTCTCATTTGAAAAGACCTTGATGCTGGGAAAGATTGAAGGCAGGAGGAGAAGGGGAAGACACAGGATGCGATGGTTAGATGGTATCACTGACTTGATGGACATGAGTTTGAGTAAGCTCCGTGAGCTGGTGATGAACAGACAAGCCTGACATGCTGTAGTTCATGGGATCTCAAAGAATTGGACACAACTCAGTGACTGAACTGAACTGAAGGTAGCAGTCATTAGTAAATCAGCTGTGGAAGAGTCAGGAAATCTGTGCACGGTGCAGGCCAGTCCTACACAGCCATTTCCTTCATCAGGAGTCAGGATGAAGCAAAGATTTAAAAACTACATTGCTTCGGAATCATTTTTTCTGGCACATTTGCTCAGAAATTTTAACCAGTCATTCTAACAGAAACTATTCTCTCTAGGGAGTTTTAAATCCCTCTAATATTTCAGGGACATTTAAAAGGTGAAATTATTAAATTTCCCCCCTTCATTCTTTAGGAACATTTTTTATTCTTTTCTGTCACTGATCCCTCATGGTTTATAGCAACTCTCCGTAACAGATGTCACTGTATCACTTCTCTCTTTCTGAAGGCTCTTATTTAACCCTCCTTATTTGAGAAAACAGCATTCTTTAAAGGAAATGAAAAGCCACTTTAATTCTGTAGCATATAAATCATGCATAGTCATTATTCTCCCTTCCACTACCACCCATACACCCACTGCTAGCATCAATGTATCTAATACTCTGTAGCCACCTGGAAATTTTATATTACCTTATTTTAGATGCTAGAGAGATTAGAGAAAGGCTTAAAAGACTATCCCTTCAAAAAAAATTACTGTTGAAGGTACACACACATATACACATTGCTATAGGTTCAATCCTGAGAAATCTAAATGAATAGGAAATTTTTAAGTTTTCAGATAATTTCTAGTATAACTGCAAATTACTCAGGTATTTAACTTTCCATGAGGCAGCTGAATCCTCTGGAATATTAGCAACCCAAACAGTGTTACTCATTTAAACCAAATTAGAAAATGTTCTACTTTCCTACAATGTTAAAATCTGTTGCTCATTATCTTATATTTAATTTTTTAATTGTCTTAATACCAAAAAACTCTCATTTGCAAAAAAAAAAAAAGTTATTGCTGTGATGCCATGTTGACAGTCTGAATTTGCTACCATGACATAAAACTGCCATATTCTCAATATGAAAGGAAGAGAGAACATTGTTTTCACTGGAAATAGAGAAAAATAAACCATAGGAAATTTGCCCTCATTATAAAACAAAGCATCATCAATATTGCAGTTCCCATATAAAAATCTATACTGTATTTAAAGATCTGTACCTTTAGAAACAAAATCATTTAAATAGCAACATAACTCTAACAATGGTACAACTTGAGAGGCTCTGACACTGATAAGACATTATTCTAGAATTATATTGTACTTGTTCTGTTTGCAGCTGAACACACTCATGACATTTTTCAGCTTTACAAATAAGTGAAGTGAGGTATTCTTTCAGAATAGTTGGAGCGTTTTTGCCTTGCCCTCATTCATACACTCTGTTTCTAATCTCCAGTATATCTGCATTAGCATCATTAACTCTCAGTGTGGGCAGACATCATCTACTGGAATCCATCCTCAAGCATTACTTCTGAGACTCTCATTTTCCATTCTGCTCTTTTTGGAAGCTTTTGTGCACTATTATCCTCCCAACCAGACTCATCTCATCACATAACACCAAAGGTATCAACAGAAGTGACAAATACATGGCAGAAAAGAAAAATAAGCAGCAGGAGAAAACTGTGACAATACTGTTAGAAAACAGCTGAGAGCAAACTACTTTGAGTTATCCTCATCAATGTACTGGTTATGCACAAGGTGTGACTGATTCAGAAACATCCACTATTTGGAAGAAAAATACTACAAGATTAAGTTCTAATAGCTATTATTGCAGTTAGATGGGACAAATTAACTTTTTTCATTGTTTTGCTGTTGTACTCAACATGACCAAGGTTATTCCAATTCTATTTTAAGTTGAAAGCTATTTTCTAAGAATTACAGCAAAAAACTGAAAGGCAAATTCAACAATTTTTCTTCACTTTTTCAAACCTTATTTTAATAAACTCACATTAAAATTGGTAATGTTAAAGGCAACAATACAAGGCTCTGGATGGCTTATGCTAGAGTTAGCTCAACCTCAACATGAGCAATGAGACTCAGTGGTCTAGTTACTCCAGGTATCTTAGCAACCATAAAATAAATGACAGCCTTTATAGATCATATACTTATAAGTTTCCAGCAATAAAAAAAGTTTTCTCTGAATACAAAGAAGCAATGTTTTCAATATCATTATATTTCTAGAACTTACATTTAGTAAAAAGAAAATGAATGCTATTCCTGTGTTCCACCGTGATTAAGAACAAAGTGCTATTCTTCAAAGCATAACAGTGACAAAAATGGCATTCAAAGTTTACATTTTATAAAAACTTTATCAGGCATAGTTTAATGTTCAGTAACTATTACACAACTAAGTTTTCATTGTGGCTTAGGAGACAAAGAATGTGAACTATTTCCATCTATATGTTGCCTCCATTTTTAAAAAATTGGATCCTGAAAAAGCACACTTTTGTGAATGGTTTTTTAAAGTACTGATTTTGGCTACTGCATGTGGTATAAATCTGAAGGAATAAAATCTCTGAAAATAAAAAAGAAGTTCGATGCGTATAACACTAGCAGACTTAACCACACCTTTAATTCAATTGATTCATTCATCTCTAGTGAAATTATACCACTTTCAAAACCAATTTTGTCCTGGATTGAGCTTTAGAACATCTGGAGATTAATTCATTATATATGTTAACTTTCATTCAAATAAAACCATAATCAAAAGCAATACTCAAGGGAGAAGACAAGATGAAGGTGGAGTAGGTGGACATGTAGTATATATCTCTCCATGGATGGGTCAGGAACATCTCCAGATGCAGAAGATCTGGCAGAGCACCATCTGAGTACTGGCAGGAGTTCCCACTGTGCAAAACTAGGTAGGATGAAGGAAGAAAGGAAGGGGGGAAAAAAATAGAGAGAGTGGGACCAGACCTGCACCCAGTGGGTGAAGCAGAAGTGAGATTCCGGCCTCTGGGGCCATCAGTTGGGACAAAAGGGAAGCATCTGAAGCTGTCAGAGAGTGAAGCAGCTAATCCTGGACAGTTTGAATGGAGTCAGAACTACACAATCTGTACTGCAGCCCTACGTACCCCGGATAGGGATGCTGCTGAGATCTGGAGAGTGGGGATTGCAGAGAAATCTCAGGGCCAGACCTGCTGTTGACAGTGGGGAGATGACCCAAGGAGACAGTAGGGAGGAAATCCTTGGGGAGAATACCTGCGGAGGAAAGCTGGGTAGTAGTGGAGACTGGGTACGACTGCTGAATCACACACAGAGGGTGGAGTCATCACTTAGCCTCTACCTTCCCACACTCTACACTGGCAACAGATGAACAGAGAAAGACTCCAGTGAAGGTGGCCTTTTGAGGGCCTGATATGCCAAGTAACAGAGAAGGACCGCAACCACAGCTGCCTTTGAGCAACTCATGTGCTGAGCAACAGAGAAGGACCAGCCAGGGTGGCTTTCTGAGCACCAGCCGCTGAGGCTAGAACTCAAATAGCACCATATCTTCTGTGCCCATGGCTGCTAGCTTCCCAGTGGACCTGGCATCTCCAAGGTCCCCATGATCCAAACAGCCATGCCACCTCCACACTCAGTCCTCACTGAGGCAGACCTGCCAGAGGCTAGAAAAGAATCCTAGCATTGCCCTATCTCTGGGCCCATAGCTCTGGGCCAGCTTTCCTACACACCTAGTGCTGCCAGAACCTTGGCAATCCAAGCAGCCATCCTACCTACACTCCCAGTCATCACTAGGGAAGAGCTGCCAGAGGCTAGAAAAAATTCTAGTAATGCCATATCACCTGCACCCATGGCCACTGGCTGTGCTGCACACCTGGCACCCACCAAGATTCACACAATCCGAGCAGCACTGCCACCTCCACATCCAGTCCTCACTGGGGCAGACCCAAGTGCACCAGGGCAGCCTCAGGAGCAAACTCCTGTGGATGGCCCACATGCAAAAGTGGGTATGAAACCACAGTTGAGTTCCAGAAATGGAGTGACTAAGGAAGAGGATCAAAAACCTCCCCACCAGATGTAAAAGATACAGATTAAATCCACATGATTAACTAGGTAGACCCGGGATGAATGGAATATATAAAACAATGATGAGTGCTCCCACAAAAGCAAATGCTCTATCTCTGGCTGCTGTGGACACTGGAGGCAAGAGCACACAGGACCAGGGTCAGATCAGAGTCATAGCTGTCCCCACAGCAGGTCCAGAAGTCAGCTCCTCCCAGTATTAGAGGGCTTCCTACAGAGGTATAGGTGGGCTGTGGCTCACAGTGGGGGACTGGACACCGACAACTGAGACTCAGAAAAGTATTCTTATTATTGCATATCATGGACAGAGGAGACTGCTGGGATGCAGTCCACAGGGTCACAGAGAGCTGGACACGACTTAATGGGCATGCTTGCACGCACGCACACACACATTTTTCTTATATTCTGATTCACTCTGTAGCTGGTTCTGGATTTTTTTCTGTTTCTCTGTTGCTGTTGTTATTGATTTTATTATTACTATCTCCATTTAGGCTCATTCTAATTTGGCTTTCTGTGGATTTTTTTTCCTTCTTTTTCTGTTTTATAGTTCTCTTGTGTTTTTTTCTTTAATATATCTAAATATTTTTAAAATACTCCTGTTTTACTTTGTTGTGTTTTTTTTTCCTTTCTTTTTGTCATGATGTTTATTTATTTTCTTTAGTCTTCATTTGGAACTCTGCTTTGGTCTTGCTTTCTGTTTTGTGTTTTTGTTAGTTTTGTCTTTAATTGGTTGATACTATTTTTGCTTTCTTTTGCTTGCCAGGTCACTCTGGCACTTTGTTTTCATTGGTATCTTTTGTGTGTGTGTGTGTGTGTGTGTGTGTGTGTGTGTGTGTGTGTGTGTGTGTGTGTGTGTGTGTGTGTGTGTGTGTGTGTGGCGGTGGGGGGGATCCCTTTGCTTTTGTTCATGTTTCTCTGATTTTATATTGCCATTTGCCTAGGGTTCATTTTTGTCTTGGCCTTTGGTTTTTATTTGTTTTAATTCTCTTTACTGTCATAATAAACGGCTCATGGGATCACAGTTTCCAGACCAGAGTGGTAAAGTCTGAGCTTCTGGGGTGGGTGCACTGAATCCAGGACTCTAGACTGCCAGAAAACTCATGACCCCAAAGAGTATCAATAAATGAGAACTCCTATGAAAACTTTCACCTGTATCCAAAACCCAGCATCACCCAACTGCCAGCAGTACCCAGTTCAGGACACCCCACCCAAACAAAAGCATGAAAGAACACAAACCCAGTCATCAGCAGATAGGCTTTCCACAAACACCTAGAAATACCACTTCACACAGCGCCACCCATCAAATGTAAAACAAAAAAAACTAAAACTCAGCAGCTCCCACCAGAATGAATACACATGTCTTAGACATCACAAATCCTAGACAACCCACCAGATCAACCTTAGCCCTGGGGGCAGACACAAAAAGCAAGAGGAACTATGACACTACAGCCTGGGGAAAGGAGACTTCAAACACAGGAAGCTAGATAAAATCAAGACAGACATATTGTGCAGATGAAGGAAGAAGGCAAAAATCCACAAGACCAAATAAATGAAGAGGAAATAAAAAAAACTACCTGAAGAATTCAGAGTAATGATAGTATGTATGACCCAAAATGTTGAAATCAGAGTGGAGAAAATGCAATAATTATTTTAACTCTAAATGGCAACCCACTCCAGTACATTTGTCTGGAAAATCCCATGGACGGAGAAGCCTGGTAGGCTGAAGTCCATGGGGTTGCAAAGAGTCAACAGGACCGAGCGACTTCACTCACTCACTCACTCAACCATTTAAATGCATTTAAAAAGGACCTGCATGCGAGACAGCAAAAGGAACGCAGATGTATAGAACAAACTCGTGGACTCTGTGGAAGAGGGCAAGGGTAGGATGATATGGGAGAATGGCATTGAAACATGTCAATTACCATATGTGAAATCAATCGCCAGCCCAGGACTGATGCTCGGGGCTGGTGCACCGAGATGTCCCAGGGGGAGGGAATCGGGAGGGAGGAGGGAGGGGGGTTCTGGAGGGGAAGCATATGTAAACCCACGGTGGTTTCATGTCATTGTATGGCAAAACCAACACAATAAAGTAAAGAAAATTAAAAAATAAATAAATAAATAAAAAGGACCTAAAGGAAATATTTCAAATCTTGAAAGATGATACTGCGAAAATGCTGTACTCAATATGCCAGCAAATTTAGAAGACTCAGCAAAGGCCACAGGACTGGCAAAGGTCAGTTTTCATTCCAATCCCAAAGAAAGGCAATGCCAAAGAGTGCTCGAACTACCACACAATTGCACTCATCTCACACACTAGTAAAGCTAAGCTCAAAATTCTCCAAGCCAGGTTTCAGCAATCCGTGAACTGTGAACTTCCAGATATTCAAGCTGTTTTTAGAAAAGGCAGAAGAACCAGAGATAAGATTGTCAACATCCGCTGGATCATCAAAAAAACAAGAGAGTTCCAGAAAAACATTTATTTCTGCTATATTGACTATGCCAAAGCGTTTGACTGTGTGGATCACAATAAACCGTGGAAATTTTGAAAGAGATGGGAATACCAGACCACCTGACCTGTCTCTTGAGAAACCTGTATGGAGGACAGGAAGCAACAGTTAGAACAGACTGGTTCCAATTAGGGAAAGAATGTCAAGGCTATATATTGTCACCCTGCTCATTTAACTTATATGCAGAGTACATCATGAGAAATACTGGGCTGGAGGAAGCACAAGCTGGAATCAAGACTGCTGGGAGAAATATCAATAACCGCAGATGTGCAGATGACACCACCCTTATGGTAGAAAGTGAAGAGGAACTAAAAAACCTCTTGATGAAAGTGAAAGAAGAGAGTGGAAAAGTTGGCTTAAAGCTCAACATTCAGAAAACTAAGATCACGGCATCTGGTCCCATCACTTCATGGCAAATAGATGGGGAAACAGTGGAACCAGTGGCTGACTTTATTTTTCTGGGCTCCAAAATCACTGCAGATGGTGATTGCAATCATGAAATTAAAAGACACTTACTCCTTGGAAGGAAAGTCATGACCAACCTAGACAGCATATTAAAAAGTACAGACATTACTTTGTCAACAAAGGTCCGTCTAGACAAGGCTATGGTTTTTCCAGTGGTCATGTATGGATATGAGAGTTGGACTGGGAAGAAAGCTGAGTATCAAAAAACTGATGCTTTTGAATTGTCGTGATGGAAAAAACTCTTGAGAGTCCCTTGGACTGCAAGAAGATCCAACTAGTCCATCCTAAAAGAGATCAGTCCTGGGTGTTCACTGGAAGGACTGATGCGGAAGCTGAAACTCCAATACTTTGGCCACTTCATGTGAAGAGTTGACTCACTAGAAAAGACCCTAACGCTGGGAAGGACTGGAGCAGGAAGAGAAGGGGACGACAGAGGATGAGATGGCTGGATGGCATCATTGACTCAATGGACATGGGTTTGGGTAGAATCCAGGAGTTGGTGATGGTCAGGGATGCCTGGCATGCTGCGATTCATGGGGTCGCAAAGAGTCAGACACGACTGAGCGACTGAACTGAAAGGAAATAAAGTATAGACAATGATGAACAACACAATTACTGAAATTAAAAATACTCTAGAAGAAATCAACAGCAGAGTAACTGAGGCAGAAGAATTGATAAGTAGGCTGGAAGACAGAATGGTGGAAATAACTGCTAAAGAGCAGAATAAAGATAAAAGAATGAAAAGAATTGAGGATACTCTCAGAGACCTCTGGAACAATATTAAACTTACGACCATTTGCATTATAGGGGTTCCAGAAGAGGAAAAAAAGAAAAGGTCTGAGAAAATTTTTGAAAAGATTATAGTTGAAAACTTCCCTAACATGGGAAAGGAAACAGTCAAACAAATCCAAGAAGTGCAGTTACATATAGGATACACCCAAGGAGAATAGGCTGAGATACATATTAATCAAAATAAGAAAAATTAAACTCAAAGAAAAAAAAACATTAAAAGCAGAAAGGAAAAAGCCACAAGTAACATACGAGCAAAACCTCATAAGGTTAATAGCTGAGCTTTCATCAAAAATTCTGACGGCCAGAAGGGAATGGCAGGATATATCTAAAGTTCAGTTCAGTCGCTCCGTCATGTCCAACTCTTTGCGACCCCATGGACTACAACACACCAGGCCACCCTGTCAATCACCAGCTCCCAGAGTTTATTCAAACTCATGTCCATTGAGTCAGTAATGCCACCCAACGATCTCATCCTTTGTCACCCTCTGTCGGCAAAAACAAGGATTGTATATATGCTGTCTATAAGAAACCCATTTCAGACCTAGAGGCACATACAGAATGAAAGTAAGAGGATGGAAAAATATATTCTCTGCAAATGGAAATCAAAAGAAAGCCAGAGTAACAATTCTCATATCAGATAAAATAGACCTTAAAATAAATAATATTAAGAGATAAAGGACACTACAAATGATCAAGGAGGAATCAATCCAAGAAGACATAACATTTGTAAAAATTTATGCAGTATACACCCAACATAGGAGAACATCAATACATAAGGCACACACTAACAGACATAAAGGGGAAAATTGACAGTAAAGCAACAACTGTAGGGACTTTAAAATCCCTCTTACACCAATTAGTACGGTGTAACACCAATTAGACAGAATATTAATAAGGAAACAGAAGCTTTAAATGGTCAGTTAAGCTATTACACAAGACGGACTTAGTTGAAAACTTCAGGACATTCCATTCAAATGCAGAAGGATACACTTTCTTCTTAAATACACATAAAACATTCTCAAGGACAGATCATATCTAGGGTCACAGATCAAGCCTCGGTAAATTTAAGAAAATTGAATTTGGATCAAGCATCTTTTCTTATCACAATGCTATGAGACAAGATATCAATTACAGGGGGAAAAAACTGTAAAAAACACAAACATATGGGTGTTAAACAATACACTTCTAAATAACCAACAGTTTACTAAAGAAATCAAATAGGAAATCAAAGAATACCTAGAAACAAATCACAATGCAGACACAATGACTCAAAACCTACAGGTTATAGCAAAAGCAGTTCTAAAAGGGAAATTTATAGCAATACAATCCTACTTCCATAAATAAGAAGAAAATTGAATACACAGCCTATTCTTACATTAAACCAACAGGTAAAAGAAGATCAAAAAAAGTAATAATAATAAGGCCCCAAAGTTAGTAGAAGGAAAGAAATCATAAAGATCAGAGCAGAAATAAATAAAAATAAATGAATGCAATAGCAAAGATCAATAAAGCTAAAAGGTGGTTCTTTGAGAAGATTAACAAAATCGACAAACCATTAGCCACACTCATCAAGAAAAAAAGGGAGAAGACTCAAATCAGCAAAATTAGCAATTAAAAAGGAGAAGTCAAAATAGACAATGCAGAAATATAATACAGAGGATCATGAAACTATTACGAGCAACTATATGTCAATAAAATGGACAACCTGGAAAAAATGGACAAATTCTTAGAAAAGTACAACCTTCTAAGACTGAGCCAGGAAGAAGTAGAAAATATGAACAGACAAATCATAAGCATGGAAATCAAAACTAATCAAAAATCTTCCAAAAAATATACACCTAGGGCCAGATGGCTTCACAGGTGACTTCTATCATGTTTACAAAAGAGCTAATACCTATCCCTCTCAAACTCTTCCAGAAAAATTGCAGAGGAAGGAACACTTTCAAACTCATTCTACGAGGCCACCGTCACCCTGATACTAAAATCAAAGTGAAGTGAAAGTCACTGAGTCGTCTCTGACTCTTCGTGACCCCATGGACTGTAGTCCATGGCATTCTCCAGACCAGAATACTGGAGTGGGTAGCTGTTTCCTTCTCCAGGGGATCTTCCCAACCCAGGGATTGAAACCAGGTCTTCCACATTGCAGGTGGATTCTTTACCAACTGAGCCATCAGGGAAGTCCAAATGAAAGACATTCCAAAAAAGGAAAATTACAGACCAATATTACTGATGAACATAGATGCAAAAATACTCAACAAAATTCTAGCAAACATAATTCAACAACACATTAAAAGAATCATACACCATGATCAAGTGGGACATATTTAAAGGATTCTAGGATTCTTCAATACACGCAAATCAATGCCATATACCATAACAAGAAATTAAAAGAGAAAAATCATATGATAATCTCAACAGATGCATAAAAAGATTAACAAATTCAGCACTCATTTATCATAAAAAGTCTTCAGAAAATGGGCACAGAAAGAATCTACCTCAATATAATAAAGGCCAAATATGACAAACCCACAGCAAACATTCTGAATGGTGAAATGCTGAAGTCATTTCTTCAAAGATGAGGAACAAGACAAGGATATCTATGTATCCTAGATATTTTTGGAAGTTCTAGCCATAGCAATCAGAGAAGAAAAAGAAATAAAAAGGAATCCAGATTGGAAAAAAAGAGAAACTTTCACTCTTTACAGAAAACTGTTAAGACACTCATGAATGAAAACAAAGATGACAGAAACACATGGAGAGATACATCATGTTCTTGGATTAAAAGGATCAATATTATGAAAATGACTATACTACCCAAAGCAATCTACAGATTCAGTGAGAACACTGACCAACACCATACACAAAAATAAACTCAAAATGGATTAAAGACCTAAATGTAAGGCCAGACTATAAAAGGCTAAGACTAATTCACAGTCAGAACACTCTGACATAAATCACAGCAACATTTTCTTTGACCCACTTCCTAGAGTAATGGAAACAAAACCAAATATAAACAAGTGGGCCCTAATTACACTTAAAAGCTTCTGCACAGCAAAGGAAACTATAAACAAGATGAAAAGATAACTCTCAGAATGAGAGAATATAATTGCAAATGAAACAATTGGCAAAGGATTAATCTCCAAAATAAACAAGCAGATTATGTAGCTCAATACCAGAAAAACCAGCTAGCCAATCAAAAAAAAAGAATTGAAGATCTAAATAGACATTTCTCCATATAGATGGTCAACAAAAACATGAGAAGATGCTCAACATCGCCTCATTATTAAAGAAATGCTATCCAAAACTACCATGAGGTTTCACCTCACACGGGTCAGAATGACCATTATCAAAAAATATACAGAAAAGCACACTGGTGATGGTGTGGCAAAAAGGGAACCCTGTTGCACTGTTGGTGGGAATGCAAAATCCAGTTCAGTTCAGTTTCTCAATTGGGTATGACTCTTTGCAACCTCATGGACTGCAGCACACCAGGCCTCTCTGTCCATCACCAACTCCTGGAGTTTACTCAAACTCATGTCCACTGAGTAGGTGATGCCATACAATCATCTCATCCTCTGTCATCCCCTTCTCCTCCTACCTTCAATCTTTCCCAGCATCAGGGTCTTTTCAAATGAGTCAGTTCTTTGCATCAAGTGGCCAAAGTATTGGAGTTTCAGCTTCCGCATCAGTCCTTCCAATGAACACCCAGGACTAATTTCCTTTAGTTTGGATCTCCTTGCTGTCAAGGGACTCTCAAGAGTCTTCTCCAATACCACAGTTCAAAAGCATCAATTTTTCGGTGCTCAGCTTGTTTTATAGTTCAACTCTCACATCCATACATGACTACCAGAAAAACCATAGCCTTGTCTAGATGGACCTTTGTTGACAAAGTAATATCTCTGCTTTTCAACATGCTATGTAGGTTGGTCATGACTTTCCTTCCAAGGAGTAAGTGTCTTTTAATTTCATGGCTGCAATCACCATCTGCAGTGATTTTGGAGCCCAGAAAAATAAAGTCCAACACTTTTTCCACTGTTTCCCCATCTATTTGCCATGAAGTGATGGGACCAGATGCCATGATCTTAGTTTTCTGAATGTTGAGTTTTAAGCCAACTTTTTCACTCTCCTTTTTGACTTTCATCAAGAGGCTTTTTAGTTCCTCTTCACTTTCTGCCATAAGGGTGGTTTCATCTGCATATCTGAGGCTATTGATATTTCTCCCGGCAATCTTGATACCAGCTTGTGCTTCCTCCAGCCCATCCCAGCATATGTACTCTGCATATAAGTTAAATAAGCAGGGTGACAATATACAGCCTTGATGTACTCCTTTTCCTAACTGGAACCAGTCTGTTGTTTCATGCCCAGTTCTAACTGTTGCTTCCTGACCTCCATACAGGTTTCCCAAGAGGCAGGTCAGGTGGTCTGGTATTCTTATCTCTTTCAGAATTTTCCACAGTTTATTGTGATATGCACAGTCAAAAGCTTTGGCAACCTGAATTTGGAAATGCCTCTATATCTGTAAAACTTTTTCAACCCTTAAATTTATGAGTTATTAATAAGATGTATGTTACATTATAATAATTCATGTGAAAGCATAACACCTCAGGAGGTCCAATCATACACCACTGGACGCTAATGAAACGCCTTATGTTATTGAGGATGAAACATCTAAACGGGCACCTGAAGTGTGATTTAAAAGCAGTGAGGGAGGCTGTTGCTATAATAGCCTTTAACTTCAAAGGGAAAAATTATTTCTTTACATATTTTACTTTTATATAGTGTGTAAAATTGTACTTCTATAACATTCTTGTAATCAACAAAGTATATGGTCATCATAGAAAATCTCTAAAATAAAAACTATAGAAAAAATCACCTATAATCACATATCCCAGAAATAATTGGCATTAACATTGAATTTTCTTCCCATATGTCTGTATACAAATACACACACATGCTCTTCACACATGCATCCTTACTCACATAACATATTTTTGCTCTCTGGTGCAATGTAAAAGTTTTTTGGAAATATATACTATCATCATTGTTTCTATTATATGTGGTTTTTAAGTTACCTGTAAAATAGAATTTATATATTTGATTTTTCTGATGATTGTGCTTCATCATTTCAGAGATATAAAATAATGTTTTAAAAAAATAATACCATCCACTCTATCTCCCTTAATAAATGCCACAGCATAGATATACTTTACTTATCCTCAAAAACCCAAGACTATCTTTAATTGGTCAATAGAATAAAACCATAAAAATAACTACATGAAGGTAAAAGCTTCATTCATATAAAAAGGCAATATCCAAATACATTAAGAAAAACACCTGTATTTATTCTACCTCATTTTCAGATGTTTTGATAATTACTAAAATACATTTTTAAAATTAGTGCATGGGTAAGTGGAGTATTTTATTGCAAAAGTGAATTTGCTCACTCCTTAGATCAATAAATCTCCCTTGTCCATCCTTCATGCTGCCTTGCCCACAGAAGTACGTGGAAAGGGAAGGTAGGTAGAAGCAAAAATATGGTCCTTCGTCTGTGCATTATGTCACTTTCTACATCAAAGTACATTTCTTGGTTTGTATATCACCCACCAAGAGATATGTAAGTTTGTCTGGAGTAAAGGACAGGACATCTGCACAATGTTACTTAAAGACAAATACATACTCAAATCTTAAAAGCTTATTTTAGTATTTCATACCATTCTCCAAGAGATTCTCTGTAATTGTCTTATCTGATACATGCAAGGATACTACAGGACACCATTTCACAAGGAAAATCATCCTTGGTGAGGTGAAGTGACTCATCGCACATCTAATGTATAAGGTAAATGATGCCAGGACTTAAATCCAGGTGTTTCAGATCTAAACCTAGTGCTTTTTCAACCACACCACACTTCTGCAATCAACAGGGTACTCAGAATCAGGACGAAAAACAATTACTCATCAATTCAGGAAATGCAGGTGTCTTTTTCAGCCCACACTGACACAGTAAAAGTGATTTGATCACTTCTGGTTTAATAAACACTCTCGCCGAACTATGGGAGGAGGATGGAGGTGGGAGAAGTTTCCTCTCTCCCTGCATTATAAGCTTTTGCTCTTACTTTGTCTTCTTACAGTTCTAGGCTATTAATTCACAAAATGCCTCTCCATTGTGGAAGTATATTTCTCTTAATGAACTGTTTTGATAACATGAGGATAATAACTAATGAAAAATATATATGCTACTCAAAATTTTTGAAGATTTTTTCATATTTCTGCTCATGCTTTAGTAATGGCCAGATATATGTAATATTCCCTTCACTTAAATATATCTTGTTCAGGACTGTTGTGACAAAGTTTCTTTATAGGATTCAAACCTGTTTCAGCAGATATTTGCTTGATTATTTAAAGTTTAGAAATTATTTCTATTTACAATTATTATTTTAACCTTATACTCCCTCTCTTTGTCCATACACCAGTAAAAATATACTTATTAAGCTCCTACTTTATGTTGGGCACTGGGTATATAGCACAAAATTGGTGTATTTGCTCATAAAGACAATGGACCCATTGAGGACACAGGTAAAGCCAATGCAAATAATATATAAAAAGCAAAAGTTATTATGAAAGAAAAAACTGAAAAGTTACGAGTCTAGATATCCCTGATATAGTTTGAAAGATCAAGAAAGGAAAAAATCTTTCCTAAGGAGATTATTTCTTCACATGAGAAAAGAGGTCATGACCAGGCCAAGACTGGGCACTGGGCTGAGGTAGGTAGAACATTCCTGATGTGGAAATTTGTTAGGCTGGAAGTGGTAGTGATGAATTTGGAGAAGTAGCAGCACCAGAGCTCTCAGAGCTGTGCGCCACATTAAAAAATTCTGGATTTTATTCCAGGTAAATAGAAAACATTGAAAGGGCTTATGCACACAGAAGTATAAAGTAAACGTATTAGTCACTCAGTCAAAGAATCCTGTGGACGGAGGAGTCTGGTGGCTGCTCTCCATAGGGTCGCACAGAGTCGGACACAACAGAAACGACTTAGTATGCATGCCTACATTGGAGAAGGAAATGGCAGTGCACTCCAGTATTCTTGCCTGGAGAATCCCAGGGACAGAGAAGCCTGGTGAGCTGCCGTCTATGGTGTCGTACAGAGTTGGACACGACTGAAGTGACTTAGCAGCAGCAGCAGCAGCAGCAGCATGGGTTCAGATGGTCTAGCCACTCCCTTCTCCAGGGGATCTTCTTGACCCAGGGATCAGACCCAGGTCTCTTGCGTTGCAGGCAGATTCTTTACTATCTAAGACACCAGGGAAGCCCCAAGCACAGCGAGGACTTGAGAAATGTATAGCTTTGCTTAAATTAACCCAACGCCAATACTGGCCCAGAAAACTGAGCTCTTATTAAGAGCTCTAGCTTTGAAGTTAAAGCAGCCAAGTAAAAAGGGGCTACTCCAAAATGTCTTTTGGCATTCCTCCAGTTTTGGGAGAAAAAAAGGAGGGAAAACTCTAATTCTCCCAAACCACAGCATTCAAAGATGCCAGTGAATATTCAATGCTTTTTTTAAAAAAATCGACATAAAAACATTGCATTAGCTTCAGGCGTACTACATAATGATTTGATATTTGTATACACTGTAAAATGTTCGCTACAATAAATGCAGTTAGCATCTGTCACCATACACAGGTACAATCTTTTCTTTTGTGATGAAAACCTTTAACTCTCTTAGCAACTTTCAAGTATGTGATACAATATCACTGACTAATTACAATGCTGTATATTACATCCTCATGAATTATAACGAGAAGTTCATAATTATTGACCTTCTCCACTCATTTTGCCGACTTCTCTCCCAAACTGCCTCCACACTATGGCAACCACCAATCTCTTTTCCGTATCTATTAGTTTTGTGTTGTTTTGTTGTTTATTTTAGATTCCACATTTAAGTGAGATCGTACTTACCTGACTTAATCTGACTTATTTCACTTAGCATAATGCCCTCAAAATCCATCCAAGGTGTCACAAAGGGCAAGATGTTCACTCTTGTTTACAGATGAGTAATATTCTATTTTATGTATTCACATGTGCATATATACATATATACACACATATATGTTTATGTATATGCATCCACCTCTTCTTTATCTGTTCATTCATTGGTGAATACTTAGATTGTTTCCATCTCTTGGTGTGGGCTTCCCTGGTGGCACAGTGGTAAAGAATCTGCCTGCAGTGCAGGAGACATGGAGACACAGGTTTGATCCCCGAGTCAAAAAGACCCCCTGAAGAAGGAAATGGAAACCCACTATAGTAATCATGCCCAGAAAACTCCATGGACAGAGATGTCTGATGTGCTCCAGTCTATGGGGTTGCAAAAGAGTTGGACATGACTGAACAACTAAATTATCTTGTCAATTGTAAATAATGCTGCAAAGAACATAAAGGTGCATACATCATTTCAAATTAGTGTTGTCACTTTCTTCAGATAAATACCTACATGCAGAATTTCTACCTCATATTCCATTTTTCTTTTTTGAAGAATCTCCATAGTGTTCTCCACAGTGGCTACATGAATTTACACTACAGTGCACAAAGGTTCCCTTGTCTCCTTCGCATCCTTGCCAATACTTGTTAATTCCTGGCTTTTCAATAATAATCACTTTAATAGATATGAGATGATATCTCACAGTAGTTTTGATTTGTACGTCCTTGAAGATTTGTGATGTTGACCATCTTTCCTTGTATCTGTTGGCAATGCTTCTGTCTTCCTTGGAAAAATGTCTATTCAGATCCTCTGCCCATTTTTCAATTAGATTGTCTTTTGTTACTGAGTTGCACAAGTTCTTTATATACTTGGGATATTAACTCCTTACGGATACATGATTTGCAAATATCTTCTCCCACTCTTTCAAACCACTGATGGTTTCCTTTACAGTTCCGAGGCTTTTTGGTTTGATATAGTCCCACTTTTTTATTTACGCTTTTGTTGACCTCACCTCAAGTGTTTTTAATGTGAATGTCTTCAACATTTACCTAAAACATGGGGTCCACTTATGTAAGTATAAAATTTCTGATAATCAACCTATAATAGGAAGATCCTCTGGAGGAAGGCGTGGCAACCCATTCCCATATTCTTGCTGGGAAAATCCCATTGACAGAGGAGCCTGGTGAGCTACACAGTCCATGAGGTCACAAAGAGTTGGACACAACTAAAGCAACTGAGCAAGCAGGCATGAACATTTTGACTCTTCAGGATTTATCTATAACATAGTGTCCCTTTACGTAACTATAAAATTCCTGATAATCAAACTGTAATTGGGTATGTAATTTGCATTCACCATTTTTCACAGTAAATGAAAACATTGTTAGTTAACAAGGTAGACTTGAAGGGTATCTTCAGTGCTATAAATCTTCTGTAAGTTTAATTGCCTGCTTAGAACAATGCTTTTTCTTTTACTACAGTAATAATGCTAACTTACATCTGTATAGCTACTCAGCTCCTGTATAGCATTTAGTTCTTTAATGATAAGGACCAGGTATTCATTTGCCACTTTTTCTTGAGAGTGCCCAGTATACTTTAATATATAAGGAAGAGCTATTTATTGAAAAGCAACTACTAAATTGGGATATTAGGGTTGACATAGACACACTACTGTATATAAAATAGATAACTAATAAGGATCTACTGGCTCAAAAGGTAAAGAATCTGCCTCCAACATGGGACACCTGGATTCAATCCCTGGGTCAAGAAGACCCCCTGGAGAAGAGAATGGCTATCTATTCCAGTATTCTTGCTTGAAGAATTTTATGGACAGAGAAGCCTGATGGGCTATGATCCATGGGGTCATAAAGAGTCAGACACAAATTATTCACACACACACACACACACAAAGACCTACTGTATAGCACAGGGAACTCTACTCAATACTCTGTAATGATTTATACGGGAAAAGAATCTAAAAAAGTAAAGATATATGTGGGCTTCCCAGGTGGCTCAGTGGTTAAGAACCTGCCTACCCAGCAGGAGACATGGGTTCAATCCCTGGGCTGGGAAGATCTCCTGAAGAAGGAAATGGCTACCCACTCCAGCATTCTTGCCTGGGAAGTCCCATGGACAGAGGAGCCTGGCAGGCTACAGTCCATGAGGGCACAGAGAGTCGGACATGCCTTAAGAACTAAACAACAACAAAAATATATGTATATAACTGTTTCACTTTATTGTGTATCAGAAACTAACACAACACTGTAAATAAACTATACTTCAATAAAAATTAGTTTTTAAAAAAAACAAAAAATTCGGACACATGCTACAACCTAGGCGAAATCCTAAGACTTTACACTAAAAGAAGCCAGTCATGAATGAGCAAATGCTTTATATTTCCGCTTATATGAGGTACTTAAAATAGGCAAATTCATGGAGACAGAAAGTAGAATGGTGGTTGCCAGGGCCAGGAGGAGAGGGGAATGGGTAATTATTGTTAAATGGGTTTGATGTTTCAGTTTAGAAAAATGAAAACTTCTTGAGATACATGGTCATGGCAGCTGCACAATACCATGACTGTACTTAATTTATGCCACTGACACTTTTACTTAATAAAGAGCTAACATAGTATAATATTCATTGTATACATTTTACTACAATGAAAAAGTTAATTGTTCTCATTAAAAAAAAGACAACTAATAACTCTTAGTTGGAGATGTCATTAAAAAGGAAATGCATCACATTAAAAAAAAAAAAAAACTTCTAGATTATAGTTCTGCTTATGTCACAGCCATGTCTTAGACCTTAAGTGGCTTCTCACTGCTCAGTCCAGGGCACTCTTCAAAACTTAGAATCCACTGACTTCTCGCAGATCAGTCTCACTCTATCTTCCTCACCGGTCTTTGGACCTCCCCACATAGAGCTGCTTCTGAGTACAGCATGAAAGCTTCTGTTCCACTGTTGTCTTATTGCGGCATGTCCACTCTTCCCTATGAAATTAAGCTACTTTCAAAATGAATACAGTACACACTGGCAAGGTGAGTGCCATAAGGTGATTTAATACTCCCTCACTTTCCATATTTCCTTTAAAAAATTACCCGGATAGTTCAGAATAGTTCACTGTTAGTTAACCAGAAAGTTCACTATTTTTATGATCATTAAAATGATGAGACATTCCACTTGTGGCTCTGCAGGTTAGCATCTACATATACCCATGAGTTCATGGAGCCAGTGATAAATCCTGGAGATTTATCACTTATTTCAATACAATTTATTTATATTGAAAAACAAGATTCTGGAAGCTTGTTTCACAAAATTCATACATGTTTGTTCATTAGAATAGTTCCATCTCAAATAGGAAGGTCCTTACAGGTACAAAATAGAGACTACCAAATGAGCCACTACAACAAGGAGGCATTTGTCTGGAAGGCAATTCATCATTTAGCTGTCACATATGTACAAAAAATAAGTCAAGTTAAATCAGTAGATTTGGTTTAGGACCAGAGAAAATTCTGTTTGCCTGTAACTTTAATGAAACACTGTTCTTACATTAAGCACATCACAATTTTCTACTTTTTTTCTGTTCTAGATTGGATTTTAGTGATTCTGCTATGTAATACTTAAATAAGAGCAGGTTCATTTCTGAACACAAGTTATAAAAACAATGAACTATCTTTTTATAGCAGGTTCTAATTAAGACATGTAGAGGGGGTTTGTGCAAGTTTTTATATAAAAGTGATACTGCAAGAATGCTGTCCTCACTTTAAGATGCAGTAATAAGAAACTGTACTTATTTTCCAATTACTTGCAATGGCCACCCAGGTCACCCCTCAAATGCTTTTGATCTCAGCAACAACGTAGCTCAAAGAATAAAATTACATTTCCCTTTGAAGTGCAACTTACTACTCCTAATTTCACCATTAAATATGGCAAAGTTCAACTAAAAGTTTTAAATCACATAGCATCTAAGGAAATAAAGCTATTGGGCTAAACTTAGGAAATGGAGAATCCAGACAACATTTGATTACCTTGATGGCTAAAGCCTATTATTTATTCCATTAATCGCAAAACAGTAAATATAAGCCTCAGTGTACTCATTTAGATAAAAGTAGTTACCATTTTTAAAATATAATAGGTACAGTCCAGCAAAGAGAGCTATAATTCTTGTTTTAAATACATAGTATTGCTTATTATTGATTTATGCATTTATTTTTGGCCCCACCAGTGTGGCATTTGGGATCTTAGTTCCCTGACCAGGAATCAAACCCAAGCCCGCAGCAGTAGAGGCACTGGAAGTGCAGTCTTAACCACTATAGCTCCAAAGAAGTCCCAATAGCTAGAATTCTGTATTCTAACCTCCATTTAGTCATCAGATCCAAATGAGGAAATATATTTCACAAATAAAACAGAGACCTAATGACACAGCGGCTATCCCAGGGAAGCGCCTGCTCTTCCCTTCTCTCTGTATAGAGAACAGAGGGCATCCATGGTCTCCTGGAGACTGACCCATGCAGTCATTCTGAGCTGAACAACAGCCATCATGGGCACAGTAGCTTCATTTATCATTTCAAAGACACAGTGGTGGGAAAATTAACCCCTCTTCTTGTAAGAAACAAACCTGGTCTCCAAGGTCTTGAAATGTTCATTTGTCTAAATCCTCAGATAACAATTGTTGTTTTTTCAGTCACTAAATCCTATCTAACTCTTGGGACTCCATGGACTGTAGCCTCCAGGCTACTCTGTCCAAGGGATTTTTCCAGGCAAGAATACTGGAGTTGGTTGCCAGGGCCCCCTGGGATGCCCTCAGATAACAACTGCTACTGCTGCTAAGTCGCTTCAGTCGTGTCCAACTCTGTGCGACCCCATAGACGGCAGCCCACCAGGCTCCCCCGTCCCTGGGATTCTCCAGGCAAGAACCCTGGAGTGGGTTGCCATTTCCTTCTCCGATGCATGAAAGTGAAAAGTGAAAGGGAAGTTGCTCAGTTGTGTCCGACTCCTAGCAACTCCAGTAGAGTTCAAATCCTAGTTTATTATAATAGTTTCTCAGAAAATTCATATGCTGGATAATCTTAGAGCATTTTCAGCATCAGCCCTTTAAACGAGGCATTTTTCAAACAACTCAATGCTGAAAGTTGCTGCTCTGCTTCAGTTTGAATCTAGAAGAGCTTTTGGAGGGAGACCCAGGAAATCCAGGTTCTCTTCTGATCCTTCCCACATTTCATTTCATTCACTAGCACCTTTATGACTACCTATCATGGCCACTGAGTTCAGGAAAGGAAAATGTTAATGGAATAAAAGTACAACCTCCTATCCCCTCGAAACTTCCCCCCGACCCCTTCTATAAGAAAAAATTTACTAGAGAGACAAAGCACAAGATTTCAGTTCCAAAGAGCCAAACTGGACTCTCAGTCAAGTGCACAATTTGAAAAAAGATGATTCATATGGCTGGATCTCAGTTTCCTCATCATAAAATTGAGATCATACTACTTAATTTTTCAAAAGGATGAAATAATAGGAACATAGACTCCTTAGCATGTAATAGCCATCCATTTTATGGTGATTGACTATGAACTTGTAGAAAACACAGTTGACCCTTGAAAAACATGGGTTTGAATTGTGAGGGTCTACTTAAAGGTGGAAATTTTTCAACAGTAAATAATACAGTACTATATACTCCGTGGTTAGTTGAAGCTGCAGATGCTGAGGAACTGTGGGTACAGAGAGTTGACTCTAACTTATAGGAAGATTAACGCCCATATTGTATTTTACAGGTATTTTGTTTTTAACATTCTTTACGTTGTTGCCATAATATATAGCCCACGTCTCATCACCTTCGCTGATATAGTAATAAATGTCTCTGACAAACAAAAGGAAGTACACGTTGACACATTCAGCACAAGATCAGTCAGGATATTGTCTTCTAAGTGATAGCCAAACTTCAACATAAGAGTTACAGGATTTGGTGCATTATACTATCAGTAAGACTTGAAAAGGAAAGACAACCATGTCTTGGAGCAGTCAAGGAAGAATTCAGGCAAAAAGGGGAAAGGCACAGGCCCTTCTAACAAAAGGCTGAAACAGACATCCTGTGTGGAAGTCAACATGTGGGTCTAGATTTTGAAGCTTTATATTCTATGGTAGAAATGTTTGCTTTGACCCTGTAGGCAACAGAGAACCAATTGCATTTGGGCAAAGGATTAGCTAAGACTAGCCTCAGAGTTAAGTGGATATATGATGTTAAAGATATGGAATAGATAAAGGCAACTAGGAAAGTCAAACACTAATATTTATGGATTGGCATTAAAAAATAAGAAGAAGAAATCAGGAAGTAAAGATATTTTGGAGATGAAGCAGAAAAGTGATATTTCTAAATGGAAACATCATGTTGGCTAGCTGGAGCACAGAACAGGCATTTAAGAGAAAGAAGATACTGGCATGACACTAATTAGGAAAGACAAAAGTGACATTTCGAGACACAACAATTCCCTGGATTATGGTATAAAAAATGACTCTCAGCCCTAGTTGTGCACCAGAATCATTTACGGAGCTTTTAAAATATGTCCATGCTTGGGGCCTCACCTCAGAGGCTGATCAAAGCCAGGGTTGAGAATCACCAGAGCAGAGAAAGAACAGAGGCAAAAACTGAGTCACGGGGAACTCCCAAGGCAAGTTTGGAAATGGAGATGGAATGACATTTTATAGAAGTAGAAGGAAAGCCAGGAAAATAAAATATGGCAGGATCCAAGAAATTTCCAGAAAGAATAGGTGGCAAAAATAGTACTAACTGCTGTATAAGACGTCAACAGTGATGCATGTAAAGCAATGCCTGGCTCTTGGGAGGTGCTAAGTGGACACACAGGGAATGAATGAGTGCTGAGAAAGATGTCCCCCTCCCTTTGAGGTTCAGACACACTATAGCATAGCAGTTTTAAACTGAGCCAGCAACATTCTGAGGCAAAAGGTCTTCACTGGGTTGAGCTGGATTGATTACACTAAAACTTGGGGTTTCACCTTCCCACTTTCTAGACTCTATTTTGAACATGATCAAAACCTGGCTTTGCAGCAAAGAAAAATATGACAGCTTTCAAAGCAGAAAAAAAGATTCAATCATTCGTTCATTCACTCTGTCTACCAGTCAGCCAGCCAGCCAGATATTTATATACATCCATTCTTCAAAAGCCATTTACTCCAGGGAATGAAGATAGCACTTCAAAACTTAATCTTCAAGCCACATGATTTGCATTAATTTGCATATAATTTTAATCTATTTCGAAACTGTAGCAAAGCCCATTTAACATGCATTTTTTAAAATACTTGGAATTCCTTTTGACAGATTTTCAAGCAAAAGTATATTTTTATTGTGATCAGATTATTTCTTGCCTAAATCTACCACTGTTCTTCCACGTTTCAACTTCACTAGAATTTAGTTTTGTTATCCTAAAAATGTCAGACTAATGAGTAGTTTTAAAATTATCACATTAATGTTCTTAATGCAAATTTTAGCTTTGAAGTCATTCATTAACAAAAGAGAAGGCCAGATCTCTTTAACTAAGCATGAACTATCTTCCTACTTCTGTAACTATCATTGCCATTTCTACAAAAGTTTTAAAGGAAACCAATTAAATTAATATTTCCATGAAATACATGAGTAGATCCCTACCTCTGTCCTAGCTTTTTTCTCCATTACAAAAAGTTCCCTAAGTATTGCAATTTCATGCATTTCTATCACTATACTGATTTGCAAAAATCTGTAAATAAACAAGGCATAATGTTGCCAATGCTGGATTGCTAACATTAGTTCCAAATACAATCTGACTCCCCTGCTGGCTCAGACAGTAAAGCGTCTGCCTACAATGCGGGAAACCTGGGTTCAATCCCTGGACTGGGAGGAAATGGCAACCCACTCCAGTATTCTTGCCTGGAAAATCCCAAGGATGGAGGAACCTGGTAGGCTAATAGTCCATGAGGTCCCAAAGACTTGGACATGACTGAGCAACTTTACTTTCACTTTCATTTTTTCACAATATTTCAACAACTGTGAATATGGATCATTGCTAGTTCAAATTGTACACAATTATTTTTCAATTTTTTAAATTTATTTACATGAGATCAATCACTAGAAAACTCAACGAGACATTACAAGACAACAACTAAAACCTATAGGAATCGAAGTTGCAAGAAAACAAAGGTGAAATAAAAGACACCATCTTCATTTTTATATCAAGATACATTTTCTTGAGACTTCCCTGGTGACTCAGTGGTAAATAATCCTCCTGCCAATGCAGGACAAGCAGGTTCACTCTCTGGGTTGGGAGGATCTCCTGGAGAAGGAAATGGCAATCCACTTCAGTATTCTTGCCTGGGAAACCCCACAGACAGAGGAGCCTGGTGGGCTATAGTCCATGAGATCGAAAGAGAGTCATATATGACCTAGTAACTAACCAACAACAAACAACACCAATTATATTATTTGTTCACATTATATGTGGAAATGAGTTGAGGAATAAAGAAAAGTCTTTACTTCCAAGGGAAAGACAATACTATGCATCAACATTTTAACATTTAAAAAAACAATAGCACAGCCATAACAGGTAACACTTTAGGTATTGATGAATTAGGCAGTCCCTCTGTTGCTGTTGTGTTGTGCTTGGTCATGTCCAACTCTTTGCAACCCCGTGGACTGTAGCCCTTCAGGCTCTTCCATCCATGGAATTTTTTAGGCAAGAATATTGGAGCAGGTTGTCATTTCCCACTCCAGCAGATCTTTCTGACCCATGGATCAAACCTCGTCTCTTGTGTCTCCTGCAATGGCAGGTGGCTTCTCCGGAGCCACCTGGGAAACCCCAGGTAGTCCTTGCTGCTGCTGCTGCTGCTGCTGCTGCAAGCCTTTCCCTTCTCCAGTGCATGAAAGTGAAAAGGGAAAGTGAAGTCGCTCAGTCGTGTCCGACTCTTCATGACCCCACGGACTGCAGCCTACCAGGCTCCTCCATCCATGGGATTTTCCAAGCAAGAGCACTGGAGTGGGTTGCCATTGCCTTCTCCATAAGCAGTCCCTAGGTATGTAAAAATAAGACTCAGTTTTTGCCCTTGGTAGCCCACAGACCATTGAATGTAATGAAATCACTCCAATTTGACGGCTTAGAATCTCTACTTCTGCCAACTGCTGGACAAGAGTGGCTACAGTCGGCCCTGTGCTAAATCAAAAATTCACATGGAATATTAAGTCCCAAGGAAGATTTCTATCTCTGGCATTCTAAAAGCTGGTAACTCTAGTTAGAGAGGTATGACTAGTCCCTGAAATCTCAGCCAGAAGGCGGAGTAGGTATCAGGAGAGATAAGTGTCAGCTCCTTTGCTCCCAATCTCTGTAATATCCTTCAGAAGTTCCTCTTCCCTCAACCTTATCCCCCAAATTAAACTTCTTATTTGACTTATCCTGTCTGAAATTTCTCTTAAAATGTCTATGAAACAAAGTAGAGTTCCTGTGGGGACTTCAGTGCATCAGGAGTGAATCTAAGGGGGAAGTTGACCCTATAGCTTCACTGTGCAGCCAATCTCATGTAAACACATAAGATTTTGTGAAAAAAGTGATTCAACAACACGAGTGAAAACCATGTAGAGCAGGAGGCATGAAGGCACTAGAATGGTAGCCACCAGCTAATATATCTTTGAGAGCTACATTCCTGTATCCTAACCTGGGTGAGGATGAGGTGGGCTCAGGGACTTTTTCAAGTGTGTGGTTGAAGTCCATATCAGCTACAGTTAGTAAATGTCAGGAAACTATTTGAGAGAAAGGGATTTAGGATTTCATCTATACTCAATACTTGACTCACACATGGCTGCCATGCCAACTCCAGATTCTCAGAGGAGAATAAAGCTCTCTCTGCTGGCTCTCACCAGAAATGTTGCTGCCACTCACATAATAAAATAATTGGCAAAGATGCAACCTAATCATATTAATGATTGATAAAGCTTCTACATAAAGTCAGCTGTGCCAAAAACACACCTTTAAGGCATAAATGTGTGTGATCCCAAATACTGCAAGCACAGTTCCTGCTTGCTTCAGTCTAGCAGACTGTCAACAGAATTGTCCCAAAGTATGCAAAATCTGCCTCTTTCTTCCACCATTTGGCCACACTTTCTCCTCCTATATACCCTGAGTTGTCCCTCCTCCTATATACCCTGAGCACTCTATAGTTAATCTTCTTCTCAGAGGCCAAAATTCATTCACATGATGAGCAAAAAAAGCTGCAGAACAAATGAAGTGGGTTCAAGCTTAAGAGCCTGACCATACAACAGATAATGGCTGGTCACATGTGGCTGCTGCTGCTAAGTCTCTTCAGTCGTATCCAACTCTGTGCGACCCCATAGACGGCAGCCCACCAAGCTCCTCTGTCCCTGGGATTCTCCAGGCAAGAATACTGGAGTGGGTTGCCATTTCCTTCTCCAAGGCATGCATGCATGCTAAGTCACTTCAGTCATGTCCAGCTCTGTGCGACGCTATGGATAGCAGCCCACCAGGCTCCTCTGTCCACGGGATTCTCTAGGCAAGAATACTGGAGTGGGTTGCCATTTCCTTCTCCAAGGCATGCATGCATGCTAAGTCACTTCAGTCATGTCCAACTCTGTGCGACCCTATGGATAGCAGCCCACCAGGCTCCTCTGTCCACAGGATTCTCTAGGCAAGAATACTGGAGTGGGTTGCCATTTCCTTCTCCTCACATGTGGCAAAACAACTCTAATCTACAAACTCTGTAGTTATCACCCCAAACAGTCAGGACTTAGTGACTACCAGCTTGTGTGTGTGTGTGTGTGTGTGTGTGTGTGTGTGTGTGTGTGTGTGTGTGTGTGTGTGTGTGTGTGTGTGTGTGTGTGTGTGTGTGTGTGTGTATTTGCCTCTGCTTCCAACTCTGAACCAAGCAGAGGAAGCAAGATATGCTTTCAAATCAATTAGATTGGATGTCTTATGTCTATTTAGCTCCTGTCTCCAGCTCCACTCTGCCAACAACCCCCAATGAGAGCACACCTAAAACTTCTTTCCATTATAAGGCTTTCCTACTCCCTTGCCTGCACTGAATCTCTGCCAAACAGAAGTCATGCTGGCTGACTCCCTTGCTACAGCAATCCCTGAATAAACAGCCTATATTCTCATCTGAGTGGTCTTCATTTATTTCCACATGCTTAAAAGCTGAATGCTGGAACATTTGTGCTTCAGTTTTAAAATGCTTGCATTTGGATACTACACTTGATCTTAGCCAAAAGACTGAGAAGCAACAGGTATTACATTTGAAAACTGAAAAAAAAAGTTTTTATATAATTTCAAAGCAAATGGGAAGTGAGAAGTAGAAAAAGTAGCAATCGGCATGTCTAGATTTTAGACCAGTCATTACCATCAGATTACATTCTTAGGAAAAGCTGACTTCTCTCTGCCCTCATTTCCTTCATTTGTAAAATGAAGTGGGAAGAAAGCTGAGTGATGAGTGTCTTGTGGCTCTGATTTTCTAGTGTGCTGGTCAGGAAGCCTGTGATGCACTCAAATAAGGCTGATTCAAGAAGAGCTAACTTTAGGGAATACTTACAAAGCTGTGGGCAGGTATAGGAGAACCACGAGACAGTAGGCAGTACTCCTGGGTGTATAATGGCTATTAGCAGACATAAGCCTGAAGCAGTAAGAGGAAAGTGTTCCCAGAACTAGGTCGGAGAGAAGAGAGCCAGCTTAGCGTGAGTCTGATCTTTGGTAGAGGGACACAGCCAGACTGAGGGAACCCCTGCAAAAGTCAACAAGGGAGAAATAACCTAATTTCCCTCCCCTTCTCTTTTTCATCTCTTTTTGGGGTTCCCTATTAGTGAAATGCAAGTGGAAACTGTACAACATGGGATTTAGACAGTTCAGCCACCCTGTGCAAACAGGAGAGTGGAAAAGGGTGGATAGGGGGTCCAGAGGAGAAAAGGACGGACATATGATGGGCAAACTGTGATTCCCTGACATGGTGCACGGCTTTGGCTCAGATTTGTACAGACACGTTCTTTTCAGAATCCCCATCTCTCTTTTCTTCTTCATCTTTTTCACTTTCATTATTTCTTCTTTTCAGTACTTGCTACTCCCTGTAGTTCTATAATTTTTTTTCTTACATCAGTAAGGAAATAATTATCATTGGCAATAAGAACACAAGTTCTCAATAAGCATCCACAAGCAACTCAATAAGCAGCATCTCCTGGCTTGTACTATTTTTCTTATCATGTATTAATTATATTGATGTATCTAGCTACTAGACTGCAAGGTCAATGAAGGCAGAGTGCTATCTGTTATCTCTTTATCTACTGTGGTACATAGTTTATACAAATGATAAACCTTTAAAAAATAAAACAGTAAGTGATATTCATGATAGTTCCTAAACATTACACATCCTTTGTTTTACTTCCCACAAACTTCAGATCAGTTGGCTAACGTAAGTACACAAGATACCCAACTGGCCCACAAAAACTGCAGAGGATACCACTCTGCTTCACCAGAAAAGAGATGACTATAAAACTACAGGAAAAACTGGCTATGATGACGAAGGGACAAAAATTTTGAAATTTGGTAATTCTGTTCCTTCAGAAGAAGATGAGGATTTCAAAGCTATGCAGAAAGAGAGGGAATGAAGCTGATGAGAGGAGTTTATATGCAGCTAATTAATATTTTTGCCTTAAAAATTAAGGAAGTTGGTATTTGCAAAGGATAGATTAATGGGCAGCTCCACTGTTGGACAATGATTCTCAAAGAGGCAACACACGTGCTTAAATATTTTGTTCTCAACCAAGCAAGTTAGTATAAAAATTATGTTTCACATTACACAGCATGAGACAACTTTTAATGAGCTACATCTGTTTCCTCATTTCTTCTCTCTCAGTGTTTACTCAGTACCGTCAATAAAGAAAGGTGGGAGGTGTTGTACACAACCCAAAACAACTGGGAACACCTTGTACAGTTTAAGAAAGATATTTATGACACAGATGGATAAAAATGCACTGAAATTAATATATTTGAACAGTAAAGTCCATTTGTATACTGCTCATATTTTGTTTCACCACAGAAATTGATAACTGCTTAAATAAGACTAGAAACACACCAAACATATTTAAGTACTTAAAAAAGAAAAACCTCCAAGTAGATTCAGATGTATAAAATCACTGTGAATACAGGACAGCATTCCCATATACCCAGTATCCAGTTATTAGCATCTTGCGTTAGTATGATGTGTTAGTGTACTCAATCATGTTCACCTCTTTGCAACCCCATGGACTGTAACCCACCAGGCTCCTTTGTACATGGAATCTTCCAGGCAAGAATACTGGAATGGGTTGCCATTTCCTCCTCCAGAGGATCTTCCTGACCCAGGGATCAAATGCGTGTCTCTCGCATTGGCAGGCAGAATCTTTATCACTGAGCCTCTTGGGAATCCCATTAGTGTGGCACATTTGTCAACACGAACTCACCTGTATTGACCTATTATTATTATTATCCACACTGTATATATATTTCCTCATTTTTCACCTAATGTCTTATTTCTGTTCCAAGATTGCCCTCAGGATTACACTTAGTTGTCATGTTTTCCTAGACTCCTCTTGGCTATTTCAGGTTCTCAAGACTTTCTTTGGTTTTGGCTTGAGGAATATCGATAAAATATTTTAGACAATGCCCCTTATTTTGGATTTACCTTGCAGTACTGCTTATGATTAGACTGTGTTTATGGGCTTCAGGAGAGAAGACAACAGAAGTAAAGTGCTGGCCTCATCACATCGAGGGAAGGCAGGAACCAGCAACAGGACTTACATCACTGTATGTAAATCAAGACCATCCGGTTGAAGCGATGTCTGTCAGTTTCCTCCACTCCAAAAGGAAATCTCTACATGAACTCAAACTCAAGGAGTAAGGACCTATATTTCACCCCCTTGATGGCAGAGTACCGACATAAATTATCTGCAGTTCTTCTGCATAGATTGTATTTCTCTCATTTAATCACTAATTCATTTACATCACTATAGACTCATGGATTTTTTTTTTTTCTTTTTAACTGTGGGCTCTATTCCCAAAGCATATTTTTATTTTGCTGCTCAAACTATTTCAGCTTTAGCCAATGGGTAACTTTCATTTGACATGCTCCTATTAATATCATGGTGCAATTTTTTTGAACACTAAAACCAAACTTACTTTCTGGCACCTCAAGATGCTCCAGGCTCATCTTGTACATTTTCACTTCTGGGCTTAGCATCAGTCATTTCTCTAAAACATCCACTTCCTCTTACTTTCATGTGGAATTATTAATAGAAAATGTGGGTATCAGGCATGTTTATTGCTACTGGTCTATTGATACCACTTCTGGGCATTCTCAGATTCCAGAGCAAGGAAATGTATGAAATGTGCATACTAGCCAAGATATATATACAATGTACATCTACATGCAAATAGGTATGAATACACATGTGTGTGTACACATCTATCTCCATTTATATCTACAGTAAACTAAACATGAGTCCAATATTGATTAGCGTCTCCAACTCTAATCCATTACCACATGGATTATTCTAGCCTACTCCCGTGCTTGTCTATAACCTCCCACACTCTGGGTTATGTAATTTTAAGACATCCTAAAACACACGTTAGCATATTCTCTCCAGAAAATAGCAAGATTTTAAAATAAAGAACGTTCTTCCAATTGATAGTTTAGTCAACATATATAATACACCCATTCTATTGAATATATTATATCAAGGTGTAATAGCATAGGATATTAACGATGACTTCCTTTCTCATTATGAATCCTACCTCACCTAAGTTAGCATAAGCAGGGATCTTAGCTAAGGCTGAAATGTTCAACCTTCACTAGATATTTCTCTTGGGGCAAGTTATAATTGGATGTCACACCTATTAACTCAACTTCATTCTGATAATTATTTAATACTTTTCCTCATATTTCTGTTTACAACCGCATTTTGAATAGTATTAATACATGCAATGATAACATTTTGAGACACACGAACTACTTAAATTGGTAATTACTGTATGATCATCCCACAGGAATAATTGAAACTACACTAGCACATTCAGATCAACATAAAAACAATACTGTATTCTAGATAACTAGAAAACTCTGATTCTATAAACCTTATTTTGAAGAGAAACAAATAATGTACATTAACATCTTGTATCACCAAAATAAAAAATCAGGGTGAATAATTAATATCTACTCTAATTTGTGCTCATTAGCTGATTAAACCAACATTTCCACCTATTCCTGAGAGAACTGAGGACTACAGGTAAAATAAACAGTACTCTCAAGGTCATTTCCCTTCTTAAATGAAAGGCCATAAATTCAATTTATTTACTCTAAATTTTCTTCCTGAGTCAAGAACTACTAGTTTATATTTTTATATTTTTTGGATTCATAATCATTTGAAAGCTTTTACTAAATAATTCTTCCCACAATCTGTCTAAGAGGTTGATAAATGTCAATGCAGATGCTATGTATGTCTGGTGAGATTATTCTCAGCAGCAGGGATGGGTGAGCCTGGTGGGCTGCCGTCTATGGGGTCACACAAAGTCAAACACTACTGAAGTGACTTAGCAGCAGCAGCAGCAGCAGGAAGATTATGCCATTTGAACATACCTACACTGATACTGATCAACAAAATAAGATAGCTTAGGGGTATACCTTTAAAGTTAATGTCACCGTTTAAAAAGATACCCCTAGTAGACTTTAGGAAAAGGCAATGGCACCCCACTCCAGTACTCTTGCCTGGAAAATCCCATGGATGAAGGAGCCTGGTAGGCTGCAGTCCACGGGGTCGCTAAGAGTAGGACACCACTGAGCGACTTCACTTTCCCTTTTCACTTTCATGCATTGGAGAAGGGAATGGCAACCCACTCCAGTGTCCTTGCCTGGAGAATCCCAGGGACGGGGGAGCCTGGTGGGCTGCCGTCTATGGGGTCGCACAGAGTCGGACACGACTGACACGGCCTAGCAGCAGCAGCAGACTTTAGCTCCAGATACGATTAACTACCAGGGACTAGGGTCTTCCCTGGTGACTCATTTGGTAAAGATTCTGCCTGCAATGTGGAAGACCCGGGTTTGATTCTCTGGTTGTGATGATCCCCTGGAGAAGGAAACAGCCACATACTGTAGTATACGGGCCTGGAGAATTCCATGGACAGAGGAGCCTGGCAGGCTACAGTTCATGCGGTCTCAAAGAGTCAGACACAACTGAGTGGATTTCACAACAGGGACTAGACATTAAACTCTTTGCCTAAAAGTTGGGAAAAAAATCAGACAAAATCAACAAAACAACAGGCCCGTCAGGCAATAAAGGATGCCTGAGACACAAGAAACAAACATGCTGAACCCTACACTGCTTCAGCTCACGGCCCCAGTAAATAGATTTTCCAGGCTATCGATCAGAAAGATGCATCCAAATTGAACTCCAGCAGAATTCCTGCATTTAGAAGATGGAACTGAGAGTCTAATTGTTCACAGGAAAGAGGAGAGAGCTGAACAAAAAGAAATAAATCCAGAGATTTGCAGAAGGTCTTCCTCACATATTCAGCTGAGTATTGATCAGCACAGGTCTATTAGAAAACAACCTGGAAGGATTAGAAATAACAGCCAGACCACACGCAAGGCCAAGCCAGTGCTTCCTCCTGGCAGGCATGCTGAACTGCCTCGACACTGGGCTGATGACACAGAAGGCTCGTGGCTCTTTGTTAGGGAATAGTTAGACCTAGACTGAGCACAGTGCTGGTCTCCCTAACAAATTTTAGAACTAATACCTAAAAGGATTAAATTCTTTCCAAGAAATGTGTGTGCCACAACCATGATCAAGAATATATACAGGATAAAAAAATAACAACCAGTATTCAACAAGATAGAACTTACATTTGACATTCTATAAAAAATTACTTTTAATAAAATATCACTTATAATTTAGGTTCTGATAAGTTAAAATGGAGAGGAAAAGTATAAATCTTAAAGATCCCACTAACATAATAAAGTGTTATACCTAATGAACCAGTCACAGAGATAAAACAATCATAAAGTCACATAATTAATGCAAAAGAAAGCAGAAAATAGGAAAATGGAACCCAAGTAAGAAGATGAGAAATTTAAGTCTCCACATATCGCATTAAATACAAAAGATCTAATTACTCCAGTTAAAAGCGGATATTGTCAGATTAAATTTTAAAGTTAAAACTCATGTACATGCATGGTGCAGGGGCTTCCCTGGTGGCTGAGTACTGAAGAGTGCACCTGCTAATGCAGGGTATGCAGGTTCAGTCCCTCAATCAGGAAGATCCCCTGGAGAAGAAAATGTCAACCAGCTTCACTGTTCTTTCCTGGAAAAACCCCATGGACAGAGGAGCCTGGTGGCCTACAGTTCACTGGATTACAAAAGGAGTCAGACATGACTGAGTGATGAAACAACCAAACATGCTGCCTACATGAAATCTGCATTCACTATAAATACACAGATGGGTTAAAAGTAAAAAGATGGGGAAAAGCCCATGCCAACCGTAATCAAAAGGCAGCTAGAGTGGCAACGTTAAATCAGATGAAGTAGGTTGCAGAACAAAGAAACACTTTGAAAGATAATTTCATAAAGATACAGAGATCATTTCAATGATGTACCTAACAGATCCTCAAAAGTAATAAAGTAAAAACTGATAAACTAGAAGAAATAGATAAACCCACAATTAGAGCCACAAATTTTAATACACCTCTGTCAATATTTTATATAATAAATATAAAATCAAACAATGTAACATGCTTTCCTGTAGGATCCTTCACATAGGAAAAGGCATTTTGAAACTAGAGGAAAACTCCCCCAACCTGTTCAAGCTTAGGGCTGGTAGCAGTGGTACCTGAGGCTTGCAATGATATGCCTCTGGATTTCACTCCACTATATTTTCATTTTCAGGTTTATTATGTGCTATACTGGGAGTTATCCATCTTCATAGTACTTTTAGAGTTCTATCAGAGAGTTTAACATATTTTTGTATTATAGTAAAATATACATGTCATACAATTTGCCATTTTAACCAAGTTTTGATGTAAACCTCAGTAGAATTAATTTCACACACAGAATTTGAGTATCAAAGAAATAAGAAAATATCAAGAAAAAATGAAAGAAAAGGAGAGGAAAGAAAAAGCAACAGCATGAAGCAGAGTTGGAGGCTTTCAATTTAATGCCTAAGAGAAAGGAGAGGTAAACAAAAACAGGTAAAGACAAGAAAAGAAAAGATGTAAGTTTAGAACCCTATCAATTTAAGTAGGAGAAAGCATAAAAGAGGATCTATAACTAAGACATATTAACATTAGTAGGACAATAGTTTTAATTTATTTAAATAGTTCAATTTTACAAATTAATTTCATCATCTGTTTAAGAGGGGAAATGATTATAGAACACAGTGGTCATCAACAATATTTTGAAGTCTATGGACAAACAAACCTCCTTTAGTTGCTCAGATTCTATACAAACCGTTATCCAGTGACCAGACTCTGACCCTACCCTTCCCCATGCTCCTAGTTCAGAAGTCACCTCCAATAACTCAATCGAGCCCCTAAAAAAATCTTAGCATCAAATTCCACAGTATTGATGGTCCAAATTGTGCTTAGAAATCTACAAGCCGTGTTCTATTTCTGTCAGTTGCTCCCAACATGGTTAGGCACATTGAGAGATAAAATAAGGACTTCAAATATTGTGAAAATTCATAGAATAAAATGAACGATTTGTGTTAAGTACTTCAAAATATTTTGTTACAGCAACAGAAACAAATCCCATTACCCTTCTCCCTATCCAGAAAGACCTAGGTAGAACTCCTCAAATGCAAATGCGAAGAACAAATAGATCCATGCAAGGGATACATAATTCTGCAAAAATGAGTGTTCAAACAGGTGATTTCTTCTCAAGTACTACAATAAAGATAAACCTGAAAACCTCTTCCAATGTAAATAAAACTGGTTAATAAAGACAAAAACAAATAGAAATGCAACCTCACATGCAGGAGGTTTTATGAGTCAAAACTTAATAAATTTCTCATATAACATTTTGAGATAATTTCACTATCTTTGAGTGTAATGGTATCTCTCAAGAGAATTATATTAATTTTTAAAATGGCTTCCCTAGCCTTTTAATTCACCTGAAGGAATATGTTTTCAAATTACACAGAGCACTTTTCCTATCTCATTGGGCCAATGGCATTCTTCCAAAAAAACTCTTCTGTTTCTAGAAACCCTGATATGGCAATAAATTTCATTTTAAAAAGCTCAGAAATTTAAGATTGCTCATATGATAATATAAAATGTATTTATTTCACAAATAAAGGAAGTCAAATAAAATAGCAAGAGTAGTAAAATAGTGATGTCTGTTTATATGTTATCATTTTTAAATATATTTGTCCAAGCTCTCTTCTTTGCACCCACTTTTCATGTAATTTTCCCATAAGTCTATGTTATTTACAGGTATACTTCCCTGGTACAATATTTCTTTTAATAACTTTCCTTTATGAGAATAATATAACAACAAAACAACCATGCAAAATGAGACATATTTAGGTTCTCCTGGTGTAATTTAAAAAAAACAAACTCATTAAACTTTCTTTTAGGCAATAAACTTGCTCACCAATGAAATGAGAATTAATTTCAGTAGTCTAACATAAAACAGAATAAAATGTTATACTTGGACTCTTATAACTATATTTTAATTGAAAAAATTCCTTCATATGCTATAACGCTTTGGGAGTTGTTAAATAGTTAATGATATACACATCAGCTTATTTTTCTGTGAAAGTTTCAACCATTCTACAGTATAATTTTTAAAATCTAATGAATAGTATAAAAGGAGTATGATCAATGAACAATGCAAATATAATGGTATATCTAAATTCTGCAGCCTAGCCAAAGGCATATGGCTACTCAAAACATAGGACCAGGATTTGAATATGTTAGACTAGAAATTGGAAGTTATTCTATCAACTGTATTGCCATGCTGACCACAAATGTCATCCTGGAATGAGACCATCTGGAAGATGAACACACCTGCTAGGCTTCATGAGAGCTGCCCTGGTAGCTCAGATGGTAAAGAGTCCACCTGCAATGCAGGAGACCCTGGTTTGATTCCTGGGTCAGGAAAATCCCCTGGAGGAGGGATAGGCTACTCAATCCAGTAGTCATAGGCTTCTCTGGTGGCTCAGACAGTAAAGAATCCACCTGCAGTCCAGGAGACCTGGGTTCAATCCCTGGATTGGGACGATCCCCTGGAGGAGGGCATGGCAATCCCACTCCAGTATTCTTGCTGGGAGAATCCCCATGGACAAAGGAGCCTGGTGAGGTACAGTCCATGGGGTTGCAAAGAGTCAGAAACGACTGAGGGAGTAAACACACAGTCTTCACAAAGTGGTCTTGTTTGACATGTGATTCAATTAATCTTAGTCATGGTAGGATGCTCACTCTGCATTTCTGAGTAGCATGGCAATGCTCACTCTGCATTTCTGAATTCTGTTAATGAGAATAAAGGACCCTAACGGGTTTACTACCTGCAAGGTCCCCAGCATTATAGGAATGATCTGTGTTGAACTTTTCAGAGGGCAAAGTTGCTATTCAGTCTGTTAATCTTTGAAACAGCTTCTTAGTGTTCAGTTCAGTTGCTCAATCGTGTCCGACTCTTTGCAAGCCCATGGACTGCAGCACGCCAGGACTCCCTGTCCACCTGTCACCCTCTTAGTGTTAGGGGTGATATAACTCCTTTCTCTGACTTGTGTGTTGGATCCACATTGGGAAGTGTTGTTCTTCCCACTGTGATAAAGACAGGCATGACCACCCTTTGGCCATGTAATCTCTTCCTGTCTACAATACTTGCCCTGTTTGTGCCGTGCCATGCTACTGCATGTGAAACACCAGGCAATAGTATTTCTGGACGTAACTACTCAATCAGACCATGTATTGAGTTGGCCAAAAACTTAATTTGGGTTTTTTCATAACATCTCATGGAGAAACTCAAACTTTTTGGGCAACCCAATATTTCTGAATACAACAAGTCCATCACAACAAGCCCCAAATCAAGATAATACTGATGGAAGCAGGCATGGAAAAGAGAATGGTGATTGGGAACGGCAAATAGGATCACAGTTAACCAATAACATCTAGCAGTATGGCATATATTCCATTACAAATATGGCTATTTCTTTTTTCCATGAACAACTCTTTAAAGTGTTTATTACTTACCCCCTACCTTCTGTCAGAAGATCTGCAGTTGCTTATATATAATGATATAGATTGGAGAAGGAAATGGCAACCCACTCCAGTATGCTTGCCTGGAAAATTCCATGGACAGAGGAGCCTGGCAGGCTATAGTCCATGGGGCTGAAAAGAGTAGGACATGGCTGAGTAACTGAGCACACAATTGATACAAAAGAGAGATAAGTCAAACATGTAATTCATTTCACTCACTCAGTCATGCCCAACTCTTTGCAACCCCATGAATCACAGCACACCAGGCTTCCCTGTCCATCACCAACTCTGGGTGTCCACCCAAACCCATGCCCATCGAGTCGGTGATGCCATCCAGCCATCTCATCCTCTGTCATCTTTATCCTCCTGCCCACAATCCTTCCCAGCATCAGGGTCTTTTCAAATGAGTCAGCTCTTCACATCAGGTGGCCAAAGTATTGGAGTTTCAACTTCAACATCAGTCCTTCCAATGAACACCCATGACTGATTTCCTTTAGGATGAACTGGTTGGATCTCCTTGCAGTTCAAGGGACTCTCAAGAGTCTTCTCCAACACCACACTTCAAAAGCATCAATTCTTTGGGTCTCAGCTTTCTTTACAGCCCAACTCTCACATCCATACATGACTACTGGAAAAAAACAGAGCCTTGACTAGACGGACTTTTGTTGACCAAGTAATATCTCTGCTTTTTAATATGCTGTCTAGGTTCATCGTAACTTTCCTTCCAAGGAGTAAGTGTCTTTTAATTTCATGGCTGCAATCACCATCTGCAGTGATTTTGGAGCCCAGAAAAATGTCAGCCACTGTTTCCCCATCTATTTGCCATGAAGTGATAGGAATGGATGAGAGTGACTAGGAAACAAGTTTCAATCACACTAGTACACATCTGTTAAATTTAACTTTCAATTCCTGATCACCAAGATAAAAATAATAGGATGAATATGCTACATAGAATCCTTGTCTGTTTTTGTTTTTACTCAAGTGTAATTTAAATACAGGTAGTATATGTTACAGGTGTACAGTGTAGCGATTCACCATTTTCTACTGGAGTTTAGTTGCTCTACAATGTTGTGTTAGATTCCACTGTACAACAAAGTGAATTCCTTCCCTCTTGAGCCTCCTGCCCATCCCATGTTCTGTGATTCACCATTTTAAAGGTTAAGAATCCTTAAGAAGAAAGTGTGCTTTCTTCAGGAAAAAAAATGAACTCCTGTTGTTGTTCAGTCATTCAGTCATGTCCGACTCTTTGCGACCCCATGGATTGCAGCATGCAGTCTTCCATTCCTATTAGTAAACTCTAAAACTAATTTATCACATTGGTTGAAACAGAAGAAATATGAAATTTAAAGTAGGAACGTATTCTTAACTGCTGCTCGTAAATGTTCTCAGTAAGAGCAAAACTATGAAAACAGTTCAGGAAATGCATTTCTGGACAGGCTCAGCTAATAAGTCCTCTAATGATCTAAGAAGGTTAGACATTTCTATTGTATGCCTCTCTTTGGGGACAGCTTGGGATGCTACCAAGTATTTTCTGTTGGTAACAGAAAAGAAATTCACAAGACTGGCATGTCACTGTCCACCTTGACCAGCCTGCTGAGCAGTTCTCATTAATAATAGGAAATCTCTTCTCCCTCTGTCCTTTGCCACCAAGCCCTAGACATTCTTCATGTGTGCCCAGTAGTCTCAGAAGTCCACCCTGAGTAGACTATTGCAGTGTCCTTTGCTCTTTGAAGGCAACCTAACATACAGCAGTATGATGAGCAACATTGTTTTCCTGTCTGGAATGCAAAAGAATGTCTCCAAAATCAGTATCTATTCATACAAAAATTGAAAGAGACAGGGCCAGTGCTCAACAAAATAGACTTTAATCCACCAAAAGCATTCCTAGACTAATCAGAATGGAATGTAATATCTTTTCATTACCTAAGTCTGAGCAAATATGAAGATTTAATTCAGTTGTTCAATGTTTAAATTTTATATATTTCTACTCTCTCCATGAGTAATACTATCTTTCTTGGGTTTTAAGTTTCTAAGGGACAACGACTAACTATACATAACTTACTTCATGTAGAAACAAACATCTATCAAACCAAGTCAACTTATTAAAATATTTATATTATTGATGGTGATACAAATATGTCATCACAAAGAGTAAGCAGGAGGATTTTCAAAGGTAAGGGAAATAATCAAAGAGACAAATCACGCATGTAAGAAGACTCAGGGCCACAGTGCATTGCCAAGGGTCTTCTAGGGATGGCTTACACCAACTAAGGGAGCAGACTTAAATTTCAGGCATTTTGTGAGCCACATGTTAAACCACAGCCATTATCAAATATCTAATTATATAAAATTAGAATTCAATACATTATGTTAAAAACAAATGTACTGTAATAAAAACTCAAAACACATCACTTTCTAAATACTTTATGACATTTTACAGTGAACTATATTCTTGAGCCTATTTTTAACTGTTGTTATAAATAAAGATCATGGCATACGGTCCCATCACTTCATGGCAAATCAATGGGGAAGCAATGGAAACAGTGACACACTTTATTCTCTTGGGCTCCAAAATCACTGCAGATGGTAACTATAGCCAAGAAATTAAAAGACACTTGCCCCTTGGAAGAAAAGCAATGACAAACCTAGACAGCATATTAAAAATCAGAGACATTACTGACCAAGGTCTGTCTAGTCAAAGCTATGGTTTTTCCAGTAGTCATGTATGGATGTGAGAGTTGGACCATAAAGAAAACTGATGCTTTTCAACTGTGGTGTTGAAGAAGACTCTTGAGAGTCACATGGACTGTAAGGAGATGAAATCACTCCATCCTAAAGGAAATCAGTGCTGAGTATTCATTGGAAAGGACTGATGCTGAAGCTGAAACTCCAATACTTTGGCCACCTGATGAGAAGAGCTGACTCATTGGAAAAGACCCTGATGCTGGGAAAGACTGAAGGCAGGGGGAGAAGGGGATAATAGAGGATGAAATGATGGTATGGCTTTACTGCCTCAACAGACATGAGTTTGACCAAGCTCTGGGAGTTGGTGATGTACAGGGAAGCCTGGTGTGCTGTAGTCCATAGGGTCGCAAAGGGTTGGACACAGCTGTGAGACTGAACTAAACTGACAACCGTTGTTATCTGCAAGGTGGGAAGATTATACAGTGGTGTGCTACTGCACAGCCTTGACCGATCCTCTGCTTAGTAACCTCATACTGGGAGGCTGGAATTGTCTTAAGTATTTTCACCATGGTATGTGGCCCAACCCTGGCCCTGAATGCTGGCTGATAAACAGTCACCAACAGACCACTGCAGACACTTAACCAAGGTGAACTGAGCACCATGGTATTGTGAACCACGGTGTAAAGAATGTAAGTTACCTGTGTTAAAATACTAATACCAAATTTAAGGAAACAATTTTTTTTTCCTGAAGTAACAATACATCTCCTTGTTTACATGGAATTTACAAAAAGTTGAAACTTAACATTGAAGACTGATTAAAAATGTTATGTAAGTCTGACCTTCAGAATAGGACAAACACACTGCTTTGAACAATATAAACAACATTTATAAAACCCCAAAGTATCCTCATTGCTTTTAACCAAGTCTACTCATCACCTGCAGCACAGTATTTTTAGCTTCTTTCAGTCTCCCCATCTCCAAATAAATCCCATCACCTTTGAATACATCCATACTGGGATCACACAGAACCAGGGTGATCTCCAGAGTTGGAAAGTACCAGAAAAAAGTTTTTGTGTTTTTTTTGTAGATTACTGGTTTATTATAAAGGGATATAACTCAGAAACAGCCAGATGGAAGAAATTTATACAGCAAGGTATGGGGGAAAGGGCATAGAGTTTCTTCGCCCTTTCAAGGTGTGCCACTTTCCCTTAGTCTCCATGTGTTCACCAACCTGGAAGCTCTCCATATACCATCTTTTGGGGTTTTGAGGGAGGCTTTGTTAATAGGCATGATTGATTAAACCATTGGCTGTTGGCAAGTGTTCAACCTGCAGACCCTTCTTCCCTCCCTGGAGGTCAGGGAGGTAGGACTGAAAATTCCAACCCTCTAGTAACATGGTTGGTTCTCTTGGCAACCACTCGTGGACTCTGTGGATGAGGGTAAGGGTGGGATGATATGGGAGAATGGCATTGAAACATATTAATTATCATATGTCTAATCAATCGCCAGCCCAGGATTGATGCTCGGGGCTGGTGCATCTAGATTTCCCGGGGGGAGGGAGGAGGGAGGGAAGAGGGAGGGGGGTTCTGGAGGGGGAGCATATGTAAACCCATGGCGATATCATGGCATTGTATGGCAAAAACAATAAAAGGGAAAAAAAAAAAAGAAACCAAAAAAAAAAAAATGTTAAAACCGTCCTTAGTCTGACGGTCATAAAAAATAGATCAACTCTCTTTTAATTGGTCAGGTAAGACGAGTAGCAATTTAAATTAGCTTTTAAAGGTAGCAACTGTGTTTAATAATTTTGTGTGATCAATGCTAAATAAACCAAACTAAAATATAAAAAAAAACAGAAAAAAGTTTTATATCAGAACAACTACATGTAAACATGCTCCCCATATAACTATATTCAGTCAAAGTTTAAAAAAAAAAATCAGTCTCAGAAAGATATTTTGACATGTGTAATGATGAAAAAGGAAGGAGGGCCTTACGGTAAAAAAAAAAAAAAAACTGATAAGAGAAAATATAAAATGATATTTTTGGGGAATATTTGAAGTGTACCCTCACTTACAGGAAGACCTTTTAGATTTATAATCCTAAAATTATGTATATATATTTTATTAGCACTGAAACAAAACCAAATTACATGCACAGCTAATTAAAGAGTCTGCTCACTCTCAAAAGAAGTTAGAAATTATTTTAAAAGTCAAATAAGGCAGAGGAGAATTCACAGCCCATTCCCATGAAGCTGAAGGTAAAAGGGCTAAGGAACAGTCCTCCCAAATATGAACAAAATATTCTGACTAAAACTAGAACTTCATCCCCATCAAAGAGAAGAGATTTTTTTTAAAAAAGGAAAAAGAAAAAGATTGGAGTGAGCCTCATATTTTACAAGTTACTGTCAAAAATCAGTTCATACAATTATTGGGGACTTCTTTTGATCACTGTGGATTAAACAAAAACTGGTCTTCCTTTTTCCTTCCTTATTCAAGCTCATGACAATCAAGCAAAAGAAAAAAAAAGCCAAAAATCTCTTAAAGAATGTCAGTGATACTGCTTGCCACCAGCTGCTTGTAAAGTGCTAAAAGATTCCAGTGATGAATGGGTCTATTAAAAAAAAAAAAACCAACAAGCAAAATCTTATTATTATGTTCAGTAACCCAGATTAAGAGAGATGTAGGAGGTAATCAAGTAATTTGTGTTCAACACATCTAAAAGAATTAAAATTAGCTGAAACACACCAGGTTGTAAACTTTCTGCATTGGAAATCATAGGTCTTTCTAATTAAGTACTTAACAATATCTAGGACTTAACCATAGGACTATTTTTGTATTTTAGGTAATATGTGAAATACATATATTATTGCTGGGGTTGGGGGGTGTCAGGTAAATGCGATAGTGCTGGGAGTAGAAGGATGGGCAGTGCTAGACATAGAATATGTAATTATAGGCTGAAAAATTTTAAATTCCAAGTTTTGAGGTTATTTTTTTCTTCATCTTCTCTAGCTATTAAAAATATCAGTCTTATTTTAAAAAGAAACTCAGAACTTTGCCTGGTTTTCTCTACAATATGGCAAGCACTATGAAGATAAAGGGTATATATTATTGTTCTTTGGTCAATATAAAAATTGATAAAAAATATGAAAGCTCTGTTCCCAACAATGTGTTTTAAGATTTCAAGTTTAAAGTCATTATTGCTGTATTTTTAACAAGCAAAAACTGTGAAGCAGGTTCATAGGGATAATATTTTAAGTACATTAAGAAAAAATATAAGAGAGAAGAATACAATATGTTCTGATATTTGTGCTTTCACCCATAAAGTTCAGCACATATCCATGTCCAATCAAAAGTCTAATAAATGTATATTTGCTATCAGACTCACTAGTCAGAATTTTTCTATTTACCAAATTGGTAAAGGCTTTCTAAATTAGATTTTTAACACCCTTCTGACTTTCATTATCATTTATCCCAAGGGCATCAGCACCAAAGAACTTTTCACTAGATGTGAAAGAATCCAGCATTCCTTCTGAAACCATATCCCTGTATACATTTTAGTAAGTGAGATTTTAAAAAAAGAAGTTTCATGTACTGTAAGGCTAAAGATGATGAACAGTAAAGCAAGCAAACACAGAGTTTCTAGTTTTCAGATCTGAAGGGCAAAAGTACAATGAGATAATAAATCCATAAGCATAGGCACAGAAATAGAGAAAACCAAGGCAGGGATCATAATGAAGTACATCTTCTATGTTGGGTTTCCCAACATATGTTCTTCATATGTTGGGTTGCGCTAGTGGTAAAGAACCCATCCACCAATGTAGGAGATGTAAGAGACAGGGGTTTGATCCCTGGCTCAGGGAACTCCCTGGAGAAGGAAATGGCAACTCACTCCAGCATTCCTGTCTGGAGAACCCCATGGAGAGAGGCGCCTGGCGGGCTATAGTCCATGGGGTCGCAGAGTCGGCCACGGCTGAGCATGCATATCTACTGGTCCTCTATACTGGAATAAGCTGGGTGTAATTCTTTGGTGGTTCAGATGGTAACAATTCTGCCTGCACTGCAGAAGACCCAGGTTCAACCCCTGGGTTGGGAATATCCCCTGGAGAGGGGAATGACAACCCACTCCAATATTCTTCCCTGGACAATTCCATGGGCAGAGGAGCCAGGCATACTGCAGTCCATGGGGTCACAAAGAGCTGGACAGACTTAATGAATGAAAAACAACAACAGACAAGCTCAATGATATAATGGCCCTGACACAAGCAAAACCTGATACTGGCCCAAAACTTGGTTTAAAAGAGTGAAGACATTTGATACAATCAAAAGAAGCAGCAATGCAGTGAAAAAGTAATCAGAAAGCTGAGATCTGTAGTTACTACTGTACTATCTCGTGAAATCACATCCTCAGGTGAGCCACTGAAACTTGAGTCTCACTTTCCTCAACTACAAAGTGAGCCTCCTTATCCAAAATGGTTTCCAAGGTTCATTCTACTCTTAAAATCCTCTGATTCTCCAAAACTCTTCTTTCAGAAAGCAAAGTGGAAAGTGGGAAATATTTTAGAAATTCATTTAAAAAACAGACAATGTTTTCTTACTGTTGTGATAAGATTATTACACATAAATTATTATGAGATATTACAAATGAGTTCAAGATTATGATGAGAGGCATTTATCTTATACGTCTAAATAAGAGAGGGATGATATAGTATGGGTAAGAGATGAGGAATGGTGCTTTAGAAAATGGTATTATGAATACTATAGAATACAAATTGCCTCGGCAGCTCTGCCTACAATGCAGAAGACACAGGAGATGCAAGTTTGATCCCTCAGTTGGGAAGATTCCCTGGAGAAGGAAATGAAACCCACAGCAGTATTCTTGCCTGAAAAAGGCTATGGACAGACAAGCGTGGCAGGCTATAGTAGAGTGAATGGCTATCATTTTCACTCTGATCACAGGCTAAGTTACAGTTTTGACTGCTATGGTACCCAAGTGTTCACAATTCCATTTTGTTGTTATTGTTCAGTTGCTAAGTCCTATCTGACTCTTTGTGACCCCATGGACTGTAGCAGACCAGGCTCCCCTGTCCTCCACTATCCCCCAGAGTTTGCTCAAACTCATGTCTCTTGAGCCAGTGATGCTATCTATCTCACCCTCTGCCACCCCCTTCTCCTTTTTCCCTCCATCTTTTCAGCATTAGAGTCTTTTCCAATGAATTGGTTCTTCACATCAGATAGTCAAAATAGTCAAAGTATTGGAGCTTCAGCTGCAGCATCAGTACTTTCAATGAATATTCAGGGTTGATTTCCTTTAGAAAACTTTGATCTCTTTTTGCAGTTCAAGAGACTCTCAAGAGTCTTCAGCACCACAATTTGAAAGCATCAATTCTTTGCTGCACAATTCCATAGCAGTCATAAAATGACTAAAGAAAAGCCTTTAAGCTTACATCCTATTCTATGATAAAGAGGGTTCTATTTTCTATTTTCTTTTGGGTGAGCATTTTCTCTAACACTATAAACTTAAGTCATAAAAGTTAAGAACAAGGCTTTCCATTTTCTGGTCCCTTCAGGACACTGACAAAAACTAAATAAAAAAACAAAAACAACCACCTAGAGGCCATGGCTTTAGGAAAACCTGACCTTTTCCTATACTGACCAGTTATTGTGAAAGTTGCTTCATCAATATTGGTAGATTGTTAGACGTTGCTTTGGGAGTAGCTAATGTCAGCTCCATGTCAGAAAAGTACTCATTGGGACCAGACTATAACATCAGAATTCAGAGGACCTCCTATAACATACCAAGTCCTCATCTTTTCTCTGAACTTTGACTGCAAATTAATAAATTCCCAATGTTTTGATTTATTTAATGACTCAAAGCCTTGGTTAGTTTGTCAAAAAAAAAAAAAGGATGTGACTTAAATAACTTTAATTGAAGAGATAGTAAACCTTCATGATAAAATACTTAAGGTAGAACTTTACCCCCACCCCATTCCGCAAGACTGAAAGGAAAGTTTTTGGAGTGGCACGACCCCTAACTTGACTGCAAAATAACATGAGATACAGAGCTAGTAGAAAGACAAAACTCAAGAGGTCTAAATTGTTCGTGACCTTTCTATTTTTCAAAAATATGATTGAGCTGAAAATTAACCTTCACCAAGTTAGAGAACTCATATAAAGACCTGGGGGAGACCACAAGGTTCTTGGAGCACTAAAACCACTGTCAATAATTTTAAGTTATTAAAATCTCTGAAAATAAGTATTAATAGATTAGCTTTAGGAAGCTATTGTAGCTAAAGTTTGAACATTTAATAGTCATGTAAAAAAAATAACTAGGAAATTGTGTTTGATGGTAGTTTTAGCTTCATCGCAGAATTAAAGCAAACCGTCATGGTAATACTCTCGTAAGTTGTCATTATTTTTGTACATTCTAGGCTCTACTCCTCTGTATATAGCAGGGAATTTAACAGTCCCTATGAAGAACTGAAGCAGAGCGGTAACGAAAAAATGTGTCCTCGGGATTCTGCTCAAGTAGAATGTCAGGCTAGAAGAGGGTGGCTAATTTCTTTGGCCAATATCAGCATATCTCAGTTTAATCTTCTCTGATGAGGGTGTGTGCCTTTCCCAAGAGGCTCTATTAATTTATGTGCATGCTCCTGTCCCCTGACTCATCACACAAATCGTTCAGGAGACATTATAAAAGCAATTTTGTTTATAAATCATGTATTAAAGATCTTTGTTGTTGCTGTTTAGTCCTTAAATTGTGTCCAACTCTTTGTGACCCCCCTGGACTGTACCCGCCAGATTCCTTTCCATCAAACATCTACTACACTCCAAGTACTCTATGGAAGTACAGAGATGACAGTCATGAGGCCAAAGGAGCTCAGTTTCCCAATATCAGTGGCTGAATCCAATATGATAGCCATGCTCTGCTAAAACACATAACTTGAGGAGAGGCACCCACCCAAGGTCAGCAAGAGGGAGAAGGAACACAGAGAATATCATTGCCCATTCATTCAACTCTGTCTGTAAAGCTGGAATTCAGAGTCTGCCCCAAGATTTTCAAGACAACTGACAAATTAACAACATGTTTTCCCCTTGGGAAGTAGTAGAAAAAATTAATTTAGACCCATTAATATAATCAGGAATATAAGAGGAACTAAAGAGTCCTTTTTATGAGGGTGGAAAAGGAGAGTAAAAGAGTTGGCTTAAAACACAACATTCAGAGTGGCCTGCGCAGAGCCCAGGAAACGAATAGGGGCGCGCGCTGGGGCGGCCGCCCCCTGTCGCGGGGAGGGGCTGGGCGGGAGCGAGCGCGCCTGCGCGGCGGCCAGGTTTTCTTTTTCGCGTTCACGTGTCCGGAGGGTCCGACCGCAGGTCTCTCCTTTTGCCTGCGGCGTGAGAGCAGAGTACGTACTGCAGCAGCCGGAGTCACGGCAGGACAGGCATTTAGAAAGTTTCTTCCCCTCTTTGACCGAGTATTAGTTGAAAGAAGTGCCGCCGAGACTGTAACCAAAGGAGGCATTATGCTTCCAGAAAAATCACAAGGAAAAGTATTGCAAGCAACGGTGGTAGCTGTTGGATCAGGCTCTAAAGGAAAAGGTGGAGAGATTCAACCAGTTAGTGTGAAAGTTGGAGATAAAGTTCTTCTCCCAGAATATGGAGGCACCAAAGTAGTTCTAGACGACAAGGATTATTTCTTATTTAGAGATGGTGACATTCTTGGGAAATATGTTGACTGAAATAAGTCACTGTTAAAATGGCATCACGTGAAGCCGCCCATTCCACTGAAGTTCTGAAATCTTTCATCATGTAAATAATTTACATGTTTCTCTTTTATAATAAACTAATGATATCCAAGCTAAAAAAAAAAACCCACAACATTCAAAAAATTAAGATGTGGTCCCATAACTTCATCACAAATAGATGAGGAAAAAATGGAAACAATGACAGACTTTATTTTCTTAGGCTCCAAAATCACTGTGGATGGTGACTGTAGCCATGAATTTAAAAGACGTGTGTTCCTTGGAAAACAAGCTATGAGAAACCTAGATAGCGTATTAAAAAGCAGAGACATCACTTTGCTGACAAAAGTCCATATAGTCAAAGCTATGGAATTTCCAGTACTCAGGTACAGATATAAGAGTTAGACCATAAAGAAGACTGAGTACTGAAGAACTTTTTGAACTGTGCTTTTGAATTGCGGTGGTGGTGAAGGCTCTTGAGAGTCCCATGGACAGCAAGGAGATCAAACTAATCAATCTTCAAAGGAAATCAACCCTGAATATTCATAGGAAGGACTGATGCTGAAGCTCCAATACTAAGGCCACCTGATACGAAGAGCTGATTCATTGGAAAAGACTCTGATGTTAGGAAAGATTGAAGGCACAAAGAGAAGAGAGCGACACAGGATGAAATGGTTGAATAGTGTCACCAACTCAATGAATATGAACTTGAGCAAATTCCAGGAGATAGTGAAAGACAGGGAAACACGGTGTTCTGCAGTCCATGAGGTGGAAGAGTCAGGCATGACTTAGCAACTGAATAACAACAATATAATGAGGGTTCAAAATACTAATATCTGAACTTGAAAGGGCTACACTAAAATGAGAAAACAGCAAAACTCATTCATAAGATCAAGGGAAAACAAGGCATACTCTTCTTAGTATCACATTTGCTCTCCAGAAATCCTATTTACTACGAGGGCATCAAGTTTGACTAGACTGGATAAACTCAGCACTGAGCTAGGGGTGGCCTTCCAGAATTGCTATTATACCTCAGTGGCCACAATGCTGAGACTATGTCACTTACAATACGGCTGAAGGTACACTGCTTTTAACAGTGTCTCAAGACCTGAAAATACTTAGGGAACAGATTCTCTAGCATAGGAGAGATGGAGAAAGATTGGGAAGTCTGTAAGAAGGGAGAGATTAGGACAAAAACTGAGATATAATATCAGGTTACTTTTATGGGTGAAGAACAGGGCCCAGGCAGAAATGAAACATCTCCTGGGTGAATGGGCCCCTCACCCCTAGATGAAGAGCAGCAGTATTCATGAGATGAGCAGTGCTCGGATGTGGTACGTAGTAGGAATTCAAAAAATATTATCAGCAATGCCTCGGCTATTATAAAAACGAAATTCACCTTTTAACTTTAAAGAAATGATGCAACAGCTATAAAGTTACCTGAACAAACAAGAAACATGTGTGTGTTTAGTTGCTCTAGACCTGGCAGAAACAAAACACTGGCAGCCTACGTGCCCAGAGACCTAAGCAGTTCTGAGTCACAATCATTTCACAATGCTTGGCTGGAAGATGTTTTTGAGTCTTATTGCTATTTTTTGTCTTTATTATATTGAGAATGGGAGCAAAATGCTTGCAATTTTCACAGTATTTGATACTCAGAGTATCTATATTATGATGAATATAATCTTTCATTGCATTGGTGGGACTGTCATGTACCATCTCTGAAATAACTTATTTTTAGATGTGATATTTTGTTATTTGCTCCTTAAAGAAAATCAATGTAGATGGTTTTTAAGTTAAAAAAAATACCATACTCTTCATAAATTCCTAAGGAGCCCAGAGCAACATTGATAAGGGAAAATAAATGGGACAAAAAAAACTTAATAGCTGGACTAAATTCCAGTGACCTCCTTTGGTACACTCAGATGCAGTAATTTTTCAAATGTTTAGCTTATTGCCATCCAAGGAGATGGCAGTAAATTCAGGCCACTGAATAAAGTCTGAAGTGCATGTAGGTCACTGGAGCGCTGGGCTCCAGTAATTCAGACAAAGGACTAAAAGCAAACAAGCAAACAAAAGGCAAACACAAAGCACCTTAGTACAAGAAGGACATCCTTCAATTTGTAAAATGAGTCCCAGTCAAAGAGAATCCAAAATACAAGACTTCAAGGAGTAGTAAATTAAGTTTATGTTAAAAACACTGAGTTTCCTGAATGTAAGATGTCATAGGATCAAGCTATGCCTGTCACAATATGCCATGTTTCTACTGCCACTTGAATAACTTGCTCCTCATATGATTATGTGAGGACCCAAATTAAAAAAGTACTCATTTGCTGGTTCCACACATCTATACTTTTTGATGTATTAATGATAGCCACTGAAGACTCTATCAGTTAGTTAAAACAGTTTGGAGAGAGATGAGGCAAAAATTATTAAAACTTACTAATTTATTCAACATACATACATATATATATAATTTATATTTATCGAATTCCTCCTAAATTTCAGTCACTGGGCTAAAATGCTCAGGATGAAATAATGGATAAAAAGAAGTCTCAAGGTCTAGATAAGGGGACTATTAGGTATAACTCTGTGACAAGGACACACCCAAATATTTTTGTTGGTTTGGTAGAGCATGCAGAAACATCATTTAGCCTTGATGTGTCATGTCACAGAAGTATGGCCAAGGACACCTGATTTTTTTTTTTTTTTTGATACCTGACTTTTAAGCTGAGTCCCAAAAGAGTTGCCTAGCTGGGCATGGGGAAGGAGAGATACCAAAGACCAGACATGAATGAGCTTGGCTCATCTAAGGAAATACTGGCACTTCATTCAGTACAATGAAATCTAGAACTCACGGGAGAGGCTGGAAAAAAGAAACAGAAATAAAGAGCAGCCAGATCACATGGGGAACAGAAGTAGTTACATGACTCCTAGGGAAATAGGTAAATTAGAAGGAAGTTCTACTGTTGAAAAAAGTATTACAAGATATAAAGGAATCATCATAGATTAATGCAAATTTAGAGTAAAAATTCATTAAGCTTTTAGAAATATCATTTCCCATAGTATGAATAGTAGGTATTTTCAGAGTTTGGGTGCTGTTCTTTCACTATACTTGTGAGATTTATTTTCATATACCACCGGTCACTATTTATTTTTATAGTTTTACAGTTATTGTACTTAACTAGTTTGTCACAGCAGTGTAGGTTTGATGTGCATGTGGGTTCCACAGCTTGAATCCTTCACATGGCCAGACTGAGTTCTTAACCCAAGTCCTACAAATGCATGCTGATGGTCAAAGTAGGCACTGAGGAAGAATACTAATGGAACATTAGTATAACTCCATTATCCCTGCTGAAAACATCTCATTGTGAACTTGACCAGAAATCTTATCAAGGAAGCATCATGGATATATGAGCTGTTACAAAAATAGACAACCAAAGAAATTTATAAATGGGTTGTGTACTAAAATTACATTTGTAAATCAGTTGCTTAAAATAAAAATAATTTCCCCCAGAAGCAATCATATCTTTGGCAGTTTGGTCCCCTAACTAGCCCACACAGGGCTACTTGCCACATAAGGCAACTGAGAATGAGATCAGTTAGACCTAGCAACCAGTAACCCAGGCAATCAACCTGAAGGACCCAACACAAATGATTTCTCCATGTGTCAATGACTGCCAACGTCACCAAAGCAGTATTAGTTCCTCTACTCTGGCGCTGAACACACTGGGCATGAATGTTTACATGCCACTTCCCTTCACTGGTCTCTGAACCCAGGGCCAAGCCTGAATCCTGGCACAGAAACTAGTAAAGGCTTCCAGATTTACATTTCTAGCGGGGGCACTAACAAACATCCAGGAAGCATTTCCTGCTTTCATGTTGCCAACCAACCTGTTAGAACAAAGGAAGAGAGCAGGAAGCATCTGCAGCGCTTGTCTTCTCCTGGCAAACTTCTCTCCCCTTGCAAATCTCCATTCCATTACCGCAGGTCCTGCCTTAGAAAGTGAATGGTAGCAGGCTCACCTGGAACCAGAACTGGGGGTAAGCTGGGAGAGGAAAGAGCTGCCAAGGTCCAAGAGTTCTGCTGCTGCAGCCAAAGAAGTTTTGGTGGTAAAAGGAAACCTAAAAAGTGTCCAGGCACAGAAAGAGCATATTAGCTGCGTGACTATGCCAGGAGTCAATGAAAGCTGAGGATGCGTATATTTTAGATATTTTGGGTGTTATACTAGAAAGCTACAGGTTGTCCTTTAAGCATGGAACTTAAAAAGATCTTTTGGCTTAAAGGAATTTAATAACCTACAGTTAAAAAAAATAATATTCTGATGCTATCTTCAGAGCATTTAGAGAAAAAACTGAAAATAATATTCACTTTGTAAAACTTGCCTATCTGGCAAGTTCACCAAGGCATATAAATTTTGTGAAGAACCCTATGCTGCCACTGGTTAGCAGGTGTGTAAGATTTATAACAAAACACTTTCCATAAGGTAAGCCTTCCCTAAGACAGGGAGGGAAAATAACTCTTGTCTGAGATCATTTTTTATTTATTGCACTATCTTTAATACACAGTCATATTTACTATGCACTGTGTACCAGGCTCACTTCTAAGTTCTTAATAAGTGTTCCCTCATTTAATTATCACAGCATACCAAATATGTAGTTGATCTCAATTCTCTATTTACCCAGAAAAAAAAAAAACAACTTTTGAATCCATAAACTCTGGCTCTGGAGTCTGCCCTTTTAACTGTTACAACAGGTAAAAAGTCAATTACAAAAATAAAAAAAGATAAACACCAATTATATATTCTACATAAAAAAGCCAAAAGAAATCAGCCAATATTCAGCAAGGAAAAACTGTAAACACGTCACTATTAAAGACAGAATAGCTAACAGGTTCAGAATGACCAGGGTTCTGAAGCCAGACTACATGAGTTTGAATCCCAACTCTGGCCCTTATTATTTATGATACTGAGAAGACATGTAATCTCTTAGGATCTCAGTTTCCTCATGTGTAAAATGAGCTGTCCATAAATGAGTGTCTGGCACAGTGTTTCACAGGCAGTAGTACTGTGTGGCACTGACCTATGTGCCCTCAATATCCATATGTTGAAACCCAAGCACCCACCGCACACTGCATTTGGAGGTAAGATCTTAAGGCAGCTAATCGCATTAGTTAAATGAGATTACAAGGGTGGGTTCTAATTCAAAGGACAAGTGTCCCTATAATAGGGAGAGAGCCCAGAGATTTCACAGGGAAAAGGCCCTGTGAGGATACAGCAAGAAGGTGGCTATCTCCAAGACAGCAAGAGAGGGAGGAGGCCTCATCTAAACCAGGCCCAACTTATACACAATGATCATGATTATACCCGCTTTTCTCCATTCAGGTCAGTATTGATGGTCCCAAATTGTCACAAGCACGTTCTAACTTAAACATCTCCCTTGATGAAGAGACGGCAAGACTGAAACTTGACATTTTAGGGGTCAGCAAACTAAAATAGACAGGAATGAGAGCATTTAATTCAGATGACCACTATATCCACTATAGTGGGCAAGAATCCCTTAGAAGAAATGGAGTAGCCCTCATAGTCAACATAAGAGTCCAAAATGCAGTACTTGGGTGCAATCTCAAAAATGACAGAATAATCTTGGTTCATTCCAAGGAAAGCCATTCAATACCACAGCAATCCAAGACTTTGCCCCTACCACTGATGCCAAAGAAGCTGAAGCTGAGCAGTACTATGAAGAACTACAAGACCTTCTAGAACTAAAAAAAGACATCCTTTTCATCACAGGGGACTGGAATGCAAAATTAGGAAGTCAAGAGCTACCTGGAATAATAGGCAAGTTTGGCCTTAGACCACAATGTAGCAGAGCAAAGGCTAACAAAGTTTTGCCTAGAGAACAAACTGGCCATAGCAAACATACTCTTCCAATAACACAAGAGACAACTCTACACATAGACACACCAAATGGGCAATATTGAAATCAGATTGATTTCCAATCAGTCCATCCTAACTGAGATCAGTCCTGAGTGTTCATTGGAAGGACTGATATTGAAACTGAAACTCCAGTACTTTGGCCACCTCATGCAAAGAGTTGACTCATTGGAAAAGACCCTGATGATGGGAAGGATAGGGGGCAGGAGGAGAAGGGGACGACAGAGGATCAGATGGCTGGAAGGCATCACCGATTCAATGGACATGGGTTTGAGTAGACTCTGGCAGTTGGTGACGGACAGGGAGGCCTGGCATGCTGTGATTCATGGGGTCGCAAAGAGTCAGACAAGACTGAGTAACTGAACTGAACTGATATTCTTTGTAGCAAAAGTTAGAGAAGTTCTATACAGTCAGCAAAAATAAGATCAGCAGCTGACTTTGGCTAAGACCATTAACTTCTTATTGCAAAATTCAGACTTAAACTGAAGAAAGAAGGGAAAATCATTAAGCCATTCAAGTATGATCTAAAACATACCCTTAACAATTATACCATGGAAGTGACAAACTGATTCAAGGGATTAGATGTAATAGACAGAGTGCCTGAAAAACTATGGATGGAGGTTCATAACACTGTACAGGAGGTGTTGATAAAACTATTCCAAAGAGAAAGAAATGCAAAAAGGCAAAATGATTGTTTGAGGAGGGCTTACAAAATAGCTGAGAAAAGAAGCAAAAAGCAAAGGAGAAAAGGAAAGATATATCCATCTGAATGCAGAGTTCCAAGGAATAGCAAGGAGAGATAAGAAAGACTTCCTAAGTGAATAATGCAAAGAAACAGAGGAAAACAATACAATGAGTAAGACTAGAGATCTCTTCAAGAAAATTAGAGATAAAGGAAACACTGCATGCCAAGATGGGCACAATAAAGGACAGAAATGATATGAATCTAATAGAAGCAGGAGACATTAAGAAGAGGTGGCAAGAATATACAGAACTTTACAAAAATTATCTTAATGACCCAGATAACCATGATAGTGTGATCATTCACCTAAAGCAAGACATCATGGAGGATAAAGTGGGCCATAGAAAGCATCACAACAAACAAAGCTAGTGGAGGTGATAGAATTCCAGCTGGGTATTTCAAGTCCAAAAAGATGATGCTGTTAAAGTGCTGCACTCAATATGCCAGAAAATTTATAAAACTCTGCAGTGGCCACAGGACTGGATAAGGTCAGTTTTCATTCCAATCTCCAAGGGTAATGCCAAAGAATATTAAAACTACCACACAATTGTACTCATTTCACAAGCTAGCAAGGTCAATTGGAGAAGGAAATGGCAACCCACTCCAGTATTCTTGCCTGGAGAATCCCAGGGACAGGGGAGTCTGGTAAGCTGCCATCTATGGGGTTGCACAGAGTCAGACACGACTGAAGCGATGCAGCAGCAGCAGCAGCAAGGCCATGCTCAAAATCCTTCAAGCTAGGCTTCAACAGTACATGAACTGACAACTTCCAGAAATATAAGCTGAATTTAGAAAAGACAGAGGATCCAGAGATCAAATTGCCAACATTGTGAGGTCATAGAAAAAGCTAGAGAATTCCAGAAAAACATATACTTCTGCTTTGTTGAATATACTAAAGTATTTGATTGTGTGGATCAAAACAAACTATGAAAAATTCTTAGAGAGATGGGAATACCAGACCACCTCACCTGCCTCCTGAGAAAAACTTTATGCAGGTCAAGAAGCAAGTTAGAAAGGGAGATGGAACAATAGACCAGTTCAAAATTGGGGAAGAGTACATCGAGGCTGTATATTCATCCTTATTTAACTTATATATAGAGTACATGATGCAAAATGACAGACTGGATGAATCAAACCTGGAACCATGATTGCCAGGAGAAATATTAATAACCTCAGATATGCAGATGACACCACCCTTATGGCAGAGAGGAACTACAGAGCCTCTTGATAATGGTTAAAGAGGAGAGTGAAAAAGCTGGCTTAAAACTTGACATTCAAGAAACAAAGATCATGGCATATGGTCCCATCACTTCATAACAAATCAATGGGGAAACAATGGAAACAGTGACAAACTTTATTTTTGTGGGCTCCAAAATCACAGTGGACGATGACTCAGCCATGAAATTAAAAGATGCTTGCTCCTTGGAAGAAAAGCTGTGGCAAACTAAGATAGTGTATTAAAAAGCAAAGACATTACTTTGTCAACAAAGGTCCATATATTCAAAGCTATGGTCTTCCCCAGTAGTCATGTAAAATGTGAGAGCTGAACCATAAAGAAAGCTGAACACCAAAGAATGGATGCTTTCGAACTGTGGCGTTGGAGAAGAATCTTGAAAGTCCCTTGGATAGCAAGGAGATCAAGCTAGTCAATTTTAAAGGAAATCAATCCTGACTATTCACTGGAAGGACTGATGCTGAAGCTGAAACTCCAATGCTTTGGCTACCTGATGTGAAGAACCAGCTCACTGGAAAAGACTCTGATGCTGGGAAAAGATTAAAGCTGGGGGGAGAAGGGGATGACAGCATGAGACAGTTGGATGACATGAAAGATTCAATGGACATGAGTTTGAGCAAACTCCAGGAGATGGTGAAGTATAGGGAGCCTGGGATACTGCAGTCCATGTGGTCCCTAAGAGTCGAACACGGCTGAGAGACTGAAAAACAACAAAGCCAAGAGTACAAAAAAAAAAAAAATTAAAACTGTGTCAGAAATATCCATACCTAACTAATGAGGGTAAGGAAATTGTAAAAAAGATAATACATTGCCAAATTAGAAAGATATACTAAAGAAAGGCAATTGTGGCAGAAATTATTTGCAATGGTTTAACTTGCACTAAATTTCCTTCTTATGTGGCTGATTTAAAATATTTCACAAGTGAATGACTGGTGTGGTTTTACTGGACCAGAAAAAAAGCAGAAATGTCTTAATATATATTTGGCAACGAGTATCATTTCAAAAAGGAGTAACACTCAAATACAAAAAAAAAAATCTTTTGGAAGAATACATTCTCATGTGCAGTGTGGAAAACAGCTATCTCAAAGACAAAGAGAAAGTCACAGCCAACATGGGAGACAACAAAAGGAACGCAGATGTATAGAATAGACTTGTGGACATTGTGGACGAGGGTAAGGGTGGGATGAGATGGGAGAAGGGCACTGAAGCATGTTAATTGTCATGTGTCTAATCAATCGCCAGCCCAGGATTGATGCTCGGGACTGGTGCAGCGAGATTTCCCGGGGGGGAGGGAGGAGGGAGGGGGGACCCGGAGGGGAAGCATATGTAAACCCATGGTGATATCATAACAATGTATGGCTAAAACAATAATTAAAAAAAAAAATAAAATAAAATAAAAAATAAAAAAAAATAAAAAGTCCTCATACCGGAGAACGAGAAGAGTCTTAGATAATTAGGCTGATCAACATTCCAGCAATAGAGAAACCAGTGACCCTACTCTCTCCATAAGAGTTGTAACACTTTCAGCTCAGAAAATTTGTTTCTTCTGAGTATTAGCCTGCAAACTTGTAGAGTAAGAAAAGGGATAAATATTAAGAGCAGAGTCTGATAATCAAAGCAGAAAAAGCCATTAGCATGTAGCAAGAGAATTAAAACAGCACTAACTATGACGCCACAACAACAAAAACTGCCTATGAGGCACTTTCGCTGAAGGAAAATCATTTGAAAAAACACATTAATAAAAAAAAAAAAGCAAACAGTTGCTTCAGTCTAGATGTATCTATTACATACACCTATCGAACTTACCACAAAATGGTCATTGTTGTTTAGTCACTAAGTTGTGTTCACCTCTTTTGCATCGCAGTGGACTATAGCCTGCCAGATTCCTCTGTCTGTGGGATTTCCCAGGCAAGAATACTGGAGTGGGTTGCCATTTCTTTCTCCAGGGGATCTTCCCAGCCCAGGTATCAAACTCATGTCTCCTGCATGGGAATTCAGGTTCTTTACCACTGAGTCCCCTGGGAAGCCTACCACAAGATTACAAACCTTTAAAAAGCATCTCTTCTTCAAACCAAATCATTAATACCTTGTAATGACTTGAATTTTTCACAAAAATAAATTATACTTAATTTTTAAATATAAGGCCGACAATAAAAAGCAATTGCTGCCTATGCTATTTGTCAACTATATTGGCAGCTTCATGCTTTGAACTGAACAGTAAATAACTGATTTTTAACTTGATTCTGTGCTGCAAGCAACTATGAAAATCAACCTTATATTGTATAAGTGAGCTGACATAGTCCATGTCTCAAGAGCAGATGTTTCCATGTACACTTTTCTTAAAACAGAATTTTAATAGAAGTAAATTGGACCTTCAGTTTTCATTTACTGATATTGTGATAATTTGTACATGTGTGTTCAGTCGCTAAGTTGTGTCTAATTCTTTGCAACCCCATGGAATGCAGCATGTATGCATCCCTAACTTTGTATACAAAAGTCATTGATCTGCTCTACTAAATTCCCAAGAATTTATCATTGAGCTAAAAGGCAGACTAAAGTTCATTATGTCTGAAAGGATACATACCCAAAAATTCAAGAGGACCATAAGAAGGCTGTTCACATGTTATAATATGAAAACAAATCACTGGCACTCCTTGTCAGTAAGTTCCACTGGACCAAGGAGAAAGGGTTTAGTCACTCAGTCGTGTGCAACTGTTTGCAATCCCATGAACAGTAAAATGCCAGGCTTCGCTGTCCATCAGCAACTCCTGGAGCTTATGTAAACTCATATCCATCGAGTCAGTGATGCCATCCAATGATCTCATCCTCTTTTGTCCCCTTCTCCTCCCGCCTTCCATCTATCCAATATCAGGGTCTTTTCCAATGAGTCAGTTCTTTGCAACAGGAGGCCAAAGTATTGGAGTTTCAGCTTTAACATCATCCCTTCCAATAAATATTCAGGACTGATTTCCTTTAGGATAGACTGGTTGGATCTCATTGCAGTCCAAAGGACTCTCAAGAGTCTTCTCCAACACTACAGTTCAAAAGCATCAATTCTTCAGTGCTCAGGTTTCTTTATGGTCCAACTCTCAAATCTACATGACTACCAGAAAAACCATAGTTTTGACTAGATGGAATTTTGTTGGTAAAGTAATGTCTCTGCTTTTTAATATGCTGTTTAGGTTTGTCATAGCTTTTAGCCCAAGGAGCAAGTGTCTTTTAATTTTATGCTGCAGTCACCATCTGCAGTTATTTAGTAGCCTATAAGAAATAGTCTCATACGGTTTACATTATATCCCCATTTATTTGCCATGAAGTGATGTAACTGGATGCCATAATCTTAGTTTTCTGAATGTTAAATTTTAAGCCAGCTTTTTCACTCTCCTACTCCACTTTCAGCAAAAGCCTTTTTAGTTCTTCTTCACTTTCTGCCATTAGAGTGCTGTCATCTGCACATCTGAAATTATTGATATTTCGTGCGGCAGCCTTGATTTGTGCTTTGTGTAGCCTGGCATTTTACATGATGTACTCTGCTGAACTGTGAACTTCTATATGTTCAAGCTGGTTTTAGAAAAGGTGGAGGAAACAGAGATCAAATCACCAACATCCGCTGGATCATCAAAAATGCAAAAGAGTGCCAGAAAAACATCTATTTCTGCTTTATTGACTATGCCAAAGCCTGTGACTGTGTTGATCATAATAAACTATGGAAAATTCTGAAAGAGATGGGAATACCAGACCACCTGAACTGCCTCTTGAGAAACCTGTATGCAGGTCAGGAAGCAACAGTTAGAACTGGACATGGAACAACAGACTGGTTCTACATAGGAAAAGGAGTATGTCAAGGCTGTATAGTCTCACCCTGCTTATTTAACTTATATGCAGAGTACATCATGAGAAACACTGGTGTGGAGGAAGCACAAGATGGAATCAAGATTTCCGGGAGAAATATCAATAATCTCAGATATGCAGATGACAACACCCTTATGGCAGAAAGCAAAGAAGAAATAAAGAGCCTCTTGATTAAAGTGAAAGAGAATGAAAAAGTTGGCTTAAAGATCAACATTCAGAAAACTAAGATCATGGCATCTGGTACCATCACTTCATGGCAAATAGATAGCAAACAGTGGAACCAGTGGCTGACTTTATTTTTCTGTGCTCCAAAATCACTGCAGATGGTGACTGAAGCCATGAAATTAAAAGACACTTACACCTTGGAAGGAAAGTTATGACCAACCAAGACAGTATACTAAAAAGCAGAGACATTACTTTGCCAACAAAGGTCCGTCTAGTCAAGGCTCTGGTTTTTTTCAGTAGTCATGTATGGATATGAGAGTGGACTATCAAGAAAGCTGAGAGCCAAATAATTGATGCTTTTTAACTGTGGTGTTGGAGAAGACTCTTGAGACTCCCTTGGACTACAAGGAGATCCAACCAGTCCATCCTTAAGGACATTAGTCCTGGATGTTCATTGGAAGGACTGATGTTGAAACTGAAACTCCAATACTTTGGCCACCTCATGTGAAGAACTGACTCATTTGAAAAGTCCCTGATGCTGGGAAAGATTGATGGCAGGAGGAGAAGGGGACGACGGAGGATGAGATGGTTGGATGGCATCACCGACTCAATGGACATGGGTTTGGGTAGACTCCGGCAGTTGGTGATGGACAGGGAGGCCTGGCGTGCTGTGGTTCATGGGGTCGCAAAGAGTTGGACACGACTGAGTATCTGAACTGAACTGAATCTTGATTCCAGCTTGTGCTTCATGCAGCCTGGCATTTCACATGATATACTCTGCATGTAAGTTAAATAAGCAGGGTGACAAAATACAGCCTTGACGTACTCTTTCCTCGATTTGAAACCAGACTACTGTTTCATGTCCACTTCTAACTGTTGCTTCTTGACCTGCATACAGATTTCTCAGGAGGCAGATCAGGGGGTCTGGTATTCCCATCTCTTGAAAAATTTTCCACAGTGTGTTGTAACTCACATAGTCAAAGGCTTTGGCATCGTCAATAAAGCAGAACTAGATGATTTTCTGTACTCTCATGCAATTTCCGATGATCCAAAGGATGTTGCCAATTGGATCTCCAGTTCCTCTGCCCTTTCCTAATCCAGCTTGAACACCTGGAAGTTCACGGTTCATGTACTTTTGAAGTCTAGCTTGAAGAATTTTGAGCATTACTTTACCAGTGTGTGAGATGAGTGCAATTGTGTGGTAATTTGAGCATTCTTTGGCATTTCCTTTCTTTGGGATTGGAATTAAAACTGATCTTTTCCAGTCCTTGGCCATTGCTGAGTTTTCCAAATTTGTTGGCATATTGAGTGCAGCACTTTCACAGCATCATCTTTCAGGATTTGAAATAGCTCAACTGGAATTCCATCACCTCCACTAGCTTTGTTTGTAGTGATGCTCCATAAAGCCCACTTGACTTCGCATTCCAGGATGTCTGGTTCTAGGTGAGTGATTAGACCATCATGGTTATCTGGATCATGTAGATCTTTTTTGAATAGTTCTGCTCTGTATTCCAGAGAAGGCAATGGCAACCCACTCCAGTACTCTTGCCTGGAAAATCCCATGGATGGAGGAGCCTTGTATGCTGCAGTCCATGGGGTCGCTAGAAGTCAGACACAATTAAACGACTTCACTTTCACTTTTCACTTTCATGCACTGGAGAAGGAAATGACAACCCACTCCAGTATTCTTGCCTGGAGAACCTCAGGGACGGGGGAGCCTGGTGGGCTGCCATCTATGGGGTTGCTAAGAGTCAGACATGACTGAAGCGACTTAGCAGCAGCACCAGCTGCTGTGTATTCTTGCCACCTCTTAATGTCTTCTGCTTCTGGTAGATCTACAGCTTTTCCGTCCTTTATTGAGCCCATCTTTGCATGAAATGTTCCCTTGGTGTCTCTAATTTTCTTGGATAGATTTCTAGTCTTTCCCATTCTATTGTTTCCCTCTATTTCTTTGCATTGATCACTGAAGAAGGCTTTCTTATCTCTCCTTGCTATTCTTTGGTAATATGCATTCAGATGGGAATATCTTTCCTGTTCTTCTTCACCTTTCACTTCTCTTTTCACAGCTATCTGTGATGCCTCCTCAGACAACCATTTTGCCTTTTTGCATTTCTCCTTCTTCTTTGATGGTCTTGATCACTGCCTCCTGTATACAGTGTCTCAAACCTTCATCCATAATTCTTTAGGCACTCTGTCTAACAGATCTAATCCCTTGAATCTATTTGTCCCTTCCACTATATAATCACAAGGGATTTTATTTAGGTCATAACTGAATGGTCTTGTGGTTTGCCCTACTTTCTTCAGTTTCAGTCTGAATTTGGCAATAAGGACTTCATGATCTGTGCCACAGTCACCTCCTGGTCTTGTTTTTGCTGATTGTATAGAGCTTCTCCATCTTTGGCTGCAAGGAATATAATCAATCTGATTTTGGTATTGATCATCTGGTGATGTCCATGTGTAGAGTCTTCTTTTGTGTCGTTGGAAAAGGGTGTTTGCTATGACCAGGGCAAAACTGTTAGCCTTTGACCCACTTCATTTTGTACTCCAAGGCCAAATTTGCTTGTCACTCTAGATATCTATTGACTTCCTACTTTTGCATTCCAGTCCCTCATAATGAAAAAGATGTCTTTTTAGGGTGTTAGTTCTAGAAGGTCTTGTAGGTCTTCATAGAACCTTTCAGCTTCTTCAGTATTACTGGTCGGGCCATAGACTTGGATTACTACGATAATGAATGGTTTCCCTTGGAAATGAACAGAGATCATTCTGTCATTTTTGAGATTGCATCCAAGTACTGCATTTCAGACTCTTTTGTTGACTATGATGGCTATTCCATTTCTTCCAAGGGATTCTTGCCCACAGTAGTAAATATAATGGTCATCTGAATTAAATTCACCCATTCCAGTCTATTTTAGTTTGCTGATTCCTAAAATGTCAATGTTCATTCTTGCCATCTCCTGTTTGACCACTTCCAATTTGCCTTGATTCATGGATCTAACACTCCAAGTTCCTATGCAATTTGGTCTTAACAACATGGGACCTTACTTCCATCACCAGTCACATCCACAACTAGGCATTGGTTTTGCTTTGGCTGCATCTTTTCATTCTTTCTAGAGTTATTTCTCCATTGATCTCCAGTAGTATATTGGGCATCTACCGACCTGGGGAGTTTATCTTTCAGTATCCTATCTTTTTGCCTTTTCATGCTGTTCATGGGGTTCTCAAGGCAAGAATACTGAAGTGGTTTGCCATTCCCTTCTCCAGTGGATCACATTTTGTCAGAACTCTCTACCATGACTCACCCACTTTGGGTGGCCCTACATGACAAGGCTCACAGTTTCATTGAGTTAGACAAGGCTGTGGTCCAGGCTGATCAGTTTGATTAGTTTTTTGTGATTGTGGTTTTCATTCTGTTGGCCCTCTGATGGATAATGATAAGAAGTTTATGGAAGCTTCCTGATGGAAGAGACTGACTGAGGGGGAAACTAGTCTTGTTCTGATGGGCAAGGCCATGCTCAGTAAATATTTAATCCAATTTTCTGTTGATAGGCAGGGCTATGTCCCCTCCCTTTAGTTTGACCTGAGGCCAAGCTATAGTGGAGGTTATAAAGATAATGGCTACTTCCTTCAAAAGGTCCCATGGGTGCACTTCTGCTCTGCATGCCCCTAACCCCGCAGCAGGCCACCACCAACCCAGGCCTCTGCTGGAGACTCCTGAACATTCATGGGAAAGTCTGGGTTAGTCTATTTTGGGGTTACTGCTCCTTTTTCCTGGTTCCAGGTGCACTCAAAGTTTTGTTTGTGTCATCCAAGAGTCTGTTTCCCCAGTTCTGTGTTAAGTTCTGGCAGCTCTATGGTGGGGTTAATGGTGACCTCCTCCAAGAGTGCTTATGCCATACCCAGGTCTGCAGCACCCAGAGCCCATGCTCCTGTGGCAGGCCACTGCTGACCCGTACCTGTGCAGGAGACATTCAAACACAGATCTGGCTCAGTTTCTCAGGGGTTTCTGGGTCCTGATGTGCACAAGATATGTTTGAACCCTCCAAATGTCTCAAATGGGTATGGGGTTGATTCTAAACACAATTTTGCCCCTCCTACCATTTTTCTGGGGCTTCTCTTTTGATCTTGGACTCAGGGTATCTTTTTTTGGTGGGATCTAACATTCTCCTTTCAACAGCTGTTCAGCAGCGAGCTGTAATTTTGGAGTTCTCACAGGAGAAGATGAGCACGTGTCCTTCTACTCTGCCATCTTCCTCTGCCACTCTCTGGGTAACAGCCTGTAAACACTCTGCCTCCTCCAGGTGAGATGCTACCTGTTCTCTGAATGATGTATGTAGACTGAGGATAATACATATTTGCCAGATTTCTACCTTCCATGTTAATATCCACTCCATTCAGACTATAATCCTTGTTGAGCTTCAAACTTAAAAGTGCGAAGATATATATATATATATATATATATATATATATATATATATGTTTTTCTTTTTAGTTTTCTCAGAATAGGAAAAACAATTGTTTTTACTTCTGTTCCCGTCAAATGACATTTGACAATATCAATACTGTCTGTATATGTGCACAGGGTTTCCTAAGCGCCCAAATTCAGCTATTTTCCTCCCAGATGTGGAGCTGCTATGTACTATAAAATCACTGTATTAGTGAAAATCAGGAACAACCTTACATTTATGTTAAAATGCTTCTAATCATTATTGGAGAAAAATACAATTTGTGAAAAATCTGTGTAAAAGGCATACAAAACTGTTTAACAAAGGCCTTTTGAGTTATAGTCAGAAATATTCTATAAACACATTCCTATCATTTATAAATTATTTATAACACATGTCTACTATGTATAAATCATTTTAATATCTTAGTTTCACTCAAGCTTTTCTTTCTTCCTAGATGATAACCAATTATTTGCTTATAACTATCAAAGGCTAAAATTCTTTAAAAACCAAATTCTATAATTCTAGATAATAACTAGTACTGCTCAGGTTTCTATAGTTACCCAGGAAAGGGTCATGACTGAAACACATACACTCTCTGATAATTAACCACATCATGATAGACTGACAACACTTAATGATTAATTAGGCTAAGAACTCAAATCCTTAGCAGGAGGTGAAAGCACAGAATTTCATAACGCAGTGAACACCCAGAGAGACAAAGAATACAAATAGAGCTAAATTTTAAAATGCAGGTTTGCAAATTCAGTATTACTAACATAAATGTCTCCTTGGGAGACTCACAGCAGAAGAAATTAGGACTTCTCTGCTTGCCAAATCCAGCCATACAATCACAATGAAGCCTTTGCAGAATAGCTCAACTTGATTCATTCAATGCTACCTTACACACAGAATTCACCATCCTCCTCTCTACCATTTAATGAAATATACAATTTACAGATACTCCAGAGAAAAGGTTGGATATATCACCAATGTGCTAAACCTCACAGTGTTTAGAGTTTAACAATTCAGAAAATAGTTTTTGCATAACCTGATTTTCACAGTAAGTGACTGAGTCCAGGACTGTAAATTAAATCAATGTGGCCTCAATACCATTTATTGCATCATTTATCAGCCATGAGATCCTGAGATTAATTGGGTATTTTCATCGTCATATAACCCTAGGACTTATTAGGGGCTTCCCTGGTGGCTCGGAGGTAAAAAATCCACACGCCAATGCAAGATCCACAGGTTTGATCCCTGGGTCAGGAAGATCTCCTGGAGAGGGAAATAGCAACCACTCCAGTATTCTTGCCTAGGAAATCCCATTGACAGAGGAGGCTGGTGGGCTACAGTCCACGGGGTTGAAGAAGATTCAGATACAATTTAGTGACTAAACAAAATTAATTCTGGTTAATCAATACAGTGTTTACTAGGAAATAAGAAAGAACAAAGATTGCAAGATATATTAAGTCTTCATTTTCTAAGTTTCCTAGTTCATGTACTTTCCTATCAGATTATCAGAAATGCTCCCATGTTTGACTATATTATTCTGGTCTTCAAAAAAACTGTCAGCCAAAACATGACCTACAGTATATATTTTGTTTAACTGAGGGAGATAAGAAATGACTAATTACTACACAGTTTACTAAGTAGTTCTAATAACCCATATGATCAATTCATATTTCTTCAAATAAAACCACTATTCATTTACCTAGAATATATTCATTAAACAGCTGCTATCTAGTCTACCAGACACTGTACTGGGAATACCAATTTTTTAAAAACTGCAAAGAATCCCTTGTGTCATGAAAATTCACTCACTGAAAAATTATGTGAGGAAGGTGGACTATTGAAGGAAGTGGAAAAATCTAGTCAAGGGTATCAAGGAAGGATTCAATGACGAAAAAAATAAATCACAGGCTGAAAGAAGGGGAGATAAAGTTGACCTAGGGAAAAGGAGAGGCTGAAGCATCTTGAGCATGGAAAGTACATGTGCCAAAGAAGCAAGTCAAAGAGAATTTGATGCTTTGAAGGATGGAAAGAATGGCTGGAGCCACATGAAGACAGAGTGAAACGGAGTGATGTGAGCCTGACACAGCAGGCAGGGCCCACAGTTTAACATCTTCATAGGTCACAAAGGTTTCGGTTTTTATCTTAAAAGCAGTAAGAAATTATGGAGTAGGTGAAGTAGGAAGGTAGCATGATCAGAAGTGCAAATTAAAGGGATCACTGTCACTGTCGTAAGGAAAATAGATGGCAAGGGGGAAAGAACAGGTACTGTGGCACCAGTAAGAGAACACTGCAGCAATCCAGGCAGGAGAGAGCAACTTAGACTAGAGGGATGGAAGTGAAGTCAGTATGAAGAACTCACTCCATACTTCAGAACCAGAATCAACAGGACTGGGCAGTGAGTTGCTGGCAGGTGATGGGAGGAGAAGATGCCATTGCTAGTTCTAGTTTTGTACAGTCACTCAACCATTTACTCCTGTCATCTAAGTTCAACCATCTTACAATGTATATAGATTCCACCCAAAGCCATGTCTCAGGTTGACCATCCCTTTCTACTTTCACCGTCAGTGCCTCTTATTAGCAATTGCATTAAATATTCTACATTTCTAAAATCTCTCTCGATTCCAATACCATCTCTACCATTCAGTCACATGTAGAGGTGACTATGTTATTTCACTGCCTCAAAATATTCAATAGTTCTCATTATCAGTAGAATTACCACATGATAACATGCAAGCCAGCAAAAAATGTTTAGCAAAACTGTATTTTAATAAAGCCACAAAAAACAGGACATAATACAATGACCATTTCAAGGGTATAGAATCAGACATGGTTTTAGCCACTGTTCTTTAAATTCATATATAAACCTTCATGCTTCCATTACTCTCACCTCTGTCTCCCTCTCTCCACCTACACACACACACACACACACACACACACACACACACACACACACACAGAGTGAGTACTGGCCTGAAATTAGAAGGCCTGTGTGCTAACCAAATAGTATAATGTCTTTGAACGTTCTGGTGAGCTCTAGCTCCAAAAAAAAGAGAGTTCTCTACTTTTATTTAAAATGCTTTCTAATCAAATTTATTTAATCATTACTGATAATGTTCTCTGCAGCTTGTTTGTAGATATCTTTCTGGACTTGGATTCTTCTTAGTCTTCACAAATTTGAAAGTCAGTTTCTCTGTAGTAAGAATCAACATATCATTGGGTTTACTAATCATCTCCACTTGGTGAAGCTGCTGCCATAGGTACATCATGCAAAGCTTGGATGTAAACCTTTGGCTTCTTTCTCATTTCTACTGGGACATTATCATCTAGTTGTTTCCCTTTTCCATGTTACATACCAACTCCCACTTTATCTACTTTCACTTGCCATTTCTCTCCCTGAGATCTCTAGACCATAGTCTAGGCATAAGTAATAAATATTAACATATATCTCCTCTGTTGGGCTTGAAATTTCTCTCCATAGGCAAAGGAGAAGATGGATTGCCCCAACTAATGTCCCCGTTCCAGTCCTGTAGAGCTGCCATTTACTCAAACACACTAGAAACTTCAGATACACTCAACAAAGTAAGCCCAATACCTCAGAACTACACACCCCAGACCTCTCAAATATGCTCTCTGGTACGTTTGGTTCAACCTAGATTCCTACCGCAGCCACTCTGAGGTTTGCCTGCTCAGGCCCGAGGCAGTGGTTATCACACTTCCCATTTTTCTAATTCTAAAATGGTAGCCAAGTTTTATTATACGAAAGGCAAAGTTTCACAATTTTGTTCTAAGGGAAAAAAACAAATACACTTAGTAAAAGGAGTCATAAATATTTGAGAAATTCATTTGAGAAATGACCACTTGCCTACTTAGGACCTAACATAATAAAATTTTACAACTGTTCAACCAGACTACCACAAATTAATAAAGATATTCTATCAGGAATAATCTATTCTGTGCTCATACAGGTAACCTAAAGAAGAAGCTATTCTATTACCTCATCTCTGTGGCTAACAACTTGTCCAGAATCTATTTCCAATAAATCATTTTTATATTCAAGAGCTCATTCAATTAATGCTTGTCATCCTATCAAACCCACTCTTGCAAACCCTCAAGGCTTTAACTCCCCTTCTACTCACTTGTGTTTGTCCCAAAGCTAGAAAACATATCAACAACTGTAATTGCTATCTGAAGGGTATTTCAGCATTTCAGCAAAATTTCCCAAGAGGCTGTGTCATTCAATAGCAGTCCTAACAGAAAAGGTTAAATAATAACAAAAGTTTGTTTTGAACATAGTCAGATCACATATTTGGATACTGGCAGATATCTTTAGCTAACAGTCATAGAAACTCCAGAGTTTCTGTTAACAAAACAAGTAGGGGGTGGGGGGGAAACACCTATTGCAAAAGCTAAATGTGATAGTGCTCATTCTTACTCCAGCATGAGAAATAAGCAACCAGAAAATCTTCCGCAAGAGAACTGGAGGTACCTGCAAATCAAAAAGATTTAAAATAGCACTAATTAGTCTTCCTGATTTAATCATGTTATTTAATTTCTCTTCTCAAATGCTAACAGAATCCATGCATTGAGGACATCTGCCAGAAACGGAAGCCCTAAGAAACAACCAGAAGAGACAGCTGAGTTAGCCAAAGTACTATCTGGGGCTTTAAATAGGGGGAAGTGAACAAAGAGGCTTACAAACTCTGAGGGCAACATTCTACTGTAATGAAGAGAATAGTATCATCATTGTGAACCTCAGACAAGTCATGGGAGTTTCCTTGGGCTAATATCCTGGATTTGAGAATCAGAAGTCCCTGGATTTAAATTCTGTCTCCACCAACTCAATCTGCATAACCCAGAGCAAGTTAGCCTTAAATCTTCATCTCCTCAATTCAAGATAAGGATAAAAAGATTGACTTTATAAAACGTTTGGGGGATTAAGAGAGAGGATATTATGTGAAATCTGAGTATCTGTCATATAAGCATTCAATTATTATTACTATCATCATCAGCTATATCTATGATAAATATTTCATAATAGGCTTCATTGAAAAAGAGAACATTTTGTGAAACTGTCCTAGTGCTTAAACTTCTGACAGCCCCAAAATGCTTTTACGCACTATGCCCCATTTCCTGATAGCTGATACATAAGGCTTTTCTTATTAGTGTTTACCAACTGAATTATTTTAACCACTGGATTTTTAAGTTACTCCACAAAATCATCTTCAATAAACAATTAAAGCAGATTTGAGACCTTCAAGTTTGTTGTAATCCAGAAATTCAGGCAGTAGGCATTTCCACTGACAATAAGAAAGGAAATTACTCATTCTGAGGATATACACTGGCATTTTTAGGTTTCTAGAGATAATTCAGTTAAATATTTCATACTAAAATTCCATTGTAAATGGAAAGAATTACTAATTTCTACAAGTGTACACAAATTCCATGATTTCTTACCAAAAGGACTAGGCACACTATCTTTCCTTACTCCTAAATGTAAATAACTAAAGAGTAATACTCAGTAGACACAGAAAATGAAAGAAATATTGGGCAAATTCCACCTATGGATGGGGTTTTAGAAATATACAACACAATAAAATGTAAATTTTCATCATAGGACTTATGCAAAGGTATTAAGACCATTTTTCAGATTATGGATCAAAAAACACTATCTAAAAGGTGATTCCAAGAGACAAGCCATCGAAAAGTGGGATTAAACAAAGCTTAAGCACAAACAGCAAAGAAAACAGCAGGGACAGTTGTTTGAGCTGCTGAAGGATCTCCAGGACTTTAAACACCATTTCCTGATTCCAAGCTGTACCCCTACTTGTATCCTAAGTCTGTCCCCTCATTCTTTTGAAAATGTGATTTCTATACCTAGTTAAGCTTCGTTCTTTTGAATATTTATTTTTTAAACAACTATATCAACAATTGTGTGCCTCTCATAAGTCCTGAGAAGGACAAAATAAAAACTCCCCATCCTCATAAAGTGTGGATTATAATGGAACAAAATATATAATACCAAGCAGTAGTAAGGGCAATAAATAAAATGTAAGAAAACAGACAGAAAGCTGCAATTTGAGACATGTTAGTGGAGAAAGGTTTCTCTGAGGACACATCATCTGCTATAGACAGTGTTTGTGTGCCCTCAGAATACATATGCTGAAATCTAATATTCAATGGATGGTATTAGAAGGTGGAACATTCTAATAAGAGGGTGATTCAGGTCATGCTTTATAAAAAATGTCCTTGTTCCCTTATAAAAGTGCAAACTATCAACTATACAAATTTCCTTTATATTGCATTTGAGTGGCTACTTAGGAATTGAAACACCTGAAAAATATAAGACAATTTATTTCTGTTAAAACCATAGGCCTTAAACGCAAATCGTTAGCTATACCTCAGGATCTTAACCCACTGGGATCAACTGCATTTGTGCTTGTCTATGAAGTAGACTTTTTCTATCACTGACTTTCTGTCTCTGCCAGGAGTAAGCAAATAACAGTAAATTGGTTACTGTGGTTACAAAGCTTGACCTACAGAATAGGAAAAACTTAACTCTTTAAGTTCCGACGCTAAGAAGGGATATAACATATGCTATGTCTTAGTGCCTTGTGAAGTGTCATTACATGGATAAACATCCTCATTTAGGGAAATTCAAAACATACGTTATATATAAACAAAACTAACTACTGTGATAAACAATAATGATGTCATGGCTTATTTAGAAATAGCCTAATCTCCATAATCAGTATGAACTTGTTAAAAAGAAAATCAGTCTTAACCAATTTGTTTTATTCAGGCAAAGACAAGGTAAAATAACCATTAACTATCATAAGAAATTCTTGGGATCTGTAATTACTGAAGTTATAAAAAAATCAAGTCTATAGAAGTTAAAAAAAATTAAATACAGAAAGACTACAACATAATTTTTTGATCTCTTATACAAAAATTAAGTTTTGTACAGTGAGCACACACTTTATTACACAGTCAAGAGATTTTTAAAGTCACCCTCTAAAAGTCATATACAGAAAGCGTTCCTGTCTGTATACACAAACAACAGTGATAAAAAAATGTAAAATCCATAGCTGTGAACAGATGTATTTTGAAAGACATTTAGATAAAGTATCTCTTTAAATCAAACAGTGATTTTAAAGGGTTCCAGGACAAACTATAATTAACCACTGTGCCATGGTATTGTACAGTACAATTCTCTTGTTCCTCTTGAATGCCTGGGAGCTTCCTGACAGCAACACTGCAAAGCCATCTCTGGGTATCTGTCAGCTCCACACCTCATCAGATTACTTCATAGAGACTATAGGCATGCTACTCAACACACACTTAAACACGTACACACTTCAACTGAGGAACTCAAGACAAAAGACAAAAAATGGAACCCATTTTGAAACAGAAGGGGAAAAAAAAATCTATAAATTACTGTAATTACTTTAATAGCCATTCCAGAAAGGATCCTGACAAAGGCCTGGTTTCCTCATGCGTGCACACATGCTTGCTCTGATCTTGAAGGGGGCTCGGGCTATTCTTATCCACAATTCTTACCTAACACCAGCGATTTGCTGAACAATGAGCCTAATTTATATCATTTCAATTCTCTTCTGATTGGACGTTTTTCCTTCTCCTAACAGAAACATGACAATCTGCAAGTTATTTGTTTGAAACAGCAGAGCTCCGGCTGCCGTTTGCCAAAATCACACAAGAGATTAAATTTTCTCTAAACATGACTTGGTCGAAGACAAAACAGCAACAGAGACCCCCTGACAGAGAAAAAAGGGCCTGTCAGGTGTTAACGCAGGTGGAAGGTGGGAGGGTATGAACAGGGAGGGAGAAGGGGCGGTGGGAGCTGATTCCAGGTGGTATCACAGGGGATGAACAGTTGGCAACAGGAGATCTGTTCTTTCAAAGGGGCAGAAGAATAAAAACATTGCATAAAGCTTCTCAAAAAAAATTCATGCCTGAAGCATAACAGATTTACAAAAGTATTTTCTAACTGACTTAATGATGATCATTTCTGATGTAACCTAACCTAGCACATTCAAGAAAGTGACATATTATTTGCAAACATAAGCCACAATAGAGAGAATACTCTAGTCCAGACTTTCCTACTGAAATATTACCATTAATTTCTAAACCAACTAAACAAAATTATTTACTTCAACCAAGCCCTTATTACAATCTCATAATATACTATTTTGGGCTTCCCTGGTGGCTCAGCAGTAAAGAATCCACTGTCAATGCAGGGGCCATGGGTTTGATCCCAGGGTTGGAAAGATCCCCTGGAGTAGGACATGGCAACTCACTCTAGTATTCTTGCCTGGAAAAGCCAATGGACAGAGGAGACTGGCGGACTCTGGTCCATGGGGTCACAAAAGACATCTTAGTCACTAAACAACAACAAGTTATTATTTTACAAAAGGGCACCTTTCTACTTCATAACTTTTAGAGACAAATTAGTCTGCTGGTTATGTCTTTATTTTTTTAAAAAATTTAGTTCCTCTTGGCTTTTAGTTTTAGTGGCATTCATATTTGTATTTCCCTTTTAGGAGGATGAACATAAACTGAAGATTTCACCAATATACTAGAGTCCTGTCCCAGATTTGTCAAAAGAATTGGAACTTGGTGCAAATAACATGAAAAAGTATGACACTAATATTTTTAATAGTGCGCTTTGGAAAAATATATGCAGGAATATACAAAAACAATGGTTACTCTGGGTAGTAGGCAAAAGTAGGGAAAGTGAGTTCCAAGGGATTTCTATTTTTTATTGCATACCTCTATAATACGTGAATTTTCTGCAGTGAGTAGTTAGGCTTCTGTGATTAGAATATTGCACGTTTTTAATCACATACACTACTTAAAAACAAAACAATGAGATTCAGAAGAAAGTTTCCAAAAATTTTCAGGTACTGATGAGAAAAAGCAGAAAAACTTTTGCATCTGTTTTGTTGTTCTAATAAACTATTATTTGATAGGCTTTTCTGGCCATAATATAAAATATATGGAATTATATTTGAACTTAAAGCACAGTTTAAACACAAATACCAAGTTTGTGATGAAAGAAATCCACACCAAACATCACTGAGACTAGAATTTTATAATTCACTCATTTCTAAAACATGCTGAGTAGTTCAGGAAGCCATTTATATTAACTGCTTCCTTCAAAACCATTTGTTGGCTATAGCAATTGCACTAGCTAGACAAGTTCAATGAGCTCTAAATTGCTTAAATTACACTTGGTTTCATAATCCAGCACATCAAGTACCACTAAATATTCCAACTGCCCTTGTCAAGTGTCTTCTAAGGCAAGGTCTACAGGTGTTAGGAAGATTCAGGGACATTTCTTCCGTTATTACTTTGTAGCCTAAGAGCACCTGACAAATGCTCTACTTCCATTTCCCACAGCTCCTTAAACAAAGGAAGATTGAATGGTACTTCTTTCAGGCTTTTTATTTTTAATTGCACAGCAACAGGAGAGAAAAAAATAATACAGTTGAAAGTTTTGAAGTTACTAATGCCTTGGACCATTTAGAAAAAAGGTACAGAATTCAATTCCCTCATTTTACAATCAAAGAACAGAGATACAGGGGTTCACAGTCACATGGGTGACAACAGGCTAAGTCAAAACCAGACTCTTTAATCCAAGAAACAATACCCCATTCTACTAATCTTACTGCAGTAAGAAGATTCAACACACCAATGATTTTCCAGTTTTAGAGAGCAGCAGAATGCCCTGCAAGGCTTGTTAAAACTCAAATTGTTGGTCTCCACCCCAGAGTTTCTGATTCAGTAGGTCTGGAAGACTGCTGAGCATTTTCCCACAAAAGCAATGATCACATGAGGCTGATGCTGCTCTGGTGCCCATATACTGAGAACCCACTGCACAACCACCATTCCCCAAGAGGAACCAATTTATTTCTATTCTACCCTAGAGTCAACACAGTTACATCCTACAGAGTAGGCTATTTTCCCAGTTAAAACTCACTTTGCTAATCAAAAAAAAAGGAAAAAATTAAAAGCTGGCTGGTGGTAAATCTCCATTTCTCTTTCTCTCTCTAACCCAGAAAATGGTCCAGGAGATGACTTTTAAATGCATCCTCTTCCCCAACTAAATCTCACTGGAATATTAACTAGCATCATGTACTGTATTACCTGTATACAAAAGGAAATCCCCACAGAATCCAAATAAGCAAAGATTTTCAAACAGGGTTTTAAAAGAAATGTTAATTACATGTGCATAACTCTTAAAAAATGCTGCAACCCACAGGGTACAAAGTATCATCCCAGCATCATAACTGCTGGTAGATTTCTAGTCCTCTGTTCAGCTTTTAAATAAATTTATATATGCCTGGTACAGACTATCTAGTTACTTATGTTTTAGGATAGGGTATAGTTCCAAAGTAGCATCATGGAATATTTATAATACATTGGATTTTTGTGACTGTAATTAACAAGAGTAGACATTTTATGATCTGTTCTTTCATCCAGTCAAGTTTATTGCTCTGACATTTGCACGGAATCTTCCATGGATGCCACACTCTGCTAATGTCTCTGTAGAGGGTAAGGCAGAGAAAATAGATTATTCCAATAGTTCATATGAGATAAGGGCCTAAACTAAAGCAAAATATAAAAAGTAGGTTAAAATCCAGTACAGATGAAGATGTGGGAAAACAGGTATTCTTATAAACTACTGTGGAAATATAAAATTATTAGTATCTCTTTGGAAGGCACTTTGACAATAGCTATCAAAATGTAAGCACATGTACAGTTTAATTAAGCAATTTCCCTGCTATTAATATATACATTTTCATGAAGATATACACTGGAAATAATAGTTAACTGGGAAAAGAGTAAATGCTATCCAAAAGGGATAGTTTAAATAAATGCTGCTATAGTCACACAATAAATTATCAAAAGCCAAAATATGACAAAATCCCCAAGATCTATTACATTTAAAAACAAAGTTTAGAACATTATACTTAATCCCATTGCTATATATTTTTAAAGATGTATATAATTTTTCATATATGCCTAGAGCTTTTCTGGAAGGACATATGATAAAGCACTAAGAGTTTCTTAGATGGAATTAGAGTGTGGGTAGGCATGAAAAAAGTTTTTATTTTATACTTATGTGCAAAGTTTTATCAGTTACATATATTACATTTTGAAATAAATTACAATAAAAAAAATAAAGGTATGGCTAACCACAGTTAGACAAACCTATACAATTAAATTTTAATTTTGTGGAAAGAGGAACAAAAATAACAATTGCAGTCATAAAGAATTAGTCTGAGCAAAATGCAAGGAGAAAGGACAAGAAGGAGACTGCCATACAGCTGAGATATTAGAAGGACACTGCCATACAGCTGAGATGTTAGCAAGACATCGCTCTAAGAAGTGGAATGATGGTTAAGAGTCAGAGTTTGAGAGATGAAGTCATAGGAGGATGGTAAAAAGTCTACAGGAGGCATAAGTAGGGAAGAGGGACATCAGAGATGGAAAACTGAGGACCTCAAACCAGATACATTCTTATAAGACATTGTAATGTCACTTAAGAGAAAAATATGGACCCACTTTAGTGTTTTGGGAAGAGCAAAAATAAGCTCACGCTGATACCTCAGGAAAAACAGGTTTTTGGAACAACTATAAGTCATAGCTGTCCCTTGAGAAACCTGTATGCACGTCAAGAAGCAACAGTTAGAACTGGACATGGAATAACAGACTGCTTCCAAATAGGAAAAGGAGTACGTCAAGGCTGTATATTGTTACCCTGCTTATTTAACTTATATGCAGAGTACATCATGAGAAACGCTGGGATGGAAGAAGCACAAGCTGGAATCAAGATTGCTGGGAGAAATATCAATAACCTCAGATATGCAGACGACACCACCCTTATGGCAGAAAGTGAAGAGGAACTAAAAAGCCTCTTGATGAAAGTAAAAGGAGAGTTGGCTTAAAGCTCAACATTAAGAAAACTAAGATCATGGCATCTGATCCCATCATTTCATGGCAAATAGATGGGGAAACAGTGGAAAAAGTGTTATTTTTCTGGGCTCCAAAATCACTGCAGATGGTGATTGCAGCCATGAAAATAAAAGATGCCTACTCCTTGGAAGGAAAGTTATGGCCAACCTGAATCGCATATTGAAAAGCAGAGACATTACTTTGCCAACAAAGGTTCATCTAGTCAAGGCTATGGTTTTTCTAGTAGTCATGTATGGATGTGAGAGTCGGACAGTGAAAAAGGCTGAGCACCGGAAAATTGATGCTTTTGAACTGTGGTATTGGAGAAGACTCTTGAGAATGCCTTGGACTGCAAGGAGATCCAACAAGTCCATCCTAAAGGAGATCAATCCTGAGTGTTCATTGTAAGGACTGATGTTGAAGGTAAAACTCTAATACTTTGGCCACCGCATGAGAAGAGTTGACTCATTGGAAAAGACCCTTATGCTGGGAAGGATTGGGGGCAGAAGGAGAAGGGGACGGCAGAGGATGAGATGGCTGGATGGCATCACCAACTCAATGGACATGAATCTGGGTGGACTCCAGGAGTTGGTGATGGACAGGGAGGCCTGGTGTGCTGAGGTTCATGGGGTCACCAAGAGTCGGACAAGAATGAGCAACTGAACTGATAAGTCATAACCTGGGAGCCTGACAAAAATCATACAGTATGCCATGCTTGATCCTTTATTCACTGCACACATGACAAGTGTTTTATCTCCATCAGTGACACCAAGAAAAGATGCAAGTATTCTCCTTCTAGTCTATCTCAACAGAAACATAATCCCAAGACAGTGATTCTCTATTGTGACTACACTTAAGAATGCTGCCAAAGAACCTTAAAATATATTCACGCCTGAGTCAACTCCTAGGAAGTTTTAGTTAATTGGCCTGGGATGCAATCAAGCACCTGAAATTTTCAGTATTCTCCAAGTGATTCTAACATGCAGCCCAAGTTGAGAACCACAGCCCTAAGACAGCCAGCTTCTCATATTCATAGAGCAATTCAAACTTTCGCAATTTAAACTTAGCCCACCTCTCAAGATAACAAGTCCTTAAAGTATCACCTGAAATATAAACATTACAAATCAGAGGCTTCTTGCTTTCTACATTTGTGATAGACTATTTCATTGGTGGGTCCCAGTGAAACATACTTGGGTGATTGATTCCTTTGTGTAGTCCTCTCTCATTCTGACTCTGGGCGTGGCCACTCAACTTGCTTTGGCCCAGAGGCCATTGATTATAGACTTCATTAGAGGAAGAGGTAGGGTGTAAACCTGACCCTAAGTCCACAATCACTGTTATCTCCACAATAAGGTTCATGGGATAGAGTTTTGGCCAACAGGTCAGGATTCTAAAGAGTTTATTTTAGTTTCCTATAATTTTCCTTAACCTTTGTGTTAATACTTGTATTTCATGATGTTCCAGAAGCTGAAGACATAAAATGAAAACATTTTATGGTGTTTTTTAGAATACAGCATCATTCAAAGGCACGTCATTCAGTCTCTCTGGTAAAGGAGTGGCCATCAAGATAAAAGCCATCTAGGTTGAAAGCAGAAGTAGGTATTTATGTCAATCCATTGAATCAGTCTTTCCTGTTGTCTGACTTTGGGGTCAGTTTTCTTGGAAAATCCATCTTGGTACCCAACTGCTATGCTTTAAATAAAACTAACTGGAAAGAGAATCCACATGGAAGAAAATTAAGTGCCCCCAACTCAAGCTCAGCTAACACAGATGGAGTGACTTCCCCAAACAAATCAACTCATAGACTTACGAGAAAATGAAAGGTCACTGTCCATTATATGTCCAACTAATTTTGTTTCATCATCTCGCTCTTTGTGTGTCCTATTTCTGTTCCTCTGGAGACAGTGATTTTTTCTCAAGCTTAATGAATCTTTGATCCACTTTAAAACAGTTCAGCACACACAGACACCAACCTTATTAGACAAGAAAAGAAAAATCATCAGCATTTTTAAGTCAAAATTAAAAAATTTTAAGTTAACAATAGTTTCATATCACTGAGAGATGAGTTTCTGCTTAAATCTTTAAGGTACCTTTATCTGACATGAGCTAAAGGTCAGATTTCATGTCTGTTTAGTTAATTTTCTTACTACTTCATCTAAATTAGAAACTCTGTCATTACAGAACATTAGGAGTGAAGGTATGTTTGGCAGTTCTCTCAGACTTCAGGATATTTAGAGTTAAAGTATTTGGAATTATAGAGAGATACCTCATTTACATATGCTTTCAAAGAGTCAGTTGAAACACTTGTCACACTTAAAAGCTAATGATTTCTTTTACCATAAAAAATAAATATTTACACTCTGCTGCAGCATTTCTATAGATTTTTAATTATGGCATTCCAGTTCAATATCTCAATAACAAAAATCATAAAAGTAGTAGGGAAAAATAAAATTCTAGATAAGAAATATTTGGAGTCAGTTTTCTTCAAAATCCCCATAACCTACTCTCCATGATTGACACGTTGGTAATGTAGCCTTAAAAAGGGGAATGTGTGCTCATTCACGCAGCTGTGTCTTTCGAGTGTCAAGCTCCACTGTCCATGGAATTTCCCAGGCAAGAATACTGGAGTGGGTTGCCATTCACTTCTCCAGAGGATCTTCTGGATTCAGGGACTGAACTCACATCTCCTGCTTGGCATCTAAGAAGCCCCACGGAAAGGCAGGGCCCAAGGTATTCAAGAAACTGACCATCATGAAAAAATACCAAACAAGCAAGCCACTTAAATAAATGAATCCATTACCAATAAAACATGTTTTTATTCCATCTTTCAGATAAACATCTGAGTCCCTTTACCACTGGGCAGCCAGAAAGCATTTTTTTTAGAGGGGGAAAAAATACAGTCTTGCATTTCTTCACCCAGAACATTAAGATATACACTTAGTGATTTCAATTTCATCCGTCACAATTTTCACTAGTTCCCTCATCCCTATAGAGCAGCATATGGAAAAAGCACTGGGGTTAAACACTTACTTACAAAGCAACACCAACCTTGGCCCATCCCTGCCCTCTTCCAAAACAACTGTTTTACTCTCCTGATTTCTTAGTAGATTCTAATCCACCTTGTTCAGTCTATAGCAGAACTCTCAAAACAATCACTACCGCTTCCTGCAGCACATGGTCTTAAATGATAATGCTAACAGTCATTGACTCTCCATTAGAAAGTAAGTTCTATGAAGGCAATGGCTTGGTCTCTTTTGTTCACTGCTGTATTTCCAGTGTCTGTCTGGAACAATTCTTAACAGAGTAGGCTCTGAAAAAATTTGTTGAGTGGGTGAATAAATGAATAAATATATATATTTCATATATTCCAAACTAGATCCAGTCTCCACACCTCACTTCTTTTGCCTCACTGTGAGGAAATGGTTAGTATACAAAATAACAAATGCTGTTTTACTCACTGCAGGCCACTGATGCGTGAAGTGTCCTTTAACAAAGGAATTCTGCCAATAATTAATGTTTCCCCTCTACACACATTTGTTATTAGTGTTTGTGCTAGATGACAAGTTTCATGGTAGTACTGTGACTTATGCCACAAAAAAAAGACTGAAATTCTGAGTGATGGCTCTAGGGTTTTAGATTCTGGCTTTAGGGGGAAAAAAGATCATGAACTTCACAGTGCAAAAATCACTGTAACAGGTTCATAACAGGTGACTAGCAGTCAATGGATCACCAATCCAATAAAATCTGAATGCTAGATACTAACTGTCATATTTGCCGTTCACCTGACTCCTTATTCAGAAGCCTCTGGTAAATTATGACACTACCAGAATCCCTTCTTATATGTTTTATATAGGTTTAAATTCAGTATTTGAATTAAAGTTCTGATGCTAATATTTTAATTCTATTTTTATCATTTAATCACATCTGAGACATCAATCCATTTTTGTGTACATAGGAATTAAAACAGTATAACAGAAATTGAATATTTAAACATGTAAGTCATATGCAAATAAATATTTTAGCAACAAACTTGCAAAACCTAGGACTGAGAAAACCTAGGACTCCAGTCTTGAAAATGTCCTGTTTCTAGATAGATGCTATCTATCTATCTAGGATCTATCTATCTCATTCACTCTCATTCTCAATAACAAACCCATCACTGTATACTCATCACATTAATGATGTGCACCAGCCTGGTGCACCAGCCCTGAGCATCCTGTATCATGCATCAAACCTGGGCTGGCAATTCATTTCACATATGATAATTTACATATTTTAATACTGTTCTCCCATATCATCCAACCCTTGCCCTCTCCCATAGAGTCCAAAACACTGTTCTATACATCTGCGTCTCTTTTGCTTTCTCACATACAGGGTTATCATTACCATCTTTCTAAATTCCATATATATGCGTTAGTATACTGTATTATTGTTTTTCTTCTGGCTTACTTCACTCTGGATAATAGGCTCCAATTTCATCCACCTCAGTAGAACTGATTCAAATGAATCCTTTTTAATGGCTGAGTAATATTCCATTGTGTATATGTACCACAGCTTTCTTATCCATTCATCTGCTGATGGACATCTATGTTGCTTCCATGTCCTGGCTATTGTAAACAGTGCAGAGATGAACATTGGGGTACACGTGTCTCTTTCAATTCTGGTTTCCTCAGTGTGTATGCCCAGCAGTGGGATTGCTGGGTCATATGGCATTTCTATTTCCAGTTTTTTAAGGAATCTCCACACTGTTCTCTGTAGTGGCTGTACTAGTTTACATTCCCACCAACAGTGTAAGAGGGTTCCCTTTTCTCCACACCCTCTCCAGCATTTATTGCTTGTAGACTTTTGGATGGCAGCCACTCTGACTGGTGTAAAGTGGTACCTCATTGTGGTTTTGATTTGCATTTCTCTGATAATGAGTGATGTTGAACATCTTTTCATGTGTTTGTTAGCCATTTGTATGTCTTCTTTGGAGAAATATCTGTTTAGTTCTTTGGCCCACTTTTTGATTGGGTTGTTTATTTTTCTGGAATGGAGCTGCAGGAGTTGCTTGTATATTTTTGAGATTGTTTGTCCATTGCTTCATTTGCCATTATTTTCTCCCATTCTGAAGGCTGCCTTTTCACCCTGCTTTTAGTTTCCTTTGTTGTGCAGAAGCTTTTAATTTTAATTAGGCCCCATTTATTTGTGCTTTTATTTCCAATATTCTGAGAGGTGGGTCATAGAGGATCCTGCTTTGGTTTATGTTGGAGAGTGTTTTGCCTATGTTATCCTCTAGGAGTTTTATAGTTTCTGGTCTTATGTTTAGATCTTTGATCCATTTTGAGTTTATTTTTGTGTATGGTGTTAGAAAGTGTTCTAGTTTCATTCTTTCACAAGTGGTTGACCAGTTTTTCCTGCACCACTTGTTAAAGAGATTATCTTTTCTCCATTGTATATTCTTGCCTCCTTTGTCAAACATAAGGTGGCCATATGTGTGTGGATTTATCTCTGGGCTTTCTATTTTGTTCCATTGATCTATATTTCTGTCTTTCAATTATTCCTAATTCAATATATTATACTGCATGTCGATTAATAACATTTAAAATTTGTGGAATGTATGCAAAGTTGTCTGCTTCTTTCATCCCCAGCTGCCAAATATATATGGGGAGTGTTTGCTAGGCCCTAGTGGACCACAGAAAGGCATGGACCACACTTCAGTTTCTCAAAGCAATTTTCTTCTCAATGAAGATGAAACTGTCTCACATGGACATCATTTCCAGGCTATCTTCACTGCAGGACTCCTAGCAGGCAAGCAGAAAGCCACAGCATTCTACAGATGCTTGTATTCACATGGTCTCAACTGTGTGTGGCCTGAGGCTTGCTTTTAGCACATACACAGAGCAGACTGGACCATCAATTGCCTCTTATAGATTACGGAACAGAAGTAACACTTCTGTTCCAGATATTGGTCTTCAAGTGTATAATTCAGAATACACATAACTGAGAACTTCATCCCTGACCAGTGAATATATTCCAGGGGCCTAGACTGAAGGACACTATACCACCAGATTTTGAATGAAGCATTTTATCATATTCTGCTTTGTGACAATAGAATTAAAGGTTGTCAGAGCTGAATGGGGAATTAGAGATTCATTGAATTCAATCCTCATTTTACAGATGTGAAAATCTAGGCACAGAGATTAATGTTTTTGCTCAAAATCACCTGTTGAGTGACACAGCTGGTACTAGGCTACAGGGGTTGATATTTGAAGAGATCCTCCTATTCAAGTGCCAAAATCAGATTTGGGGTTTTTGGTTTATGTGTGCTACCCATTCATTCACAATCTAAGCAACTTGTAGATGCTCAATGTAAAAAAAATAAATAAGCCAGCTAAAATTTTCTAAGACAGAGTTGGAAAATTTTTCTACTAACTACACGCAGTATTCTAAGCTGTAAATCCACAGAACTTTGTGTCTTCAAAGTTTTGTTTCTACCTAGGATGGCTTGTTTCTGTCAGATAGCAATATATTTCTTTAATAATGACTCATTCATACTGCAATTTAGTAGTACAAAGTTTTCAATGCATTTGGGGGTACCTAGGACCAGGAAATGGCAACCCACTCCATTATTCTTGCCTGGAGAATCCCATGGACAGAGGAGCCTGGCAGGCTACAGTCCATGCGGTTGCAAGAGTTGGACATGACTTAGCGACTAAACCACCACCACCACCACCACCAGGTATAATGTGGAACAAAAGATGAAGAGATAGATAATGCAGAGTTTCCAGCTTACAAAATCACAGGTAACAAAACTATGACAAGCTACATCTTCTCAGTGGAAATCTCTCACTTTTAGCAAGATCTAAAATCTCATTTAATGGTGATTGGTTTACTCTTGAATATAAACTAGTAAGGCCAGATACCTTTAACCATCTCCAACATAGTTTTGGCTCTAAAATACATAATAGGACTTTTAGTTTTGTCTAAAAGTTACCCCCAAATAAGTCATTTTCTAAGCCATGTATTGAGCAAGCCGATAACACATTTTGTTCTTCAAACCTGTCATAAAGTATAATACATAAGTTAGCCTTTATGGTGCACTGTGGCAGGTCCTAAATATTGGCCACCTGACATGAAGAGTTGACTCACTTGAAAAGACTCTGATGCTAGGAAAGACAGGAGGCAAACAGAGACGTGCATGGCAGAAGATGAGATGGTCAGACTCCATCACCAACTCAATGGATATGAATTTGAGCAAACTCTGGGAGTTAGTGAAGGACAAAGGAGCCTGGCGTGCTGCAGTTTATGGTGTCACAAAGAGTCAGACTAGACTTAGTGACTGAATAACAACAAAGATGGTATGAAGGATAGACCCCTTTCTCAAATAAGCCTAGCATTCACATGCTACCACTAAAACCACACAAATGAGAACTGTCTGCAACTGAACATGATAAAGATGTTAATGGGGAATGGGAGATAGACCATTTTATATAAATTATTCCCATTCCAAAGGACTTACCAGTGATTTATGGATTAAGATGGTATAAAATTAGAAATTAAAAGATCAAAGAGAATAGAGATCAACTGAAGAAAGCAAAGTAGTTGTTCTCAGACTTGAACAAATTACACCATCAGAATAATGAATTTAGCTCTAAGCTTACTGATATCTAAGGCGAAAATGAAAATAGGTTGTGTTACACAGTTCTAATTTCCTGATAAGAGAAAACATTCGGGCTTAAAAAGATGACAGTTTTTATTCATTTACTAAAAGTAGGGATTTATCAGATGTGTACTTGTATAATATTGCATCAATGGCTAAACAGCAGCTGCAGCAATAGGTAAACATTAGAAGCACTTACTGTCTTCTAGACATGTCACCAAGCACCTCACATTTATTATACCATTTCATCATTTTAATAACCTCAGGAAACCCCAACTTATAGACAAGAAAATGGAAGCACAAACATATAGAGTCCAACAGCACAGACTTAGCAATAATATATGCAGAATCATTGGGCAGGCTCCCAAATTCACCCTTTAAAAGACAATCCTTTTTTGCGAATATATAAAATTAGCATATTTACTAAATATTTTACAATAAGTATAAGAAAATAGCCCAATGGATGGTGATTATGCTTAGCAAACAGTTTAGGTTCTAAAGCCTATATTTTTTAACACAACACTTCTCTGTGCCACTAAGCAGGTTTCTAGTAAGGCCACTAGACATTGGGATCAGCAAGGTAGACACACACTTCTTGACAGGTGAGATCTGATGAAGAGTACATATTATGTAATAACATGTGATATAGAAATGCTGTTCCAACAGATGGTTCTCCCATTGAGCCTCTGTAACACAACAACAAACTATAAATCAATAATCACATTTCCTTAGGAGTAATGCCATTCAGGTACTTTGTTTGCTAGTATGTTAACTTACTGCTACAGTAAAATATGGGGAAAGTCAATAAATTGCCAACCATATCCATGACGATTTCTCTTAATTTTCAGCAATATAGGCGAAGTGCTAGAATCTGGTCAAGTCTTAACTGGCCAGCTAAAAAAAATATCTACTCAGTAAGTTTCATTGAAGATTCCAGGTTTAGATACTGTGGAAATTCTGCAACAAAGTGAAACTTCTCTCTGATTGGTCATGGGGTTTGAGAAATATGTCCAGTTCTGGGAGGAATTTTGGAGGTCAACTCTTGCACATAGGCAAAACCTACATTCCTTTTTGTCCCAAAGGCAGTACTCACCTTGAAGTTAGTAAAGCTTAAACTTCAGGGCCCCTCCTGCCACAGACCCTTTCAGGGAACTAAGAGGAATCTGATGCTTTCACTTAGTCTTAAGTTTTTATAAATTTCCTAAGGAAAATATTTTTGTGGGTTTTTTTTTTCACCCTTAAAGAAAACCCTCCAAATTATACATGCTTCAGACTCCACCAAACCTGGCAATGTCCCTGCCTTCCTCCTTTAAGATTGTAAATTTTCTCAAACTTTTGCAATACTGATTAGCCAAGATTCCAATAGTACATAGCACAATTCCAGCAAAAATAAAGAGCTGCTTCGGTTTTCCTTCAGGAAGTTACTTCTATACCAATTCTTTTCATTGTGCTTCTCATCTACCACTCACTGACAGGTGGTAGCAGTTTTAATAAAACTCACAGGATGACAGGAAAGAAATGAATATTAACTTTTCCACAGGCATGCAATATAACCTTGTTTTTATGTAAAATTCAACCTTCAAAAGATGCTAAGAGCTGTCTCAATGCACTGGGTGTTTGCCTACAGTGAAATTTTAGAATAAGGATGGTCTATAAGAATTTTGTAATGTAAAGCCTTAGGAAGAGTTATTCAAATTACAGTAATTTAATCTGAGTCAGATATTATATACAATTTTGTTTTCTTAATTCGTTTTAACAATTTTAAAGTCAGTCAAAACCATCCATCTATAGAACACTCAAAATAAGGAAATAATAGTATTTATCTGTCTTTAGAAAAGCAAATTACTAAATATCGCCCATTTTCTGCATTAGAAAGTTATATGATACTGCAACTACTTTAAAAAAGTAAGATAAAGTATTTCTGCAGAATCAAATCTTGGAGTATCACTTTTTAACTCATATCTAAAGTGATGATTAGGTTTCCAAATGATACATTAAAAAAAAAACTTCAGTTATTGGGATGCAGCAAATTCTTATTTAAATCTTATACCACCAAAGTAAGAATGTTGACATCAGAAACTTTTTTCAAAGCTTCATCTATTAGCTCCCTCTATGTGTGTCATACTGGAGCCATCCTTTGAAAAATAGTTCCATATCAAAGCACTTTTCTTTCACACATTTCAACCCAATTAGAGACAAGAGAGATGAGTGTTAACAAGACAGTTAAATTTAGAAAATATATGCAAAAAAGCCAAATGTTTTCAATTACTTTAATATTTTCCACATGTAGAATTTTATCTTATTAGGTATTAAAACAATGTCTAAAAAGGAAAAATCAGAGCCATCAGCACTCTGTGTGAGATTATCAGCTGGACACAAATTAATATTTATGTTCTAGAAGTTCTTCTATCAACTATTAGCTATGGTGTAGAGGGTATTATAATAGAAACTTCTCAAGCACAGGTAACCTGTATACTTTTCTCAGGTAAATATATGAAGTTCTTACACGTGTTCCTGTTTATCCTTTAACCATACAAAGAATTAAAAAATATATATAAGTCACGCCTCTTTGCTCTTTTTGGATTATAATATGGAACTCAAAATTGGCTTTATTTTTGGAATAAAAAATAGATGAAGCCTATTTTGTGGACTTACTGCATCAAAATTGAGTTTGTAGGATCCCAGTGTTTACTAATATTGTGAGATAGCTTTACAAAAATCCATAAAGCATTTCTCAGAGCCCAAGTCTAGATAGTAAGAGTGTTATTAATATACCAAAAGTATTCTCCTAGATCAAAATTTGATGGGAAAGGCCCATTGATACTGGGGAGAAAATGTCATTAAAATGGGCTATTTCGGTATCCTTAGAAATCATGTCTTTGAAACACTGAACTAATGGAGAAATTACTTACATTCAAATGGCCCTCATTGGTATTACCATTTTAAAAGTAGAGGCCAGAATCTTTGCACTTTTGTACTTCAGATAATTAACAGACAAGTTTGGGGTAAAAATTCCCTGAAAAATCTTAGAATTTCAATTAATTATGAACTTGACACAGGTTACATGAAATTTGAGTTTCTCTAGTGGTTCAACTGGTAAAGAACACACCTGTCAATGCATGAGATGCAAGAGACATGAATTCAATGCCTGGGTAGGGAAGATGGCCTGGAGAAGGACATGGCAGCCTGCTCCAGTATTCTTGTCTGGAAAATTCCATGGACTGAGGAGCCTGACAGACTACAGTCCATAGGCTCGCAAAGAGACAGAGATGACTGAGCGTGTGTGCATGCACATGATATTTATCTTCGCTATTATTGGTGGAAAGCGGGTTGGCTCAAGTACACAAAATTATAAACGTGCAAAAGATAAAATCTGCTAGTAACAAATAATCCCAACCAAACTAAGGAAGTCCTATTCGATTTGGCGTTGGACACACTCTCTATCACCAGCCTGCTAACGAAATCATGGGTATATGAAAAATAGCTAAGAAATGTTTAAAAAATTAATCTAAGCCTTTCCCCTAACTTAGATGGTTAGCATTAATATTTAAGTACTGTCCTTCTTCATTTTACTTCCTGCCTGGAGAGCAGTGGCTCAACAAGGGAGGCCTCTGACCCGGATCATCAGATTACTTAAGAACTTGCTGGGGACTTCCCTGGTGGGTCCAGGGGTTTGGAATCCACACATTCACTGCAGGGAGCATGGGTTCTATTCTGCTTGGGAAGCTAAGATCCCCTCAAGTCCCACATCCAAAAAAGAAGTGACCATCAAGAGAATATCACTGACTGTAACCTGGATGTTTGCATTGCTCAAACATCATCAGGTCTGGAATTCCATCTTCCAGCCTCCATTTTTCTCTATCACTTCTTATGAGCTTGGAGCATGAAGACCCTCAAGGTCTTTCAAAGCTTTCCTGGTCCTCAAAAGTTTCCTCCACTTCCTGTTTTTATTTCCTTTCCTTCTCAGACTGGACCCAACGACTCAGCACTTCAGCTTTCTCACTTGCCAATTATCTTTAGTCAACCTTTTTCCTTTCATCATTCCATTGTATCTGACTGAACAGCCCACCTCAAATTAATCAGTCACCTCTTTTTCCTGCTACTGAAGGGCAAATGCCAAGTTCTGAGGAGAATGGAGCATAGCAGTATCCCCTGGACAGATACTGAGTTGCTAGTTTCAGTTTTGCCCTCAGAAATCCTTTATCTCACTGTGATTCTATTCCACACTTCAGGCACCAAAAATGTCACAATTTTCTTCCAGATCCCACCTCATCCTATCACTCATCCTTAACCTTGACTCTGGAATTAAGCCTGCCAACTCTCTGAATTCTGTCACACTGATCCTTCCTGGCCCCAGAGAACACTGTATCTCTTCTTCCCAAGGTCAAAAGCTACATCTGACTGGCCCTGGACCTCTCTCTCCCTGAATCCTCTTAAACTTTGTTCTAGCCATTAAACTTTCTTTTTCACATTCTTTCATCTGCTTCCTCCCAATTTCTCTTTCCTCACTGATTAAAAAAAAAAAAATTAGCTGTTTCTCCCAAGAAGCTGTCTCTTCTTCACATGAAAGAAGTCTCCATGTGAAACTGGCAATCAATCATTAGGAAAATACAATGTAAAATTCAAAAGAGTTTGTATCAGTGAAACCACAAACCTTGATTTTTCTCTTTTTTTGGCCCAGCTTGAACCTGAACAACTATGACCTTACTGTGGAACAGGGTTACTGAGCAACCACCCTCTGTTTTACTGTAAGCCCCAATCCTATCCATAGTGTGTTGGATATGAGGAAATATGTACTACACGTCCAGTCAATTTGAGTAACTCTTCTGGAACAAAGATCTTAATTTAATCAGGCCTAGTCTTGAGAAAGAGGGGTTCCCTGGTACCTCAGCAGTCAAGAATCTACCTGCCAATTCAGGAGACATGGGTTCAATCCCTGGGTTAGAAAGATTCCCCAAAAAAAGGAAATGGCAGCCCACTCCAGTATTCTTACCCAGGAAAGGCCATGGACTGAGGAGTCTGGCATGCTACACTCCATGGGGTTGCAAACGACTCTGACATGACCTAGCAACTAAATAACAATGGCAATAACGGTCTTGAGAAAGAAGGTAATTTCAGGATTCAATTTTTGTGGTTTAGCTATCCTTTCCAAAAACAACTGCTAAGTGAAGAAAAGAACGGGAGACATACGGATAGGAAAAGGTTTCCTGACAATATACTTTCCTCTGCAAGGGCAAGGTCTATTAATTGCCTGCCCTTGCATGCCATTAGACTCTCTGAATGACCAAAGAGTCAAGACATTTCTTAACTCAAGAAAGCAGGACTTCTGCTCTCTGTTGCCTCATCACACTAGCTCTTCTGAAATGCCAGGTGAAGAAGAGGGAGAGGAACCCAGGAAGGGTCTGAGAGCACCTAACGGGTGGTGTCTAAGTAGTGAGAGACCCTCTTGTGAGGGCGTGGCGTAAGTAAAAGTATCATGATACAAGAGAAAAACAACTGGAAAGGCCACTCAGGAAGCTATGGGGAGAAACAATAAAAATAATGTCAGAAACCCAAATGAGTTTTCTAGATTAAAAAAAAAAAAAAAAAGCCCAGTGAAGTTCCTGCATTTTGTAACAAAAGCCATTAAAGCAATACAGTAACATTCTTTGCTTCCTTCCCTGAGCACATTATGAGAAACCTTACCAGTAAATGCCATCGTAGTAGCATTACAACTTTAAAACTTGATAACATTTTTCACAACATGTACATGCAGTTTGTCCTAGTTTAGAACTGTTTTAAATCCTTTCCATTTGAAATTAAGTGGAACATTTAAAGCAAACAACCATAAAATAAAGATCAACTTTAAAAATCTATAAGCAATTAAGAATTTCAAAAAAGAGATCAATATTTAACTACAAAAATATAATACAAAGCTCAAGTCAGAGCAATAGAAAAAAAAAATGTGTATATATACTATTTCAAGCTCCTTTCTAATACAGAGCTAGCTCTCAAAAAATCCTTAAAGTAACAAAGCCGACAATCATTCTCTTAACCAATATTTGGCAGGCATCTACTACTATAGATACATATACCAAAACTAAACAATTTCAATATAGTGTTTAAAATATTACAAAGAAGATATAATTCCAAGAAATTGATAAAGAAATTAATTTAAAATATGGTTAACTTACTGAAAGCCATGTTGTTTCTCAGCTACTGCAAAGTGTAGAATTCTAATAAGACAAAATCTGAGAAAAAGCCTTGCAAGTAGAAACAATGTAAGTGAAATTTCTTACTGGACAAAACAATGACATTATGTTCCTGAAGAAAGCAACTGAAGTCTATCTTTAGATAGACATCACCTCAGTGTTTAACAGTAATAATAACTGCATTCTGAATAATACAACACTATCATAACATTTCAGGGCTATAATGTATGGTATGCAGTTTTACAATAAAATTAGTGTCAACTGTTGCAAAAATGGCAATCATCAAAAAGGCAGCTTATTTTACTGCAGCAGTGAGTTTACAGAGCACTGAAAGATTGAAGGCAAAAGGAAAAGTGGGTGGCTGAGGATGAGATGGTTGGATGGCATCACTGACTCAATGGACATGAATTGGAGCAAACTCTGGGAGATACTGAAGGACACGGGAGCCTGGTGTACAGCAGTTCATGGTGTCATAAAGAGTCAGATGTGACAGAAAGCAAAGATAGTTCTTGACAGTCAGGAGGTTCAATCTGCCAAGCAAAGCCCATAGATTCAACATCCTACCTATGCCTGAAAGGAAACAGTCCTGCCTAAAACCACATGGCAGAGCATCAGCTTCTGCCACAGTCCCATTCAGCTACTCTGATGATGTCCTCAGCTGAACTCCCAACACAAGTTAGATACCTAGGTCCTGCTTTTCCTCCACCCTTTTCTCCTTACCTGCTTTTCACCCTTTATACTTTGACCTCCAGCTCCATAGTGTTCTACCCTGATCTACTTCTCTCTTCATTATGTGATCTATCTGAATCAAACTCTGCAGGAGACAAAGGGTGAGATACAGCTCTTTGCATTGCTTTTAAGTTAATACACAGAATCAAGAAAAATGTATGTCAATATCTATATACATAAACAGTTGTATGTAATGAACACAATTATTAAAGATGATATACAAAAAATTGTCTTTTACATAGATAATATTTTTGCAGAAGGATAAATTCTTAATCGCTCCATTGTGTGTGACTCTTTGTGACCCCATGAACTGTAGCCCGCCAGGCTCCTCTGTCCATGGAATTCTCCCAGCAAGAATACTGGAGTGGGTGGCCATTCCCTTCTCCAGGGGATCTTCCTGACCCAAGGATTGAACCTGGGTCTCCTGTATTGCAGGTAGATTCTTTATCCTCTGAGCAACCAGGGAAAGTTTTGTGCATGCAGAAGGATAAGCTGGCAAAATTTGTTAAATGCTAACACCAACTTCAAAAATCTTAGACAATGGCTATTAGACTTTGCACATCCCCTGCAGGGCTTATTAAAACACAGACTGCTGGAATACAAGCCCAGAGCTTTTGAATAAGCAGGACTAGGCTGAGGCTTAAGAACATAGATTTGTAACAAATTCCAAGGTAATAATACTGAAGCTGTTGGATCTACGGACCACAATGAGAACCTCTGAACCTGAAGTGTCAGCGTCACTTAATCCTAGTTCAGATTTTCCCTGAATCCTTGGAAAAAGTGGTTTTCACAGAAGCCCAGTATATAATGAGTATGAAGAATAGTACCTGTTGAGAGGAGAAATGGGATTTCCCTGGAGCCAGATGTGCTTGTGTCTCTCCTGGCAAAGTCCCCTAAATTGACTGTATATTATCTCTGCTAAGTGTCAGGAAGCCTAATGTATCAATTAAAGCTATGGTATTAAACACTTACAGGATAGAAACCAAAAAACAAGAGCTAAGTTTTTCTAATGAGTTGGCAAAAATGGAAAGTTTCTCCAGGAAATTCTTCAAGACATTCCCTCTTAAATTAGTAAGAAAAAACACGGTCGTAATAACCCACAGGGTGTGGAAGAATACAGGATTTGAAACTTAAAACACTATGTGCTGTGCTTGTGATCCCATGGACTGTAGCCTGCCAGGCTCCTTTGACCATGGGGATTCTCTAGGCAAGAATACTGGAGTGGATTGCCCATGCCATCCTTTAGGGGATCTTCCCAACCCAGCAGTCAAACCCAGGGATCAAACCCAGGTCTCCCACATTGCAGGCAGATTCTTTACTGTCTAAGCCACCAGGGAAACCCTATAAACATCAGAAAATACTGAATAATTAACTGGGTGTACCATCAGGGGTTTTGTGAGGAGAGTCGGTATGGCAGGAGGCTGCACTAACATATTTCTGTTAGCTCAAGACCCTTGAAAATTTAAAGGAATGAAGTCGATTTCTGGAGGTCTTTCATAGGAATAAATACAGAACTCAGCATCATCAGATCTCAGTCTGGGTAACAAAAAACAAGTTCTCCCTTTCTTTTCTGTAAGAAAGCCAAGAAGAGGAGAAATATAATTTGATTTTATAGAAACTTATTTTTCTCCTTTCTTTTTCATCATTATTTCATTTTCTACCTTCTTACTTCCATAAGTTGGTAGGTAGCTTCTCTAAAAAATTCTAACATTAGTTAGTTCATTAGTGATAATACAGAAACAGAGCAAACCCTGTCATATTTAATGATGCTGCAATCTTCTTAATGGTAAAAAAAAAAACTATTATTCAAATTGATGCCAATTATTCCAAAATTAAGTAAAAATGCTGCTTAGCTATGAATAATACATATATATGTAATATATATCTTTTCATCCATCTCAAGAGTCTAAAATTTTATAATATAGAAGTTATAGTTACTTTTCTCTAGAAACAAAATCATATCCTAGAATATTAAAACACACTTTAAGATAGTTTATAAAAAGTCAATTCTCAAATGTAGAAAATAATGTGTTGTATCTTATTTAAAACATGGAAAAAAAAAAAAAACCATGTAACCACTGAAGTTGTGCCAGGAACCTAGACCTAACATGTGTGAAACTTGACTGCTGATGTCACCACACTATGAGGAAGCTCAAGTCACTTGAAGAGGCCATGTATAGACACTCTATTTGACAGGCCTACTGAGCCCAATTTTGGAGTCATCACAGCCCAGATACAAACATGAGCATGAACAGGCCTCCAGATGATTTTACAGTTCAGTGTCCCGAGTCACCTCTGACTACAGAATCCTTCCCAACTCAGGGCTCGGACATCATGAAGAAAAGGCATCCCTTCTGTGTCGCACCTGAATGCCTCAATCAATGAATGAACAAGCATGACAAAACGGTTTGTTTTATCCCATTATGGTTGGGCTGGCTCATTAGCAGGAGTAGATATTTGGAACATGCTAGCACTAAAATTATAGCTGGGCTTGATATAGAGCAATTTTGAAAAAAAGTGGCAAACATTTCAAAAGAATTAGAACTTAGGGAATAAGTTCAAAGTAAATTCAAAGGACTACAGACAGCACTGTATTTCTGTATATATTACACAAGATACAGCTGGGAATTTTCATCCTTAAAAAAGAGGGACTATGTGTATGTATAGCTGATTCACTTTGCTGCAGAGCAAAAACACAACATTGTAAAGCAACCATACTCCAATAATTAAAAAAAGAAAATCAAAGTTGACCATTTTAAGTAGCATCAGAATCAAAAGTCTTTCATCATCGAAATATTTTTATATCATTAAAAATACAGACAAAATGGATAATTTATCATTACATAAAATTTGTTGTCTCTGGGAAATCAAAGTAAAGTTCTAGGGACAATCCCAGTGACACTCACTCTTGAATAATTGTTCTTCTTACAGTATACCTCAGTTCAATCACTTAGTCATGTCCAACTCTTTGCAACCCCATGGACTACAGCACGCCAGGCCTACTTGTCCATTGCCAACTCCTGGAGTTTACTCAGACACATGTCCACTGAGTCAGTGATGCCATCCAACCATCTCATCCTCTGTCATCCCCTTCTCCTCCCACCTTCAATCTTTCCAGGCATCAGGGTCTTTTCAAATGAGTCAGTTCTCTGTATCAAGTGGCCAAAGTATTGGGGTTTCAGCTTCAGCATCAGTCTTTCCAATGAGTATTCCAGACTGATTTTCTTTAGGATGGATTGCCTGGACCTCATTGCAGTCCAAGAGTCTTCAACACCACGGTTCAAAAGCATCAATTCATCAGTGCTCAGCTTTCTTTATGATCTAACTCTCGCATTCATACATGACTACCAGAAAAATGATACCTTTTGATAAGATGGAATTTTGTTGGCAAAGTAATATATCTGCTTTTTAATATGCTATCTAGGTTGGTCATAAGTTTTCATCCAAGGAGCAAGTGTCTTTTAATTTCATGGCTGCAATCACCATCTGCAGTGATTTTGGAGCCCCAAAAATAAACTCTGTCACTGTTTCCATTGTTTCCTCATCCATTTGCCATGAAATCATGGGACCATTATCTTAGTTTTCTGAATGTTGAGCTTTAAGGCAACTTTTTCACTCTCCTCTTTCACTTTCATCAAGAGGCTCTGCCATAAGGGTGGTGTCATCTGCATATCTGAGGTTATTGATATTTCTCCCGGCAATCTTGATTCCAGCTTGTGCTTCATGCAGCCCAGCATTTCTCATGATGAACTCTGCATATAAGTTAAATAAGCAGGGTGACAATATATAGCCTTGACATACTCCTTTCCCTATTTGGAACCAGTCTGTTGTTCCATATCCAGTTCTAACTGTTGCTTGCTGACCTGCACACAGGTTTCTCAAGAGGCAGGTCAGGTGGTCTGGCATTCCCAACTCTTGAAGAATTTTCCACAGTTTGGTGTGATCCACACAGTCAAAGGCACTGGCATAATCCATAAAGCAGAAGATGTTTTTCTGGAACTCTCTTGCTTTTTCAATGATTCAGCAGATGTTGGCAATTTGATCTCTGGTTCCTCTGCCTTTTTAAAATCCAGATTGAACATCTGGAAGTTCATGGACAACGTACTATTGAAGCCTAGGCTGGAGAATTTTGAGCATTACTTTATTAGTGTGTGAAATGAGTGCAACTGTAGGGTAGTTTGAGCATTCTTTAGCATTGTCTGTCTTTGGTATTGGAATGAAAACTGACCTTGTCTGGTCCTGTGGCCACTGCTGAATTTTCCAAATTTGTTGGCATATTGAGTACAGCACTTTTGCAGCATCATCTTTCAGGATTTGAAATAGCTCAACTGGAATTCCATCACCTCCACTCGCTTTGTTCATAGTGATGCCTCCTAAGGCCCACTTGACTTCACATTCCAGGATGTCTGGCTCTAGGTGAGTGATCACAATCACTGTGATTATCTGGGTCATGAAGATCTTTTTTGTACAGTTCTTCTCTGTATTCTTGCCACCTCTTCTTAATATCGTCTGCTTCTGTTAGGTCCATACAGTTTCTGTCCTTTACTGAGCCCATCTTTGCATGAAATGTTCCCTTGGTACCTCTGATTTTCTTGAAGAAATCTCTATCTTTCCCATTCTACTGTTTTCCTCTATTTCTTTGCACTGATCATTGAGGAAGGCTTTCTTATCTCTCCTTGCTATTCTTTGGAACTCTTCATTAAAATGGGTATATCTCCCCTTTTCTCCCTTGCTTTTTATTTCTTTTCTTTTCACAGCTCTTTGTAAGGCCTCCTCAGACAACTATTTTGCCTTGGATCCTATAATTATTCTATGTTCTATGGCACAGTTGACCTTATGATATTTTCTAGTGGGCCTAATCACACCACCCCTTTAAAAGTAGAACATTTCTCTTGATGGTAGCAGGAGAAAGTAATAGGTAAAGTATGGGAGAAAAAAAAAAAAAAACGATGGTACTGGGCTGCAGGTGGAGAAGGACATGTAAGAAAGAGTGCAGGTGGCCTCCAAGACTAGAGAGCTACCCCTGGCTGACAGCCACAAAGGACAGAAGGACCTCAGAACCACAATAACCCCTAGGAACTGAATTCTTCCAACAGAGCTTCCCAGATAAGAATTCAGCCTAGCTCAACCTTGTAAGAACCCAATCAGAGAAAACAATTCATTCTTCCCAGATTGCTGGAACTACAGAGCTGTGAGCAAACAGTCTGGTCTGGTTTTAAGTAATGAAGTTTCAGATAACTCATTAGGCAGCAACTAGCCTTGGAGTTTAAATCTACTTTTCTATATGGGACTTATGAGGTTACAGTTCAAAGTCTATGCTTTAACATGCTTGGATTTCTTTAATTAAACTAAGTTTAAAGTAAGCCAAACTTTAGTTTTTGGCAAAAAAAAAAAAAAAATACCTTACAGTATTCAAAGACAACCTCCTCTATGAAGAAATGTAATTCCTAGTAACACAATGGATCTGATACTTGAAAAAGTGAGCTCATTCTTCTTAAATGACCATACTTTTATGAACTAGAAGTTTCAGAGTCTTTGACACTATTTTTCAGAACTCTGCTTCCAAAAAGGGGTATACAGATCTCATTTTTCAACTTTTTTAATCAAAAAAATAAATTAAGCACATAGATGACTAAAATGAATGCTCATATGACCTCCACCTAGATTGAACTCTCATAAAGAATCCGCATGACATGCAGGTGACCCCTGTTTGATTCCTGGGTCGAGAAGATCCCCTGGAGAAGGGGTAGACTATCCACTCCAGTATTCTTGGGCTTCCCTGGTGGCTCAGACAGTAAATAATCTGCTTGTAATACAGAAGACCTGGGTTCCGTTCCTAGGCTAGGAAGAGTCCCTCGAGGAGAGCATCGCAACACATTCCAGTCTTCTTGCCTAGAGAATTCCCATAGAGGAGCCTGGTGGGATATGGGGTCTCAAACAGTCAGACACGACTGAATGACTAAGCACACAATGTTCTGTCATAGTTGCTTCATCCATGTGTTGGTGTATAACATTCCTCATTTTGAACAAAAGTAAGTTGAAAACTACAGGATACTACACTATTCTTCTCCTAAGAACATTCTGGTCATAACCACAATATTTGCATTGCAAAAATAAAAATCAACAAAATCCCATTTTGTCTAGTGAAACATTCATATTTTCAAATTTTTGCATTTGCCCTAAAAGATCATTTATAACTTTTCTTTTATTCTGATTACAACCTAACCAGAATCTAACCAAGTTTCACACACTGCATTTGGTTGTCTTTTTTGACTCTTTAAATCTAGGATTGTTTCCCCAGTTCTCCTGTGTTTTTCTGATATAACTTTTTGAAGAACCCAATCCAATTGTCTTGTTGAATGTCCTACATTTAGAATTTGGCCATATTATTTACTTACATCATTGAAAGTGTTCCTCTAGCCCTAATATTTCCTGTAAATTGGACATTAGACTTAGGTTTTGGATTAGATTCCAGTTAAGTAGTTTGGGCAAGAACATCCAGGTGCACATCAAGTAGCTCATGGTGTCAGGTTACTCACTGCTGGTAATGCATATTTTGGTGACAAGCGTGAACGCCACAGGAAAGGCACATTTTAGCCAATAAAAGCAATTAAAAGTCTGTAATCTTTCTAAATGTCATGTTCTCCCACAATCTCTCCAAGTGGTTTTAGCAATTATTGATGATCCTTGATTGAACCAATTGCTACTTTAGGATTTTCAAAATGGTGGTCCTATAAATACCATAATTCCTACTGAAGGGTCTTTTTTGTCTTTTGAGGGCTATGTTTTTGCTTTTTTAATTCTCTTTTTTTTTAATTTAAAAGCACCATTATGTTCCTACTTTAGAACAGCTTTATTGAAGTATACATATGATAAAATTCAACTTAAACTGAAATATGGTAAAGCTTGAGTTTTGGCAATTGTATACAGTTGTGCAAACATCATCACAGTCCAGATATAGGACGTTCCTACCAAAGAGTTTCTTCCTGTTCCTTTGCAGTTAATTCCCTTACTTCACCCCCAGGAACCACTGATCCAATTTGCATGATTATAGTTTTGCCCTTTTAGAATTTCAGTTAATGGAATCATATTACAGTATACAGTCTTTGGTGTCTGGCTTCTTTCACATTGCAAAATGCTTTTTAAATTCATTCATTCTTCTCCATGTAAAAAAGAGTTGTTTCGTTTTATTCAGTAGAAATTAACTGCATAACTGTCACACAATTTGTTCATCTATTTCCCAGTTGATGGACATTTGGGTTGTATCCAGTCTGGGGCTATTATGAATCAAGTTGCTATGAACAGTCACATGTGAGTATTTATGTGAACATGTGTTTCATTTCTTTGGGGTAGATACTTAAGAATGGAATGGCTGAGAAACCATTGTTTCAACTCAAAATGTCAGACTGTTTTCCAAAATGATTGTACCATTTTCTGAATTACCACCAGCAATGTCTGAGAGTTCCAGTTGTTCTGCACCTTTGTCAATACTTGCTATTTTCACTTTTTAAAATTTAGCTGTTTTAATGAGTATAAAGTTATCATTGTAGTTTTTAATTTTCCATTCTTTCTCTAAATGGTCGGACACGTGGTACATCTTTTGATGTGTTTATTGGCTATATTTATATCTTTTGTCTTGACATGTCTATTCAAATATTTTATTTTTTTAATCAGGATGACTTTTTGTATAAAATTTTAAAAGTTATTTGTATATGCCAGATATTAGGCAAATTAATCATCTTTTCTTCTTGAGTTTAGATATACTATATGTCAGAAATATTTATCTAAAATTGAAAACAATTTCTTCAAGGCTTTCTCCTTTAAGTTTTATAAATCTATGATCCATTTAAAATAAAATTTTACATGTGGATAGAGTTAGTTTTGCATTTGCATATAAATATCCAATTTTACTCTCACTCTTTCCTGGTCAGACTATCCTTTCCCCACTAAATTACCTGAGGGAAGGGGGCAATTTGTAAAATATAGACATAAATATAGTCTATTTCTGAGTTCTACTCAAGTCATTGATTTTTCTATCCTAATGTCAATATTATGCTGTTTTTCCTTAAGGTGCATAAAATCTTGAAATCAGGTACTGTAAGTTCTCTTTAATTTTTCCCAAAATTGTTTTCACTATTCTAGGTTCTTTATAAAGTGAAGTGAAAGTAGCTCAGTCATGTCCGACTCTTTGTGACCCCATAGACTATACAGCCCATGGAATTTTCCAGGTCAGAATACTGGAGTGTTTCACCATCCCCTCCTCCAGGGGATTTCCCAACCCAGGGATCGAACCCAGGTCTCGCACCTTGCAGGCAGATTCTTTACTACCTGAGCCACCAGGGAATCCAGCTCAAAGGACAAGAGTTTGGGGCTTCCCTTGTGGCTCAGCTGGTAAAGAGCCCAAGGGAAGGTTCTTTATATTTCTATTTCAATTTCAAAATCAGCTTACCAATTCCTACCAAAAAAATAATAATAATAATAATATTAAGTCTGCTAAGTTTTGTTGGGGTTGAACTAAATCTACTGAAAATGATAATTTTAACAACAGTCTGATCTATAAAAACTTTCTCTTCATTGAAATCTGCCCTTTTTCTCAGCAACATTGTGTACTTTACAATGTACAGATCTTGCACAAATATTGTCATATTTATTCCTAAGTATTTCATTTTATGTCATTTTAGGGGCATTACTGCCTATCACTATGTATAATGCCACTTTCTCAAATTTTAAAATTCAGTGTTATGATATATCATAGACTTTATTCATTTTTGATGCTCAAAATCCCAGTACTGAAGTCCTGTCCAGTTGGCTTTTGAGTCCTTTTTAGGTGACTTCATTAGATAAGAGTGTCATTTAGGTTAGGTAAATAAGACTTCCCAAGCTTCCCTTGTATCTTCTCTGTGTGAATTCCTTTAACTCCCTTAATGAACATTTAACACTAAAAAAATTATCATGAAAAGCACCATGATGACAGGCACTCTGCTAGTAGTGGGATGGAACTTGAGAGGCTCATAATTAGGGTGCTGTGTGCTTCCCTCACTGTAAAGATGAGCCGAAGAGGCGGAAATCAGGTAGTCCTGAATTGAAAATCTTTGTACTAAAAATCAGGCATTTCTCTCCAATATTCTACTTCCACAGTAAACCCACTCAGGTTTGTACTAATACCTACCTAGTCCAAATGTTTTCCAGGTGGCGCTAGTGGTAAGGAATCTGCCTGCCAATGCAGAAGATGTAAGAGATGCAGTTTCGATCCATGGGTGAGGAAGACCCCCTGGAGGAGGACATGACAACCTACTCCAGTATTCTTGCTGGGAGGATCCCAGGGACAGAGGAGCCTGGTGGGCTACAGTACACGGGGTCACAATGAGTTGTACACGACTAAAGCAACTTAGCACACGCATACACACAGTGCAAATATTCACAGTTAAGGTAGATATATCACTATGATTAGAAAAAATGAGTTTTACTAATTACCATGTTTTCAGGCTTCTGCTAATTGCTTAAATTTGGAAGTCTCCAAAGGAAAGGAGTGTGAAAGCAACAAGTTTTTATTTTCTTCTTTTATGAATGTTAGACTAAGTGTGAGGTAATACATTAATGATCTCCTATCAACGGTTTCTCACCCAGCACCACAATATCAGGACACTGGAAATGACCAGAGAAAACCACGGCCATAGGGAAACTGGGCTGTTTCCCCCTCCTACCCCTTACTACCCACTGTGTCTGAGAATCAAGGTCAAAGTTCTGAAACTCAGTCCCTCTCCTCTGCACAACTGCTTGTGGCTGTCAATGGGCTGATGAACATGTAACAAGAAAGATAGTGCTTGCCTGGCTTCTTACCATGTTACACATTTCTAAATGCAACAATTTCATCATTTTGAAAACCATAGCAAAAGAAAAAACCCACATACAATTATTTTTTACATCACAAGAGGATGGTTAGGATAAATTAGGAGGCTTAAAGAAAACAGACCACCTCACTTCAAGTGAAGACTGAAAAGGAGAACTTGCTGCTCAACCTACAAACCCCTCATGAAAAAGAAGTTCCCTGGCAAACGGAAAAGGGAGTCAGAGAGTTCAGACCATTCATCTGAGTTCTGCTCTAAACTAGTCCAGTCAGGACAGGTTCTAACCATGTTGCACTTATCTAAGAACTCAAAAATGAAGTAACTCTCAGCTAGACCACACATAATTGGATATTTAACATAAATTTAAATCATTTAATTTTATTCAGCTTGAACTCAAAGAGCTCTTGGTTTTATTTGATTAAATTTGAGTCCTTCCCATTTCTCATGACTGTATCCTGGTCTCTGTCAATTCTAAGGTGATCCTGTTGATGAACACTTTATAAAATTCTGCCTGGTAAGGTTCTCTGCTGAACTCACCCAGAGAATAGTCCTCCGTAGCACTGGCATGTTGTGACCAAAAAAAAAAAAAAATTAATGCTAAGTGAGTCTAGATAAAAAACTGCTAAGTGGGTATTGATTGCTTTTACATAATCTAAGTCCAATTTGGGGGGGAATATTAAAACTTAATAATTTACAAACCTTCTATCACTAATTCATAATTCATACAAGGAATGTTCTTTTGTTAGTAAAATGTAATCTAACTTTGTTTTGATTTTAATCACAGACAATGGAAGACAATAAAGGAACACAAGTTATTATAGGACTCAACAACCAATAAATCTTCTGATTGGTCTTAAAATAGATAAATTGAGTAAGTGGTGATAAAGCATTGTAAGCCAATTTTCATAATACACAATAAAGTAAGAGCTCTAAGGCATAATAACTACCATTCACTGCTCCTATGGGTAAGAACCAGAGCATCAATTGTTTATTATTATGTTACAAACAATAGCAAACAAATTGGCGAAAACAAAACTAGAAACAGTTTACCACCACTAGAGAGGGAGTTATGGTCCAGGCCTACAAAGCAGCATATTTGCAATCAACCACCACCCTTCAAAATATCCCAACAGTACATCAAACTAACTTCTCTGCTCTGCCTACACTTTTAATCTTAGAATTCTTTTTCTCTTTTCAATCTGTTGCCACTGAAATCTGAGCAAAGACTGATCTTGGTCAAACACATTCTATGCTAAAAAAAAGGCTATAAATCCCAAAGAAGGAAAAAAATCGTGGCAGAGAAAATTTGCCATCCTCTGTATCACCAGATGGCATAGATAAAGGGATGTTGTGTACTCCTGCTCAGCAAAGAGGTAGTTTTATCACTGTCATTTATCCATGCCCCAAAGGTGCACAATCCAAACTAATGTGGAGATTCTTCGATGACAGCTGAGACTGAAATATTCCATCTGTGTTTAATACAGAGATTACATCCTTTATTCTCCAATGAGAGCCTTTCAGAATATCACTATGCAATTTTTTCTTCTGAAAGACAACAGCTTTCTATTTCTTTTCTATTTTTTTCCCTACATCTGTTTTCAAGATTGCTTTTAGGAGGATGGGCATAAGTTTAAGGAAGAAAGCTAAGTATGATTTCATCTTCAGTTTTAACACCGATTTGAGTATGTAAAAAAACTACATACTCATTTTGCTATATATGACGAAATGCTATGGTACTGAAAACTTGCTTACAAAGCAGTTTAACTGAGCTATAGAAATTAACCATTTAAAACCCAAGGCATAATCATCATTTATACAGATACAGATATGTGTGTGTGTGTGTGTGTATATATATATATATCTTAATATATACACATAACTGGGTGTGTGTATATATGTATTTGTGTGTATAACTATATATACATGCACATATTTTAAATGGCCTGTAACTGGAAAATGAAAATAATAATAATTTATATTAAAAAGAAGAAACAAAGTGAGGAGGAATCAATGGTCACAACAGTCAGAACCATCTAAACACTAATTTGATCTTTCAAACATTCATTTGGAGTAGCAAATAATGCTACACAAAAAACTAAAAATGGTTAGCCAAAGGAGTAAAATTGTCCACAGTAAGTATGTAATGAAGGCAGATCCTTGCTGGATTATAAAAACAGTAAGTCACATAACAGTGATTTTTAAATATGAGACCAAAGCTTTTACTAAATGCCTAAATAGTACTTTGTTACATGATAAAATGATGCATCTTTCCCCTTTTAGAAGCTCATAATTTAATAATACCTGAAGAAGATAATTGAAGAAAACAAAGTGGCAATACATTAACATTTTGAGACACAGGAGATGCGTGCTAGGTATCATGTTTCAAGAGTATGCCATAAAAATCACATCTTAAGCAGCTGTGACACAGACAATCATTTGTAGGTTTGTCACAAGAGTTTTAGCTTTATGGAAACAAGAGCCTGGGGGATGAGCTAGTTAATGTCCCCAGGAGCACAACTGGCCTCCTTTCACTGAAGAGGTAGGAAAGAATCCAAGGAACATGGTGAGAGTCTACAAGTCCTTTATCTACAAGTTCTTTATCCTGCCAGAGTTGGTTCTGAAAGAAATATCAGGATCAGTGTGGATAAAAACCTGCCAACCTAAGAGCCAAGTGCTCAGTTTTTACATTTCAATGATCCATGAAACCTGGCAAACAGCAGTCACAAATACATAGTTGCATGACTACCTAAGACCCACCTGAAACTTTCAGCCAATTGGATGATATTGCATCATCAACAGCAAATATTCATTAAAGGCTTTGTGTCAGGCCTCACCTGGGGACTACAGGGAATGAGGCCCTCATCTCATACCCGCCAAGACTCTTAACACACTTTAAGTCCCAGACCCTCTATTAAACCTGCCAACCCTTAAAGAGAATGAGTATCTTTCTTTCTCTTTAAGGATAAGGGCAGCTCTCACCCACCACATTCTAGAACTTGTTCCAACTACTGAGAGACTGTCATCACAATCAGCCCTTCTTTTCTCAACATCTTCTCTATCATTATCTTTAAAAGTTCCTTTCTTTCTGCCTTTGTTATCCAGTAGTATTAAAAGGGAAGATGACTCATAAAACTAGAAAGCTTACAGGAATAGATTAGGATAACCTTCATTCAAATCCCAGCTTAGCTATTCTCTACTTCGGTGGTCTAAGCAACTCATTCTTTGAAATGATTTTCTCATCTATAAAACTGGATAGCAGTAACAATTTTACTGTCTCACTTAATAGGATCTTCTGGAGGAGAAAAGGGAAAAAATGCAAGTGAATATGCTTTGCAAGTTGTAGAATATAAATAACGTCCTATGCAACAAATTCTTTATAGGGCCAAGGTCATTCCAACCAATATCCAACATCTTTATTTAACAGCTAAATTTCTTAATTAAGAAATTAATTTCCTGCCTCAGCCTCAACATCTTTTACTCTGTTAAAGCAAACCCCTGCAATTCGTACTCCACATGAACACAGTGTAGGTTTTCCTCTAGCATCTTAAATCATTGCTCACGATTTGCCATCTTTCCAAACCCTTTGGAATTTCCTTCTCCTTGATCACTGTACTAGTAAAGTTGTGCTAGAGTCACTTAGGAGGACATTCTGGAACTAGGTTGAGAACAACCCACAGATAAATAAATAAACATATCCCACACATAATTCACAGGTTTGTTATGATAAAATTATAGGAAAACCATGACTGAAAATATTTGACCTTTGTTTAGAAGCCAAATCATTCATATGTAGTTTTCTAAGTAACCGACTCAGGAATTCTGGGTAACAGTATTTTTAGTTTATTGAATTTAAAGCATTCCTTTAAGGTTGGAAGTTCACTGAAAGCCTAAGTCTAGGTTCTCAGTGAATGCTTAGGTGCAGTCATTCAAGCGGAACACACAAACACCAAAAAATAAAAACAAAGCAATAGTAAGGACAATAAAAAATACTTAACACTAAGTACCTCAGTGAACTTCCAGATGTTCAAGCTGGATTTTAAAAAAGCAGAGGAACCAGAGGTCAAACAGCCAACATTCGTTGGATCATCGAAAAAGCAAGAGTTCCAGAAAAACATCTATTTCTCTTTTATTGACTAGGCCAAAGCCTCTGACTGTGTGGATCACAATACACTGGAAAATTCTGAAAGAGATGGGAATACCAGAAGATCTGGCCTGCCTCCTGAGAAACCTGTATGCAGGTCAAGAAGCAACAGTTAGAACTGGACATGGAAACAGACTGGTTCCAAATAGGTCAAGGAGCATGTCAAGGCTGTATATTGTCACCCTGCTTATTTAACTTATATGCAGAGAACATCATGAGAAATGCTGGGCTGCATGAAGCACAAGCTGGAATCAAGACTGCCAGGAGAAAAATCAATAACCTCAGATATGCAAAGAACATCACCCTTATGGCAAAAAGCAAAGAACTAAAGAGCTTCTTGATGAAAGTGAAAGAGGAGAGTGAAAAAGTTGGCTTAAAGTAAAACTAAGATCATGGCATCTGGCCCCATGACTTCATGACAAATAGATGGGGAAACAATGGAAACAGTGACAGGCTTTATTTTGGGGACTCTGAAATTGCTGCATATGGTGACTGCAGCTATGAAATTAAAAGACACTTGCTCCTTGGACGAAAAGTTATGACCAACCTAGACAGCATATTAAAAAGCAGAGACATAACTTTGCCAACAAAGGTCCATCTAGTCAAAGCTATGGTTTTTCCAGCAGTCATATATGGATGTGAGAGTTGGACTATAAAGAAAGCTGAGCGCTGAAGAATTGATGCTTTTGAAGTGTGCTGTTGGAGAAGACTCTTGAGAGTCCCTTGGACTGCAAGGAGATCCAGCCAGTCCATCCTAAAGAAAATCAGTCCTGAATATTGGAAGGACTGGTACTGAAACTGAAACTCCAATACTTTTGCCACCAGATGCGAGGAACTGACTCATTGGAAAAGACCCTGATGTTGGGAACGATTGGAAGTGGGAGGAGAAGGGGATGACAGAGGATGAGATGGTTGGATGGCATCACCAACTCAATGGACATGAGTTTTAGTAAGCTCCAGGAAATTAATGATAGACAGGGAAGCCTGGCATGCTGCAGTCCATGGGATCACAAGTTAGTCAGGCCTGAGTGACTGAAGTACCTCTGTTTTTTTTTTTTTATTAGTTTTGCCAAACAATGACATGATATCACCATGGGTTTACATATGCTCCCCCTCCAGAACCCCCCTCCCTTCTCCCTCCCCCCGGGAAATCTCGTTGCACCAGCCCCAAACATCAATCCTGGGCCGGCTATTGCTTAGACATATGATAATTAACATGTTTCAATGCCTTTCTCCCATATCATCCCACCCTTGCCCTCATCCACAGAGGCCACGAGTCTGTTCTATACATCTGCATTCCTTTTGCTGTCTCACATGCTGGGTTCTCGTTACTGTCTTTCTAAATTCCATATATATGCGTTAATATATTGTATTGTTGTTTTTGCTTCTGGCTTACTTCACTCTGGATAATGGGCTCCAGTTTCGACCATCTGAGTAGAACTGATTCAAATGAATTTTTCCTTAATACTGAGTAATATTCCATTGTGTATATGTACCACAGCTTTCTTATCCATTCGTCAGTTGATGGGCATCTAGGTTGCTTCCATGTCCTGGCTATTGTAAACAATGCGGTGATGAACATTGGGGTACACGTGGCTCTTTCAATTCTGGTTTCCTCAGTGTATATGCCCAGCAGTGGGATTGCTGGGTCATATGGCAGGTCTATTTGCAGCTTTTTAAGGAATCTCCACACTGTTTTCCATAGTGGCTGTACTAGTTTGCAATCCCACCAACAGTGTAAGAGGGTTCCCTTTTCTCCACATCCTCTCCAGCATTTATTACTTGTGGATTTTTGATTGCAGCCATTCTGAGTGGTGTAAAGTGATATCTCATTGTGGTTTTGATTTGCATTTCTCTGATAATGAGTGATGTTGAGCATCTTTTCATGTGTTTGTTAGCCATTTTTATGTCTTCTTTGGAGAAATGTCTGTTAAGTTCTTTGGCCCACTTTTTGATTGGGTCATTTATTTTCCTAGAATGGAGCTGCAGGAGTTGCTTGTATATTTTTGAGATTAATTGTTTGTCCGTTGCTTCATTGGCTATTATTTTCTCCCATTCTGAAGGCTGTCTTTTCACCTTGCTTATAGTTTCCTTTGCAGTGCAGAAGCTTTTAATTTTAATTAGGTCCCATTTGTTTATTCGTGCTTCTATTTCCAGTATTCTGGGAGGTGGGTCATGTAGGATCCTGCTTTGGTTTATGTCAGAGAGTGTTTTCCCAATGTTATCCTCTAGGAGTTTTATAGTTTCTGGTCTTATGCTTAGATCTTTGATCCATTTTGAATTTATCTTTGTGTATGGTGTTAGAAAGTGTTCTAGTTTCATTCTTTTACAAGTGGCTATCCAGTTTTCCCAGCACCACTTGTTAAAGAGGTTGTCTTTTCTCCATTGTATATTCTTGCCTCCTTTGTCAAAGATAAGGTGTCCATAGATGTGTGGATTTATCTCTGGGCTATCTATTTTGTTCCATTGCTCTATATTTCTGTCTTTGTGCCAGTACCATACTGTCTTAATGACTGTGGATTTGTAGTATAGCTTAAAGTCAGGTAGGTTGATTCCTCCAGTTCCAATCTTCTTTCTCAAGGTTGCTTTGGCTATACAAGGTTTTTTGTATTTCCAGAAAATTGCAGAGGAAGGTAAACTTCCAAACTCATTCTATGAGGCCACCATCACCCTAATTCCAAAACCCGACAAAGATGCCACAAAAAAAGAAAACTACAGGCCAATATCACTGATGAACTTAGATGCAAAAATCCTTAACAAAATTCTAGCAAATAGAATCCAACAACACATTAAAAAAATCATACATCATGATCAAGTAGGCTTTATCCCAGGGATGCAAGGATTCTTCAATATTCAAAAATCAATCAATGTAATACACATTAGCAAATTGAAAAATAAAAATCACATGATTATCTCAATAGATGCAGAGAAAGCCTTTGACAAAATTCAACATCCATTTATGATAAAAACCCTCCAAAAAGCAGGAATAGAAGGAACATTCCTCAACATAATAAAAGCTATATATGACAAACCCACAGCAAACATTATCCTCAATGGTGAAAAACTGAAATCATTCCCCCTGAAGTCAGGAACAAGACAAGGGTGCCCACTCTCACCACTACTTTTCAACATAGTTTTGGAAGTCTTGGCCACAGCAATCAGAGCAGATAAAGAAATCAAAGGAATCCAGATTGGAAAAGAAGAAGTAAAACTCTCTCTGTTTGCAGATGACATGATCCTCTATATTGAAAACCCTAAAGATTCTACTAGAAAATTACTAGAGCTAATCAGTGAATACAGCAAAGTTTCAGGATACAAAATCAACACACAGAAATCCCTGGCATTTCTATACACTAACAATGAAAAAACAGAAAAAGAAATTATGGAAACAATTCCATTCACCATCGAAACAAAAAGAATAAAATACTTAGGAGTATTTCTACCTAAAGAAACAAAAGACTTGTATATAGAAAACTATAAAACACTGATGAAAGAAATCAAAGAGGACACAAACAGATGGAGAAATGTGCCATGTTCGTGGATTGGAAGAATCAATATAGTGAAAATGAGTATACTACCCAAAGCAATCTATAGATTCAATGCAATTCCTATCAAGCTACCAGAGGTCTTTTTCAGAGAATTAGAACAAATAATTTCACAATTTGTATGGAAGTACCTCTGTTAATAATTAACACTAAGTACCTCACACACCTCACAATTCTGGGCCCATCAGCTCTGACAATCTTCCATCCTGCCTAAATATCTTCTAATTTTCCATGCAGTATTTCCTCTTACTGTAGTCCTTGGTGAACTTTCAAATTGTCAAAGAGCTTCAATGAATTATAAGGGCAAACCTGAAGTGCAGAATGAGGAGGTGAAGTGAGATCCTCACGTTCTCTTTTAAACAACTCATTTAGGCAACTTGTCTAAGAAATGAGAAAGGGAAAAGTGAGGACATTGCAGAGAAAAGAATGCAAGGAGGAAACATGGGAGGCTGTCTGTTTTCTTGGTTTTAAAATGCGGAGCTCAGACAAGTCTGTACAGTAGAGGTTAAAGGCAGGAGAGAGAAAGGGCCCGTGAAGTTAATGTTCTGCAAGTAGAAGGATAAGTAGGAGGATTAGCCTGGGCAAGAGAAGCAATTATAAATCTTGAGGGCAGAAATTAATTTTTTAGACAATAAGATGAAAACCTGAAGAAGTTTATTCAAGCCTCGAGCTCTATGGTTTTTGTTTTGTTTTGTTTTGTTTCCCCTAAAAGGTAGATTAGGATGATCATCAACTAAGACTTGAGAGGCCAGGGTTGGGGTTGGAGCCCAGTGAGGGCAGTGAGGTTTTAGAGTCGCCACTGAAGGCACATAGAAGGGCCAAGCCAAATAAAAACACTCAATTTGATGGTTTTTCTCCAGGGGTGTTCAGCCACCAAGGTGTTAAAGAAGCAAAAGCACAGGATATATTCATGATTTTATTTCCACAGTCCATCAGCCTTTGACTCCATTGCCCTAAACCAGACTGCAACTCCTGGGCTGCCATCTTGAAAGCATGTAACGCTAGGGATGAATGAGGGTGAACCAATCCTGAACGGGGAATATACTGTAAGTGATGTTATTAGTGATGGCTCAGCAATCCTGTACCTTCAAGGTCACATCCACATTAAACTTGCATTATTCTTCATGACACAAGGCACATTCTTTACCTGTCACCGTCCAACCAGAGCACAAGAAGGAACATAAACATCTCTTCCTTTTCACTGAGAAAAGCTACTGCTGACAGTAAAGAACTTCCTGTGTATACAAGTATGGCAGAGCAACTGATGGGAGGCCTGCAGCGCTCACTGGACTCAATCTGTCTGCTGGTTAGTGTTAATAACACAAGCTGCCACTCCCGCATGTGGCTTCTTGGTCTCCTAGTCAGCATGACATTTTTCTTCCAACTGAGCTAGTCTATCTGACTTCTGCAGTGCCAACATGGTCTGTCAGCTATTGTCACTTCCCGGATGTCTATGGCTATGTGACACTGGTGGGGATCATGTCAGAATTGTCCTTGAAACATTTATTGTCACCTCCCACCACTTACAGAGTTGACCACATGGCATTTCTTTGGATTTCTGCTGTTTTATTTGACATTCTCATTGGGATGCCCTCGTAAGGGACAGCAAAAATTTACTAAATACTTGATGAACAAATTCCAGAACTTCAAACTCACTCCTGTTCTATATATGACTGCTCAAGTTTATAAAACATGTGACTAGATTTCACAGAATCTAAACTAAGGTCCAGTGGATATTAAATCAAGTGGTACCATTAAGGAAAAGCAGATATTCATATTTGATCACATTTCCAAGGTATTTTCTAAATTGTAAGGTGTTGCCAAGATTATGAATTCAAATGATTAGAAGAAAATAAAATGTGGAAAAATTAAACAGATTATAGCACATGAAATAAGTAAAATTACTATCTTCACTTTAGTTCTTACTTCATGTTAATCATATTTTCTATGTTTATTAAAATGGGAACATTAAAATACATTTTCATGTATTTCATTTCCAATTCAAGGCACCTTCTCCCTTGCTTTTTCCCCAGGAATAAAAAGATTATATCTTTTTGAAAGACTATCTTGTATTCTTTAAGTAATATGCTTAATTGCAGTTGCCAAACTACTGCTTTATGTCCAACAACAAGTTCACTCTCCAGAGTGGAATTTTGAAATGAATTATTTAAATATTTAAATATCAAACCAGCCAACCCTAAAAGAAATCAATCCTGAATATTCATTGGAAGGATTAATGCTGAAGCTGAAGCTCCAATACTTTGGCCACCTGATGCGAAGAAATGAGTCATTGGAAAAAGCCCTGATGCTGGGAAAGATTGAAGGTAGGAGGAAAAGGGGACAAGCTGGATAGCATCACTGATTCAATGGACATGAATCTGAGCAAACTCCGGGAGACAGTGAAGGACAGAGAAGCCTGGTGTGCTGCAGTCCATGAAGTTACAAAGAGTAGGACACAACTGAGCAAGTGCACAACAAATTTTAATATCTATAGTTCAGACAGAAGAAAAACCTTGTTTGTCTTTCTTCATATTCAGTTCCCTCCTATTTGATCCACTCTATTCTTAAACATGTTCTCCTCAGACATCAGCATGGAAACTCCTATGACACTGCACTTGCACATGACACTACACCACTTGCCAACTCCACTCCCTCTTACCCTGCCTGATGGCTCCATCAGATTCTGATGATTAGGAACAGACTGGATCAGTCTAAGCTCTTTGTAACTTCTGTTGTGCTCATCCACACCAATCATATAGCACATATGACCTATATTACTTCTTCAGGCACATAATCAGACTTCCACATACACTTTGTCTCCACAATAAGATCATGAAAGCAAGGACAGTATATTTCTACTAATTTGTGCCTCCTACTACTCCATTTCCACAGTCACTCCATAAATAATTAATAAACCAAATATCAAAGGGCCACCTCCCCAAGTTATGCAGCAAGCCTATTATTCAAACCAAGGTGTTATAGATAATCAGAGGGAATTCCTGGAAGGGAATTTTTAACTATCCACTGATGATAAAGGTCACACCAAAATCAGTGGAAAACAAATTTATACTGAATAAGAAAGCAATAATTTAATAGTGAGGGAATACCTGGAAGAATGACAAAAATAATTCATTCTGAAATGCACTCTCACTGTGAATACATTACTGAGTATTGCTCCATATGAGGCATGAAATCCATAAAAGATTTCATTCTGTATCAACGATAAGAGTGGGGGACATTTTTTAAACATCGTATCAATTATTTCCCAGTATCTCAAAAGGAAAAGACAAACTGAAATGCAAAAAAAAAATTTAAAAGATAAGCTAAAAATTAAAACCGATTAGCAACAATACATAAGAAAAATGAATAATCGCCCATCAAACTTTCCTTAATGAAAGTAGTTATAACTAACTGTTTCTTTAAGATGAACAGAAACAAAGCATAAAGAAAAGTGCTTTGGAAAATTCAAGGTGATTTATCAAGGTTTCCAGTACAAGTAGCACCTAAGGGACTCCTGACCAAGAAGAGAATTTAATGAGCCCTGTTTTAAGCAAAGGCACTGTCCATAAGGTTAGTAATTTGAAGAATAACAATTGTCATGTTCTTGTTTTGTGCCGAGAGGACTATATATGAGAACTCAAAATCAGCAAACTTATATTACTTGCATAGGAAAGAAAATAATATCACTATTTCTTGCCAGAAGAAATTTGAAATTTACTCTCAGGTTATATAAGTGATTAGGTTAGACCAACAAGTCAGTCACAATAGGTTAAGCTCCCTCCAAAGTCCTATCTGGTCAATCAATTTACTTCCATGCCCACTTTCTCCCACAGATTATCATGACCTTGATGATACTACCATCCTGCTCCTATCCTGTATTCTAACTCCCTTCAAGTGAGTGACTTATCTTACTGCCCCTTTTGCCCATTAGCCCATCAGCAATTACAAGAAGGACAATACTACTTTTGATTTCACCTGAAAGAAGAAACTAGCTTTAAATCAACATGGAACAGAGGACCTCCCTTCAGAATATGTAGTAAAGTGCTAAAAAATCATTTATTGTCTCCTGACCTTTGTAGAAAATAATGAAAGATCCAATAAACTAAATGACAACATCTTCCTTTCTTGTCCTTTGGCAAACCTGAGAGAATACAGATGAATCTTTGGTTTACTGGGAAACAATCAAGATATATTTTTTTTCACAAATTACAAAATATATGCATTATGACTGAAAAAAATTAGAGCAATTTAGCAAAAGTTAGAGCAATTTCTGAATTCTCCATAAATGTATCACTCATTTTTAATGCATTTCTTAATAAACATAAATGAACTGAATCATTTTCAGTTTCTAAGTCACCTTAAAACCAGTCTACAAAACTTAGTGATCGAGTAAATATTTTTTTTAATATTTGGAAGTGGCCAAATAGTTATATAGGAACTATCAACTAATCATTTTCAGAGATAGGTAAGTGTCAAAATATGACACTCAAAAATTGCACCTCAATTGTTAACTTTTGATGCAACAAGTGCCCTTTCAGGGCTAATTCTCAACTGTTCTCCTTGACCTCTCATTTTCAGGCAAATAAAACAGCAGGAAGCAGAGGATGAGAGTGGGATGCAGACATCACATCCTCTGTTCCTCTTCAAATAACCAAGGTGGCATCAGGACAGCATCCTAATCAGATTCAGAGGACATCTCTACAGAAGGTGCACACACTGAATGCACTGTTCAGTTCAGTTGCTCAGTCATGTCCAACTCTTTGCAACCTCATGGACTGCAGCATGCCAGGCCTCCTGTCCATCAACTCCTGGAACTTTCCCAAATTCATGTCCACTGAGTTGGTGATGCCATCCAGCGATGTCATTCTCTGTTATCCCCTTCTCCTGCCTTCAATCTTTTCCAGCATCAGGGTCGTTTCTTCACATCAGGTGGCCAAAGTAGTGGAGCTTCAGCTTCAGTCCTTCCAGCACTGATTTCCTTTAGGATGGACTGGCTTGATCTCCTTGCAGTCTAAGGGACTCTCAAAAGCCTTCTCCAACACCACAGTTCAAAAGCATCAATTCTTCGGCACTCAGCTTTCTTTATAGTCCAACTCTCACATCCATACATGACCACTGGAAAAACCATAACCTTGACTAGACAGACCTTTGTTGGCAAAGTAATGTCTCTGCTTTTTAATATGCTGTCTAGGTTGGTTTTAACTTTCCTTCCAAGGAGTAAGCGTCTTTTAATTTTATGGCTGCAATCACAAACTGCAGTGATTTTGAAGCCCAGAAAAATAAAGTCAGCCACTGTTTCCACCGTTTCCCCATCTATTTGCCATGAAGTGATGGAACCGGATGCCATGATCTTAGTTTTTGAATGATGAGCTTTAAGCCAACTTTTTTACTCTCCTCTTTCGGTTTCATCAAGAGGTCCTTTAGTTCTTCTTCACTTTCTGCCATAAGGGTGGTGTCATCTGCATATCTGAGGTTATTGATATTTCTCCCGGCAATCTTGATTCCAGCTTCTGCTTCATGCAGCCCAGCGTTTCTCACAATGTACTCTGCATATAAGTTAAATAAGCAGGATGACAATATACAGCCTTGACGTATTTCTTTCCCAATTTGGAACCATTCTGTTGTTCCATGTCCAGTTCTAACTGTTGCTTCTTGACCTGCATAGAGATTTCTCAAGAGTCAGGTCAAGTGGTCTGGTATTCCCATCTCTTTCAGAAGTTTCCACAGTTTGTGGTTAGGAATTCCAAAGTATTACAGTTCTACTAAAATGGCCAAAAGGCAATACATTTTACTGTTGTCATTTTTAACAAATTTCTTCTTCATATATTTTTAAAATATTGGAATAAATTTTGAGCAACATTAGCTTGCCACTGCAAAAAATATGCTTTGTCTTCTAAACAGCGTGTCATAAAACTAGGGTCAGAATTTCTAAGTAAGTGACTCTTAATCTATATCTAATTTAAAGACATGTTAAATTTGGTTGACATTTCAATAAAAGTGTGCTTTCTATTTGCATCTGTAAAACCTTGTTTACTTTTCTGCTTTAGTCAACAACTGGTCCCTTCAAAGCAGCCCTTTTAGCTAGGGAAGACCTGGCTCACTTTACCTGCCTGACTCTTAGAAGGCTCCAGCCTATGTCTCCTGGATGTACTCAGTGTAGTGCTATCCCAGTTTACTCATGTTCATTAGCCTCCCTAGTGGCTCAGGGGGTAAAGCGTCTGCCTACAATGCGGGAGACCCGGGTTCAATCCCTGGGTCAAGAAGATCCTCTGGAGAATGGAATGGAAACCCATTTCAGTACTCTTTCCTGGAAAATCCCATGGATGGAGGAGCCTGGTAGGCTATCAGCCATGGGGTCGCAAAGAGTCAAACACGACTGAGTGACTTCAATTTCACTGTTTCATTAGCCTTACACTCCATCACTGTCTCTTCTTCTCTACCAGTTGATCAAAAATCACTATCGAGTGTCTCAAACTCTAATTTAACTGATTATATCTTACCATGTACCCTCTTTTCAGTAACAGAACCAGGCAGGCTTTCACTGCACCCCTGGCTGCAGCTAGACCACCTCTCCCAGCCTCCTTTGCAGCCAGGCAAGTTCTTATGGTTAAATTCTGACCAGATTCCCATTCCAGTCTGACATATAGATGAGGTTAAGGACTCCTGGTAAAGCATAGTAGAGTGATGAGAAAGTCATCTAAGAGTAGAGATGCTTCACTTCTACTCCCCAAATCACATTCAACTCAGACTTCTATGAGACAGAAACAAACTATCTTGTTTAAGCCACTGTTGGGTTTCCCTTGGTGGCTCAGAGGTAAAGAATCTGACAGCAATGCATGAGACCTGGGCTCGATCCCTGGGTTGGGAAGATCCCCTGGAGAAAAGAATATCAACCTACTCCAGTATTCTTGCCTGGGGAATTCTCTGGACAAAGGAGGCTGGCAGGCTACCATCCATGGGATCGTGAAGAGTCGAACATAATTGAGCAACTAACACATTCACTTTCACAAGCCACTGTGGCATGATTTCTGCTAAAGCAGAGTTCCTGCATGCGTGCATGCTAAGTCACTTCAGTCATGTCCAACTCCTTGTGTCCCTGTGGACTGCAACCTACCAAGCTCTTCTGTCCATGGGATTCTCCAGGTGAGAATACTGGAGTGGGTTGTGGTGCCCTTCTCCAGATGATCTTCCTGACCCAGGGACTGAACTCGTGTCTTAAGTCTACCTACATTGACAGCCAGGCTCTTTACTAGTAGCGCCACCTACTCATAACCTAACGAATATCACAGGCAGCACTGATCTCCCACCTGGTCAGCTCTGAATCACAAGGATACTCACTCAAATTCATATGCCTATTATCTGCTTTTCAGAACCAATCTTGTACTGTCTGATCAAGATCTCTTGACAAAATGTTCTAAGTTTAACTTTTCTCTTTTGCCTTTATCTTTTGATGCAAGAAATATATAAGACACTAATACATTCTCTTTTCTTTTTTGCAGTTATGAACCATCTGATTCCTTTCCCATATGACACTGAGTTGTTTAATGGTATCCTTTTTCCAGTTGATGGATTACTTCAATGGTTGTTTGAGTTGAAGGAATATGCAGTATTTGCCTTCATTTCAATATTTTAGTTTGAGTTATTTTAGCACATTTAACGTTTAAAAGGCTCAATGCCAGCCTACCATTCAGATTTGGGTAAACCACAGACGAAAACAAAACAAGTTATGGCTGCAACTATGAAAGTTATACTAATTTCCTACTGGCAGAGCAACAGGAAATCTAATGTGGCAAGGAACTCAATGTAGCCTCTATCTGTTATCATATGACTACAAGTAAGACATGTTATCTGGATATTTTTGTTGGCTCATAGTAATCTAAAAATTGAAGAAGTCTATTATCCCTTTGCATAATTAATCCAAACACCAATTAATCTATGGTTAAATAACAGAGTTAAACAGTATTTTCACTTGACCTTTGTAAAAATCCTATAAAGGCAGCATTGTTACATGCCTCCAGCAGATACTGGCAAAGATACTTTTAGAAAATAAATAACTTCAACAGGCAAATTAAATTTTTATTTTAACAGAAAAAACAGAGAAGAAGGATATGAATGGAATTTATTCACAATTTTAGTATACTATTTAAATAGTTTTGGCTACTTGTTGTTCTTATATTCAAAACAAAGCTTCAGATAGTTTGTTTCCTACAATTTACCTTACTTTCAATGAAGAGGAAAAATAGGTACCTAATTTAGAAGTACACTAAAAAAGACAGTGTACTGTCTTCATACCATTCTGAAATTTATAGTCATAAAAAAGGCAACTATCTAAGTTATATTACTTAAATAAGACTAAAAATTTATAGTCATAAAAAAGACAACTATCTAATAATAACATCGAAGAACCCAGAAGTATTATTTTAATGTAATGTAAAATAAGAAATTTTTGATGAAAAAAGTTTGATATCAAGTAAAAACTGTGTGAAAAGGCAAAACAAAATAAACCAAAGGTTACATATGGTTAAAAATGTGCATATTTTCATTAAATTACAAGTTTTTAAGTAGAAACACCTTATTTCTCATAGCATTACAGTGAATTAGATTAGCAGTTAATTTACACTTTAAAGATATCTACTATTAAAATGATCAAAGATTTTCATCACTCATATTTTCTCTCTATTAAAATCTCAGCTTTAATTTCAAAACTAAAGAAGCAACCATTTGAAGGCACTTGGCCCTAATTCTTCAACTTTCTAATTCACTAGGCTTTGAAAATATACCTCAGTCTATAAATATTCCACATTAGACTTTTTGCCATGAAATAATTACTGCACTAAACTATTATAACAAAATACTTTCAACTAAGTAATCCACAAGATATGCTTTTGAAAAGTTCATTAGAGTCATGTATTAACAAAACGAGGTCAGATAATAAGTATGAACTGCAACAGTGTAAGATACAACTATAAACATATTCTATTTTGAAAACTACTCGAGAATTAGCTGTTTCAGTTAATCGGCTATTTTCTCTCCACTGGTCTATAAATTCTCCCAAGGTATATTTTATTCATGGCTGTAAGTTGTTGTTTGATTGAGAGCAGTACAAACTGTACATGTCATCAGTAATCATGGTCAAAACGCAATGATACATATTCTATTGCCTGATGTTCCTGCAGTCTCAAGCGCAGCAAGTTTACATATCATCTGACCTACCCCAAACCCCACACAACTGATTGACTAGCCCTGCACATCTCTCAAAGGCACCCAAGCAGTCAGATAAACTCAAGAAAATTTGGTAATCTCACTCCCTCTTGGATTTGACCCAAGACACAGGAGACCACTGCCAGTTGACAGTGGATATTGAGCCTAATAAGTCATGACAATGTTGGGGGTGGAGGCCAAGTGCAAGGTCAGTAAGCAGGGAAAACTAATCAAGGGGAAAAGGAAAGAAAAAGACAACAAGAGACCAGAAAACTAGATCTGCCCCAGAGCAACATACGGAGGAATAAAGCCATGTAAATCCTGAGAAAATAATTGTTTCGAGTCCTGAAAATGTCCCCACTCTTCTTTTCTTGTGAGGATCCTTTTCTGCCCTCAGGAACATACCTTTGGTCAGTTTGAGTGAGATTCTGCCCCCTGAAACCAAAAGGGCTATGTGTAGAGCACACAGTATAAAAGACCTGCAATACATGCAAATTTGGTCTGAGGCCATTCAGCAGAACTGTCATCACAAATGTCAATCAATGACTGTTAGGGAACATATAACTGAGAACCGATCTACCAACTGAAGCAGAGCCTCCCAGGCTGCCAGGGGTGAAGGCCAATCTGCCCAGCCTAGCTGCTACAGCTGCCTGGGACACACGAATCACTTCTGCTACATCACCATCCCAGCCGTCTCTCCCAGTACTTCCACACCGTCAAGTTGCTTCCCGGTTTGGCTCTCTGGCAGTGGGCATGAGGATTATTACAATTCTCTCTTCTCACTTTACACTACCACACTTATTTTAATCCTTCACTTTTATTTGAGGTGTTTATTGGATCGCTGCTCCCCCAGCCCCTCAGTCATTCCCCCTTCAATCCATGCCACCACTGAACTCACTGTACCCTCAAACTGGCTGAACTAAAATCAAGAAAGAGGAAAGAGACTGACCTGCTTGCAATTCCAGGGCAGAGATACAGGGGGAAATGACAGGAGTGCTTTAAAAAGGAGAGGAACTGTCAAAGACTTCACAATTTCCTTATTTAGTGTTTGCAAGTAGATTCGATTAAGAGGAAAATCCTATGGAAGTCATTAATGATGTTTACTTACTCACGAAGGCATATTGATTGGACTTTTAAAAGTTAGAAATATTTTAATAAGAAACCAAATTATTCCAAATCTGGGTATCCAAGTCTCAGATTTCCCTTGAATCTATCTTGCTACAAGATTAAGTAATGTTTACGTTTCCCACAAAGATACTTTAAATCTTAGATCTTATTAAGCCTGCAATCTTAACTGGCTCATTCTGCAATAACTAAGGTAATAAGGTACAACTCCACTGTTAAAAATCCTGGAGGCATGGACTTCCCTGGTGGCCCAGTGGTAAAGAATCAGCCTGCCAATGCAGGGGACCCAGGTTCAGTCCCTGCTCCAGCAAGGTTCCACATGCGGTGGGGTGACCAAGCCCATGCACCACAACTCCTGAGCCCATGCACTCTAGAGCCCGTGCTCCACAACAGGAGAAGCCACTGCAATGAGAAGCACTCCACCCCAAGACCGTAGAGAAAATCCGCGTGAAGTAGTGAAGACCCAGCGCAGTAAAAAAAAAAAAAAAAAAAAATACTCGAGGCAAAGGCTGAAGAATTACTCCCTAGTGCCCCAGTTCACCCTATATCAATATAAAGACTCAGATAACTTTATCCATACATTCTTCTTCCACAGTATATCATGATTTCTATCATAATCCATTCCCAATACCTTCACAGAGCCCCCAATCTTTCAATACCCATATTTTACTGATTAAAGTTCCATAGTCTCCTTAAATAGTCACTCCTTGTTTAATGTATTAAAATCTTGCCCACTAAAAAATAAAATAAAATAAAATAAAAAATAAAATTCTGCCCACTACGTTCCAAGAATGCATTGCAATTCACTAAAAGTACACTTCACAAATAGCAATGTGCTTATAAATCACTATGAGATTTTGTGACAATGCAGATTTTAATTCCGTATATCAAGAGTGGGGCCCAAGATTCTGCAACTGTGGGTATTGAAATGTTGCTGGTTCATAGACCATGCTCTTGGTAGCAAGGGACTATATTCTTAACTCAGTAACAAATGTAAGTGGGCCAACACCAACCAGACCAAAGAGAATAATTACCCCTTAGGAATAGTATAAGGCTTCTATCTTTTTCATATTTGTCAAGAACTTATTGATCATCTAATGAGTACAAGGCACTGAGATACAAATACAGTTAAGAAAGGGTGCCATCTTAATGTAGGCACTTTGATGCAGTAATGCTCCAGTGTTAGTATACACAAGAGTTTTCTAGAGTGTTCATTAAAAAGGTAGACCCATGCAGGTCAAGAAGCAACAGTTAGAACCGAATAAAGAACAACAGACTGGTTCAAAATTAGGAAAGGAGTACCTAAGGCCATATATTGTCACCTTGCTTATTTAACTTACATGCAGAGTACATCATGTGAAATGCCAGGCTAAATGAACCACAAGCTGGAATCAGGATTTCCAAGAGAAATATGAATAACCTCAGATATACAGATGACACCATCCTATGGCAGAAAGTGAAGAACTAAATAGCTTCTTAATGAAGGTGAAAGAGGAGAGTGAAAAACCTGCTCAATATTCAAAAACTGAACATTCAAAAAACAAAGATCATGGCAACCAGTCCCATCACTTCATGGCAAATAGATGGGGAAACAATAGAAACAGCGACAGACTTCATTTTCTTGGGTTACAAAATAACTGCAGATGGTGACTGCAGATATGAAATTAAAGATACTTGCTCCTTGGAAGAAGAGCTATGACAAACCTAGATGGCATATTAAAAAACAGAGACAACACTTTTCCAACAAAGGTCCGTCTAGTCAAAGCTATGGTTTTTCCAGTAATCATATATGGATGTGAGAGTTGGACCATAAAGAAGTCTGTGCACCAAAGAATTGACACTTTTGAACTGTGGTGTTGGAGAAGACTCTTGAGAGTCCCCTGGACTGCTAGGAAATCAAAGCAGTCAATCCAAAAGGAAATCAATCCTGAATATTCATTGGAAGGATTGATGCTGAAGCTGAAGCTCCAATACTTTGGCCACATAATGCAAAGAGCTGACTCATTAGAAAAGACCCTGACGCTGGGAAAGATTGAAGGCAGGAGGAGAAGCGGATGACAGAGGACGAGATGGCTGGTTGGCATCACCAACTCAACGGACATGAGTTTGAGCAAGCTCTGGAAGATGGTGAAGGACAGGGAAGCGTGGTGTGTGGCAACCCATGGGGTCACAAAGAATCAAGACATAACTGAGAGACTGAACAACAACATGGCTTCATTGTCTGAAACAGAGGCTTTGGTATGTTGAGGTCAAGTCTCTGAAAGCACTTGACATGCAACTGTAATGGTCCACACTGAGGAACATTGCTTTAGTAGTGCAAGTGGTTACAAAATTATATGACAGAGTCTTCACTGGTTTTCCAAGGATTAAGAATCCGCCATGCAATGGAGGGAATGCAGGTCTGATCCCTGATTGAGAAACAAAGATCCCACACGCTGCAGAGCAAGTAAGTCCACGAGCCACAACTAGAGAGTCTGCAAGCCACAACAAAAGGTACCTCGTGATGCAATGAAGATTCTGCATGCTGTAACTAAGACTCAAGGTAGCCAAATAAATGAACTAGATTTAAAAAAAAAATTATTTGACAGGTTGAATTTGAGACAATGCAATGTGGAAATGGAGGATGACACTCCGACCAGAAGAAAATTCACAGAGGACATACAGGCATGTGTCTGGGAGAAGGAGAGAGGAATATATATACAAGTTCAACAGTGAGGATCATGGTCCTCAAGTCCAAGAAAACATGAAAGCCAAGTCTGTTCAGAATTGTGGGGAGGGTAGTGGCATTAGAATACATGTGAAAGCAAATTGCAAAGACTTAGTTGAGGCTATATTACAAAAAGCCCCATGACTCTGGACTTGATCCCTTTAGGTCTTGGTATCTAAGAACTAAGCATCCCAAAGACTTTCACTGAGGACCATCTTCTCCAAAACGTCTTGCAAATTTCAAACTGGGGCACATGACTATAAGGTCTCCCCATACGCTTTGCACAGAAGCTTGGTTAAAAAACAAAGTAGTCTGGGTTACAATTTACATTTTAATTCATCAAGTGACAGAAATACTCAGTTTCATAGCAAATACTCAGTTTCATAGCCAACAGCACAGAAATGGAAAGAAAAAACAGCATGTGTTTTTTAAAAAGTTGAATAAACTAAAATAGCTTAAAAAGCAGATTTTTCAATGACAACTAAAATTCTTGTCTAGCAAAATCTACAGGAAAAATCATCCACCCACCAAAAATATGAATGATTTTCAAAAGCACATTTCAAAATTCGTTCTTGGAATATGTCAGTGTCACAAGGAATTAAAATTCACTAGGACTAAATACAGTCTTCATTAGAGATGAGGGCCTCACATGAATTTTTTTTAATGATTAGGTGATAACTACTAATCTATTTTAATTATTTTATTATCTCCAACAGTTCTTCACTCGATCTCAGAACACTGAACTTCTTATAAACAATGGGAAAAAATTCCTTTCAAAAGCATCTATAACCTCATTTCAAACAGTTTAGTAGAGATTAGCAAATCATATTCTACATTCACTTCAAGGATGCCTTGTTTGTAAGCCTTTAGAAGCTGGTTCTTTGAGAGTGTCCTATAATTTTGTTTTTTAAAGGATAATTTGCCACCTCTCACTGCTTAGGATACCTCTAACTGTAACATGGAAGCCATTCAGCCATTAAATGTGATATCATTTTTGTTGTATAGCTTAAAATGAAAATTATAGTACATCACTATAACATATTGTCAAATTGGAAAATGAATGGTGAATCCACAAGCAAAGTGATTAAATGAGTTAGGTATTAGATACTGATGACTTGCCATGAGTTCCTGATGAAGTTTTCTGTTTCTCCTTTTTTTTTTTTTCTTTTTGGTAAATTATAGTGAAGAAGGAAGCTAACAGAGCTCTCCTTTCATATGACCTGATATCATAGAGGTAACTAGACAGAAATATAATGGGGTGTTCTCATATAATCTGAAGTATTTATATTCTCACTATCCCTGGTTTCTTGTGAAATTATTTCGTTAACCCACAAGAGTTTCCTCTCAGTGTATTTGGGAAACGGCGGATCTGAGTGATCAATCATCCTGCTTTTGTTACGATGGTTTCATGACAAGTGACAGAGGCCCAAACTAATGAACAGAAAGTAAATTTATTGGCTCATAGATCTCAGAAAGAGAGCAGGGATCTTATTTGGGTTCTGATACAAACTAAAAGAGTCTTAGAAAAAAATTATAAAATAAACATGGAAATATGAATACAAGGGATATTGATCATTATTAGACAATTTGTTTAGTGGAGGTGATGAAATTCCAGTTGAGCTATTTTAAATCCTGAAAGATGATTCTGCGAAAGTGCTGCACTCAATATGCCAGCAAATTTGGAAAACTAAGCAATAGCCACAGGACTGGCAAAGGTCAGTTTTCATTCCAATCCCAAAGAAAGGCAATGCCAAAGAATGCTCAAACTATTGCACAATTTCACTCATCTCTCACACTAGTAAAGTAATGCTCAAAATTCTCCAAGCCAGGCTTCAGCAATACGTGAACCATGAACTTCCAGATGTTCAAGCTGGGTTTAGAAAAGACAAAGGAACCAGAGATCCAATTGCCAACATCAGCTGGATCATCGAAAAAGCAAGAGAGTTCAAAAAAAAACATCTATTTCTGCTTTATTGACTATGAAAAGCCTTAGACTGTGTGGATCACAATAAACTGTGGAAAATTCTGAAAGAGATGGGAATACCAGACCATCTGACCTGTTTCTTGAGAAACCTGTATGCAGGTTAGGAAGTAACAGTTAGAACTGGACATGGATTGGTTCCAAGTAGGAAAAGGAGTACATCAAGGCTGTATATTGTCACCCTGCTTATTTAACTTATATACAGAGTACATCATGAGAAACGCTGGGCTGGAGGAAGCACAAGCTGGAATCAAGATTGCTGGGAGAAATATCAATAACCTCAGATATGCAGATGACACCACCCTTATGGCAGAAAGTGAAGAGGAACTAAAAAGCCCCTTGCTGAAAGTGAAAGACGAGAGTGAAAAAGTTGGCTTAAAGCTCAACATTCAGAAAACTAAGATCATGACATCTGGCCCCATCACTTCATGGCAAACAGGGGGAAACAGTGGAAAGTGTCAGACTTTATTTTGGGGGGCTCCAAAATCACTGCAGATGGTGACTGCAGTCATCAAATTAAAAGACACTTACTCTTTGGAAGGAAAGTTATGACCATCCTAGATAGCATATTGAAAAGCAAAGACATTACTTTACCAACAAAGGTCCGTCTAGTTAAGGCCATGGTTTTTCCATTGGTCATATATGGAATTGAGAGTTGGACTAGAAAGAAAGTTGAGTGCTGAAGAATCGATGCTTTTGAATTGTGGTGTTGGGGAAGACTCTTGAGAGTCCTTTGGACTGCAAGGAGATCCAACCAGTCCATCCTAAAGGAGATCAGTCCTGGGTGTTCATTGGAAGGACTGATGTTGAAGCTTAAACTCCAGTACTTTGGCCACCTCATGCAAAGAGTTGACTCCTTGGAAATGATCCTAATGCTAGGAAGGTTTGAGGGCAGGAAGAGAAGGGGATGACAGAGGATGAGATGGCTGGATGGCATCACCAACTCAATCGACATGGGTTTGGGTAGACTCCAGGAGTTGGTGATGAACAGGTTTGCCTGGCGTGCTGCAATTCATGGGGTTACAAAGAGTCTGACACGACTGAACGACTAAACTGAATTGAAAAGGATATTACAGTTATGCTTGAATATTTAAGTACAGAAATACTATACTGTAGGCAATGAAAGAAAGTAAAAGTTGCTTAGTCGTGTCCAACTCTTGGTGACCCCCAAAGACTATACAATCCATGGGATTCTCCTGGCCAGAATACTGAAGTGGGTAGCCTCTCCCTTCTCCAGGGTATATTCCCAACCCTGGGATAGAACTCAGGTCTCCCACATTGCAGGCTAATTCTTTACCAGCTGAGCCACAAGGGAAGCCCAAGAATGCTGAAGTGGGTAGCCTATTCCAGGGGATCTTTCTGACCCAGTAATCAAACTGAGGTCTCCTGCACTACAGGCAGATTCTTTACCAATTGAGCTATCAGAGAAGCCCATTCTAGGCAATAAATCACTTTATTACATGGATGTGGTTATTGTTTAGTCACTAAGCTATGTCTGTCTCTCTAGGATCCCATGGACTATAGCCCACGATTCTCCCTTGCCCATGGGATTTCCCAGGCAAGAAGACTGGAGTGGGCTGCCATTTCCTTTTCCAGGAAAAGGAAACCCACATCCTTTGCTTGGCAGGCAGATTCTTTACCACTGAGCCACCTGGAAGCCCATCTACAGGAATACTGATCAAAAATCTGAAACTACATTTTGCCAATATGTATATTATGGGTAATGACAGCCAGATTTCTCATTCTTAGAGACAGATATTATAAATAAGTAGAGAAGAAAGGCTAGAGTTAGGCTTGCAATATTTGACTAGAATCAGAGGTATCAGTATAACCTAAGTGATTTTAATGAACAGATGAATGTGCATGCATACATGTGTATACACATATATTGATATACATGTATTTTCTAGCTCTGAACGCAGAGGACCTGGAAACAACACATCCATACAACTAATACCTGGACCTTTCCAAATACCATTCCCCAATAAAAGGACCAGGAACTTCTTGGAGAAATAATCGATTACAAAGAATCAATTTCTGGACAGGAAAAAATTTTAGATGACCCTCACACATCATCAATGGATGAATGGATAAACAAATGTTGTATAAAATATGACACAAGTTATAACATGGATGAACCTCAAAGACATTATGCTAAGTAAATGCTAGGTCTCAAAAAAACAAATATTATGATCGTACATATGTAAAGTAAGAAGAGTCAAATTCATAAAGACAGAGTAGAGTGGTGATCATCAGGTGATAGGGGATAGGGGAATAGCAAGTTAATATTTTGGGTACAGAGTTTCAGCTGGGGGAAAAGTATTGTGGTGAAGATAAGTAGTGTGAATGTACTTAAATGCTGAACAGTGAATTTAAAATGGTTAAAAAGATGAATTTTGTACATTTTACCATAATAAAAATAAGGGGAAAATATAGACAATGGGAACCATATACCCTATTTTGGAAACAATTTGGTATTATAAATGACAAAAATATGTCAATAAATATTTATTCCAATAAATCCCCTCCTACGCTTAGACTTAGATGTATTCTTGCCCATGTGCTACAAAAGACAAAATATGTATGTTCAATAACAAAATGAAATAAAAAATAATATACAGTCCAAATGTGCTTCAAAAGGAAAAGAGAAATATGAATAAGTAAACCCCAATATAGTCATACTCTGTCGCAATGAAAATGTATAAGCCAAACCTACATCCATGAAATGTAAGAAGGAAACGTATTTAAAATGGAAAAATACTAAAAAAGTAATTTTATTTACCTTGTCACAAACAATCCAAACCCATGAAGCCCCCATCAAAAAGGCTATTCCTTCAGAAAGTCATAAATAATAACTGTATACAAAGCCATTCCTATTCATCCAAATATATATGGCTTTCCTCATCCCAGCACTCTAAATCTTGTATAAATTCTCTGATTCAAATCCCAATTCTGAAATTTTCTGAGAACTTGGATGTAACTTAACCTCTCTGCAACTATGTTTTCCTAACTGTATAATGGAGATAATAGTACTTGCCTCAATGAATTAAAAGAACTAAATAAAGAAATACACATAATGCCCTTAGAATAACGCTTAAATTTAACTTTTGAGATAATCATAGAATCACATACATTTATAATAACCGATAACAGAAAGAAAATAATAGCTATCACATAGTTATATCAATTAACTGAAAATAACGTTAATAACGGTTACATATTATTATACTACCTTTATAGAAAAACTTTACTATTCTACTAAATATCATTTAATATTGAATTTAAATATACACAATACATTATTTAAAAGATAAAAGACTAGTCAATCTAGTCTTTTAAAGCTCTCATTTTTCCTTATAAAGTTCTTTGTCATCATTATTTAGAAAACCTAAGAGGAAAACCATAGGTGCTAAGTGATTGAACATTTTTTTTAATAACACTGAGCCAAACTCAGTTATCATATAAATGTGTATACACACACACATATATGAATGTGCTTACATATAAACTTTCATATAATTTTCAGTCCTTAAGAAAATCTTGAGAACTAGCTGTAGTGAAGAAAGTAAACTGGCTAAACTTTCCATTAGTCAGTCATAATGACCACAATATCAATGCTAAATTAAAAAATTTAGAGAAATGACCTGTTTGATTCTCTGAAGGCATTGATTAAACGGACTTGTAACAGGTCAAAGAGAAACTCCTGTAATCTAGTATCATCCTTTTCATCATCAAAGCCACTGCCAGGCTTCAAAATGTCTTGGGCTTGAATTTCAGACCAGCAGTTTAGGACTTAAAGAATTGCTGTTACATTTCAGCTCAAGAGTTTTCACTCAAGTCAATGAAAAAAAGATGGAGGAAAGAAAACAGAAGTTAGGCACCAAAAAAACAATGGAGGACTCCATACAGAGTCCAGGACCCCAAGACAGAATGGACAAGAATTTGTCTGAGTAAGCAACCCAGTCTCTTCTAAAGAGATGACTGCTTAGACCAGTAATCTGACAAAGGGGTGCTAGGAAAACTGAACATAATAAAATTAGAACATTCTCTAACACCATATACATAAATAAACTAAAAATGGATTAAAGAGCTAACTGTAAGACCAGATATTATAAAATTCCTAAAGGAAAACAGGCAATACACTTTCATATAAATAACTGCAATAGTTTTTGGATCTATCTCCTAAAGCAAAGGAAACAAAAGCAAAAATAAACAAATGAGATCTAATTAAACTGGAAAGCTCTTGCACAGCAAAGAAAACCATCAGCAAAATGATGACAATCTACTGAATGGGAGAAGATATTTGCAAATAATATGACTGATAAAAAGTTAAGATTCAACATATACAAATAGCTCATACAACTCAACATCCAAGGGAAAAAGAAAAATTTAAAAAGAACTGGGCTGAAGAACTGAATAGATGTTTTTCCAAAGAGGAAATGCAGATGGTCAAGCACAAGAAAAGATGCTCAACACTGCTAATCATCCAGGAAATGCAAATTAAAACTTCAATGAGATATTATATCACACCCTGTTAGAATGTCTATCATTGAGAAGGACACAAATAACAAACACTGTTGATGCGAATGTGGAGAAAAGAGAACACTTGTACACTGTTGGTGGGAATGGAAATTGGTGTAGCCAGTGTAGAAAGCAGTATGGAAGTTTCTCAAAACACTAAAAATGAAACTACCCTGTGACCCAGCAATTCCACTCTGGGATATATTTCAAACAAACAAACAAAAAAGCTCCCCAAACACTAATTTGAAAAGATGCATGCACTGCAATGTTCATAGCACATTATTTATAACTGCCAAGGTATGGAAGCAACCTAAGTAAGTTGTCCATCAACACGTTAATGGATAAATAAGCTGATAATAAAAGTTACTCAGTCCAGTCCATCTCTTTACAACCCCATGGACTATACAGTCCCTGGAATTCTCCAGGCCAGAATACTGGAATGGGTAGCTTTTGCCTTCTCCAGGGGATCTTCCCAACCCAGGGATAGAACCCAGGTTTCCCACACTGCAGGCAGATTCTTTACCAGCTGAGCCACAGGACCGCCCTTGTGGCTCAGATAGAGTGTGTATATATACAGAGTGTGTATATATATATATACATATATATATATATACATATACATATATATATATATATAAGCTGGGGTGTATCTATATATATACACAATGGAGTACTATTTAGCTATAGACAAAAATGAACTTTTGCCATTTGCCACAACATAGATGGATTTTGGAGGGCATTAAGCTAAGTAAAATAAGTCAGACAGAGAAGATATATGGAGAATCTAAAAAATAAAATGAACAAGTGAATAAAACAAAAATGAAGCAGACTCACAGATAACAGAGAACAAACTAGTGGTTTTCAGTGGAGAGAGAGAAGAACAAAGGGGCAAGAAAGTAGGAGGAAAAAAGGATTATTATGTAATTATATGAGATTATATGTATGAAACTTTGGAAAATTGTAAAGCACTAACTTTTGAAAATTATTCAATATAAAGCAATACAGAATGTAAAAACTCTTTTGTTCAGTAGAAAAGCAAAAATTAAAAAAAGTCAATGATGCTGATCCAACTTCTTGAAGATTAGGAAAGAAATAGGCGGATGATGTCCAGGGAGACTGAAAGACTCAATCAGAGTCACTCAGTCATCAGTAGATACAGCCTAAATAAGTACTTAGACTTTGATCGTCCATCTAAAACTCTACCATATGAGCCTACTCCACATTTCTCCAAGTGATCTGAAGTGTAGCTTTTAAAAAATTTGCCAATTATATCTCAAAACATAGACTAGTCTAACAGTTTCTAGGCAGAGCAAAGATTCTGAACTTGCTTTAACAGATATCAACCAATGCATTTTCTAGAAGGTATAGTGTATAATACAGACCTTTTCCATAATTCTTTTTTCTCTTTTCAGAATATACATAAATAGTATTTCTTGTACCTGCAAGAAATTCAATCACATGTGTTTTGAGAAGACAGTTCTCCCAAAACTGGTACTTTAATACAAGAACACATGCCTTAAAAAAAAAAAAAAAAAATATCAATTCAAGTCAGTAAAACTAAATAAAGTTTTCTTTTTTACTATTTTTGGAAAAGGCCTGTTTTCCTCAAGGTGTTACAAATATTTAATTATGATTTACTTAGCCTGTTCAAAACACAAAGATGAAACGTTAAAAATATACTTAACCATTGTTCCTCAATCATTTAAACATTTAAAATTCCTTAGTAAGCAAGTACTTACTCTTGAGGCAAATCTAAATTCTCAGCATACAAAGATACAATGACACTAAACAAAGTTTAGAACCTATAACTCCATAATATTCCAACTTGGACTTTTTTAATTTGGCCAAATTTTTTCATTTGGAATAAGGTTCTCAGAAATACCGAAAATTTTAAGCGTATTTTATATAAGTGAAGGGGATAATTATTTCATTATTACAATGATTTGATCATTGACTTTCCAAGCCTGAATTATCTTGATCTGTGTCTACATTGTAATGTTGGAAAATAATTTATGAACCCTAATGACCAAAATGTTTAAATATATGATTCATGATGTCAAACGAAAATTAGCATATTATATCATTAGTTCCATCTGGGCAATACTTAATTTTCCCTAATTACAAGTCAAATATATCACAAACAAGTATATATACTAAAAATATGTTCTCTTTTTACATAGTTAAACAGATTTCTTCAGTTGTAAAAGGAGAGTTTCTCCTCCCAGTTCAAGGACTCTGAGCCTTGAATCTTATCCTAGATGTGTTGTGAGTTTAGCATTTTGACCAGGAAAATGCAGACCATGAGATGAGGTTCCTTACTGGGTCTCAGATGGTCCCTTCACTGCCCGTGGACTTTAAACTCCAGGGTCTTTATAATGAGCCCCTCAGCATGGAGCTTTACAATCTTTAATAGGGAATACTTCCAAAGTGAAATGAAAAACTCGAAAGATCACACCCATAAAACTGTTTCTTATTAACATTCTAAAAAATTATAATATTAAGAGTTCATTTGCAGCATTTAGATTGCTTTCACTTGAGATTCTGAAATCAACTAACACAAATCTCCGGAGAATGGAAATTCTACATATTAAACTGCATCAATATTGAAAAATGGATTATAATCCTGTTTGGAAAACAGTCCAAAGGTCTTCCACATGTACACACAAGAACAAATAGAAAAGAGGAAATATCATCTTTATTCTGTTAAGTATAAATATGTTTTACAAGGTCAAAACATGTCACTATGCGTATCAATATAGTGTGCTGCACCAGGCCTATGGCAGGAGTTGGGATGTGGGAGCACAGGTGATGCTTAGTAGATGCCACATGCAGCCATTTAACTTCCTAACATCTGAATATTTTCAATTTCTGAAATCTGTCTTTAAGAGCTTCCACAATCCCCCTTTAAAGATTTCAGGTCTCCCCTTTTTCCTTCACTAAAACTGTGACTGAGGATCATCACCCTAGCTTCTTTCTACACACCTCCAAATCTTTCTTAACCTATTCAACCCCATTTCTATTTTCTCCCATCTCTCAAGGAAAAACGTCACTCTTCTAGGTCAACTCCAATCTGGGCTGGTGACTTCACTCCATCCATGTTTCTAGAGTCTTATTCTCTCACTTTTCCTTTGCATCTGGTTTGCTTCCTCTCCACTGTCCTTTGTTTCCTTCCCAGACATTGATGGGTTTTTCTCTACTCATAAATAAATCCCACCCTTTTGAATAGATGCAAGCCACCCTCTCTCTCCTTTGCTTCAAACGTGCCTTTTGAAATCGCTCAAGGTTTGTCTTCATTCACTCATCCATTCCCCCAAAAACGCTTTTAGTGAACACTTACTGGTCACTGAGTACTCAGAATGAAAATAAGATCATCACTGGGAGGAGAAAGTGGAGGAAAGAAAGTGACAAACGGTACACAATTACCATGTAACACACTTTGCTGCTGTTTGGCCAAAGAGAACTTGCTGCTCCCCACACACTTCATCACTGTGTCTGCTCATTTCTCCCCCTCTTAGCAAACTACCATGACTTACACAAAATTATAACTTTCCCAAATAAACAGACACTATTTCTTTTTCCTCTTCTCCAATCTGCTTTCTAATCAGTGCCTTGGCTATGTTAACAAATATCTATTAAATAGAAAATCATACCTGCTTATTTAATAGCTTATTTTATTCTACAGCCATTTGCATTTATTATATTGTATAGTTACTTTATTCATCCTTAGAAGAGGTATTGTATGCTTACTATTAAATTTATATGACTAAAATTTCAAACAACTTTCATTCACTGCTATTCTCAAATGTCATATGCTCCAAAGAGCCTCCTTTAACCAAGTTTGGTAAAATGCCCTTTCCCACCTTTGTTATGTTGGTCTTCCTAAGACCAATCACGCATGGCTTGCGACATGATTCTTTTGCTCTCCTCCTTGTCTCTTTTTCCCTTCAAGAATATAGGCACCATGAAGGGAGACACTTGTCTTTCGTATCTTCTTCATAGCACCAGTGCACCTTGCTGTAACGGGTGCCCAATACCACACATAATGAAAACAAACCAAGGATAGCATCTGCCATGCTCAGGGCATCCGTGAAGAAAGATGTTGAATCTCTCGATGCAAGTAGATGAGTACTTTTCAATTAATTCCACACTTCCTGCATTGTATTTGACAGTGTTGCATGCACTGTGCAGTTTTTCCTCCCACTTTTGTGCCGAAACAGCTTAACCTTTTATTTAAGTGTCTCTGGTCCAAAAAACATTAAAATTGGGCAGCTCTAATAAATACTACTCCATAATGACTCGCTCCAGTTCTCTACAGTAATTAGTACTCTGGTGATGAAATGTGCCTCTAGGTTCAAAATTTTATAATGTTTTGACAGTTGGAATCTTACCAAGCATGAAATGAACCAATAAAAAAATTATTTTTTTGTTATCATTCTCTAAGCATTAGGAAAAAATAAATTCTCAAAATGTAACAGTAGTAATCTAAGAAAAAATAGTGACCCCCTCAGATTCAAGGGGAGGGTTTATGTAGCATTCAAATGAAGAGAAGATAAATGTAAAATCTCATAACTAAAAGCTGAGAGCAACTTCTATTTAACAAGCAAGTGCATCTCAATCACCTTGATTAGCAAAGCAAGATAATATGCATTAAAAGCTTCATGCCAGTCAAAAATCTCACAAATACCATATTTTACTTTCCATCTTTAACTCTCTGATGATCATAGTACCTTTAATCATTTTGAATGATTCTTCATAAGATTGTTTTTATGTGAATGTAATTTCCCCTCAATCGCCTCGCCTCCCAAAGAAAGAAAATAAGCATGACCCTGACAAGATTTCAAAAAATAGGCCAAGATTTCATTTGTATCAGTAAATGTCATGTGTATTAACTGAAATAACAAAAACTACAACCTCAAAGTTAATTTTTATATAAATTGAAAAGTCAAAAAGCTTTAAAGGTACTAAGGATCCCTACAAACCCAAACATTCTCAGTAATACCCGAATTATATTACTGGGTTGGCCAAAAAGTGCACCCGGTTGGAAAAAACTCAAACAAACCCTTTGGCCAACCCAATATTTAAAATTAAAAACTTCTATTATGAAAAGTTCTGGAGATCGACAGTAGTGATGATGGTACAACCATGTGAATATATTTAGTGGCAGGAACTACAGACTTTAGAAACCGTTAAAATGTAAATTTTGTTATGTTTAACCACAATAAAAATTCTCCTTTATGAGTTAACTAACTTGAACATTAATTTCCTGACATTTTACTCTGAAACATTTATGCTTTATCTGAAGGAATTTTACATTTCCTGAATGCATGCTCTGACATCACAGTAACAGGCTCCAATGGGCCTTGTGGATATTTGACACTTATTAACTTCCTCGAATTTTTAAGGTGCCAAGGAATTATTAAAGAAATTACTAGAAATGTGTCTTACATTATGGCATCAAAATTGCCACCATAAAATATGAATTTGCTTAATAAATTATGCAGCAATACAAGACAAGCTATGTGGTATGAAATGATCAACCAGTATATAGTGGCATATATGGCCGAGCCCAAAACGAAAACAATAAGTGATATTGACATTGTAGCCTCTGAAATGAAATCTATGCTTATAAACTGGTTAGTTTTTTTAAAGATTAAGCTAACGAGTTCTGAACTTTTAACCTATATGGGTTTCATAATTACACAGCTTGAAATCCTCATCAGAAAATCTGTCTGCTCCTGAAATTCAAATCATTTTGCAATCTTGAATAATGCATGGAAACTCTACAGAAATTAAAACATTTCATAAAAGTAAAGAAATTCACAACCTATTTTTTTTTGCAGGAGCATAAAGTAACGGAAAAAAATTTGTTGTCACTTTCTTCGACTCCCCCCACCCCCAGCCCATCCCCTTTCCCCACACATCCCATCTCTTTAACAGTGTTTTACAAAAACTATCAATACATAATGGGTAGGATTCATGGCACAACACCTTCTACAAGAGTTAACACAAAGACAATGCAGTAAAGCACTAGAAAAATACCATGAGCATGGAAAAACAAACTCAGTGTCTAAATCACTATGGTTAAGGACTTTGGCTTTAGAGGTCCAGGTTTGTTACCCGACTCTGCCAAAGAATGACTGACAGTGGGGGGCAAAGTCATTTTCCTACAATAGCCTCCAATTTCTATAATTGAAATATATCTTGTTGTTAAAATTTACTTGCAGTAACTACAGTAATTATTAACCAGAATTATAGCAAAAACTGAAACAGAAAGCAAAAAGGATGTTAAAAATTCCCCAACAGCCAGAGAAAACTAAGCTGATTTTACAAATCACTCTTCAAAGAATAAACACTTAGAAAAATAATGTGTTAAGAAGTCAAAGCAAAGCATGTTACCAAACCAATTTTGTATGAAAATGTACTTAACATTTATATTTGATTATGTATGCAAACATTTATATGCCCATTTTAAAATTATGACTCCTCCTACTTGATGTGATTTCAGAAGGTTTTGATGTTCTTTGTATTTCACTGTATTCTAAATGCTTTTAACTTAGCAAGTATTAACACTTTTGGTAGTAAATAGCTTTAGGAAACTTTGGAACAAAGGAAAAAACCTACAGATGTGCCTCTTCAAAACTCCTATATCCCACCACCTTTTATTTTTAAAATACTGTTTGTCTTGACACTATCTATGTGTCATTCACATGCATGAAAGTCGCATGTAAAAACGGTCTGGACTTAGACAAATTCTTAAAGCACTTAGACTATACTTTAAACACTATAACCAAGACACTGGCATTGTCCCAAAGTAAATGGTGAAAAGCACGAAGTGGATGCCAGGTTTTATGCATGCTTGCAGATCCAGATCTAATGGACAGTGAAAGGAGATATTTTAAAACAATGATTTGGCTAGAGTATTAATCAACTAGATGTCATAATAAAAGATTATGTGTCAAAAATTCAATCCATGGCTGCATTCCTCTCCTTATATGGAGAAACTATCAAATTGTTTAAATCTATGTTGTTTCTTTCATACTAAGTATAATTCTGTTAAAATGGTGCTCAGAATATTCTAACCATAATTTTCACTGTAAAAACATTAAATTTTCAAATAAATTTCCAACTAAAATTTTAAAAATCTCTAAATCCCAAATTATATTTACTTTTGATGATATTTAGACTATGATACTATTTTTGAATAAAAGAAACATTTTCCCATTTACAAGGAAAATACTTAGTTTTAGAAAAATCTAAGCAATATGTTGAACTAAATTACCAGGAAACAGACTTCCAAAAGTATTCATTTCAATAAATCTGATGTTCATTCTCAGTTTCTAAATTCCAATAAACTGCAAAGTTTTAAAGAACAGTACCTCGGGATGTTTAATATCCTACTTTTATTTGAATAGTCATTTCAAATAACAATGTAGCAAGAAATACACAAGTTCTCAGTCTAAGTTTTCTTGAAACATGCCAACTTGATAAATTTTTGTTTGTGTGTATATACACAAAAGATACTAAAGCTTAAAATAAAAACTTGGCCAACCAAACATTCCATATTTTAATGCATTATATATGAGCACAAGATACATCTCAGATTGAAGTCTCTGTCAAGTGCAAAATATTTCGCCCATTATGTTCAATCATTGCAGTTAAATACTTAACTTCCTTAAATAGTAGTTTCCACTTGGGGAAGAGACATCTAAGTAGTGTGAGTGTGTATGCCTTTGACACTAGGCCTCCCTAAGGAAATGTCAACATTATTTTATCGTTTTTCTACGACTTTATTATTCATACTATTCTTTGTTGCTTGTTTTATTTTGACACTTATCATAGCACTTCTTTTTTTTTCCACACTGAATCTGCAAATTACTTTTCTAACCAGGCACATTCATTCTTCCACCTCCAGCAGATACTCAACTTTCTTACACGTCTATGTGGACCCTTTCCCCCATTCCCCTTCAATCTTCCTAAATACAGCTAAATATTCCATGTAGTCTGGAGAAAGGGGCAAGTTCTGCAGCTAGCTCAAAAAACTTTGATTTTAACTGGCATGTAGCTACTTAAGAATGACCATGATTTAAATGTCAACAGAAAGACCATTGTTCTTATATAACATGGATATAAAATGCATTGACTATTTCACAACACTCTCACTGCCTTAGTGACTAAAAAGAAAAATTCCCATTCTGTCCTATTTAGGGGTCCAGGCACCTTGGTAGTCTCTGGGTTGCCCTTGCTACACCAAGGTACCTCTCTATAACTTGGGTAAGGGTTAGGAGGAGGAGAACCTTCCGTCAGGACAAGATCATCTCTCTCCAGATGATTTGAGAAAACCATGACAAACACCAAACATCTTCAATGCTTATGGCAAGTTCAAGTATTAGCCACATAACTGTCTCATGCCACTGGGGAATTATTTAGACTGCTATACTTCACTCCAAGTTCTGGCAAATTTCTTAACCTGCCTGAGTTTTCTTAATCTGTATGAAAAACTGAAAGTATCAGTCACCCAGCTGTGTCCAAATCTTTGTGATCACATAGACTGTAACCCACCAGGCTCTTCTGTCTGGGGAATTCTCCAAGCAAGAAAACTGGAGTGGGTAGCCATTCCCTTGTCTAAGGCATCTTTCCAACCCAGGGACTGAACCTAGGTCTCCCACATTGCAGGCAGATTCTTTGCCAGCTGTGTGCTTTAAATATTTGCTTCAGTTTCTTGATGTAAATATTGCATTTGTTAAAGAGAAATCCTCATATTTCAAGATTAGTACCAAATGTTTATTCCATGCTGTTAAAAATTATGGAAACCAGTTCCAGAAAATATTCTGGGAAAGACAGACCTTGTGTTCCTTGATAATATATACAATCTACTTAACTACCTAAGTTTTAAGTATCAAAGAAAGATCAAACCAGAACTCTTTGATTTCCCTATCCATAAGATATTAGCTGTATTTACCTTCTGAAAGAATTAGTAAAGTGAGAATTTATAAGAAACACAAATCTAATAGTTTACTACCATGAATTATTTCATTCTAGGAAAAATGCAAACAGCTCAGTTCAGTCACTCAGTTGTGTCCGACTCTGCAACCCCATGGACTGCAGCATGCCAGGCTTCCTTGTCCATCACCAACTCCTAGCACTTGCTCAAACTCGTGTCCATTGAGTTGGTGATACCATCCAACCATCTCATTCTCTGTCCTCCCCTTCTCCTCCTGCCTTCAATCTTTCCCAGCATCAGAGTCGTTTCCAATGAGTCAGTTCTTCTCATGAGGGGGCCAAAGTATTGAAGCTTCAGCATCAGTCCTTCCAATGAAAATTTAGGACTGTTTTCCTTTAGGATTGACTGGTTTGATCTCCCTGCAGTCCAAGGGACTCTCAAGAGTCTTCAACACCAAGTTCAAAAGCATCATTTCTTCAGTGCTCAGCTTTCTTTATGGTCCAACTCTCACATCCATACATGACTACTGGGAAAACTATAGCTTTGTCTATATGGACCTTTGTCGGCAAAGTAATGTCTCTGCTTTTTAATATGCTGTCTAGGTTGGTCATAGCTTTCTTCTAAGAAGCAAGCATCTTTTAATTTCATAGCTGCAGTCACCATCTGCAGTGATTTTGTAACCCTGGAAAATAAAGTCTATCACTGTTTCCATTGTTTCCTCATCTATTTGCCATGCAATTCATAGGATAATAAAGAATTTAAAATAAGATGCAATTCTCACCAAATGGAAAAAATTACCAATTAATCTTGCCTACTGAATCAAGGCCATGCAAAACAACTAACTGAAATATGCATTTTAACCTTAGGGGCTTAACTCTTTCACCAACAATTCAAAAACGTCTGATAAGAAGGAAGCAAACAACTTAGGAGATCTATAAACTAAATTAAGATAGCTTGTCTAAGATAAGATATTGGGTTGACCAAAACATTTGTTTGGGGTTTCCTTTAACACTTACCAGAAAAACTCAAATGAACCTTTTGGCCAACCCCACATATAGAAGAAAGAACAAATATACCCCAACCAAGTGGGAATGAGAACAGTGGAAAGATGGAGCCCAGCTCCTATCATTGTGGGTGACAACTGGGAAACTTCAATCTGTGAGTCACAAAAACATACAACTGAAACAGGCTTAAATATAAAGTAATAAATGGTTCATGTAATCGGATGTCCCAATTAGGATGGACTTTAGTGTTCACTAAATCCACTGGCTCAGAGGCCATGTCCTTGAAGTACCCTGCGTGCTGGTTCTCCTTTCACGATAGTTTCCAACTCATGCTGGGAGCTGGAGGATGCAGGAGTTCCAAGCCTCAGAAAAGAACAGAATTCAGAGGAAACCTCTCCCAGGAGATACAAAGAGCTTTCCCAGAAGGGATCAGCATACCTCTCCTTGAGCATCTTTGGCACAAAAAGAATTGCATCACCATTCTCAAAGTATAGTTGACCTCTGAAGAACAAGACTTTGAACTGTGCTGATCCACTTACAACCCCCACCCCGTGTAAATATACAGTGAACTGCACAATCCACAATTAGTTGAATCCTTAGAAATGAAACTATGGATATGGAAATCCAACTACAGGACTTGAGAAATAGTGTAGTTTGGCATCTGCGGTGGGTCCTGGAATCAACCACGTGCAGGTCTGGACTACAGTCCCTGGCACACAGAGAAAGGCCCACCCCGACTTCCCCTTGGATATGGGTGGTCACATGCAGTGACCCATGAGGGAGAGGGACACCTGAACGAAACTGGAGTCTCCCTAGTGGGGATGGGTGCTGGGTAAGCAGACAACACTGCACAATAATCAGCTACCTGGGCCTACCTCATATTTCTAGATTGAAATGCATGCCTCATTGGCTCATAGCTGGCCTGTAGATGGTCTAATTAAACTCCAAACCTAAAAGAATAACTCCTGGCAAATGTTTGTGCAACTCTTCCTTAGATAGTCTCAATAACTCAAGTTCATGCTTTATAAAGCAGCATGCACTTTATTGAAGAGTTGTTCATTATATTGAGCGGAAATGTAATTCCTTAAAACTTCATTGGCCCAGCTTCCTGGGACAGCAATAAATGAATTTAGTCCTTATTTTATGATCTCCCAGATAGCTGAGGACAGTTAGCAGACTCCCTTCAGTCTTTTCAATAGCATCCAAAACAGTGAAAGTGATAATCCCTTAGTGGTGTCCGACTCTTCTGTATCCTGCCAGGATCCCCTGTCCATGGGATTCTCCAGGCAAGAATACTGGAGTGGGTTACCATTTCCTTGTCCAGGGGATCTTCCTGACCCGGGGATTGAACCTGGGTCACCTGCATTACAGGAGGATTCTTTTACCAACTGGCCACCATGAAGCCCAAAGAGCATCCAGGTCCAGCATTATTAGCAACATTAGGTAATTCCAATAAGTTATCCCAGAGCTTTGTAAAATTTGTATTTAAAGGACCACATTAGGTTCATTTCAAACGGATACAATGGCTACCTTCAGCTAGCCATCTAGAAAAGTTTTCACCCTATTATCAATTACAAACTATTAGAGTCAACTTTTTGTCTATATACAGCTGCATATTTCAGATTGGTGAGCTATGAGAAACATCTCGAATCATGTTATTTTGCAGTCTCTCGGTCTTCTTATGGTTAAGTATTATGTAAATACCTGTTTCACTTGTAACGTATTTTGAATTGAGATTAATAAAGATATTAAATATGAACCGGCTTCTGTGCTATTTTGCTCCTCTGATTAAAGTCTGCACAAGGAGGCTTTCTTCTTTATTGCTAAGGAAATGTCACTTGATCCTTCAAAATTGATTCATAACATCAAAAGAAGGGAAACTAAAAAGAGAACTTAAAAAGTTAAAGCAGCAAATATAAAGTTCAGTAATCCTGCCAAAATTCTTTAAGCTTCAATATTCATGGTGGGGATGTACATTTTATCTTTAAACAGAAAATTATATACTTATAGGACTTTAAAAAGCTACAATTTAAAAAGTTTAAAGAAATCAAATATTCTTATTTACTAAAAATTTATCTGCAGATGTTAAGTCGTCTTAACATTTAAGTCGTAAATACAAATGGAATTTGGAACAAGTAGCTCAGAAGTGTTATAAACGTGAATGTTATTTTAAGAGCAGCCCATTTACAATATAGCTAATTAATAATATACAGTGAATGTGAGGTCCTGCAAACAGAAGACCCAGAATCGAAAAACAACAAACATCATACAAGATTAAGAGTCTGGTACAGAGCTACTCCCATGACGCTGCTGCATAGATAACATCTCCTGAGGACACTTAAGCTTCATGGGTCACTTGTCAGTACTGAGAATATCTCCGGCTGGCCTGTTTCATTTTCTTTCTTAAATTGTGGGACTCCATGTATTCAAGTGCTTTTCTTTCCATAATTTTGTCTTATTTTTTGAGATCTCTCTTATCCTAAACGAGACACACTACCTCCTTCAAGGAGGTTCCAGCTCCTTTCATTTTAAGCAATCTACTGTTAATCATCAAGAACTAAGCAGCAAACACATACACATAAATGTTATCAAAGTTCCAAAGTCGTGAAAGTGCTGGGTCATTGTACTGTAGTTTATGCCTTCGTTGTGTGTTCTTGGAAGCTCTGGTATCTTTGCTTCGTACTCATTAAATTTCTAAGGGTCAATTCGGTCTTCCTCCTTGCACTCCTGTGCCTCTCCCCTTCCTGTAATTCTCCCCTGCACCCTCTTTACCAGTTAAAGAGGCCCCTTCTCCCTCACTGAACACCTCACAGATGACAAGGAGTGAAGACTGTTCTCTTTCCACATAACCAGCCTCCTTCCTCCAAACTTCTCTCACGTTCCTCTCCTCTGGTTCACTGTTCTTATATGATGGCAAGGTCCTCCCGGACTACAAGTAAACATTTGCTTAAATGTCTTCCTGCTATGGGGAATAAAGGCAAAATTTTCATATTTGCTTGATACAACATACTAATATTTCAAAGTGTTACCAGGTACTTACCTTCATTTGATCCTCCTACCAACCCTGTATGGTTGGTGGGACAGTGGTAGGTGATTTTTAAAATGAGAAAAGTGGGGTTGAAAGAGGTTAGAGTAATAAAATGAAAAACCTGGACTCAAATGGCTAAAGCCCAAAGCTCACTCACATAACATGCCAGAATATTTCTTGAGTAAAGCTGATCTCAGCTAGATACTGGGTTGGGGGGAGGGGGGACCACAATCTGACTAAATCTATACATAACTTACCTATTAACAATATGGTGTTCAACTAGCACCCAGAGGTATTTACATTTTTGAAAGAGGATGTTTTATAACTACGTAGCTTTGTATTGGTATAATTTCAAGTACCTTAATGAAATTGCCATTTATACAATATACAAATCAAAATAGATGGATTTTAAAAATACTAATGATGGTCACATAACTCTTGGGCATAGATATACCTATACAAATAGCCTCAAAAGAAGCTATTGCAAGAGAGAACATTAGTCCAATAACATATGGTTAAGGCATGTTTCGGAGAAGGCAATGGCAACCCACTCCAGTACTCTTTTTCCAGTACTCTTGCCTGGAAAAATCCCATGGATGAAGGAGCCTGGTAGGCTGCAGTCCATGGGGTCACTAAGAGTCAGACACGACAGCAACTTCACTTTCACTTTTCACTTTTATGTATTGGAGAAGGAAATGGCAACCCACTCCAGTGTTCTTGCCTGGAGAATCCTGGGGACGGAGGAGCCTGGTGGGCTGCCGTCTATGGGGTCCCACAGAATCGGACAAGATTGAAGCGACTTAGCAGCAGCAGCAAAGGCATGCTTGTAAAGGAAGAAATGCTTTAGAATTACATTTTAGCTCTAAGATTATTATAATCTCTAGTTTCATTGCCTTTTTCCCTCCAACCAAACTTGAAGTTTTATATATATGTCAAAAATTTTCTTATGTTTTTCTGTTGACTATACTCAAATGCCTAACTAAACTAACAGCACTATCAAGTTTGACCATTTCTTTCCAACTCCCAGTGAAACCTTTGTATCACAGATGTGCACAAGCATGCTCAGGCCAAGTGTATATGCCCCCCCACACACACACACCTCTGTGCACAGATTCTGTCTCATTCACTCCCACTCACACACATTATCACTGCCAACTAAGTAAGTTGCAGAAGGCATCAGGGAGAATGTATTGGACACAGGCATCACCTGGATTACTTTGCTTTACATTACTGTCTCCCAACACCATTTGTCTTTGCCATAGAAAGGTCAGAAAGGCATTGATTCCAAAGTGCTCCTCTGAGGTTGGAACGTGCCTACAGACTGCATCAGGAAAGAAAATTTAAAAGACACAACATAGTTCAGTGGAAGAAGAAAGATGGACAATTAAACCTTCAGCTCCAGTTATAACTATCACTAACTGAAACCAAGCCACAGGTAAGAAGTCCAGGTGTTAGACATTTGAAAAGACTATCCCAATCCTAAAGGAGTGTACAAGACATTTAGAGAGACGGGACTAACACTTAAGCAATTATACCATAATAAAATTCAGGATTTGAAGAAGGCAATTGATAAGTGTTATTAAGCAATAATATATTTTTTAAAGACTACATAATGATTTCTACAAAATCACAGAGTAACAGAGAATTTATTCAGGATTATGATAGTCTGAAAACAAACTAGAAAAAATTACAATCTGACCTGGATCTTGAAAGACAGCAGAGAATCGAGCAGCAGGAATACACATTATTTACACATATAAAGTACTTCCTAATTTCCACTGTATTTTCATACAAAATTTCTCAATCTTCCCAAAGACACTGTGAAAACATTATTATTAATCATTCATTTTATCAAGGAAAAAAAAACTAGCATTTAGAATAGTTAAATGGTTTGCTCAAGACCATAAAACTCACATACATATACTTATTCACTCACTCATTTTATTCTACTCCACAACCACCTCAGCAGTTATGAAATGCCAGGCACCTGATACACAGCAGTAAACAAAAACCCTTTCTTCATGGAGCTTCCATTCTATAATGTACTGAATGAATCCTGGATAAGCAGGAAGTAGGGACAAGTACACTCCAAACAAGTGAAACGTTAAGCAAGCCATGGAGCATAAAAACACGTGGTACCTGAAAGAATGGTCACTATAGGCCTTTCATTCTTTTTGAGGTTTGAGAAGGTTGAGTTTGAGAAAAATAGTTTGGAGGCATTCTGAGTTCTCTAAATATAACGTATGGCCATGAGCTTTAACCTTGAATTTGTATACACGGGAAGGAATGGCACCACGTAGGCAATACTTTAGGAATAAGATAATCTACCTTAATAATAGTAGTAGGTTAATGATAATAACACTTATTGATAACTCAGCACAAGCCAGGTACTTTCCTAAACACTTGTAAACTTTAACTTGTAAAATTAGCACTTATTTTAGCTCCAAATGGCCATGAGGAAACTATGGACAAGAAGGCTAAGTAAGCTGCCCAAAGCCATAAGAGACAGCAGAGTCAAGGAATGAAGTGACCCTGCCTGTGCAGAATGCAAGCTGGCAGCCACTTTGTGTCTCAGTGCATCTGTGGCAAAGAACACTTGAGGGTGTGAAGGGCAATAAAGACTACCAGTTCCTTATCAACTAAGTTAACCCTGCCTGAGAGTTTATTTAAGATTTAAATTTAAAAGCTGTAGAAACGGAAAGAGGGGAACAGATACATTAATTAGGTTCAAATAATAAATTGGATTAAATATTTTTAAACTAACTGCAAGTACAAGTACAAGCCTGGAAGAAAGAGTAGAAGATGCTCCTACTGACAGGAATAAGGAAGTAGGTTGAGGAAACCAACTTGGAGTGGGAAATTCAGCAGTTTTGATCCACACCAGATGTTATCAGGATCTCAGAGAAGAAATGCAGAAATGGACTCAGGGAAGAAATCAGCTGGAAATATGGAGCCCTGTAAACTATTCTTGGTTCAGATAATTTTCCTTTGGAAGATGATGGGGTTAAGGTACATGACTGTTGACATCTCTTCTGCTTCTATGATTCTGTAACTTTGTAATTCTATAAGCAGAGAGCACTTTAAAGGATTAAGGTGAAATTTTTTGGTCAAGATAATCCTTTTGGGCTTCTGCACTTATTTCTGAAATGTTCTCCAAACTTCCTCACAAATGCACTTTCAAAACATCAACAATTGTTGAATCAGAGAAAAACAACCTCCCTAAACCATATTTTGACTTCTTAAAAGTCAAGGGCTTAAAATAGGCATTTATCTTTGAAATGGATTCCTATAGACAAAATTAGAACTCAAAAATAATATAGCACTTTTTTTAAGGAGTATACCTTAATACAGCATCCCCTATCCTCAGAAAAACATAAATCTCATAAATTGTTAAACTACATATGGAAAAAGTTATACTTTATCACCTCCAGCCAATAAATGTGCAACCAGTGAATAGGAAGATGGAAAGAAGTCTAAATAGTTTAGCAAATCCAAAAATTTTGCTTCAGCCTTAAGACTTACAAAACCATATGTAAATAAATATCAGTATGGTTGGTGACCATGAAAAAATTACAATCACTAGTTGAAATATAAACCCTGATTGTATTAGCCATAACTGTGTCTGAGTTGTGCTAGAAATACAGTGAAAATATATCATCAGGAAATATCTCCTTGAGTTGGCTTCTGCATAGCTGGGGACTCCACTAGAGGGCAACAAAGTGTGCTCAGAAAGCAATCTGGGTTTCAGGACTGAGTGTCTGGTTTTAGGTCACGAGTTCACTGCGCAAGTCAGTCTCCAGTTCAAAACCACATTAGAACCCTGAATGCTTCTTGGTTTATCAAACAACAAGCCTTGATAAAAGAATTTGCATTTTAAAATAAGTCATATTAGCATTTTCATTCCCCAAATAATATTAATCTAAATGTTTTGTAATAAAAAAAATCTTCCTATAAAACTTAAACAATGTAATGACTGTCAAACTAATTTTAAAAGGATTTTTAAAAAATTAAAATGCACTATAAAACAGTCTGATATTTCAATATTTTAAATATTTAATGTTTAAATCAAAACACACAGGTAAATATTACACTAACAACGCTATCAAAATCTTACTATTGTTGTTATCAGTTAACCTGAGAAATTCATCTTTCAATGTCATACCTTTTTGCCTTTTCCTACTGTTCATTGGATTCAGAGAATGCACTGGTCACAGCAAACACTTTATTCCAACAACACAAGAGAAGAAACTACACATGGACATCACCAGATGGTTAGTACTGAAATCAGACTGACTATATTATTTGCAGCCAAAGATGGAGAAGCTCTATATAGTCAGCAAAAACAAGATCAGGAGCTGACTGTGGCTCAGATCATGAAGTTCTTTTTGCCAAATTCAGACTGAAATTGAAGAAAGTAGGGAAAACCATTAGATCATTCAGTTATGACCTAAATCAAATCCCTTACGATTATACAGTGGAAATGACAAACAGATTCAAGGGATTAGATCTGATAGAGAGCATCTGAAAAACTATGGACGGAACTTTGTTACATTATACAGGAAGCAGTCATCAAGACTGTCCCCAAGAAAAAGAAATGCAAAAAGGCAAAATGTTTGTCTGAGGAGGCCTTTGAGATAGCTGTGAAAAGAAGAGAAGTGAAAGGCAAAGGAAAAAAGGAAACATATACCCATCTGAATGCAGAGTTCCCAAGAATAGCAAGGAGAGATAAGAAAGCCTTCCAGAGTGATCAATACAAAGAAATAGAGGAAAACAACAGAATGGGAAAGACTAGAGATCTCTTCAAGAAAATTAGAGATACCAAGGGAACATTTCATGCAAAGATGGGATCAATAAAGGACAGAAATGGTATGGACCTAACAGAAGCAGAAGATATTAAGAAGAGGTGGCAAGAATACACAGAAGAACTGTACAAAAAAGATCTTCATGACCCAGATAATCATGATGGTGTGATCACTCACCTAGAGCCAGAAATCCTGGAATGTGAAGTCAAGTGGGCCTTAGGAAGCATCACTACGAACAAAGCTAGTGGAGGAGATGGAATTCCAGTTGAGCTATTTCAAATCCTAAAATATGATACTGTGAAAGTGCAGTACTCAATATGTCAGCAAATTGGGAAAACTCAGCAATGGCCACAGGACTGGAAAAGGTCACTTTCATTCCAATCCCAAAGAAAGGCAATGTCAAAGAATGCTCAAACTACTGCACAATTGCACTCTCATCTCACACGCTAGCAAAGAAATGCTCAAAATTCTCTAAGCCAGGTTTCAACAGTATGTGAACGGTGAACTTCTAGATGTTCAATCCAGATTTTAATAAGGCAGAGGAACCAGAGATCAAATTGCCAACATCTGTTGGATCATCAAAAATGAACAAAAGTTCCAGAAGAACATCTACTTCTGCCTTATTGACTATGCCAAAGCCTTTGACTGTGTGGATCACAATAAACTGTGGAAAATTCTGAAAGAGATGGGAATACCAGACCACCTGAACCTGCCTCCTGAGAAATCTGTATGCAGGTCAAGAAGCAACAGTTATAACTTGACATGGAACAACAGACTGGCTCCAAATCAGGGAAGGAGTAAGTCAAGGCTGTATATACTGTCACCCTGCTTATTTAACGTATATGCGGAGTATATCATGCAAAATGCTGGGCTAGATGAAGCACAAGCTGGAATCAAGTTTGCTGAAAGAAATATCAATAACCTCAGATGCGCAGATGACAGCACTGTGATAGCAGAAAGTGAAGAAGAACTAAAGAGTCTCTTCATGAAAGTGAAAGAGGAGAGTGAAAAAGCTGGCTTAAAGCTCAACATTCAGAAAACTAAGATCATGGCAGATAGATGGGGAAACAATGGAAACAGTGAGAGATCATTTTTTTCAGCTCCAAAATCACTGCAGATGGTGACTGCAGCCATGAAATTAAAAGATGTTTGCTCCTTGGAAGAAAAGCTATGACCAACCTAGACAGCATATTAAAAAGCAGAGACATTACTTTGCTTCAAATGTCCATCTAGTCAAAGCTATGGTTTTTCCAGCAGTCATGTATGGATGTGACAGTTGGATTATAAAGAAAGCTGAGCACCGAAGAACTAATGCTTTTGAACTGTGGTACTGGAGAAGACTCTTGACAGTCCCTTGGATGGCAGGGAGATCAAACCAGTCAATCCTAAAGGAAATCAGCCCTGAAGATCCATTGGAAGGACTGATGCTGACGCTGAAACTCCAATACTTTGGTCACTTGATGGGAAGAACTGACTCATTAGAAAAGACCCTGATGCTGGGAAAGATTGAAGACGGGAGGAAAAGGGGATGACAGAGAATGAGATGGTTGGATGGCATCACCTACTCGATGGACATGAGTGTGAGCAAGCTTTGGAAGTTGGTTATGGACAGGGAATCTTGGTGTGCTGCAATCCATGGGGTCTGAAAGAGTCGGAGATGACTGAGCAACTGAACTTAACAGTTATCCTTTGAACACTTAACTATATTCTATACTGAACTTAAAACTTTTTATAATTTATATAGTTTTCCTTTACTGACCCTGCAAAACTAACTTTTATATGCATTTTATAAAGGGGTAAATCAAGACTAAGGCATGAAGAAACATACCCAAGCACACCCAACTAACAAGGGATAAAGTTGAACTGAAACTATAGTATCTGAGGACCAGATTTCATGTGTGATTCAGGGGGCCAACCCATCCCTGGTGGAGTCCAAGAGAACTACTCCCATCTCTCCAGAATAAATCTCTATGATAGTCAAAGATAATAGAGGTCTCCCTATATACCTTAACACATAGTATAATTATACTTCTGTATATGTAATAAAACAATGGCAGTATTCCAATTTACATAAGTTATACATTGCCATATTTTCCTTGTCCTACAGAATCTTAAAAGTCAAGCTAGTATGAAACTTGAGAAGACCATCACTTTAAAAGTTTAAAATAGAGTAAGAGTAAGTAAGAGCGATGACCTATTGCTGCTATAACATATCACCTCAAACAGTGAATTCAAACAAGACAAATTTATCTTAAGAGTTCTGGGGGTGAGAAGTCTGAAATGGGCTCATGGGTCTAAAATCAAGCTGTGAGCAGGGCTGTGCTCCTTCTGGAGACATGCCTTTTCCAGCCCGTGGAAGCTGTCTACATCCTATGGCTGTATTTTCAAATCACACATTGGCCAGTTGACACTTTCTCATGCTGTCTCTCACTAACCCTGACTCTCCTGCCTTCCTCTTTCATATATAAGGATCCTTATGTGTCCATGTAGCCCACCCAAAAAAACCAAGACAATATCTTCATTTTGAGGTCTCTCACTTAATTAAATCTGCTGTGTAACAGCTACTCACGGGTTCTGGGCTTTAGGACCCAGACATCTCTGAGGGCCCTGCCTACCTCAGATAGCACGGTGCATAGCATCCTGAACATGGTGTACACTATATATGTGACTTACACATAGTGGTTAGACTGCAGATGTATTCCATACATCCATTTAGAATTACACTTACAACTGGATTGCATTATCCAGGTCCTGGGAAAGGAGATATAAGAGAAAGCAACAAAGGTAAAACTGGCAGACCTCTGTAGTAAATCAGATGCAGGCTGCAGGCACAGAGCTGGAGTTAACTGTACTTGCATCGCATACTAGTTTTGAATTCATTCTGCTACTCTCCATAATTCCATTACATATCTTTTCTTAACGATGGCAGTAACTGTGTAAAAGCAAATTCATGCTTATTTATGATCAATGAATTTCCATGATTAGAAATCATAGATACAAACACCCAACACACTGCCTTAGCATATTGCAGAAGAAAAAAAGATAGAGTGTGGAGATTTAAACTCTCGTTTCCAGAGGCTGAATCTGCCATTACTACCTGTGTGAGCTTCGGCGAGTGACTCAATTTCTGTGAACTGTTCTTAAAAATTAAAAACGGGGATAATACATAGCTTCTCTGGGTCAGGGATCCTTGGGTTAGCAAGATCCCCTGAAGAAGGGAATGGCTACCCACTCCTGTATTCTGGCCTGGAGAATTCCATAGACAGAGGAGCCTGGTGAGCTACAGTTCATGGAGAAGCAAAGAGTCGGACACAAATGAATGGCTAACGCTTTGACTTTTACACAAATACTAGTTATCATAAGACTCAAAATTCCAAAGCTGCTCCAATAATATTTTGACAAAATATAGGCTAGAAATAACACAACAGAGCAAAAACTTGGTTCTCCTGTGAAGTGATTTTAATTGGAAATCAAGTTTAAAATAAAATAAAACCTCCCAAAGAGATATCATATATGCATTATGCACTGTGTTGGCCAAAGGAATAACAGAAGACCAAAGACAAACCACTTAGGGTACCAGAAATTTTGAAAGTCATTTCTTTAGAAAATCAATTAAAATCTATTAGCTTCCTGTCTGATTTTTAAGTAGAATACCGTTTAACCTCTAACTTCTACTTAAGTGCACTGGATGGCTCTTTCATACACTACATTAACAGCTTCAGTCTTTCCTGCTTTCCAATTCTAAATTTCTGTTTTTCCTATGTCACCCTTTCCAGTTAGGCCATCAATGGTTCCTAATGCCGTTTCTCAACTGTAGTCAGTCTTTCCTTGAGCTGAGGTGTGCGGGCTTGAGCACAACAATGACATGTATCCACCCATGTTTCTTTGTGCTTCCTTCTTTGTATACACTAAATGTAAGAGATGATTAGGTAATCAACTTGAAAAACAGCAAAATTGCCGTTTTATCCAAGCTCAGTACTGTCTCAAAGGATCTTGGGTGAGTTTGAAACGTCATTAAATATCCACAAATAACATTTATAAATACTGATTAATCTAAAATGACAGAAAGGAAAGGTTAAGAAGTCTGGCAGAATATGACCCAGCAATCCCACTGCTGGGCATATACACCGAGGAAACCAGAATTGAAAGAGACACGTGTACCCCAATGTTCATCGCTGCTTTGTTTACAATAGCCAGGACATGGAAGCAACCTAGATGCCCATCAACTGACGAATGGATAAGAAAGCTGTGGTACATATACACAATGGAATATTACTCAGCATTAAAAAAAAATTCATTTGAAGCAATTCTACTCAGATTGACGAAACTGGAGCCCATTATCCAGAGTGAAGTAAGCCAGAAGTAAAAACAACAATACAGTATATTAACGCATATATATGGAATTTAGAAAGACGGTAACGAGAACCCAACATACGAGACAGCAAAAGGAACGCAGATGTATAGAATAGACTCGTGGACTTTGTGGATGAGGGTAAGGGTGGGATGATATGGGAGAAGGGCATTGAAGCATGTTAATTTTCATATGTCTAATCACTCGCCAGCCCAGGACTGATGCTCGGGGCTGGT